>OZ010795.1:423467611-424667611 GCA_963932465.1 Maratus speciosus
GATTACAAAGTACAAAATAAAAGTATTTAAAAACTCGTATTACTCTTAACTATTATAATTATCATTTGTTTATTAAAACTGAGGAGTTGAATATAAACATGGAAAAGGAACAAATTTCATATTGTAGTCGAAATTAATAAAAAATGTCAAACATTTATGTGTATATTGATTTTTATTATTTAATAATATCTTCCCGTAAACCTGAAAGTAGTCAAATTTTGCCAGATTTCAAAATGCTTTAACCCTGTTGAAGCGCATGAAGATGATAATCAAGGGATTTGAAACTTTTTACATATGGTAAGGGAACATAATGGCATTGTATCCACAGTGGGCCGTTATATATATATATATATATATATATATATATATATATATATATATATATATATATATATTAAATAGCTATTAAAATTCGGAAAAAAATAGCATAATTTAGCTAAAAATCTGGGGTTTCGCGCCCCTGAAAATGCATGAAGGTGATGTTCAAGGGATTTGAAACTTTTTACACACGGTAAGGGGACATAATACCATTGTATCAACAATGGACCAATAGCAAATTAAATTTTTTAAAAATAGATATTAAAATTCAGGAAAATTAGCGTAATTTAGCTAAAATTCGGGGATTTCGCGCCCCTTGGGGCGCATGAAGATATAGGTTCAGGGGACAGATTTTTTTTTTTTATATAATAAGCAATACAATACGAATCTTTCGCACACCAGGCCGATTTTGAATTAAAAAAAATTATTCTACACTCCACCCTAATATATATATATACATATCATTTTTCTATCATTCTATCATTTATTTAAATTTTGACATTGACTTTTGCCTACATAATTTTCATCGTTCTGCACATAGAGTAAAAAATGTGATATATATTATTATTTTTTTTTTCTTTTTTTCATTTTAACGGCCAGATTATAATATTTGTGGATGATTATGATACGTTTTTTAACAATGTTTAGATAACTTTGTCACGAAACGTTTCTTCTAATGAAACTTTGATACAAATTCATATCTCGAAATGTTTAATAAAATCTATCTATACTCATATTATAAAGAGGTAAAAATTGTTTATTTGTCGGAGGTAAGCTCTGGAACTACCGAACCAATTCCAAAAGTAATTGTATCAAAATGATGGTGTTAGTCCAAATTAGAACATAGGCTATATTTTATGTCGGTGCCACCACCCCAAAGGGGGTGGAGGAGCAAAAAACGTTCTAAAAACGCGATTTTTGCGTTACTGAAGGGCCTAGAAATATGAAATTTGGAATATTAGTTACTTATTAGGTATAAGGGATTTCTAAGAACAGTTCTTAAACGATTCGAAATTTAAAAGGGGTGAAAATGCGCGAAAAGCGTTCTAAAAAACGTTCTAAATGGTGGTTTCTACACAATCTCAGGAAATACCAAACCTATTTTAAAAAAAATGGTGTCAAAATGACGGTGACAACACTTGCTCCAACATAGGGTATGTTTTATGTCGGTGACACTACCCCAAAAGGGGTCAGGGTGAAAACGTTGTAAATTGCGGTTTTTGCTTTACGAAAGGGCCTAGAATCGTGAAATTTGGAATGGTAGTTAGTTATAAGATATCAATGATCTCTAAGGGCATTTCCTAAATATATCGAAATTTAAAAGGGAGTCAAAATGCGCAAAAAGCATTGTAAAAAACGTTTTAAATTGCGATTTCTATGAAATCTTAGGAAGTACTGATCCAATTTCAAATATAATGGTGTAACAATTATGCTGACAGATCTCGCTCCAAGTTAGGCTATATTTTATATCTGTTTCCACTACCCCAGAGGAGATGCAGGAGCAAAATGCGCGAAAAGCGTTCTAAAAACGTTCTAAATGCCGATTTGTCAGCGATATCTCAGGAAGAATCAGACTGATTTCAAAAGAAATGGTAGGAAATTGATGCTGACAGGCTTTGATCTAACATAGACGCTATTTTATGTCGGTATGACTATCACCTAGACGTTGTAGGAGCAAAAAAGCTTTCTAAATTTCGATTTTTGTGATCTGTACGAGCTAGCAACTTAAAATTAGGCAAGGTACATATTTATTAGATATAAATGATCTTTAAGAACAGTTTCGAAAAAATTAGAAATTTAAAAAGGGGTGAAAATGCGCGACAAGCGTTCTAAAAACGTTCTAAATTGCGATTTATACTCAATCTCAGGAAATACCAAAGCTATTTCAAAAGTAATGGTTGCAAATCAATGGTGACAGTCCCTGCTATAACATAGGTTATATTTTATGCTGCTGTCACTACCATCTGAGGGTTGCAAAAGCAAAACATGTTCTGATTTGCGTTTTTTGCACAACTGAGGGGTCTAACACTTTGAAGTAGGGCATGGTATTTACTTACAAGATGCAACTGCTTTCTATGAACAGTCGAAAGAAAATTCCAAATTTAAAAAGGTGAAGTAAGCGAAAAGCGTTATAAATTACAATTTTTATGCAATCTTATCAAATACTTAACCGATTAAAAAAATAATGATGACATATTGTTGGTGTTAGAACCTGCTTAAACATAAGTCATATTTTATATCTGTGCCACTACCACCAGAGGTTTGCAGGAGCTAAAAACGTTCTAAATTGCGATTTCTGTGATACTGAAAAGGCTAGAAACTTTAAATATGGCATGGTTGTTAATTATATAATATTAATGCCCTCGAAGTACTCTCGAAAATAAATTCGAATTAAAAAAGTGTGAAGCGAAGGGGAGGTGTTTAAATCATTCTAAAAAAGTCCTAAATTACGATATATATGCAATTTCAGGGAATATAAACCGATTATAAAAGTAATAGTTGCGAATCAATGGTAACAGTCTCTTATCCTACACAGGCCGGTGATTCTACCACCTGGGGTTTACAGGAACAACAAACGTTCTATAAAAGGCCTTTAAAAGCTTTCTAAATTACGTTTTGGTGGAATATTAAAAATAACAAAACGATTTCAAAATTAATGTTGGCAAATTAATGGTGATAGTTCCTAATTCAACATAGCCCTTTCTGTTTAGAGAGATGGTAAGACTTGGAATTTGACATGATATTTAATTTTAAGATGTAAGAAGATGGTTTTTAAAAAATTCAAAACTTCAAATGAATACTGAAATGAGCGTATTAAATGAGCATAAAGGTTTCAAAATATTATTCTAAATTATCATTTATTTAGTTTTATTAATTTAAGTCTCATTTCTGCCTAATGCAGTGTAATAATGATGTTTAATCAAACTGTGTTTTAAATAGTAATTTTTGAATTATTCTTAAAACTAATAAGTAAAAATTTAGTTAGTAACTTTTAATAAAAATATCACTTGGCATATTTCAAATATTACGCGAGCAAAACCGCGGGGTTTGCTAGTATTGTATATATAACTATTTTTGTGAAATTATATAAAGTGCAGGGAAAAAATGGAATATTTTCATTATATGTAATTCTGCATCATTTTGATCGTATCTACATAATATTTAAACATGTAAAATTTGTCACAAATGCTTTAAATTTTATCAGAATAATGTATTAAGCAAATGCTAAAATAAACATGCAAATTTATTCGCTTTAAATTTACACGATTTTACATATGAAACATAACAGTATTTTACAATTATTATTGATTCAAGTTCTTTTAAACTTGTTTGATTTCCAAAAGCAAACTTAACTAGTTGGATGTGCCAATCCCAAAACTTTCTTCTATCTTATACATCTTAATATTTCAAAAACTAGTTACACATGATAATATTTCAATATTATTAGTTCAATACTATACCAACTTTGATTTTCATCCTAAATTTCTGCTTCAGTCAATTAAACGAACTAAAAACGAGTAAATCTACTATATCATGATATTTGCTAAAATTAATAGTTTTTGCTTATTCTGTTGTTATCAGATGTTTGCGAATAGCCGGCTTAGCAGGAAGCGAGTTCCCGCCTTTGCACGAGCCGCCGATGGACAACAGAACTACAAAAATCAAGAAAAGTATACAAAAATTGCTATCACAGAACCCCTTTACTGTGCAATATTTCCAAATTCAAGGAGAACTTGTTGTCCAAAGCCAAAATCATGCACAAAAAATTAGGTTCAATTGTATGCATAACTTCATACACTTTTCGATTGTACAATAATGAAAATGCACAGAGATCGCAATTATAGCGCCCCCTTCTGGCGGAATTTTTTTAAGTTCAGGTATGACTTGCTTGCCATAGCCAGAAACATACACAAAAAATTTGGTTCAATTATATACATAACTCCATACACTTTTCGATGGTACAATAATGAAAATGGTACAGACATCGCAATTATAGCGCCCCCTTCAGGCGGAATTTTTCCAAATTCAGGGAGGACCTTCGTGCCATGACCAAGAACAAACACAAAGAATTTGGCTCAATTCTATGCATAACTTCATATACTTTTCGATGGTACAATATTCAAAATGACACAAAAATCGCTATTACAGCGCCCACTACCGGCGATTATTTTCCAAATTAAGGAAGGACCTGCTTGCCATAGCCAAGAACTTAAAGTAAAAATTTGGTTCAATTCTATGCATAACTTCATACACTTTTGGATGGTACAATATCTCAAAATCGCACAAAAATCACTATTACAGCGCCCCCTACCGGCGAATATTTTCCAAATTCAGGGAGGATCTGCTTGCCATAACCGAAAACTTAAAATAAAAATTTGGTTCAGTTCTATGCATAACTTCATGCACTATTGGGTGGTACAATATTCAAAATCGCACAAAAATCGCTGTTACAGCGCCCCCTACCGGCGAATTTTTTCCAAATGCAGGAAGGACCTACTTGCCATATCCGAAAACTTAAAATACAAATTTGGTTCAATTCGATGCATAACTTCATACACTTTTGGATGGTACAATATTTTAAATCGCACAAAAATCGGTGTTACAGCGCCCCCTACCGGCGAATTTTTTCCAAATTCAGGGAGGATCTTTTCCAAATTCAGGGAGGATCTGCTTGCTATATCCGAAAACTTAAAATAAAAATTTGGTTCAATTCTATGCATAACTTCATGCACTTTTGGGTGGTACAATATTCAAAATCGCACAAAAATCGCTGTTACAGCGCCCCCTACCGGCGAATTTTTTTCCAAATGCAGGAAGGACCTACTTGCCATATCCGAAAACTTAAAATACAAATTTGGTTCAATTCGATGCATAACTTCATACACTTTTGGATGGTACAATATTCAAAATCGCACATAAATCGGTGTTACAGCGCCCTCTACCGGCGATTTTTTTCCAAATTCAGGGAGGACCTACTTCTCATATTCGAAAACTTAATATAAAAATTTGGTTCAATTCTATGCATAACTTCATACACTTTTGGATGGTACAATATTCAAAATCGCACAAAAATCGCTGTTACAGCGCCCCCTACCGGCGAATTTTTCCCAAATACAGGGAGGACCTACTTGCCATATCCGAAAACTTAATATAAAAATTTGGTTCAATTCGATGCATAACTTCATACACTTTTGGATGGTACAATATTCAAAATCGCACAAAAATTGATATTATAGCGCCCCCTACCGGCGAATCTTTTCCAAATTCAGGGAGGATCTGCTTGCCATAGCCAAAAACTTAAAATAAAAATTTGGTTCAATTCTATGCATAACTTCATACACTTTTTGATGGTAGAATGGCGACAGACAGACGGACAGACGGACAGACGGACGGACGGACAGACGGACAGACGGACGGACGGACAGACGGACAGACGGACGGACGGACAGACGGACAGACGGACACACAGACAGACAGACATTTTCTATAAACATGCTTTTTGGGATCTCTGACCCCTAAAACGTGTAAATCCGTCGAAAACCGGAAGTCGAAAAAAATTTCGATTACAATACTTTCTTCTATTGAAGATAGAAGAAAGTAAAAAAGGAACTTCTTAAAATTTAATTTCTGATTATCAACTAAGTTTTGTTACATTAATTTGATGTATTTTTCTCAGGATTTTTAAGAATCGAGTATTTTATTCATTTAGCCAATTACTTAATATGATTATTGGGTATCTCTATAAAATCAAAAACAATATCGTTTTATTGCATAATTTTACATATACATTTGTGATTATAATAATTTTGCTTACTATACATATTTAATAATCTAAATCGTGACAACATTATTTACTTAATGATTCTTTAACCACCTGACCGCCGAGCAAAATGGCAAAATTGTAAGGTTGTTTTCTCTGTATTTTTTTAAAATTTCACAAAAAAAAGATGATTTTTCCAACATGACATAAAAAATTTCATTTCATATAGGAATATAAGCCTTCAGAGTATTAATAATAACAAAATGATTTTAAACTGCATTATATTTGTAGAATTATATTAATTTAAATAATTCTTCTATAGGAGTGAAACCTGCAGCTTTGTGAACGGATATATCATTTCCAGGGTTCGTACGGTGCTTGAATTTCCCGACTAAGAAATTCTTCGGTACCAGTATTCTTTTATGGAAAATATCTCCTGAAATAAGGCGAAATTTCGACCGCTTAAACTAGATTTATTTTTCAATAAAAAAATTCTGATATTTGGCCTTGAAAATAACGGTACCTGTACGAACCCTGAGTTCGTGGCATTGGGAAGGTTAAAAAATATAAATTATAATTTCTATATTCTCCTTGTTGTCTTACACTTTATATTACCTTCACTGAATCTAACACTAGACTTAGAAAAGTTGGAAACAAAAGAAACGATATAAAACAATAGAAAATTAAAATATATATAATTTTGATATTCATTCCTGGTTTTAAAAACACTTTATAATTACGGGTAATAACACAATGAAAAATATGCATGTTTTATTTAAATATTGGAATCTATCTGCCAACGTTTTACGACAAGTACATACATTTATTCAGAGAAAAAGAATTTTTGAATAGCTCTTCTTTAAATAATTTCGAAAAATTGATAAGTTTTCAAAATTTACTGATTATAACTGACCACTTTTAATTGATGCAGATAGCCTCGTTTAATTGCAGCGGAAAATTTTTACGCCTTGTAATTTAAAACTTAGTGTTTTAGAGTTCAAGCAAGTCTATTAAAAAAAAAAAAAAAAAAAAAAAAAAAAAAAAAAAAAAATGGTACTTTTCTGTTAGCCGGACGCCAGTGTTATATATACATATATATATGTGACGTTTTGACGGCAAGTAGTTGGTATTGTCGAAAAAAATGAGGGTTTCCATTCGTAAATAGCACAGGCGGCAGCCGATTGGTTTCAGATAATAAGAAAAAATGAAGTATTCACTCAAGGCATTCGCTTGAAACACTATTCACTTTATTTTCACACTCACGATTAAATCTAGGGAAGATGCTCACTCCTTCAATGGTAAAAAGAATAAAGTCTATTCTCATCACACAATTAGTTTTAAAATCACTCCATCTCTTCACTGCGTTCTATTTTTTAATCCGTTAACATCTAACATCTCCGTACCCATTACGATACCGTTTCTTCCTCATTCTACACACATATAAAACAATTCATCCACCATTTTACTACCTCCATCAAGCAGTCACATTGAATATCCAGTCTGCCATGACTGCAATCCGCATCGCGTTCACCTCTACATGCTAAAAATCTAAAAAGCTAAAACCTCCAAAAGCTTCTCTCTGGTTCCCGCCATCCGTATTTATACTCCCCTCAAAAGATTGTTCTAGCAAAATCTATGTCCTGGCCTCAGATCTCTAAAGCATAAACAAATGTTAAAATCTGTAGTAGAG
The DNA here is from genome assembly GCA_963932465.1 of Maratus speciosus. NCBI lineage: Eukaryota > Metazoa > Arthropoda > Arachnida > Araneae > Salticidae > Maratus > Maratus speciosus. The sequence continues at coordinate 423,475,381 of OZ010795.1, forward strand.
ATTATGCTAAAATAACCCTTTTTCCTCTCTTCGGACGATAAAAGAAATGAATTTATGTCTGCGAAAGTTTTATCTTTGAAATATTTTGATTACACCTGGATATTTTAAATAAAAGAATAAATAGAAATAAGTAGATTTTTTTCTTTAAGAGGGAATAATATTTTAGCAGTTAAATAAAGATTTAAGGGGAATATGATATACCGGGATTTAATAGCGGAATTTAATAGGAATTTAAATAATAAAAGTTTTATTAAAGAAATATAAATAATTGAGCCATTTTTAGATTTGCGCAATTTGGAATAAATATGAATTAAGATCTTAGAGATTAATAGACTAGGGTTTTTAATTGAATAAGCCGGTATAATATACGGAATATTACTGAAAAAGGAAAATTTACATAAAATACTTTAAACTTGGCGCAAAAAATTAAATTTTGTAATATATATATGTATATTGTATACATATATCTAGACACACTGCAGTGTGTCAGCCAAGTTCGCCTGACATAGGCGTGTGTTATTTACACGAACCATTTCGAGCAGTTTTCGTCAAATTTCGATGCTCTACTACAGAAAATCGATGAGACCTACGTACTTGTTATAGGAAATGTGTAGTAAGGCCACTCTAATTACCTAAAATCCAAAATTTTATAAATAACGCATAATTAGTTTCCGAGATAATGACATTTGAAAATGTCTGATAATCGATAATTTTACCACTGACTGACTGACTCACTCACTCATCAAAAAGATCTTGCATATCTACTGCATCTACAGACTTCAAATTTCGTGCGAAGTTCGTTTGCACTATAAAACTAAAGAAAAAAATAAAAAAATTGAGGAAATCGATGAATTACCCACCTAGGGGTGCCCATTTTTACTTTAACATTACGTCTATTAGGCGAAATTTTAATTTGCCTTAGGAGGGAACGCTGTTCTCTCGCCAAATACCGCCAAGTTTCTCGCCAAATTTGGCGACCAATATTAGTCGCCAAAAGTGACGCCACCTTGGCGATATCTCTAATATTTCGCCAAATTCCAATAGACTTGCATTGTAAACCTATCTACTTACTGGGGGTTTATCTGGATTTACTTGCTTACAGAAAATCAACAAATTGATATATTTTAAAAATTGAGATATTTTAAACAATTCTTTCTAAGTGAGCCCCTAATTAGGTTGGAGGAGTGAAATTTTGCATACTGATAGCTGAACACCTCACATCAAATGACAAACCATAAAATTTTGAAAAAGTCGTACATTTAACCCTTTGCCCTTCCACATGTGCATTTTAAACAATTATTTTTAAGTAAGCCCTAATTATGTTGCGGGCGTGAAATTTTGCATACTTATAGCTGCACACCTCACATGAAACGAGAAATTGTAAAATTTTGAAAAAGTCGTACATTTAACCCTTTGTGCTCCGCTATGTGTATTTTAAACAATTCTTTCAAAGTGAGCCTCTAATTAGGTTGGAGGCGTGAAATTTTGCATATTTATAGCTGAACACCTCACATCAAATGACAAACCATAAAATTTTGAAAAAGTCGTACATTTAACACTTTGGGCTCTCGCATGTGTATTTTAAACAATATTTTCTAAGTGAGCCCGTAATTAGGTTGGAGGCGTGAAAATTTGCATACTTATAGCTGAACACACATAAAATGAAAAATCATAAAATTTTGAAAAAGTCGTACATTTAACCCTTTGGGATCCCACATGTGTATTTTAAAAATTCTTTCTAAGTGACCCCCTAATTAGGTTGGAGGAGTGAAATTTTGCATACTTATAGCTGAACACCTCACATCAAATGACAAATCATGAAATTTTGAAAAAAGTCGTACATTTAACCCTTTGGGCTTCCACATGCTTATTTTAAGCAATTATTTCTAAGTGACCCCCTATTAAGGTTGGAGGTGTGAAATTTTGCATACTTATAGCTGAACACGTCACATCAATTGACAAATCATAAATTTTGAAAAAGTCGTACATTTAACCCTTTGGGCTTCCACATGCGTATTTTAAGCAATTCTTTCTAAGTGAGATTCTATTTAGGTTGGAGGCGTGAAATTTTGCATACTTATAGCTGAACACCATCATGCGACAAATCATAAAATTTTGAAAAAGTCGTACATTTAACCCTTTGGGCTTCCACATGCGTATTTTATGCAATTCTTTCTAACTGAACCCCTTATTAAAAGGCAGATTTGAAATTTTGCATATTTATAGCAGAACACCTGTGGCCAGGCGAGAAATCATAAAATCTTGAAAAAGTCTTACGCTTAACCCTTTGAGGTACCACATATGTACTTTAAGCAATTCTTTCTAAGGGAGCCCCTGATTAAGTTGGAGACATGACTTTTTGCATACGTATAGCTGAATACCTCAGACCACACGACAAATCATAAAATTTTTAAAAAGTCTTATATTATTTACTCCCCCGGGCTCTAACTTGTGTATTTTAAGCAATTTTTCTAACCTCCGCCCTTTTCACCCGGCGAGCACTTTTCCAACTTTTGCCGACACCCCTCTTGACCATTCTTTCATATTATGCAATATAGCCTTACATATTTTAGTTCCACTTTTTACAGCCAGGGGCACCTACTTATATCGGGTGCTATGGGCTCAATCCCCTCGATTAATATATCTACGGATAGTATGTAAAAGGGAGTTTCGTTCGGATAGATGTTTGTTTAGAATAGAGTGCGCCCCAGGTTGCGAAATGTGGAACTAACAGATTTTTCAAAAGAATAAAGTGTTTTTAAAGGAATATTAAACAAAACCCTCGGTGGAATCTGTGATCACACTTACCCACTTGTTATTTTCAAAATCATCAGAGAAAAGGATATTTAGTTAATTAAATTTGAAAATCCAGGGAGGAGCAATGTCCTTCCTTTGCACTGCCTCTTTGCCGGCGACCATGGATGAATGATACATAGTGTGTGGCATAAGCACATAACTTTATTTTTCACTTTCAGTACAAAAAAGCAGGCCCAGCTATAGGATATTTAATTGGAAAATTTAATAGGAAAATTTAATAGGAAAATTTAATATAGAAATTTAATGGGAATTGTTGTTTCAGAAACAATAAAAATTTCGAATCAATACATTTCGTTTCAAAACTTGCATTCAATGTAGCAGTATTAAAATGTAGATTTCTGCCGCAAATTGACAGCCAAATAGTTTGTTGTAGGAAATTAAAATTAAAATTGAATGTTTTGCTTGGTGAATAAAATAGTCGCATGTAAACACATTAAAAAGCATTAAGTAAAGTGTCTAAATATATTGTAACTTTACAAAAAGTAATGATATCTAACAAAAACATAGCTGTGAAAAAAGGGAGCCAAGTTCTGTAAAGACAATGGCAAGAAAAGAAGTGATATCTAAGTGGGTGCCAAGTTCAAATAAAATTCATTCAAACTTACCTACTGAAGTATTATAGCATTTTTTATATTGTTTAGAAATAAAAATTATTGATAGCATATTAATAATAAATCTAGAACTTGGCAAGTTTTTGATAAATGTTATGCCTATCAATTTCATGTCTTAATAAAATGGTGATGTTAATATTAATTTCAATGACATTACAAAAAAAAAATAATGTAGTTTTATAAACAAATGACTCATATTAAAGATTTGATAAACCGATAAATACACAGATACACTCCCGCTCGTCTTTGGTTATCACTCTAGCAACCCTCTAACCACCCTCCAGAAACCTCAATGCAAACAGATTAAGATACCTGACAAAGAGACAGATATACTTACGCTTGTTCTTGGTCATCACTCTAGAGACTGCTCCCCTTTAACCCTTTCAGGGGCAAATATCTTTTATTCGTGAAATGCTGGGAAGGAGCTCACTCAATTTAAGGCTTCCAATCATGAAATAACAAGATTTGATATAATAATGTCATTATTAAAAATAAATGACTCGTAGGTAAAAACTTGCCAAGTTCTAGATTTATTATTAATATGCTATCAATAATTTTTATTTCTAAACAATTTAAAAAATGCTATAATACTTCAGTAAGTAAGTTTGAGTGAATTTTATTTGAACTTGGCACCCACTTAGATATCACTTCTTTTCTTGCCATTGTCTTTACAGAACTTGGCTCCCTTTTTTCACAGCTATGTTTTTGTTAGATATAGGTATACACATATATATGTGTATAAATATATATGTATATACATATATATATATATATATATATATATATATATATATATATATATATATATATATATATATGTATGTGTGTGTGTGCGTATATGTAACACTGGCGCCCGGCTAACCGAAAAGTACTAAAAAAAATCGTTCTTTTATTTTCATTTTCCATTCTCAATTTCCCCCATCCCAGAAAAAAAACACTATTTAGAAATTTCTTAATTAATTACAATTACGAGACATATACATTTATTCCCCTTAATTTCTTTTTACTAGCCTGCCTATAAAGCCCTGAAGTAAAATTTGCTGTTGGCAGGTAACTGTTTATAATACAGGTTTTTAGAAATGTTCGGAATTTATTTTATTATATCATACATTATTCGATTATAAAACCAAATATGCCGAGTCATTTTCTTTGAAAGTTTATGTAATTATTTTTTCTAATAGGTTATATATCTATTTATATAAAATCCAAGTCTCTGTGTGTCCCTCACTATTCCGGTAGGACCGCCTCATTGAAATGAGTAATTGTTGAAAAATATTAATGCAGGGTTACCACAGTAGCGCCAAATGTTAGCCAACGTGGCGATAGCTGGATAATTTGGCGAAGTTCCCATTTAAAACCATTAATCTTTCATAATGGAGGTCACCGAAATTTAATTTAAACTCCACTCTTTTAAGATATTTTTTCGAAATCGATGGGTGAGAATTTAAAGTACATCTTTACATCTTCCTTCCGATGCTACTAATAAAATAACCGCCAATAGACAACTGTGTACTGTGTGAGCTCCTAACTGCGCGATTTTAATGTGCTTTAGGTACTTTTCCAGTATAGGTAGGGGCCTTGGCGAAAAAGGAAATTTGGTAAAATCTTTTCCGGGAACCTATTCACTGTTTCATTTTATATACACACGCATTTTTTTCGATATTTATACGATTTATTTAACATAAAAAAGCCGTTTCTCTAATTTTATACAGAAACAGATGTAATTTGTACATAAAAACATCAATAATATACATATAAAACAAGCAAAAAAGCTCATCAAATTTGTTTTCATAGCTGTTTATATGATTTGACAACAAATCTCGATATTTTTCCGTTATACGGACACCATGCCAAAATGTATGCTAATGCGCCAATTATTTCAAAATGCTAAAAGATATTTGTAATTTTATGCCAGCAGTTTAATATGAGTTTTATTTTATTGCTTTATTTTATAGCAGTTATTTGTTCACTTATTTTAAGTATATATTTGTGATTTGATGAAATAGTTCGTAAAAGTCTATTTAGAAATTTCTTAATTAATTACAATTACGAGACATATACATTTATTCCCCTTAATTTCTTTTTACTAGCCTGCCTATAAAGCCCTGAAGTAAAATTTGCTGTTGGCAGGTAACTGTTTATAATACAGGTTTTTAGAAATGTTCGGAATTTATTTTATTATATCATACATTATTCGATTATAAAACCAAATATGCCGAGTCATTTTCTTTGAAAGTTTATGTAATTATTTTTTCTAATAGGTTATATATCTATTTATATAAAATCCAAGTCTCTGTGTGTCCCTCACTATTCCGGTAGGACCGCCTCATTGAAATGAGTAATTGTTGAAAAATATTAATGCAGGGTTACCACAGTAGCGCCAAATGTTAGCCAACGTGGCGATAGCTGGATAATTTGGCGAAGTTCCCATTTAAAACCATTAATCTTTCATAATGGAGGTCACCGAAATTTAATTTAAACTCCACTCTTTTAAGATATTTTTTCGAAATCGATGGGTGAGAATTTAAAGTACATCTTTACATCTTCCTTCCGATGCTACTAATAAAATAACCGCCAATAGACAACTGTGTACTGTGTGAGCTCCTAACTGCGCGATTTTAATGTGCTTTAGGTACTTTTCCAGTATAGGTAGGGGCCTTGGCGAAAAAGGAAATTTGGTAAAATCTTTTCCGGGAACCTATTCACTGTTTCATTTTATATACACACGCATTTTTTTCGATATTTATACGATTTATTTAACATAAAAAAGCCGTTTCTCTAATTTTATACAGAAACAGATGTAATTTGTACATAAAAACATCAATAATATACATATAAAACAAGCAAAAAAGCTCATCAAATTTGTTTTCATAGCTGTTTATATGATTTGACAACAAATCTCGATATTTTTCCGTTATACGGACACCATGCCAAAATGTATGCTAATGCGCCAATTATTTCAAAATGCTAAAAGATATTTGTAATTTTATGCCAGCAGTTTAATATGAGTTTTATTTTATTGCTTTATTTTATAGCAGTTATTTGTTCACTTATTTTAAGTATATATTTGTGATTTGATGAAATAGTTCGTAAAAGTCTGGAATTTTCAAATGTTATAATTTGTAAATGCTCATTTTAGTATCGATAATGGTTTTTCTTTTATTTTTCAAATGCTTCAATTCACGATTTTGCGCCAACTATTACGCTTGGCGACAATGGTGTCCGCATAACCGAAAATGGTACTTTTCGGTTAGCCGGGCGCCAGTGTTTTATATACATATTTATATACACACATATATGTAAATATACATATATATTTACATATATACATGTGTGTATATAGACAATATTTGTATATGTAAATATATATGTATATTTACATATATGTATGTATATAAATATGTATATAAAACACTGGCGCCCGGCTAACCGAAAAGTACCCAGAAAAGTACCCAAATCTCACTTTCTGATGCCCAAATTACACCAAGCTTTTTTCAAAAAAATGCCAAAGCCCGTACAGTGGAAAAGTACCAAACTGTCTATTATTTTGCGCTATCCGTGTTATAATTTGTACTACATGCAAGGGGAGTGGAGCGAAGAGTTTAAACATTAAATATTAAAGTTTCGGCACAGATGTCATATTGGCGCCAATGTCATATACACAACGAGTACACAACTGGCGCCAAAGTGTCGTAATTTTGCTTGATATGGTAATCCGGATGTTGTTGTTTATGCTATTGATGTTTTCGCCAAATTTGCGTCGGAAGAAAATCACGCCAATATATGATAACGTATATGACAACTGTGCCAAAATTTCTATAAAGTAGTATAAGACTAAAAAATTAAGAATAAAATAAATGCAAAATAAGACTAAAGAAGAAAGAAAAATCATGCGTTGAGCATAGAATATGGAACACTTTCCAACACATCCTGAATGCTTTAACAAAACTTCGTTATTTAGGGAAAAATGGTAAATAAGATAACGTTACTTCTTAGATATCCCGTCGACCAATTTCGCCAAATTATGGGGGTTGGCGTGATTTTTCTATGACGCCAATTTGGCGGAAATCTCGCTTTCGAATACCAGTTACTTATATATTTTTCAATTATTTGCTATCATTTTGAAAAGGAAATAACTATAAATAAATAAAAGTTTGAATAATAACTATAGAACAAAGCAGTTTATATAATTAAAAAACAGAAAATAAAAGTCAATAAACAATTTATTAATAACTAAAAAACAATAGCCGGTTACCATAGCAGGCAAAATAACACCATTTTGGCGCCAGTTAGGTATCCCGGTTCATATCTGAAATCTGTGCCGTAATTTGTATATAAAAAAATTTATGTATATTTAGAAACGATTTTTTTATGTATATAAGTGCATATATAAACAAAGATAAAAGTTCATTAGATTTGTTATCATAGCTGTTTATATATTTTCGCAACATATCTCACTTTCTGATGCCCGAATCGCGCCAAGCTTTTTCTAAAAATGCGCTATAATGGAAAAGTACTTAAATAAATAATTAACAGAAATAACAAATTATACAAACTAAAACTTTTTATTTCGAGATCAAAGCATTGTTTTTAATTTCGATTAAAAATACTTATATCCTTGGATAACTTCAATTGAAATTATTAGGTTCACAGTTTAATATCTCATTCCATAAACCTAAACAAACACAAGTGATTCATTCATCGTGAAACGTCAAAAATATTAAATCATTGAGGTAATCATTCACAAAGTAAGTTCTCCAACAATCAATGGGTAATATTCTAATGACGTCATAGTAGGTAAAATGGTGGCGGTATCGTTTGTTTATGGTTTGTAATCGCAAAGATTTAATTTTGCAATGTCTCTTAGTTACATTATTTTATTGTCATATTTATGAGCTCAGAACAAAAGCCTATTTTTTCATTATTTAGTTAGTAAAGACGGAAAAAAATCATAAATGCATGATTTGAAAATTTTAAATAATTTTCTTTCTTAATACTAAAAAATAACATCGGGAAGTAACAGCGGGTTTAAGTTAAATAAGTTTAACTGTTTATTTCTGTTGTAATATTCAAAATAACTGTATTTATTAGATTTCAGTACTTAACATCAGGGCCCGATTAAACTTTGAAGTTAGAGGAATTACAATGTCATTTCAGGACCTTTCTTTTGGAGAAGCTTTTCTAAATTCCATATATACATGGAAAATCTTCAGTGTTAGAAATATTATTCCTAGGACTGACATAACACGAGAACGGCCTGCAGTTTTACACAAGTTTTTGAAAGCTACTTTATATCAGAAATTTTACTAAAAACTGGTTACTTTTTTGTTATAGCGGCCCACACTATTAGGATTATGACAAGTTGCAGCCAATTTCGCCACCGTCGTAACCAAGATCGTGAAGCACACATATATAATACCATTTCATGAAATCGTATACGATTATTTAATAGTTTTTAACCTTACTTCAAGTGTGTTATTTATTTATTTTTAAGGCTCAACAATCTAAATTGTCCAATATATAAATTTAAAAAAATGTAAACAAAGATTGAATAGACATGACCGCAAAAAGCCTCAAATCTGCATAACACTTGGAACCAAACGGTGCAGATTAGACGTCTTCTACTGTACACAGTTTTTCATAAATGTGTTTCGTTCTTAAAATGTGTTATTTTTATCTATCACTGCGGAACAAGCGAGAAAACTCATATTCTTGCACATGAGTTGTATATATCTTTATATCTAAATTTCCGTCATTTTTGACGGGCTACCTTTCTAGTATATATATATTTTTGGATTGGAAACATTTATGTAATATTTTCAACGTGAAATTTTAATTTATGTAATATATATATGTATATATATATATATATATATATATATATTTGTGTGCTTGAAGAATATAAAATAAATTTCACTTAAATACAAATTCTTATATATAAATTCAAAGAAATGTAATGTAGAATCTATATATATATTACGCTAACGTACGTGGCACAGAAATCTCGGTTATTTGTTATTGTCTAAAGGCAACGTCCGAGAAAGGCATCTCATTGGTAAAAGTCCTTTGGCTGGATTTAGGGCGATCGGATTTATTTACATTTCGCAGTGGAGGAAAGAGCTCCATGATGTTTCGCTCTTTCGCTGCAATTATAGAGCTTCAAAATATCATTTGAAATGTCCGCAAAAGATCTCGGCGAATACTTGAAAATGAAGAAGCCAAATTAAGAACAGAAAATCGCAATATATTCAATGGAGAACACCGTTAAACACAGAGCATAAACGATCGCTAAAATAGGCTTAATCACCGTATCATACATGCGTTGCTTCTGAAATCCAAATTACTGATTTAAACGTTCCGGGGCATAACTTTGGGACTTTGAGTGTCTGAGTAAAACGTGCAATTTCTGCAAAGCATTGTATTGGAAATGCGAATTAATCAGGAGCAAGAAATTTACAAAATGTTATCATGACGTTAAAGTAATTTTGTGTTACCCCCCTCTGTACGGACATGCGATACAAATTTCAGATTCATTTAAGAATATTATTACGGGCCCACCAGAAGTAAGACACAATAAAACCAGCTTAGACGGAAACCAGTGACCGTTTTATGCAGGTTATTTAAATTGAACAAAGCATAACAGTATTTTTGGGGAGAGGGTGAGCTGGAACTTTTTTTTTTTGTTTATAGCTGGATTCCGTTATAAACAGGCTTTACTCTATTAGAAAATAAATTTGCTGGATGGTACTTAAAAAAAAATCTGTATAGTAATATTTGCTTACAATTTTATTATTTCTTTTTCAGTATTACAGTTTTAGTTTATGTTGTATTTGTAATTGCTTTTTCATCTAAAGATTTTAAATAAAAAATTAAATTATTGAAAATATAATTAAATTTTAATTGAATTCATCAAGTAATTTGAAATAAAAAAAGTATGAGACATATAACAATTAAAAAACTTAACCTGTGAATTTACACAACTTTATAACTGAACAAGAGTCGGGCTCTGGTAATTTGAACCGTCTCCACCACCACCCCTCTATACGGACCTGCGATAAAAATTTCAGATTCATTTAAGAATATTATTACGGGCCCGGGCAACGCCGGGCGGGTCAGCTAGTTTAATAAGGAACACAACAAAAATATCTGTATTACAAAAAAAGTTACTGTTACAAAAATTAATATCTATCTTAGATTCCATTTTATTTTAAAGTTACACTTACACATTCAGTATTTAGTAGGATAAATCTGTTTTTTTATTGCAACTTCACAGTGTATTTTCATTGAGAGAACTACTGTTTGGGGTTCATTCTTTTTAATCACATGATACAAAGAATCAATGTTCGCTTCAATAAGTTGCGTTTTATTAAATGGACGTTTTTTATGTACAATGATTTTCAAATGTCGCCACAAATTTTCTATGGGATTCAGATGAGGACTGTTTCCAGGCCAGGGTCATAACTCTATTATTTTATTTTTAAACCATTATTTACATATTTTTGCCGTATGGCATGGAGCTGAATCTCGCTGAAAGATAAATGATGCTTTATTGGGTAAGAGATCTCTGATCGAAAGCAACAATTTTAACAGTTTCGAGGTATTTTTTTTGCATTCAGAATGCTATCAATCACTTGAATGCGGCCCACACCTTCTCAGACATACCGGTCCAATCATGACAATTGTTGGGTTCTTTGTAGTTGCTTCAATGCAATCAGGATGCAGCCCTTCCCCTAATCTACGTCTCACATACTTTCGCCCATCACTACCAAAGAGCGATATTTTACTCTCATCGCTCCAGATTATTTGCTTCCACTGATTTTCTGGCCAATTAATATATACTTTTGCCCACTGAACTCGTTTCTTGCAATGCTGAATATTTAAAAATGTTTTTTTTTTCTTCAGAATTCTATCTTTTAGTCCAAAACCTGCTAATCTTCTACTTATTTTCTCCAACTAACTGAAATGTGCATTGCAATCATTTCACATCTAGCAGCATCTGATGATATTCTTCTATCTTTGAATTCTTTAATTTTTTCTTTTTATCGTCAGTAGCACTTGTGCATTTGTTTGGCCTGATCTTGCCTTATTTACCACTGATTTTGTTTCTTCATAACGTAACCACAAATTTCGTACGGCAGATACAGTGACTGATCCACAAACCTGTCTTGCAATTTGAGCATAAGAGAGACCATGTTCTCTCAATATGACAATTCTGCTTCTTTTTGTAGGTGTCCAATCAGTTCTTGTTGCTGATGACATTGTTCTAAATTATTTGATTATTTGCATTAAGACAAAAAATAGAAACATTAAAAAACAACAGCAGCACATATTATTTATTTAGTTACACTACTATTCACCCTTCTGCAAAAACCATTCCAGCAAAATGCCGCTTTTACAAATCAAAACATACTGCAGTTCAGTTACTGACATTTGATTGGCTCTCAGAACAGTCATTGTGATTGGCTAGGAAACTTTTATTACAATAAACTTCAACATTCATGTCTAATTGCGTTTGTATTTTAGACTAAAGTATGTGCAACATTCTTATATTGCAGATATTTTAATTCTGTGATTATTAAAATCTACATTAAATTTCCTTGAACCTACATTTGTATTTAAGTGAAAACTAATGTATTCTATAATCACACAAAATTATAAAACATGAAAATTTTCAAAAATGTCCACAATTGTGGCCATCACTGTATATATTGTTGCTAATTATTTGAGCATATTCCTGAAAGAAAGGAAAAGTAAAAAATAAAACCTTAAAATAGCGTGTCTCTGAAACTGTTCTAGATTTTTTACGCCTTTTAGATTTTTGTCAATCATTTATTATCTTTATTTCAAACCTTTTGAAGGCTTTAAAAATGATATTTATAGACCCTTATCCATTGACATAAGTGTCTATAAAAATAACTTAATAAATGTTTCAGCACCTCTGGCCAGTGAAGTGTTTGAGATAAAACTGTATCACTATAACACAGGCGTGACTGTAGGGGAGAATAGAGTTATCGATATTGAAGTCATTGTTTTTGTCAGATTAAAATAGCTATTTCGATGATTGTAACATAAAAATCCATTCTTCTAAATCCTTTAAATATTTAATTTTGTATATTTTAATTTAAATAAGATCTAAACTCACATGTATATTTTTAATGGAATATATTTCATGTACTAAAATGTATTTTTGTACATTTTATTGTTTGAAAAAAATGCACATTGCACAAGGAGCCCGGGCTAAAAGTTTCCAAACGTTATAGCTTTATTTTTACGGAACTTCCCATTAGAATTTTAAATAATATATTTAAATAGAAAGAACATCTCACCAAGTTTTAATATCAATAGTTTTCGATATGTGCACCTTTTGTAGAATGACAAACGTCTACACAGTAATCCAATTATCTCCAAGTGTTTCGTAGCATATCAGGAGTTATTATAGGAATTGCTTGAATGATGCACTTCTTCAACTCATCCGTAGTATTTTTTTTCTTTATACAAAACGGATTTAAGGAATACCCAAGCAAAACAATCTAATTGATTCAAAACCACAAAACTTGGCGGCCAGGGAATTTGGCCCCGTCTTCCAATCCAACTTCCAGGAAATGTCATATTCAAAAACGCGGTAACATCTAAGTGATAGTATGGTGAAGTTGCAAAAAATCTCGGAGGAGTTTCCATTCCACAGAGGATCAGACTATTCTATTCTAATGGATAATTCTGTAATAATAAGAAATAAATTTCGGATAGTTTTAGCTCTCAAACCCTGTGTATATATATATATATATATATGTATATATATGAACGAAAAGAATTTGAAAAAAAAATACGAATGATGCAATTTGTTAATTTTGGTGAAACATGTAAGTAATGTGTCTTTACTTTTTTTTCAACTCCTACTATTAGTTTACACTCTCCCTGTATTTATTTATTTATTTATTTATATATATATATATCTTGTTCAAATTTTCAATCGTTAATAAAATACTTATTATTCATTCTATCAAGTTCAAATACTTTTTTTTTTTAAAACTTGTACTGGATGGCAATTGATGTTTATACAGTTTGTTCAAATATTAATTCATTATTTGAATTGGTACTTTTCGGTTAGCCGGGCGCCAGTGTTATGTAAATATGTATATATACGTATACATTTATATATATTGTATATGTACACACACACACATATATATGTATACATATAGCTTCTATGTATCTATAAATATACATATATATGTATATATAGATATACATACATATTCACATATAACACTGGCGCCCGGCTAACCAAAAAGTAGCATTAAAATTTTAATTAATTAATTTTAGTTTTACATGGGAGACAAAATGGCGGCCATTGAAGCATTTAATGCATCTTCATATCTATAAGGGGGGTTACCATAGGGAGCATCCTGTTCTGTCGCCAAATACCGCCAAGTTTGTCGCCAACTTGGCTATATGTCGCCAAATTTGGCGACAAAAATGGGTCGCCAAAAGTGACGCCAAATTGGCGATAGCTCTAATATTTCGCCAAATTCCCATAGACTTCCATTATAAAGCTACTTGCTTATAGAAAATTAACAAATTGAGATATTTTAATGCAACAAAAACTAATATTAGCTTAAGGGATTATACTAAATTTTTCTCTGATGACCTAAGTAGGAATTGACTGTAAAAAGAATTTTTTTATATTACTTGTTTTTCACTTAAGTCTACTTATGTTGTGTTTGAGAGAAAAATCGCTATCAGGTGGAAATTACCATCGACAATGACGTATATGACTATGTTGTGGAAATAATCACACATGAGTTTAGTGTTTGGGCATCTCGTGTGTTTCTTTATTGTTGTCCAACACTTTAGCTATAATCTATCGATATTTAATTTTTTTTTTTTACAGTAGTACTTGAATGACTAAACTTTTTTTTCTTATTTTGTAGCATATCATAATATATATTCAGTAACAACTTTATATATCTATCTATCCATCTATATATCTATCTATCTATCTATCTATGTATATATATATATATATATATATATATATATATATATATATATATATGTATATATAGATATATCCATCTATCTATATATATATATATATATATGTATATATATATATATATATATATATATATATGTATATATATATTTTTATTTATTTATTTATTTATTTATTTTTTACGGCACATTTAGAAAAAGTAAATATTAAAAAAAAAGAACATCTCCCTTCTAAATTTCTTAAATGATTTACAGTTTGGCACTAATAAATATTTTTTTGCAGATATAAGATAAATATATAAGATAAATAAGTGAAATGTTGTTATAAAAAATAAATTTACTGTTTTAAAGTCTTTAATTACTCTTCAATATTGAACTGTACAGTAAATGCATTTTAATTTTGACACAAATGAAAAAAAAAAAAAAAAAAACAGAATCTTTAATATTATTGTCTTTTTTTATGTATTACTCAATATGTGTACTGTCCCGAAAGGTGATCCCGAAATCCTTAGTCTCTTGAAATCTTAATAATTAGTTAAATTATAAATAAATGTTCTTCTTTTAAAGAAATTTTAGACATATGTGTGAATTTTGTTTTAGACATATGTGTGAATAGTTGCATTTTCTATCAATCATTGGCGTTATTGCAGTATGCTAAATGTATTTGTACCATGCGTTGTGCACGAAGATGAGTTTAATTCGCAGCGACCGGGCCAAGGAGGTCGATCATACAATGCTTCTTTTCATTTTTTTTTTCGTAGGTTAACCTTTGATTAAGGGTCAGACAGTATCTATCGGACTTTAGCTTGTGTTCTTGAACAAATGCTGTCCGAGCGCCTCCCTGTTTAAAGGTTACATAAATTGTATTTTGAATGAGGATTGATACGGTTTGATCTTTTTACTGCTAGGTTTAGACATGTTTTATTTGTGTGATACGGTTTTATTAGTTAAACAGTTTTAAAAAAATATGAAGCTTGTAACCGAACAAGATAGCAAAAACTAAAGAACAGTAATTCTGCATTTTCAGAACTTAGTGACGCCCTCGAGAAAAAAAAAATATATATATATGTATATAGATATATATAGAACAAAATATATTTCAGTTTTAAGGCTTAAAACGCATGTTTTTTATTTTATATAAAATTACGTCATTCGCATTCGCTAAAGAATTCCACATTTACGATCCAGTCTTAAACAACGTGAACAGTAAGGTGTGCATAGGACATCACTATCGCTGAACAATACACACAAAAAAAAAAAAAAAAAAAAATGGTGTTATTCAAGAAACTCGACAAAATAAATCGGCTAACTACTGACTCATTTGCCTTTACGTGTTTGTAACATCAATATAAGTACTTAAAATTAAATATAGTTTTTAACAGTTCTATGTTTTATTAGAATTTACTCATTTCATAATATAGCTTAAACTATATATATTTCATAATATAGCTTCATTTCATAAACATAGTGATGTCCTATGCATACCTTACTGTTCACGTTGTTTAAGACTGGATCGTAAATGTGGAATTCTTTAGCGAATGCGAATGACGTAATTCTATATAAAATAAAAAACATGCGTTTTAAGCCTTAAAATTGAAATATATTTTATGCTATCTATATCTATATACATATATATTTTTTTTTTCCTCGAGGTCGACACTAAATTCTGAAAATGCAGAATTCCTGTTGTCTGTCGATCGTTTCATTTCACTCATAAGCCGGTTAGGACCATTTTATAATAAGCCAATCTCATCAACATGCTATTTTGAAATATATATATTTCAAAATAGCACGTATTTTAATTACATTTTTTGTCAATTGATTTAGGAAAATGGCAATAAAAAGATATAAGTACTATTTACAAACTACTTTTCCTTTACTTTCTACAGAAATGGAGTACTTGCGTTGCCAACAAATGGCGCTAAAAAGTACGAAAAATTTAATATCTCAAAAACAAACTGATATGCAGTTTTCATACAGATTGCGATTAAAAGTACATTTTTCTCCCAATACGAGGGTATAAAAATTGAAAATTTGCGATGCTTAGAAGTTAAAAATAATTACAACAGAGTATGTAATCGCACAATGATACATCTGCTTTGTTTTACAGCTGGCTTATGCAACGGAAGATTATTCTTTAGAAATTACACTTTAATTTATGGGCGAATGAAATTGCGTTTCCTTGGCTAAAATTGTTGATGAGATTGGCTTATTATAAAATGGTCCTAACCGGCAGGCCCCAAATATCTATTTCAGTCATGATCGATGTGAGCAGTATACATAACATTTAACGAATACCAATAGATTGAAAACGGGCTTCCCGGCTGGCGCAGAAAAGGTGAAAACTGCTTTTATTTTTTAACACTTTCCAACAAAGTTGAAAAGTGCTTATGCATTCGGTTTGTCTGTCCGTCTGTCCACGCTCTAACTCTCGTAAATATACTCGGATTTTCATGCAATTGTTAAAGGTTATTTAGGGTCACCAAAGCATGGTTGGTATTGTATATGAAGTATGTATGATTAATAGTTCATTTTCAGGGGCACTCAAAAGTATTGCATACATAACGGTATATGGGGGAAAATCTTTTTCAGAGAATTTCAATGACATTACGCTAATTCAAATATATTGGAACTGATATAAATCAGTAAATTTCACTACGATTACGTTAGGACAGGGAATTCATAGTATTTTTTATTCATTTACAGGGACCCACAAAAGAAATATTTTACAGTACTACTTTGAGTAATAAATGCTGGAGTGTACGGTTTAAAACTCGATATGAGCTTTTAAATTAAATGAAATTTATTTTGCATGTTATTTTTTATATATCAATTCTATATCTCATATACAGGGCTGCAGAAAGGCATTCACTTACAGGGACGCCCTTATTTATACATTTACAGGCGCACACAAAATAAATCGGTTACAGTACTGTCTTTGAGTAATAATTGCTAGAGTGTATGATATAAAATTCGGTATGATCTTTTAAATTTAACTTTTTTTTTGCATGTTACTCGTTATATATAAATTCTATACGTCCTATACTGGGCTGCACAAAAGTATTCACGCATCATTCTCCGTATAATAGGAATTTATAGAAGGAGAATTTTCAACTGAAGGATATATATTTCTTAAGTGAACTAAATTTTGACATGCATGTAGTTAATTGATACAAACCTATATATCATATACAGGACTGCTCAAGGAATTCGATTCATTTTTCGATTGCAGATGGGAACAGTTGAAATTGGGTTTTCAAATACGTTATACGTTTCCATATGGTTGAATTAGGCATAATATTTTAAAATATTAAAAGGTGCATTTTTATTACACTATTCTGAATGTGTTGCAATGTGTTAAATAATCTATGCTGGACGCGTGATTTTTTTTTCTTGTTTAATTAAAATTGAATACTTGGATAAATGTTTTAAGATAATATGCTTTTTAGATTGTCCACTAACGGAAAAAACAATAATTTTAAAATGAAAAATACTAATTATGCAATCAAATAAAACTTTGAAATTTGTCAAAATTTATATTTTCGTATAAGAAGCATGCCAGGAGTTATTTGCCGAAGATTTTGTTATTTACGGCAACATTGTTGACTGTCATAATTTCAGTGCTTTACGTCTGTAGTTCAATTACATGTCTGTTAAATTTGTATTTTATTTATTTTATTTTATTCAGATATTTATAGAGGAAGTTTTTGTTTTGCTACAGTGTATTACCCGGAAGCAAATGCTGAACTCTTTGCAATGTTTTAAGGGAAAAAGGCCTAATATTTCGTAATCAAAGTGCATGCCATAGAGTTTATTTTAAATATAATTCACGCTTGAATTTAAAACCATATCAACAAGTAAAATCAGCCATAAAAATTTCAAAATATTTCTTTTTCTATTTTTAAAAATGGGAAAACTAAATTTTCTGATTACACGTTATTATTATATTCAATTTCATTATTTTATATATTTATTGATGAAGCTTTAACTTCATTCTGGGAAATTAGCCGGAGACAAATGCTGAATAGTATTTGTAGTTATATGTGCAAATCGTTTACTATTATTTTTTAAAGGACCAAGCGATAGAGATAGGTAAGAAAAAAAAACAATGTTTAAAAAATATTTAAAATATTGTAATAAATAATTCAATTGATCTATAGTTTTCAAATAAATTGTATATAAAACTAGATTCTTTTTTCGTATACGACGGTAAAAAAAAATTAAAAAATTAAAAATATCGAAGATTAGAAAACGAAATGACTTCACCGTTACGCACGGACACGTATCTCTCTATTCTTAAAAAAGTAACTTAGGCTGTCATCGCCGCCGGTTTGGAATTTTTTTAAACTGGAGGTCTTTCTCCGTTAACATTAAGAAAAATATTGCATACAAATATATGAAAATCGGCAGTATTATAGAGAAATGTTTGGTAAACACGCTGGTGCAGACAGTTTTCAAATCGAAGAATTATTTTAAGAGATATTTAATGCTAAAGTTGGACGAAGTCGTTCCACTAAAAAAGTTTTATAGTAGCAAAACTATACATGGAAATTTAATAACTTTTAGATCATATTATGCATTAATATTTCCCGGTGTCCAGGCTGCATTTATTTCATTAATTTGACTCTTTTTTCAGGTTTTGTTTCTATTTTAAATTCAAATTTTCAGCATTTCGAGAGATATCTTTTACATATTTTGGAAAATGGTATTAAATTAAACTGTTGCCAACTGTATAAACAGCGCAAAAAATAACGTTTACTTCAAATTAAAAAAATATTTACACGTGACTGTTATAAACAGAAAAAAAAACTTACAAATTAGAATTAAATAATTACGTATAAAAAGCAGGAACTTTTTGAAAATTACTTCACAAAAACTATATTTACACGTGAATTTTAAAAGAAAAAATGATATTGTAAAATAACAAATTCATTATCATACGTTAGAAATCTTTAATACGAGAAATTACGTCACATTAAACTTATTACGTAAATTAAACAAAAAATAATATTGAAAAACAGTTTAAATTTAAAAATTCCGCGAGAGATTTGTTTGATATTTTGTTAGGACAGCTCAAATAATTTATCATTTCTAACAAAAGTATTTTCACATGAATATGAAAAAGAGAAAGAAAAGTTCGGTGAAAATTACGTCAGATTAAAAACGATATATTTAAAATGTCTTATTTAAAAGAACTTTCTTTTCGCTTTATTAAAAAATACCGGTAGACAAAGAGTATGTTTTCTTAATTCTTTTTATAATAGCTTATTTTGAAATATTTAACTGATTTTATTTAATCAAAGACGAAAACAGACATTGTACCTTTTAACAGTAGCTGATTTTTCCTCAAAATTCCCCAATCAAAGACAAATGAACAGAAACCCGTTTATAGGGAGATCGCCACTGTTTTTTAAATGATAATTCAATCTTCCAAAATCTTTTTAAAGCGGATCAAATTAGCGTGCTTTTAGAGACTGCGGTGTTTGAACGGGGGTTGGTGAGCGTAGCTCGTAGGGGGCTGAGCCCCCTAGTGTCATATGTAATTTAGTCATGTTACACATATCAAAATTCTACATGAATAGCAAAATGCAAAAATGAACAAACACCAGCATTCTTTCGTAGAAAGTTTGTTTCAAACGATCTTGCCGTTTTAACCAAGGCAAATTTAAAATTTCGTTTAAAAAATAAAATGCATAAGCATATCTGACGTCACTTGCAAAGAACACATCGTATTTCTTCGTATTGCATTCTTAACGTGAGATTTATATCTCAAGCCGACCCAATTTTTAATTATATATTATACCACAGATATAGGTAAATTATGAAATCTCATATTCATCATTTTTTTTTTTTCATTTCGAGTCGAATTTTGTGAAAAATGAGTATCATTTTCTTTTTCTTTTCTCAAAACAGTCTTCCAAAATAGAAATGGGGCTAAACATAAAGTAAAAAAAAAAAAAATACATAAACAAATACCGTTATTCAAACGAAAGAAAAGATAAATACAAATAAAGAAAGAGTTAAAAGATTTGTTTTGCATTCCCACTGTCAGGATGCCGGGTAACAAAAAAAGAAACAAAAAGATCGTGTTTTCTTGCACTTTTACTGGAAAGTTCTTACATAGACGATCTTGCATTTTCTTTAGCGTTTAATATTATTTTGTACATATAAATCATAGAAGAAGTCTGCTCATAATTCATAAGAAAAACGATTGAGAAAAAAAGATTGTAAAATAAATAAATATTACATTACATTCTCATTACAAAAGGATTATGTGGGAAATCGGTCGCGTTTCCCCACAAAAAGACAGATAATTAACATTAAATGAAAACAAGATTGCATACATCCCGTGTAACATTTTCGACGCTCCCAGTTCATTCATGCTAGTTTTATACGAAATTCAAAGGCATAAAAGTAACGCAGTAATTTTAAAGAATAACAGAAAATTATTTTACATTGCATTTAATTTACCCCTTTGCTGTTTTTTTTTTCGGTAATTTTTATTTTTATTTATGTCTTCATTTATTTCAAGAAACAATATGAACTTACTATTTTTACTCTTTTTGTGCTTATTTATTTACTTTTTTTTTACTATTTTGATTTTGATTATAGATGTTTTAGACTCCTAATCAGTAAAATAGATACAGTTTTCAAGCAAATTATATTTTGAAAGATATTATTTCAAATTATATTTTCCCCCCAATTCGTCTGTGTAAAATTTTTAACTGTTCAATTAGATATGTCTTAAAATTGTGTTTTCAATATATTATATTCTTTTATTTATTGATTGATGGAGTTTTAATTTCTGAAGAAAAATTAGACGGAGACAGTAATAGAGCAGTTATGCGATAGAGATAGCTTAAAAAAAAATTCATGCATGGGATTTATTTCAAAACAATTATTAAATTTGTCGATCAAGATACAGTTCTTTAAAAAATTTCATTCGAATGCTAATTTTTTCTTCTTATTTGATGGTGCAAAACTGAAAAAGTTTAGAAGTTAAAAAAATTCCATTAACGAAAGCTGAAAAATCGAAATTCCATCGGAAAATGTTGCCATTCGCAAAATGACGCCAGATTTACGCTCAGATTCGTTTGTCCTTCCTAATATAGAATTTCTGCCTCATTTGGAAGGTAGGTAATGTTCCATTCAATTTTATTCCTACAGAATGGTGAGCCCCCTCCCATCGCAGGACTTCTACAGGCGACTATTTTTAGTGTAAAGTGCCCTAATTTAATCAAACTTTCCAAATTTCGTCCCCCCTTTACTTGTCCGGTTCTGCGAAAGTGGTGCAACTTATCACGCAAGTCAGGGGGATCAGAAGGTAAAAGGGGTCAGTAGTAAAATTTCCGTTCGCCGAGACGCATAAATATGTTAAAGACCTCGGATTTCCTATATTTAAAACACCTGGGTTCTTATTACGTCGTTTGTAGAACGTTATTTACTGTAATGTAAGTATTTATTTCTTATACATTGCATGTATCTTACGTAGGTAAGATTCTGAATGTAGCAATTCAGTAAATTTTAGAACGCTCTGTTTATCTTACGGGAACTGAAGCTCCGCCAAATTGGGAAGTAGGTTGGTCCCAATTTCTTCCCACTTGCCGTTCTTATTTTCGTCCCCGGGACGAAATTCAGAATGCTTTTTCATTTCTATGTTTTAAATTTTTTTCATCATGTTTGGATTGCTAATGTTTCGTTATTTAATTCTTCTACTGATAATTAGTATATTTCTTTGCGCCTTAATTTAATGTAAAATAAATTATTTACTCGTTTAGAAATAAATTTAGATTTAGTTATAAATTAAGACTCGGAGTATTGGATTTTTTTGGTGGGATGAAATCGAGACTATTTTTTTTTTTTATCTTTTGCCATATACAGGGTGGTATTAAAAAATAATGAGCCTTTGTTCAAAAGGACACATTTATTCATCTACACAATTCACTACAATTACTCAATTCACACAATTCAATCGTACAATTCACTAATAGTCTTCAAAATAGACACCACCTGCACCAATACACATTTGTAGACTTCCCATGACTTTTGTAGACTTCCCATAGACATTTCCATGACTTAAAGGCGTCCGTGTGGGTTCATCTTCCGGGAGAGCTACCATGTCATTTGCTTGGATGTCCTATATCGATTGGAAGAACTTTCCTTTCAGAGCTGATGTTAAGCGCGGAAATAAGAAGAAGTCAGATGGCGACAAGTCCAGACGATCAAGAGGATGGAGCCCTGGCACACCTCAAACTCACCCCGTCCCAGGAAAGAGCAGATGAACAAATCCAAGATGAAGATCATTCTCATCGCCTTCTTCAAAGTGAAGGGGATCGTTCACTACCAGTTTGTCCTGCCCAGAGTGACCGTGAATGATCCTTACTACTTGGAAATCCTGAAAAGGCAGAAAAAAGCGTCGCAAGGAAACGAAGGGACATCAAGGACAGCTGGAAACTTCACTACGATAACGCGCTTAGCCACACCGCCTTCATCCTGAGCACCTACTCGGCCCAGGTGAACGTTCTGGTAGCTCCCAATTCTCCCTACAGTTCGGACTTATCTCCTCCTGACTTCTTCTTGTTTCCGAACTGAAAGGAAAACGCTTCCACTCGATCGAGGATATCCAAGCAAATGTCAAGTAAGTCCTTACAGTCATTCCTGAACAGGCCTACGTGGACGCCTTCGAGTCATGGAAATGCCGCGTACAAAAGTGTATTGATGCAGAAGGTACTTATTTTGAAGAATATTACTAAGCTGTACGCATATGCTCAATAAATCTGTCCTTTTGAACAAAGTCTCATTAATTTTGAATCCCACCTTGTATAGATACTTTTGAAAAAACAATTTTTCGCATTCTTAAAATTTTTTAACGACATTTGTCAATGTTTTGTATATGCGAGGGTCTATGTAAAATACAAATTTTGTTAATTTTCACTGAAAATTACAAAATTGTGGGCCAAAAAGTGACTGGGGGGGGGGGGTACGAAAATAGGGCACCTTACCTTATATTCTGTTCGCACCACTCTCTAAAAAATACACTTTGTAGTATATTTCTCTGGCAAATTTTGTCGATGCATATGTAAAATAATTTTGTTTTGAAAAAAGTGGTGCGAAAAAAAAAAAAAAATAATCGCCTGTGACAACGCTGCATAGCTACTTCTCTCATGAAAATCACAATGTCCTCATTAGGAGAGGACCACTTTCTGAGTCAGTCTTTTCTTCAAAAATACACCGCCATGGTCTCCACATCTTACAATATGTGGCTTTAATTACCCCGCTACTTAAGTCACACAAATACAGAGATCGGTCGAAACCCTTTTCTCGATTGAAAGATGCTTATCATATTTAATATTTACCCTCTTAAATGATTTTGAATATTATATAGAATGTTGTAATTGTCATATTTCATCCAATGGATGTACCTATATGTCATGTGCGTCACATTAATAATTCGTAATATTTAGGGACTTGTACTTCTTCTGAACGACAAGTTACTACCTCATTACAAATCCTCAACAGCAGCGCACAAGTTGGGCAATATGTAACTATTATACCTTTTTTCATTGCAAGCAAAAATTACGCATTATCCTAAGCATTTCTGTAAAAACCACAACTTCCTACTTTCCATTGTTTATAGTTGTACAGGGCGTCCCAGGATTATCGGAATAAACTTTTAGGGGAGGTAGGGGACATTCACAAGGATTCAGATTTCCATAGTAACCCATGGTCGGATATGCTTTCCTGGCGCGGTAGTGACGACGCAAAACACAAGAAAGACGGACCACGAATAACAGGAGAAAAGATGTTCATTATACTTAGTACAGCGCAAAAACTAAGAAAAAAGAACATTAAAGGGACAAATATCGTCATCAAAGTAGCTGTTTGAAATTACGAAAACGGGCAGTGATACATAGAAGTGTATCTCCGGTGCACGGAAGATCTAATGTTCTGGAAAATGCCAGGAGTATCCCGAATTACGCCAGTAGCAGCCTTGATTCGTGTAATAAGTTCCTCAGCACTTTCCAGAATTGTTCTGGCATTTTTGCAAAACTAACAAGGAAGGTCTCCTTACTGGGCATACTCAGATTATTTTGAAAAAAAAATACCAATTAAACTACTTATGTATGCAATAAAGCATCGGTCAAATTTAGCGGCGGAATTACAGTAGAAAATCTGTAAAAAAATAAATACTTTCGAGTATTTGGAACGAAAAGACGAAAGCGTCACGCGATTTGGCAGAACTTTTCAGCGCCAAAAGCAAACGATTTTAATGCCCCTGAAAATTGTTTGTTAATTGATTTTTAGAATGCGTGTAAAAAGTATTTAATGAATATAAACATAAACAATGAGAGAGTTTAATAAATACATTTTTTCGTATTGCATATTTATGTTGCTTGTTATTTAATTTTATTACTTTAAAACAATTTCATATATAAAAAAAATACTTTCATGCATTTAAATGTATTTCAAAATAAAGACAAAATTCAGTAACCAGATATTCATTAAAATATCAAAGAATTTGTCGTTTCCATAGCAACAAAATTGAATCCACAGTGCTCAATTGAACTTAATTTTGAGATATTGAAACAATTTTAATTTATTTTAATTTTGTTTTAATTCATAAAATTTGATATTTAACTTTCATTATAAATATATATTTTATATATATATGACAAAACTATAGTTAAATCAAACTAAAACTCACAAAACTAAAGTTATTTACATTAAATTTATTTAAACAAGTTCAATATGAAACATTTTTATCTTAAAGAGTATTCGACGTAAAAAAGTAATTTTATAAATTTCATTTCATCGCCAACAGATGATAAATCGCCAAATAATGAAATTCATTATTTTTTACGAACGTTCTATAGAGGTTCCGCCAAAATTTTTTTATAAACATATATATCCACGTGAGAAGAACACTCTGTAATTTTTTCAGAATTTTCTGAATGAGCCCGTATGGAGACATTCCTTGTAAGATTGATAAACCTGGTTTCTATCCCTGTTCGTTTCCTTTCATTCTTGCGTTTTGTGTCTTCATTACCGCGAAGGAAAGCGTTTCCTACAATGCGTTGCTATGCATATCTGAATCCTTGTGATGCCCCCTATCTCCTCTTAAGATTTGTCCCGATAATCCTCGGATAGCCTGTATAGTTATCACTGTTTACCAATTCAAATGTCTTGATCGTTTGGATCGCCCGGTATACACATACTTTATATATGTTTATTCACAAGGCATTATGTAGATACCAGGACATCATAGAATTTATAATGTTTTATTATGTTTTCTTCAGCATTCTAAGCGATGAGTATCGAAATATTCTAATGCGCCTAACCATGATATGATTAAAATAAAAAAAAATTCTTACAATGGCTTTTAATTTAATTGTTTTCGGGAGAAACTTAAATACAATCTTGTAAATTATAGAAATTTGAGAAAACATTATTATTCATTTATATGATAAAGATACATTCATATAAACGCTCTATTATGCTGACCACCACAGATTGAGACGTATGATATTTTGGCAAGCATGCAAAGCGATTTTGAGTGTTTCTCAAGTGGGTTCATAATTTCAAATCACGACAGTGTTTGTTGATTTTATAGAAAGTGCTAAATTTGTACATTTATAATTGAAAATTATCAAAATATAATTACTTTTACACGTTGAATGCCAAACTAAAATCACTAAAATTTCCTGGCGAAGAAAATGTACTTTTTATAAATCTTTTCCAATAAAGTTGAAAAATGTTTATGAATTTGGTTTGTCTGTCGTCATTCCATCTATCAACGCAGTAACTCTGGTAAATGTACAGTCGTAGAAAAAAAAAGTAAACACCCCCTACTAACTCCCCAACAAACTATCATAAACGAAAGTTACTGCTACCGAACGATTGGAAATAAAGTC
Organism: Maratus speciosus; assembly: GCA_963932465.1. Lineage (NCBI taxonomy): Eukaryota > Metazoa > Arthropoda > Arachnida > Araneae > Salticidae > Maratus > Maratus speciosus. The sequence goes on from OZ010795.1 coordinate 423,501,716, forward strand.
TACTTTTAAATGATGTCTATAAAATTTGCTTAAAGGCATCTACATATTAAAACAAATCCAAACTTGATTTTTTTCAATCGGAATACCCAATTTTGATGAGATATTTCAAATCTTCGGTTCAAACTATGCATACACTCCAAATTTCAAGTCATTTGAATGATAAGTTTTTGAATTATAAAAACTCAAAAATTTAGTTCTTCTAATGTTAAATTACGTTTTCACATTTTTATTTATATCTCCTGAAATTATGCTCCTAATGTACTAATTTTTTGTGTAGCAATAATCCTAATATACCCAAACATAAATACGCTGAATTTGCAATTTTCATAATTTTATGATATGAATTATGAATTATGAAATTAATATTTAAAAAAATTATGAATTGCAACTTACAATTTTTTGGATGAATTTAGATTTATTAAGTCCTGCTTTATGGAAATCCAAAATTTCACATTTTTCTTCCAAGTAGTTTTCAAATTATGCTTAAAAAACGGCAAAATGTGGTTTAAGGGGCCGTCTATAATAGAAGTGATTAGATATTTTGAAATTTCTTCTTCTGTCCTGTAATCTACCCGGCTTCATTGACTGCTTGAGTGGTGCTTAAGGTGCCGTGATCAAGAAGGATGCTCTCTCGGTTAAGAATCGAGTACCGAACTTCAATTTGGATTCAGCCCTTAAAATACGCTCGTTATAAAATAATTAATTTCTTGGAAACGTATGGTACGAATTGTATAAAAATTTGTTTCTAGGCTAATTGAAGGGTGTAGAGTTCATTTGTGCTATCAGAATTGTGTACTCCTACTGAAAAAAAAAAACAGTAACTTTCTTCGACGACAATTTTTTGAGGAATTAGTAGGGGTGTTTACTTTTTCTTTTCACGACTGTACTTGGAATTTCGTGCAGTGGTTATATGTTAATTATGTTTACTATGCCATGTTTGGTATCTAATATGAAGTTTGTAGTATTTATTAAGGGATCTTGTACCTTTTAAACGCGACGAAAATTAACGAAAAAATTCGAAGTTTGAATTAGTCTATCTTTAAAACCTTTTTATGTACAAAAATGAAATTTTGGATATTGATTAAACAGCTTGTGCTTTGTAATATGCTACTATCAGAAAATTTTTAGCCTTTTACAGAATTTGTGTATTGTTGAAATCAAAATAGCTCTATTTTTTACTCCATACGTCATTGCGCGCATGATGTTTTGTGAAAGCATGTATGGATTGTCATGAAATTTGGTAAAGATACTAAACAAATATGTGTGTTTATAATGAACTACTTTTAAGTATTTACAATGGTAATAGTTTTAGTTATGACTTTTTATATTCAATAAAAATATAAAGCTTTTATTTATTTTTTACAAAAACATTTTTTTTTATAGTTAATGAAATAATTTTAAGAGTAGTTCATTTTAAACACGAATATATGTTCAGTATCTTTAACAAATTTCATGACACTCCATGCATACTTTCACAAGATATCATGCGCGCAATGTCTTCTGGAGTAAAACAATGAGCTATTCTGATTTCAACAATACACAAATTCTGTAAAATGCTAAAAAAATTCTAATGACAGCATATTACAAAGCACAATCTGTTTAATCAATATCTAAAATGTCATGTTTATACATAAAAAGGTTTTGAAGGTAGACTAATTCAAACTTTTAATTTTTTCGTTAGATTTCTTAGCGTTTAAAAGGTACCCCCTTAATAGTTCATTTACATTGGTACTCAAAAGAATTCCGTTGCATTATGGTCTATGGGAAAAAAATCGTTTGTAGTGTATTTTAATGACATTAAGGTATTTCAAGGGTATCGAAATTGATAGTAATCATTGAATTTTACTACAAGATTATTACTATAGAATAGGGCATTCATATCATTTACCATTCATTTACAGATACACGCAAAGGGAGCCGGTTAGAGTACTGTCTTTGAGCAGTAACTGCTTAAAGTGCGTTTTCAATTAGGGATGCGCTTTTAAATTTAACTAACTTTTGGCATGGTACTCGTTATATATCAATTCTAGACCTTGTATACAAGGGTGCACAAAAGATTTTACGTACCAGTCTCCTTATTATCAACCTTATTAGAAACTGCTGAAGGGGAATTTTTAACTGTGGTATGTATTTCCAAACTGAACTCAATTTTTCCATGTATGCAGTTTATAGAGACAAATCTATATATCATATACAGGACTGCTCAAAGAATTTGCATATTTTTCGGACAGTAGATGGGTATTGCTGAAATTGTGTTTTAAAATGTTTTAATGTGATTCTAAATGTTTGAAATAGACATCTTTTTTTTCAACTTATTAAACGGTCAGGTTTGTTAAATTATTCTGAATGTGTTGAAAAGTGTTTCACAATACATGCTTGACGCATGATTTTTTCGGTCTTCTTTAATTATATGGTAATAAATTATTTACAATAGTTACGTTTCATAGCCATAAATTGTGTTCAATGAAAATATTGATAGCGTTCGTATTCGTGTGATATGACACCCCATGAAAATGCCAGTCGGTGTGTTATTAAAACTGCTTTTCAAACTGTCACATTTTTTTTAAATACTGAAAGCCTTAGATTTTAGACACGTTCTAAATATAAAAACGCAAAATCTGAAATATTTTTGAAATTTGAATTTGTTGTCAATTTTATTTTTAATGTGCAAACCGGGGTATATAAAACGCATATATGTATGCCATATTTCTTGATATCCAATTTATCATTTGCAAAGTAATTAAATTCTATACGCGCGTGATAAAGTTTAAATTATGTATTTACAGAATCAACAGAGTATAAAAATAAATCTAAAGCTCTACAAATAAAAATATTGTGTGTCTTTGAAATTGTTCCATATTTTCTTAGTCCTTTGTTAGTTGTGTTAGTACTTTTATGTTGTTTTTATATCCGAACATTTGAAGACTTCCTAAAATGATTTTTATATTATATTTTATCGCATTTTTATGCGTGTCCATAAAAATACATTTATAAAAATTACAAAAAATCCGTCCAGTGAAAGTTTGAATTAGAGCTTCATCGCAATAATACAGATCTAATAATAAGGGCAAAATATTTATCCATATTGTAGTATTTTTATGTCAGATTAAGATATAGATGTTTTTTTTAAATTATGATAATAAAAGTGTACTTTCTTATATACTTTAAAAAGTAATTTGTATATTTTCTAAACTAGAGATGATCTCAATATATGTATAATATTTTTAAATCGATTTTATTGTTTTTTATGTCATTAATATATTATTTTTTAAATATTAATTGAATCCAAAATACAAGTGATAATAAAGGAATGTCTTGTGTTTAATGCATTACATATTTTATATACATAATAACATTTAACACATTATTTGTTAATCTATGAGGCCTATTAAAACTGATTTACAGCGTTCAATTAATAGATATGTACACTGAAATAGAACTAAAATTAACGTACTTTGAAAATAATATGATATGTGACAGTAACACCTTTTTTACAATGTATGTTTCATAAGAATTATAAATAAATAAAAAAAAATACAAATGAAGCATGGAATACATGAGTATATTTTTCTTTCCTTTACGTGCTACACTTATTCGAATAAATTATTTTCTTTCTTCTTAAACGAAAAAAAAAAAACCCAACGGAACAGTCAAACAATTTCAATCTATATAATAAAAAAAAAAAAAAAAAAAAAAAAAAAAAAAAAAAAAAAAAAAATCCGTTTATCTCTTTTTAGATTATAACACAAAGTAACTCACTTCTGCTCATTTTTAGACACACTTTTCCTTCTTAAGTGTTACTAAAATACACTTGCATTTTTCTTCCTTCTGTGGATTACTTCATTAGGCTTTTCTGCTTCATTTATACTTAACCTAATTCCATCATTATCTGTATTATTCATCTTTCTGTAGAAATAAAACATTCTAATCTTAGAAGCTGGAGTCTTAGGATCAGATAAAACTACTTCATAAACCATTTTTATTTTACATTCTTTTATTTATACTTCTACAAACAATGTTATCATACATAATGTATCTTTAATTTTGAAAAATAATAAGGATTTAAAAGGAAAATACACAATTGCGTAATTAATTGCGTTATTTGGAATTATTATTATTTTTTAAATGTGTAATATTTTTTTTAAATCCATCCAACTTTTTAAAACTTTCCAACAAACATGAAGAATGTGCGTTGTGATGAACTTTACTGATTTCAGATTTGTAAGGCCATCAGGCGGTTTGTACCTACTCTAACTCTCGCAAATATAGCAAGATTGTCCTGCAATTTTTATATGATGTTGACGTTTACTCAATGCAAATGGCTCCTAAAAATAAAACTTGTATCATTCATATTTTTTTTTTTTTTTTTTTTTTTTCAGGAACAGTCAAAATTATCCCGTTACATTACGGTCAACGATAAAAAATATTTTTAAGTTTATTGGAAATATATTACAATCTTTAAAGCATAATGATACATAGAGTAGCAGGCGAAAGTTTTGAGAGATTATGTTTTCTGTACTAAATTTTTGTGTAAACAAAATTTCTTAATGTTGTAAATAAGTAATTTAAACCCGTTTTAAAACTCAATAAAATGCAACATTAGAACAATTCTGAGATATGCACGAATTAAAAATAATTCGGAAATTCCTTTGAACTATTGTCCTTTTGACCTACAGCAAAGAAAACGTTTTGTTTACTCAAAGCACCAGTAGAACTTTTTCTGCTTGTAATTATTGCCTTTTTTATCTTGTGAGAATTGAAAAAAAAATACTCTACAGTTTATCACCAACAAAGTAATATGTTTTTTATTCCGTTATTTTTATTCTTATATGATTTGAATTTTTTAATAATACGTAATAATTTTAGAATACAGTGTGAAAGTGAAAGTTTATGCGTAGAAATACCTTAAAATTTTCAAGTATTTCTTCAGCTATATTTTAACTAACATTTAAATCAGAGGTCATTATGCTTAATTTGTTTTATTAAAGCTATTCATTTTCAATATTCGTATGATATACAAAAGTAAATTAACGTTATTCTTGATAAATGATGATATACTCGTACTTGTAGACTTCTGTGTTTATGTACCCACATATAAAACATACGTTTCAAGACATTTATAATATACTTCTATAGGAAGTCTGTTAGGTCATTAACGTAACGTTCTTGAAGATTAATGTAAAAAACTGTTTAGACTTATTGAACCGTTTTCCGATATAATTTTTTACAGAAACATTGTCTTGCAAAAGTAATCATACTGTGTTCTCAGATGCATAGTATTTACTGTTTAGTAATTAGATAAATTTTGATAAACTGTTAGATTTATCTTAGTTTTATTCAAAATATAAAATGATAAGATAAAATAAATATTGTGGAATTTGTTTCTTACAGACTACTGAAATTTCTATTAAAAAAAAAAAAATTCTACTGGTAATTATTATGTGGAAAAAACTCAAAATACGATAACTTCCACTGATAATTTATTTAATTATTTCAGTCTTATCTCTAGGTATTCTAGAGGCATAAATTTCAATTAAAAATAATTTATAAAAATCTTTTAAATCTAATTTTTTGTTATTTATTAAATAATCTAAATTTTTCTTCATTAATTACTGAACATATTCTTTCTTTAATTTTCATTAAAAAAAACATAGAGAAAAGTAAAGTTCTAAATCAGTAAATAGCTGTTCTATATTAGAGCAATGAATTGGTCGTCGATAAGTTTTATGAATGTAAGACATTTTTTTTTTTTTAATAGTTTATGCTTCTTCAATAAATGGATGTTATTTATATTAAGCGTCGGAATTTTTTTAAATGCTCGGTAACTATATTTATTTTTGTTCTGTTTATTTTCAGTACATTTATTTATATCCTAAATTTATATGCTTATTGCAATTAAGTATTTGGATTTGAACAGTGTATTGCGGCGCATAAAAAATACGTTATTTATTCTAACGTAATCAGCTGATTGTTACTAAAGCATATACGTAGTGATTTTTCCATTTGAGAAGAAAAAATGCGTCAAGGTGGCACTCGAACTCAGAAAATTTCAGCTTCAATTGTCTATTCTCTTCCAATTGAGCTATCTGGACAACATCACATCTGATATAATTTTCGTCCAGAACAACCATTTGGTAATGACATCTTGCCTGTTATTTGAAACGATCTCGGCAGAATAAACTACCGGCCAAAAAAAACTTCAATAAACTATCGATGAATTATTACTCTGTAATTATTTTAACACAATCAACTTTTTCGTAAATAATTCATAGTTTTTTCGCATAGGTATGAAAATTACTTTACACATGAATTATTTGTCAATCGGATGTCTTTGTTAATCCAACAGCTGATGCAAATACTTCTATATTGTTAAAATGAATTGAATGTACAAAAGAGCATTTCCATATTGAAGCGATACGAGAGAAAGAAGCAGTCTTGAAAAAAATTCACGTAGTTCATTGATACAACAGTATGGAAACCACAAGTTGCTGCCAAAAATTGGTGCCAATAGGCTAAAATTAGAATTTTAGAAGATATATTTTTTTAAACCTGCATTCAATTATAGATGAATAGGGGATAGTAGGCGAATTTGGACCACGTCACTTCTTTCCAGGTGTAACTCACTTAATATTTGGAATGCCTGCAAAACATCATTACACGGCGTCAACCTTTTCATCTACTAACTAAATAAATATTTAAATCAACTTCTTTTTTGAAAATATTAAATTTTATTTTAATTTGAAAATTTTGTCAAAAGTGGTCCAAATTCAGCAACTGGTCACCTAAATTGCACCCATGGTCTCCTAAATTGGACCAAATAATATCAAGTTGTTTTAATGACTAGGAATATAACTAATTTTATTAAAAGGAAAGTTTACGATTAATGATAAAATCAAACAAAATAAAAACATTGCAATATAATGAAATCAAATATCTGAAAATTAGAGTAATTGTTTTAAATCAATATGTATTCAAAATATAAATCAAAGTTATCAGTAATTAAGAATAGAAATTATGGAGCTAATTACCAGTTACTTGAATAACATCTAAGGAGGAATGAAAACCTTACAGATGAATTTTGTTTAGTGATTTTTTTTATCAGTGCACACAACATGGAACCGTATTTGGCAATCTGAACACTGCATTATTTCTGATATTTTATTTTTCTTACAAACTAGGCAAAATCAATCACCACTGTCTAAATTTTTCTTTTTAGATTCTGACTTTTTTGTGCAACAGAAGTTTTCTTTACATTATGTTTGTAGTTCTTCCCTTTTCATAATATTCTTGCTAATTAAATTAGGCCTATTTTTTAAAACTTGATGTTCCAATTGCTTTTGTGCTGTGATAGCTTCCTTTTTGTCGTTTTTTCTTTTTTTCATTTCAAAGTTTTACTTTATATGGCAAAGATGTTAACACAACTGTTTTTTGGCTCCCTCTGTACTTTGATTTAACCGAATTTAGCAAAGGGGATAACATTTCTATTGATTTTTGGCTTTTGGGAAGGATTTGTAGCTGCAGCCTTCTTGCAAGTCCATTTCTTCACAACTTATTTCCTCCTTAAAAATATATTACAATTCATCATACATACAAGTCAAAATTACATAAATACATTTAATACAATTAAAAAGCAAACGATTCGAATTACATTTTAGCCCCTTATCAGTGCAATAAATAACATTCAAATGAGAGAAAAGTATATATCATGTTTACAGTTAAAAATTACGAGCAGTTAAAGTTAAATAAAGCATAAAAATTTCAAAACAACGCTGATTATTCAGGAGTAAGTTCACATTATTCATTCATCGGTGACGTTTGCTTACGAGTGAACACACCTTACAGAAAAACTCTACTTTTAATATTATTGCAACCGGATCTGATAACTTTCATATTTGGGAAATCTGGGATATGCTCGGTATCTAATGAGTTCTGTACAATTTTAGACTGTAGCCTTCCAGATTTGTAGGCACATTTATGTTCGGCAAGGCGTGCCTACAATTTCCTCCTGAATACTCAGCATTGTTTTGAAATTTTTATACTTCATTTAACTTTAAATGCTAGTAATTTTTAACTCTTAACATGATATATGGTTTTCTGTCATTTGAATGTTATTTATTGCACTGATGAAGGGCTAAAATGTAGCTCTAAACGTTTGCTTTTTAATTGTATTAAATGTATTTATGTAATTTTTACTTGTATTTCTGATGAATTGTAATATATTTTTTAAGTTTAAATCGTATATCAGATGTTAAGCAATGATTATTTATTTTATTATTCTCTCCTGTTTGTTTCATATATATTTAACAGCTTTTGTTCTCACGGGTGTTTTTCTTCCAGACAGTTTGACTGCGTCTTTTTTAACATTATTTTAAAAAAGTATTTAAAAATATCCTCTGTTGAAAAATACGCTACGATTAATCAACCGAAAAAATTATATATTCAAACAGTGTTGAAATCAGCCCCTCCTGGAGCCTTGAAATAACCACCTACCCCAGAAGGATTGCGATTTTATGCGTTTTAATTGCAAAAAAGTGTAATTCCACCCTCCAGAACTGTAAGAAGTCTGCCATCTCAAATATCCTCAACGAAGAAAATGTTAACTCTGTAAACAAAATACGCCGTAGGAAAAAGGAATTCAAAGAAAATAAATAAAAACACACACAAGATAAAAGAAATTGAAAACAAAATTTATTGCATAAACATGTAAAAATACTTTTCTGTATATGTAGGCCTAAACTGTATAAAAAAATTAATCCAGTTATCCAAAAAAAAAAAAAAAAACCTTGTATGGAGCTGGAATTTAAAAAAAAGTGTACAAAGCGTACTGTCCTCGAAATTCATTACTTATTTTTCAAATTTATGATCACATATGTGGTCTAATTTAGGCAACCTAAATTGGACCAATTACGGCAACTGCGCCATTTTTTAAAACAGGTAATCTGAAGACTAAAAACAAAAATGAAATTAAACAAATCCACGTTAAAAATATGAACAATAAACAGATGAATTCATGTATGTGTATGCATAACTTACTTTACTTTTAAAGTATTCACGTACGTTTAGTAGGAAAAAATTAGATCAAAACAGTTAACTTCAGGTTTTTTAAAATTGTCTGAAAACCACACATGGTAGGCGGTTGCTTCTTCTAATCATGAGTGACGTCATTCTGATCAGTAGTATTTCAGCGGTAGATGGCGCCTCTTCCTGTAATTAACGGCAGAATGTCAACGGTCCAATTAAAGCGGCAGCCGAAATATGGCTACTCTCCCCTATACTGAAATGTGCAGAGCATGGATGTACTTTTCTATTGTAGCAGCATATAGAATATACATTTTAATCTTTCTGGAATATATATTTTCGGTTCAGTCACGCTAAATTCATTTAACTCTTACATTTTAATAGCTTCCTATTTTCACATTTTAGGAATCTCTTGTTTGATATTTTGAATCACCTTATCCAAAGGAACTGCTTAAAGTCGTCGAGGCGCTGACTGTACTAGTACACCGTGCAGCAAAGAAAAAGTATAATTTAATAAATTAAAAGCTTAAGATGAAAACTGGGCTAATGTATTTTCTATGTGTTTATTTTGTTTGATCAGATTTTTAAATTATATATATTACATCATTAAATAATTATTAATACTTGTCTGTACATATCTTGTTTTCCTAATATGGTTATATTTAATACATATGAGACATGCGGAAATACATATATATATTTGATGATATTTAAATGAGTTATCAAAAATTATTATATTGTGAGTTTTCCTTTTCTATATGTGTCACAATAACAGTAATGCCGTAAATCACTGACAATAATATATCAAATTGGTCAAAAAAGTGACTTTTATTTAATTACTAGGGAAAAAATGTATTTCAGAATGAAGTTGGATATACACATTTTATTTGTGTGTGTGTGTGTGTATGTGTGTGTTTGTGTGTGTATTTGGGAACTCCCTCTTTAACATTTTATTGTTCTTTTTTATTATTCGTAGAACGATATTTATGTCACTGAATGCACAGAATTCTTTTTCTATGTTTAAATTTTTAAAACTACATATACTTTGGCTGTTACTGGATACGCTGTTAATCATATTCTGGCATATTATTTTGTCTTCTCCCCATCGAATCTGATACTTTATAACATGGCGTGCGTTCTACTTGTTGATTAATAGCTATTAACTAAATTGAAAGTTTTAAAAGCTTAGTTCTTACGGAAAAAAAAAAGAGTTGTCCTTTCACCCCCAAAAATGCCCATGCTTAGTTCCAAAATTATTTTTATTTTTTATTATTTCTTTTTTACAGTGCTTGCATTTTTCAGTAATGTTTGATAGAAGTTTCTCCAACGTTTAACAATTAGACTGTTAGCATGCAATCACTTCATCCACACGTAATAACTTCATCGAGTTCACGGCCGCAGTTACAGGATTAGGTTGAATTCGATTAGCATGTTAAAATAGAACTGTTCTAACAAGTCATACCTTGATGGAAACCATCTGCACAGGCAGTATTGTCTGTTGATTAGTAGATTCCCATTCAGATTTCAAACGACATTAACTGTATCAGATATATCAGCATGGGAATTGATAAATTATCCACACTTTTTAGTGGAAAACTCAATGCAGATCTACCAATCAACAACTAAAATTCGCCTGCACTTGGTTTCCACGAAGATATGACTTGGTAGACTAGTTCCATTTCAATATGCTAACCGAATTCTATTTAATCCTGGAATTTCAAATCTTCTTTCTTTAAAATAAGCAATGCTGATTTCTGTCTCTTATCTTGGAGAATAATTTCAAATTACTTGCCTGACTAGTTCCGAAAGTCGCTACTGCCGTTTGGGAAAATCAACTTTGTACCAGAAAATTCAGCCCGCTAATTATTAGACATCAGAATTAATGTCTAATAATTAATTGATAGATTTTCCGGTATGAATTATTTTTTTTTCAAAATGAATCGACTTTCTAAACGACCCAATATATTAGTTACATAAAAGAAAAAGAAAAACTGTTCATAATACATTCCATAACACGGAATACAATATCGTGACTTTTTCTGTAATGATTAAAATATATAACTTAATTTAGCATTTCTTTCGAGCCCATCTTTTTCATATCATTGAAATCATAATCATGATATATCATAAATTATATCAAACAGCAAATAATAATAGGAAAACGAAATTAAAATCGAAATATATAATGACATATATAACGAATGATATACGATTTTTTTACAAAAAAAGTTATATACTCCTTTATCTCTATATTTTTAGATCAGTTAATTGTTTCTTTTTTTTCATATTTAGTTAAATATTTGAAGCAAGAAAAAAGCAAACATAAATATTCTTTTATGCTATCCTAATATTCTTTTGAGGATATTGTTATATTAATAATAGGAAAACGAAATTAAATTCGAAATATATAATGAAATATATAACGAATGATATACGATTTTTGTACAAAACATGTTATTTACTCCTTTATCTCTATATTTTTAGATCAGTTAATTGTTACTTTTTTTTTTTTCGTATTTAGTTAAATATTTGAAGCAAGAAAAAAACAAACAAAAATATTCTTTTTTGCTATCCTAATATTCTTTTGAGGATATTTTTAAACATTTTTTATTTCAAATTCCGCCTGGACGATTTAGAATGTTTTTCTATCTGTAATATACTATCTAAAGATAAGCAAATATATCAAAGTATATTTCTGGTATGTTCAGATTTTAAATATTTTTTAAGATGCTGTAATACATTTGTGTTTTGCACGCTTTGAAACAGGTCACATTCATTGCGCGCATTCATTCTTCCGCATAAATATAGAAGAATTCACTCAAAAAGGAGAATCTATAGATTTGTTTTTGCATGTACTTCTAAAATTAAGCAGCTGAAGGATACATTTTAATTTAACCCGGCATTACACGCGCGAGAAAAACGAACGGGAAGGGATTCGTCGCGCTGGGTATGCCATATCCATGGCGGTTTCTTCCAATTGTTACCATAAAATCTATGCAAAACATAAAACACTAGGAAAAAAGAAGGCATAATACAGTTTTAAACAGATATTAAACACGTTACTTACATTTATTTTGTACATTCGCTGCGTCTATCTGTATTGAATGCACGCGCGAGAAAAACTGCCGGTTTTACTTGCTCTGGGTATGTCATACTCATGGAGGTTTCTTCCTATATCTTTACCTTAAAATCTACGTAAAACATAAAACACTACGAAAAAGGAAAGGATAATATAGTTTTAAAGATACATTACAAATGATATTTATAATTACCATTAAAATAACTTGTTATAAAATTCATTTAATACATCGATTAGAGAAATACAGTTTAGAATGAGTTATAGATTCAGTACTTGTCCTAAAAGCATTATTGGTTACACAAAAGAAAAATATATTTAAAAGGATGATTTATTTTGCCATTGCATTTATTCAGCATTTTTGGTGTTTGATCAATACAAATTTATAAATGCGGTTTATTTTATTTATGCCATTAAAATTAGTGCAATAGTAAATAAGTAATTAATCTAGAAACTACTAATTAAAAAAAATAACATATATATATTTGTTTTCCTTCATTGTTAAGAATTTTGCAAGAATCTTTGTTACATAGAAAGAAAATAATGAAGTATGATTATTATGCCTGCATAATTTATCGTTAAAACAATAATTTCGAATTTAGTTAAATAAATTGCTGAATAAATCGGCATCATGAAATGAAATTACATATTCGTGTACAGTCAGTATTTAAGTATAGAATCTGTTCCCGCTGAAGAATTCTACATTTACGATTCAGACTTAAACAGCACATAGCAAAGTATGTATATGATGTCATTATCGGGGAATAGTACACAAACATAGGATAAATAGGCTATTTAGTGATTAATAGGCATTCATTGTTTGTAACATTAATCTGGATACTTAAAATTAAATTTTGTTTCTAATAATAGCTTCATGTTTTATCAAAAATCATTCATATATATTTTTTCAAAATAGCACGTATTTTATTTACAATTTGTTTTTTCTCTTTTTAGTAGAAAATAGCAACAAAAAGATATAGTATTATAATATTTCCAACTATTTTCGCTTTACTTTCTTCAGAAATGATGTACTTCAGTTGCCACCATTAAATAAATTGCATTAAAAACTATAAAAGAAAAAAAAACAAATAAAACATAATATCTCAAAAATTTAGTTGCAGTTTTCAAACAAATTGCAGCTAAAAGTACATTTTTCTCTATACGAAGCTGTTAAATTTGAAAACGCGAGATGCTTAGAAGTTTAAAAAATTGCAGTTGAAGTTATCAGCATTTAAACGTACAATGATACATCTGCTTCGTTTTACATCTGGCTTATATATCGAAACGTTATTTTTTAAGGACTACACATTAATTGATGCCGGAAAGAAATAGTACATCGTCAGCTAAAAAACAAGAAACGTCACAAAAATGTCACTCGCCGGAGAGATCCTGCTGAAAAATAAACTTATTGAAAGAATCAGCGTTCAAAGTATATAAATGGCCAAAATAGGAGCCTAAAAGGTAATTTCACAAACAAATTAAATCCATTGCTTAAAAACGAAAAACGTCAATTTTTAAAATTCCTAATATAAATAACTAGAATGAGAAACCGAAAGTACGAAAATTCTGCACGGAGCGAAAGAACAAATGCGCAAATGGATGCACAGTAGGGTGGAACTTAAGTATAGGTAAAAAAAAAAAAAAAAAAAAAAAAAAAACTTTTTTTTATTGTAATGTGTAATAGTGAAAACTTTTTTCCTTTTTGGATATCTAAACTATTGGCTGAAAAGGTTTTTTTTAATTAATGTGTTTTCCGGTTCCTCAAGGACGGCAAAGTTTTAAAATTTCAGTATAAAGTAACTTAAAGTAAACAACGTAGCTGTTAGCTCATATCTGCTTATATTAAGCAAATAATACCCAGAAGTCATCGCGAGGAGATGGCTAAATATCGACTTCCACCGTCCCTCCTTACCTCCCTTTGTTATGGATTAATTCAATTAGATATTCAACCTACTGGCTTATATTTCTTCTTGGGCAAACTTTGTCATTACATTGCGGGAATTCAACTTTTCCAAGATAAAGTCATCTCCTGCTTAATATCTAAAGACGGTTGACGAAGCTTACGAGACAATTTTGACAAACGTTTCCACTGTTTGAGTATGACAAGGTAAATCTAAAACTGAGGTGTTTCCCCTGTTTGTACTTTTTTTTAGACAGGATCCATTTTTTTTTATAGTTTATAATTTCAATATGTTTGCATTTTTTCAAGTTGCTTTCCTATTGGTTCATAAAACCCTTTAGTAACTGCAGTTTTTTCCAGAAAGATGTTGAAATAACTATCTAAAAAAAAGTTCATTTGCGTCTAATACGCAAATTATCCTTGTAAAGTTTTTACAGTCTTGTTTCTAATGTTTTGACAACTCCAGGTTTGCGTCCTGCATTGACGGCGTTGCTGTTTTACCCAATAAATTTCAAACTTGAAATGACGGTATTATTATTTTGAAAGTACACAAAAATTGCAGTGGCTATATTAATATAAGAAGAAGATGTCAATGAAATATGACCAATATATTTTGACCTTGGTTTTTGAACTAAGACCATGTGTTCTTCCTTAAGGATTTTTCGCTTTACTTTTTTTTCCTTTGCTTCAGTTATCATATTGTTACCCTTTCTGCCATCAAAATACAAACCCTCTAAAATTAACTCATTTCGTCTTTCTTGTTCTTTCATATTTTTCCTTTTCGTTTATCTTTGTCTTCTTCAAGTCCTTCTTTCAGTTACCTTTTATTTATAATCATCAGAAATACCCATATTTTCTAGGGTGCCATTTGCAATAATTTTTGCTATTCTGTCAAATTCTCCAATTCATTCACCTTGTTGATTGTCAAATTCAGGTTTAGAAGAACTACCAAATAAATCATTTCCTTCCGAACAATGCTCTTCATTCGGCAAGTCATTCAATCAAAACATCACTTTTTTGTTTTAAAATAACTTTTTCTTTCCTTGATATTTCCTTTTCCAGTCTTGCTACACATGTGTTTGTAGTTTTTATATGTATTGAACATATTGCCATCACCCCATCTCTCTTTGGTCTTTGAGAAAGTGACGTTTTTGTTCTGATACACGTAGTGCATTTACAGAAAGAAAAGTTTTTTGCACGATTGCCTAACATTTTGCAGTTTTATATTGGATGTGGGTTCATTCTTTCTAATCTTAATATTTTTCTTCAAATTTAGACATTTGTCACTATAGTCTAATCATTTTTTATGATTTGTGTATCAGAAACCATTGGAATTGAAGGTCTCAGCAATACACTTTTAATTGCATCAGCAAGAGCTTTAGATACTTCAGAAACAGTGTGTTCCAGATTCCATCTGCCGATATTAAGTTATATTGAACTCATAAATAATGTATCATAACATCTCCATATGCTCGCCAAAGATGGCAATCTAATGGTAATTGTTTTGATTCGCGAAATATTATACACTTCATCAGTTTTCCAGATTTAGGCACGTTAGCGGACATTGTCACATTTGACACCACTGTTTATTGAAAAATAATCGAAGAAACTGTTAACACACGCTAAATCGGACTAATTTGTAGTGAGTCGCAGCCAAATAAATCAGAGACAATGAAAGTCGACGCCCATTACATTGGCTTCTACAAAAGACAAATAAACTGGGCCATCGTTTCCATGCCACTCAAATTGAATTATTCTCTTTATCACAGGACATTAACACTTCATAATTTAATTTTTCAAAATATAAATTTAACAATAAGCTTAAAACACTTTTCATGCAATTATTGGCTTTTATTCATTTTTTACGGAAAATCAGACGCTTTGAGGAACCGGAAAATATCATTTAAAAATTAAAAGAAAAATATTTTCTTTTTATGGAGTTAAAAAGGGGAAAAAATAATCACTATTAGAATATAAAATTCGAAAATTCGTTTTTTAGTTCAACACCAATGCACAGCCACGTAATGTATTGAGAAACTCAAGGTGGTGGGCAAATTTGTTAAGCAATGACTGAAAGAAAGCCAAAAGCCAAAAAAAGGAACAAAAAGGAAAAACAAAAATCCTTAAGATTTTATCTCACAGATTTACCCTATTCAGCAAATGCAATGAGCACAAGTTGGATCTTACGGGGGGTTGGGGGGGGGGGGGGGATCCGCATTTCATTTTTATTTACGCCAATACAAAATGCTCAAAATCGTTTTTAAAAAACATTAGTTGATTAGTATGACATGATACTAAAGATTTGTATTTTTTTTTATACAAGCATTAATTCTTAATCCAATAAACATTTATCTTAATGCAATAAATATTTTTTTATAATAATTTTTAATGTTACTATTCCGTATTGTATATTTTCTCTAATACTTATATGAGCTATTTCTTTTTTACTTTTTTTTACTTTTTTGTAAATAGAGAATGCATTTTTGCAAAGTAATTTATGCTCAGTGCATTTAATTACAAACATAAAAAAGGAAAACGCATTTTCCGAAACTTTTCGTGTTAGATTTTCTAAGATTACATTTTAACTAAGAAAGGAATTTACTTCAATTAATTTTAATTAAATATTAGTTGCAAACTCTTCGAAAAAAATAATTAGCTAGAAAATCTTATTTTTTAGGTCATTAAAATAAAAATTCCTCATACTCCATTAACTTAGATTTTTTAAACAACAAATTACTTGTAGGCAATTGCCGTTAAAAATGCTGTTTTGATCAAATAAAATGAGCGGGAATATTTTTATTTCATAAGTAATGTAGTTAATTTTTTTAAATGAAAAATAATGCTATGTTTTTATACTGGCATTTATAAATATTAAATATAACTTATAAGGGAAAAAAGATTTTTACTTTCTTCTATCTTCAATAGAAGAAAGTATTGTAATCGAAATTTTTTTCGACTTCCGGTTTTCGACGGATTTGCATGTTTTAGGGGTCAGAGATTCCAAAAAACATGTTTATAGAAAATGTCTGTCTGTCTGTGTGTCCGTCTGTCCGTCTGTCCGTCTGTCCGTCCGTCCGTCTGTCCGTCTGTCCGTCTGTCCGTCTGTCCGTCTGTCTGTCGCCATTGTACCATTAAAAAGTGTATGAAGTTATGTATAGAATTAAACCAAAATTTTATTATAAGTTTTTGGCTATGGCAAGCAGGTCCTCCCGGAATTTGGAAAAAATTCGCCGGTAGGGGGCGCTGATATAACAATTTTTGTGCGATTTTGAATATTGTACCATCCAAAAGTGTATGGAGTTATGCATAGAATTGAACCAAATTTTTAGTTTAAGTTTTTGGATATGACAAGCAGGTCCTCCCTGAATTTGGAAAAAATTCGCCGGTAGGGGGCGCTGTAAATGCATTTTTGTGCGCTTTTGAATATTGTACCATCGAAAAGTGTACGAAGTTATGCATAGAATTGAACCAAATTTTTAGTTTAAGTTTTTGGCTATGGCAAGCAGGTCCTCCCTGAATTTGGAAAAAATTCGCCGGTAGGGGGCGCTTTAATAGCGATTTTTGTGCGATTTTGAATATTGTACCGTCCAAAAGTGTATGAAGTTATGCATAGAATTAAACCAAATTTTTATTTTAAGTTTTTGGCTATGGCAAGCAGGACCTCCCTGAATTTGGAAAAAATTCGCCGGTAGGGGGCGCTGTAATAGCGATTTTTGTGCGATTTTGAATTTTGTACCGTCCAAAAGTGTATGAAGTTATGCATAGAATTAAACCAAATTTTTATTTTAAGTTTTTGGATATGGCAAGCAGGTCCTCCATGAATTTGCAAAAAATTCGCCGTTAGGGGGCTCTGTAATAGCGATTTTGAATATTGCACCATCGAAAAGTGTATGAAGTTATGCATAGAATTGAACCAAAAAAAATTTTTAAGTTCTTGGCTATGGCAAGGAGGTCCTCCCTTAATTTGTAAAAAAATCGCGCGTAGAGGGCGCTGTAATAGCGATTTTTGTACAATTTTTGTGCCATTTTGAATATTGTACCGCCGAAAAGTGTATGAAGTTATGCATAGAATTGAACCAAATTTTATGTGTTTATTTTTGGTCATGTCACGAAGGTCCTCCCTGAATTTGGAAAAATTCTGCCGGAAGGGGGCACTATAATTGCGATGTCTGTACCATTTTCATTATTGTACCATGGAAAAGTGTATGAAGTTATCCATATAATTGAACCAAATTTTTTGTGCATGTTTCTGGCTATGGCAAACAAGTCCTCCCTGAACTTGAAAAAATTCCGAAAGAAGGGGGCGCTATAATTCCGATCTCTGTGCCATTTTCATTATTGTACCATCGAACAGCGTATAAAATTATGCATACAATTGAACCAAAATGTTTGTGCTTGTTTTTGGCTTTGGCCAACAGGTTCTCCTTGAATTTGGAAATATTGCGCGGTAAAGGGGCTCCGTGCTAGCGATTTTTGTATACTTTTCTTGATTTTTCGTAGTTCTATTGTGCATCGGCGGCTCATGCAGCGGCGGGAACTCGCTTCCTGCTATGCCGGCAATTCGCAAACAGCTGATAACGACGGAATAAGGAAAAATTAATCATTTTAACAAATATCATGATATAGATTAACTCGTTTTTAGTCCGTTTAATTGACTTTAGCAGAAATTTAAGATGAAAATCAAAGTTGGTATAGTATTGAACTAATAATATTGAAGTATTAACATGTGTAACTAGGTTTTGAAATATTAAGATGTATAAGATAGAAGAAAGTTTTGGGATTGGCACATCCAACTAGTTTTAGAATTAGGGATCGTTTAAAAAATCTAATTTATATTGTTATTCTTTCACAATAACGTGAAAATATAGTAAGTTTGTTTCGTAATTAAATTAAACTCCATGAAACTTAAATGGGTAACCCACTTTTATGTAAGTTGGATCTTTATCAATTATGTTGACTTAATTTTTAATTTTATTTGAGTGCAATAAGATATATAGTTCATAAAGGTGTTATAGACAAGTGGTGTGAATTATTCTTGGTGAAAAACTTTCCGAACAAAATTAGTACTAAAGGGATAGAGCTCATATAAATATTCAATATGTATTTCCCACTTAATCAAAGAGTTAGTTCTTTATAAAAGAAATATATAAAATGCTTTGTGTTTAGATATTCGTGTTTAGAAATTTTTTTCAATTTTGACATATCTAACTTTTGCACACAGGAAGTGTGAAGGCGTCTACCATCACATATTACTGTTAATTGTGTCCCCTTTCCCCCCTTTAAAATTACGCTTTTTTAAATTGTTAAATTTAATTATCTGCCTGCATTTGGATTCAATATTTTTTTTATCGCTCTTTTCCCTTTCATAAATTAAGAAGTCAATTCTGAGTCTCTTTAATATTTTAACCGTAGTGCACTGCATTTAAAAGAAATGAAATAATTTCCTTTTCCGCCTAGCAACCACTTTCTGATTTTCATTCTTGTACCTTACTTATCATGACCTGTAGAAATTAGTCAGACATATCACTTATACATTTAAGCGACCGTTACTGCAGATGCAATATATTAATCATCTTATTTTTCGAACTCTGTCTTTAATTTGTTTTAGTTTATTAACGTTCGCTTGCTGGCGTTTAAATCCCATGAGATTTTTGACAACCCCCTATAGAATGTTCTATTGCGGTTTCTGCGACATATTTCCTAAGCATATCAGTTGGCGGTAAATAATTCATATTACTCTTTTGATGCCTGCAATTGAGTTATAATTAGCGAACATTGACCACATTTTCCACTCATTGTATTCTCGCAATATAGCATACGTTATTGGCGAAAATGAATATGTACTCTTGCCAACTCTCAATCATTTGGAGAAAATGTAATTGTGATCACTTCCTTCTTGACAGTGACTGTGGTAACATTAAAAAAAAATGTAAAAACGATACTGTCTCTCCAACGTTCGGCTCCTACCGAGGGCTCGCCTTGCGAATAAGTACTTCGGTCCTGGTGTCCAATTGGTCAATAAAGAATTGTTGCAGTATTCGGCTGGTCTGTCTCTGGAATATAGACTAATTCGTTCCTTTAATATTGTTTCACATCATTATCAACAACAAAAGCCATCCAGATAACTCAATACAACTAACTGTACAGAAATGCCACAGCTTCTGTACAGGAAGCTAAAGTTTAAAAATTTTGTATAGGTACATTGAAATAGCTATACTTCTTTCCATGATACTGCTTTGCAATTTGCATAGTAGTCTAATTAGGAGTTTGAATGATAATATTGAGACCTGTTCCATTCAATAAAAGAAAAAAACACTTGTAAAAATTTCATTTTTTTCTCTCTGCTTAATAAAACCTGATATAATAGCATAATTGTATACTGCATCCCTTCTTATTATTTCTTTTCAGAAATTGGCAAAGAAATGATCTTTTAAATTTACATAAAATCTGGTTATTTCCAGCATTTACATAAATAAAATTGTAATATCAAACATTTATCTATAATCAGTAGCGCCAACATTTGAAAAATATTCGGTGTGCTCAAAAATGTTTGAGCAAAATAACACATATATTTTATCCCTCTTACAATTAGTTGTGCGTGTGGATAGAAAATGACTAAAGATGAGAATTCGAAGTCAAATCATGATTTTTCTACTTAAAATATAATATTACTAAAATGTAATTATAATTTAATAAATTATTTTATTATATTCTGATAAATTCTTCCTTATAATTACAGTAGTATTTATTATAAACAGCATAAAAATAGCTAACTATTGAAAGTGCAAAAAACTAAATGTCAGGAAAAACATACAATTTAGTCACGTAAGTGCTTTATTAGTTCAAGACTTAAAACTAGATGGAAAATGCAGAACAGATAAATAAAATTTGGTTTTGAGAAACATTTAATTACACATCCGCTAAAGGGACTGTCAGGCTCCTGTTACTTAATGGTGGCTTGAGTAACGGAAAAATGACACGGACTTTCGCATCGCGCATCACAGGAGAAATCGCATGTGTTGATGATAATAATGTTAGCAGTGGTTGCAAAATCTATCTATGTTAATTAAGGATTTTAAAACTAAAGACTGTGATAAAAACTGTGATGAAACAGGACTGTTTTTCAACGTTATTCCAGGTAAGACATTATCATACAAATAAGAATTCTGACACGGTTTCACGAATAATAATGGTAGATTAACTATCCATTTTTGTACAAATATTGATGGTTCAGAAAAAATAGAGCCTTTACTAAAAGGAAAATTGAAAAAACTCGGTGCTTTAAAAATATAAAATAATTGTCATGTAGCTACAGAAAAAAAGTCATAGATGATATCACAGATCTTCATTGATTTTTCTAAAGAGATGGGTGATAAATTTCGAAAACAACAAAGGATGTTTTTACTTACAATGGACCAACGTCCATTACATGCAGATTTCAAAGGTATACAATTTCTGCAGCAAATTAAACTTCAATTTTTGCCAGAAACTTTTACAAGCAGATTGCAACCGTTAGATTCAGGAATTATAAAGAAATTCAAAGTAATTTACAGAAGGAGTTTAAATCGTCTTTTTTATTTTTAATCGGGAAAACAAAAACGAAGCTAAAGCAATTTCTATTTTAGATGTTTTGCATCTTATAGCATCTGCACGAAAAAGTATGACATCCAAGACAATCAAGAATTTTTTTTTAATAAGTGTGGTTTTTCGCACGACCAAAGTACTAGTTCAACGAATGAACCCGATTTTCAGAATGTATGAGAATATTTTAATGAAGATGACTGGGATGAAACGTTTATGGACAAAGTTATTAATTTCAAAGATTATGTAGAATGTGATGAAAAACTTCTTTTCTCAGAACTGAGAACTGATGATGAAATCTTTGAGAATATCTACCCTATATATGTAAAATTCTAATGAAACGGGTATTATGAAACGAATTTATGTAACGATTGTATAAAACGACTGATTAAACAACTAATTATGTTTCTCGGCGATTTATCCTAAAATACGAGCCCAACCAGTGGCCGAGAGGTTCTGCTCTCGAAGCCGGTAAACGGGAGGTGCTGGGTTCGAACCCAATCGCGCCCGTCGGCTTAATTGTTCGGAGTTTTCGTGGTTATCTTCGAACCTATGTTTTCCACGCGTAAATACGGGTTAGATTTCCTTAGAAAGACCCCCCACGGAGGGCACTCACCCCCTTACGGCCTATATCCCTCGTGCTGATAATTGGCCCTCAAAAACACAACCAACCTAAAATACGGAATAGTTTGCGATGAAATTAACACCAAAAATCCATATTCATTTGCAGATCTCAAAACTGCTATTCGAATTTTTTAATTCGAATTAGTTTTTGAAATATTAATTTTTTCTCATTTTATATACTTTTCTCTAATGATGGCAACTCAAATTTTAGTCATAACAGATATATTCTTTTCAGATTTTAGAAAAATTTCTATTTTAAACTAATTTGGTGAACAGCTTGGCCTCCCTTAAATGTATGCTAAGAAATGTATCATGTTACTTTTATTCATAATTCAATTTGCATTTAATTATCATTTTATTTAATACAAACTGAAAAATTTAAAATAAATGTCTTCCACATCTTTCTTTTTTTTTAAACGAAACGAAAAGAAAAGTATTAGGCACAGATGATATATACGCACCGGGGTACCTAATTGGCGCGAAAATGGCATTATTTTGGTTGACATGGTAACCCAGCTATTGTTGTTTATTTAATAATAAAAGTGTATTTACTTTATTTTCTTTTTTTAAATTACATAAATTGTTTTGTTCTATAGTTAATTATTTTTTTGGTTATTTCCTTGCAAAAATAATAGAAAATAATTAAAAAAATACGGTACTACTTAGTTATTCCGTCGATCCATTTCGCAAAATTATATAAATCAGCAAACCACTCGCGAAATTACACAAATTGACATAATTTTTATTTTAAATAACGAAAGAACAAATAAAATAGTATAACATTAATAAATATACAAATAAAACGTCGAAATAAAAATCACTTGATGACGTAAAGACGTGTAACTTGCTTAAAGTCAAGTTAATGTGACATTTACGATCAACCATTATTGGCATTTAATCTTATAGTTTGGTGATAGATTTTTGGTCGACGAGATAACTAAGTAGTACCAAAATTAGATATGTAACTGGTATTCGAAAATGAGGTTTTCGCCAAATTTTCGTAAACAAAAAATCGTGCCAAACCTTGTACGTATATGACATCTGGCCAAATATTAAACTGTGTATCAAACCATGATATTTAATTTCAACTTCAAAGCAATGTTTTAATTTACCACTCAAAAAATTTAAAAAATGCTAACTGGCGAGTTGAAAAATAGCTATTGGCGAGATTTTATCCCGGGTGGCGTAACAGTACCAAGAATTCTCTACGGCCATGGAAAATTTTGTGTAGTTTTATTCACGTCAATGTCATATACGCAACGGGTGCTTAGCTGGCGCCATAGTATTGTTATTTTACTTGATTTGGTAAGCCGGATGTTGTTGTTTATGTTGTTTATGTTTTCCACAAATTAGCGTTGGAAAAAAATTGCGCCAATATGGGGCCGTATATGATATCTGAGCCAAAAGTTCATATGAAAAGCGAAGGGGTCAGAGCGTATTTATTTGTGGCAGTTACATGACTTGAACTATTATAATATAGATGAAATGTTGGCGATAAAATAATATTTGGCGACATATCACCTGTACCTGGGTAACCCTAAAGTACCAAAATGGCACCTGGAATATAAAAAGCGAAGTGGTTTGCAGGGAACTGTTGATGATAATCATATGACTTAGTCTATTGTTATAGAAAATGCTTTAAAATACCGAAAGAGAAAGACTCTATACACTTAATTCATTTTATTTTAGCTTCTTTTCAAATGTTTAACTGATCCTATTTAATCAAACACGAAAACAACCATTGGATGTCTTATTAGCAACTGATTCGGCCTTAAATTTTTGCAATCAAAGTGAATTGAATGGAAACCCGTTTACAGGGATATCTGCACAGCGTTTTTCAGTATAATTCAATATTCTTTAATATTTTTAAAACCGATCAGATAGCGTGATTTTAGATTCTGTGGTGTCTGATCGGGGGGGGGGGGTTGTTGGCGAGCGTAGCTTGCAGGGGGCACCGCCCCCTAGTCAGTAATAAACATGTGAGCCAGAAGGATAATGAAGATAAGAGCAATGTTCTGCTGTTGTAAAAATTTTCGAAGCAAGTTGCTCTTTAAATACACTAAAAAACTAGTTGCATGTGCCAATCCGAAAACTTTCTTCTATCTCATGTATCTTAATATTTCAAAATGTTGTTACAAATACCAATAATTCACTTTTATTTCTTTTATTAGTATTTTTATTAGAATTATGCATAACTTCATACACTTTTTGATGGTACAATATTGAAAATTGCACAAAAATCGCTATTACAGCGTTCCCTTCCGGTCTAATTTCCAATATTCAAGGAGAATCTTCTTGCCATTGTCAAAAGCATACGCAAAAAAATTGATTCAATTCTGTGCATAACTTCATACATTTTTCGATGGTACAATATTGAAAATGGCCCTAAAATCGCTATTACAGCGCCATCTTTCTGAGGAATTTTTCCATATTCAGGGAGGACCATCTTGCCATGGCCAAAAACATAGACAACTAGTTGGATGTGCCAATCCCAAAACTTTCTTCTATCTTATACATCTTAATATTTCAAAAACTAGTTACACATGTTAATACTTCAATATTATTAGTTCAATATTATACCAACTTTGATTTTCATCTTAAATTCCAGCTTCAGTCAATTAAATGAACTAAAAACGAGTTAATCTATATCATGATATTTCTTAAAATTAATAGTTTTTCCTTATTCTGTTGTTATAAGATGTTTGTCAATACCCAGCTTAGCAGGAAGCGAGTCGCACGAGCCGCCGATGGACAACAGAACTACGAAAAATCAAGAAAAGTATACAAAAATCGCTATCACAGAGCCCTTTTACTGCGCGATATTTCCAAATTCAATGTGGACCTGTTGGCCAAAGCCAAAAATATGCACAGAAAATTGGTTCAATTGTATGCATAATTTTATACACTTTTCGACTGTACAATAAAGAAAATGTCACAAATATCTCTATTACAGTGCCCTCCTTCCGGCAGATTTTTTTCAAATTCAGGGAGGACTTGTTTGCCATAGCCGGAAACGTACACAAAAGATTTGGTTCAATTCTATGCATAAATTTATACAATTTTCGAAGTACAATAATGAAAATGGCGCAGATATCCAATTACAGCGCCACCTTCTGGCGATATTTTTTCATGTTCAGGGAAGACTTGCTTGCCATAGCCAGAAACATACAAAAAAAATGGTTCAATTCTGTGCATAACTTCATACACTTTTCGATGGTAGAATAATGAAAATGGTACAGACATCGCAATTATAGCACCCCCTTCCGGAGGAATTTTTCCAAATTCAGGGAGGACCTTCGTGCCATGACCAAAAACAAACACAAAAAATTTGGCTCAATTCTATGCATAACTTCATACACTTTTCGATGGTACAATATTCAAAATGGCACAAAAATCTCTATTACAGTGCACCTTACCGGTGAATTTTTCCAAATTAAGGAAGGACCTGCTTGCCATAGCCAAGAACTTAAAATAAATATTTTGTTCAATTGTATGCATAACTTCATACACTTTTGGATGATACAATATTCAAAATCGCACACAAATCGCTGTTACAGCGCCCCCTACCGGCGATTTTTTTCCAATTTCAGGGAGGATCAGCTTGCCATAGCCAAAAACTTAAAATAAAAATTTGGTTCAATTCTATGAATAAATTAATACACTTTTGAATGCTACAATACTCAAAATCGCACACAAATCGCTATTACAGTGCACCTTACCGGTGAATTTTTCCAAATTAAGGAAGGACCTGCTTGCCATAGCCAAGAACTGAAAATAAAAATTTGGTTCAATTCTATGCATAAATTCATACACTTTTGGATGATACAATATACAAAATCGCACACAAATCGCTGTTACAGCGCTCCCTACTGGCGAATTTTTCCAATTTCAGGGAGGATCTGCTTGCCATAGCCAAAAACTTAAAATAAAAATTTGGTTCAATTCTATGAATAAATTAATACACTTTTGAATGCTACAATACTCAAAATTGCACACAAATCGCTATTACAGTGCACCTTACCGGTGAATTTTTCCAAATTAAGGAAGGACCTGCTTGCCATAGCCAAGAACTTAAAATAAAAATTTGGTTCAATTCTATGCATAACTTCATACACTTTTGGATGATACAATATTCAAAATCGCACACAAATCGCTGTTACAGCGCCCTCTACCGGCCAATTTTTTCCAAATTCAGGGAGGATCTGCTTGCCATAGCCAAAAACTTATAATAAAAATTTGGTTCAATTCTATGCATAACTTCGTACACTTTTGGATGATACAATATTCAAAATCGCACACAAATCGCTATTACAGTGCCCCTTACCGGTGAATTTTCCAAATTAAGGAAGGACCTGCTTGCCATAGCCAAGAACTTAAAATAAAAATTTGGTTCAATTCTATGCATAAATTCATACACTTTTGGACGATACAATATTCAAAATCGCACACAAGTCGCTGTTACAGCGCTCCCTACCGGCGAATTTTTTCCAATTTCAGGGAGGATCTGCTTGCCATAGCCAAAAACTTAAAATAAAAATTTGGTTCAATTCTATGAATAAATTAATACACTTTTGAATGCTACAATACCCAAAATCGCACAAAAATCGCTGTTACAGCGCTCCCTACCGGCGAATTTTTTTCCAAATTCAGAGAGGACCTACTTGCCATATCCAAAAACTTAAAATAAAAATTTACTTCAATTCTATGCATAACTTCATACACTTTTAGATAGTACAATATTCAAAATCGCACAAAAATCGCTGTTACAGCGCCCCCTATCGGCGAATTTTTTTTAATTCAGAGAGGACTTACTTGTTATATCCAAAAACTTAAAATAAAAATTTGGTTCAATTCTATGCATAACTTCATACACTTTTAGATGGTACAATATTCAAAATCGCACAAACATGGCTGTTACAGCGCCCCCTACCGATGAATTTTTTCTAAATTCAGAGAGGACTTACTTGCCATATCCAAAAACTTAAAATAAAAATTTGGTTCAATTCTATGCTTAACTTCATACACTTTTGGATGGTACAATATTTAAAATCGCACAAAAATCGCTATTACAGCGCCTCCTACCGGCGAATTTTTTTCCAAATTCAGGGAGGATCTGATTGCAATAGCCAAAAACTTAAAATAGAAATTTGGTTCAATTCTATGCATAACTTTTGATGCATCACTTTTTGATGGTACAATGGCGACAGACAGACGGACAGACGGACACACGGACACACGGACACACGGACAGACAGACATTTTCTATAAACATGTTTTTTGGGATCTCTGACTTCTAAAACGTGTAAATCCGTCGAAAACCGGAAGTCGAAAAAAATTTCGATTACAATACTTTCTTCTATAGAAGATAGAAGAAAGTAACAAATTTGGTTCAATTCTATGCATAACTTCATACACTATTCGATTGTACAATATTCAAAATGCACAAAAATCGTTATTTCAGCGCCCCCTAATGGCGGAATTTTTCCAAATTAATGGAGGACCTGCGTGCCATAACCACAAACTTATAAAAAAAATTTGGTTCAATTCTATGCATAACTTCATATACTTTTCGATGGTACAATAATCAAAATGCACAAAAATCGCAGAAAAATCGCTATTACAGCGCCCCCTACACTGGAATTTTTCAAAATTCAGAGAGGACCTGCTTGCAATAGCCACAAACTCAAAAAAAAAATTGTTGAATTCTATGCATAACTTCGTACAGTTTTCTATATTACAATATTCAAAACGCCACAAAAATTGCACAAAAATCGCTATTACAGCGTCCCCTAATGGCGGAATTTTTCCAAATTAATGAAGGACCTGCTTGCCATAGCCAAAAATTTAAAAAAGAAATTTGGTTCAATTCTATGCATAACTTCATATAATTTTTGATGGTACAATGGCGACATACAGACACAGGGACACACGGACAGACAGCCATCATGTTTTTGGAGATCTCTGACCCCTAAAACGCGTAAATCCGTCGAAAACCGGAAGTCGAAAAAATTTTTTTGACAAAATGTCATCTCTAAATCTTTAAAATGGTGGTAAGTGAATTATTTTGTGAAGATTTTTATTAATATATTTTATGATTTATTTTTTAATATATTTTATAAATTTTGTTAAAATATGTTTTTTAGTACTAAACATTTATCGTTTTCAATACAGGTAAAATAATTAATGCACATTAAAACTTATTAAGACTGTCTCTCACTTAAATTACACTCTCAGTTATACGACTTTTTCTGTGGTCCCCTGAAATGTCGTATAAGTGAGCGGTCGCTGTAGTTTTGTACATCTGTACATCTGTACACTCTGTACATTTTGTGCTGCAGGTGTATCATTTCCAACTTATGAATGTGACAAGTACAAGGTTGAATATGGTCCGCGTGGCGCATTGGTTGAGCGTTAAAAATCAAATGACTTATCGAACTTTAATCGGAAATATTGTTTTTTAATAATCTGGCAATGATGAATAACTTCAGAAGTTTATAAAAGTAGAAGAACATTTGCTCCCATTCTCATAGTATTTCTGTAAGGCTTTGTATTATTAGAATTATTACATTTATTTCTCTGAGGAACAATTTATTTGAAAATTGTGTACGATACAATTCATAGATTTTTCTGTTTGCATAAACACTGGCGCGGTATGACTTCTATAATAAAATTCAATCTTTCCCAA
The DNA here is from genome assembly GCA_963932465.1 of Maratus speciosus. Lineage (NCBI taxonomy): Eukaryota > Metazoa > Arthropoda > Arachnida > Araneae > Salticidae > Maratus > Maratus speciosus. The sequence continues at coordinate 423,530,600 of OZ010795.1, forward strand.
AATTTCGCACATACCACAAAACATTAATGCTCTAGTATCGTAAATTTAATTAATTAGTTATATATTTATTTAGTAAAACGATAGAGAAAAAATACAAGTTACATTTTCTTAAAAAATTATTTTATGGTATATATAAAGGGGTTTTGTTCTATTATACGATATGGAAAATGTAAACTTTAAGATTCTAATTAGTTCTTGGATATTGAAGCATTGTTAATCAATATGCAATCATTATGATTTTAATATAAATGATTTTAAATAAATTAAAAATTTTGAGCTTTTAAAAATTATCTTATAATTTGTTCTATCTGAGAGAGTTTCGTATCTTCTGCCTGCATTTTAAACATAGCACTACGCGAAAAAAAAATCTAAAAAATATTGACATTTATTTTCCCGAAATTGATCTTCTGTTACGATTTTCATACATATGTTATGGGTGTAACCTCTTTTTTGAATTAAAAAAAATACATATTTATATAGCTTTTATAATTCGTTTTATTTAACAAGCATTTGTTGATTTCGATTCTCGTGAAAATTACGACATTTATTTTCTTACATAAATATATTTATTTTTTCATTTCAAAACTATTACTGTATAATGTCAATTTATGCAGTAGAATCTGGAAAACAAAAAAACCTAATCGTTAGTAACGATATTTAATGAATTAAAATGAATATCACTTTGTCTTAGCCGATTTCATCATTAAATGAAACCTGAAATTTCCGAAACCTGAGGAAAAAGGTATTTATATTAACTTTTCAAAAACGACTAAGAGCAAAACGTAAGTAATTACTTTGGACAAATTTAAATGGAAATTTCAAATAAATTTTATTCTTACATTGATATGTAATTTCTTTTTTCTGCACATTTATAAAATTTAAATATAAATTTTATTTAAAAAATTCAATGAAATTTAAATATTGTATAATTTACTTTACTGCCTTTCATGAGATATTTTTATCTACCAAGTTTAATTGTAAACCTATTCATTAATTATTTTTCATTTTACGATACATTTAGATTTTTAAAACACACCTTAATTACATTTTGAATATTATAAGGCTTTGTTTGATTAGGTAATAAAAGTAAACATTACATGCAAACTTTTTCTTCAATGGCGGTATTAATTTCAGTTTTTTGTATATTTGTTTTTAATTAAATCTGAAAATAATATTCTTTGTTACAACGCATTCATAAAATATAAAATTTGTGTTTACACATGATTTTCTATTATGATCTAACATTTTTATATCTTATAAAAGTTCAAAATAATTGTCAACCTTTACGGAAAATCAATGATAAATCAATGTTCCTGTCATGCTAGATAATTATAACAGCACTAATCATAATCATTAATCAAGATTAATTCATCTTTCTCTCTCTCTCTCTCTATGTATATATATATATATATATATTACATAATGCAAAACATAATGCAAAACACAATTTATATTAAAATTTAAGGGAAAGGCAAGCAACATGAAAGAAAAATTCTAAAATTAAATATAAAAAATTGACAAAATGAATTTAGTGAAAAGTCTGTTTCACTTAATTCTCTCACAAAACGCTTACAAATTTCGTGTTATGCCAAAGTTGTATACAGCAGATGTGGAAAGTTCCAAGAGTGTTATCAAAGTTATCAAAACATTTGTAATATGAATTATGAATTCATTTTCTATCGAAGTGAAAAAGCTGTGAAATGTCGGTTTAGATCTATATATTAACAGTCAACCACCTTATTTCCGAAATTACATAAATGGGAGTTTATTTAAGGATCTTTTATATACTCTTTAAATGGCATATTACAGTTTTTATCCAATATATTCATAAAGTATACAATCAGTATTAATGTTTTATCGCTATGATATGATTGTAATTGTATTTATATTAGACTTGTGTAAATGCCCTTCCTAGGACGGTGAGTAAAAATTGTGTTTTTTACTTAAAACTCTAAACAAACTGATATTAATAATTGACAATACGGAAGGGTGTAGATGAGCAAAGTTCAGCTAGTTTATGTTCTAAAAAACACAATATTAGCATTTACAATACTTCTGCATAATCCAGGTTTTCTGGCTAATATGCCATAACAAAATTAAGATTTCTTGATAAAACAAAAAAGGAACAATTATGCAATAAAACTCCGTAGCTAAAAAAGTCTGCTGCATATATATATATATATATATATATACATATATTGATTAATAAATAGGTAAACTTTAATGAAATAAAAGTCTCAGTGTGTTTTAAATCTGTCAATAAAATTTGTAAGGAAATGACGAAAGCTATTTTTATTCAAGGTTAGGTTTTATATATGCCTTTTAGTGTTTCGTAACCTTATTTTTTTATATATGTATTATTAAAATTTTTTAATACAAAGAAGAATCATGCATAGTTAATACCTATTTTTAATAAGTGTGTGATATATTTTTTGCTCGAAAAATATTTTACATTAAAAAATATTCAGACTAAAATTAGCCGCTTGCTTTTCAACTTATTTAAATGAATTTGACTAAATGACTTTAAATATATGCCTCATCAAACTTTAGTTTTATCAGACATATAAATGTTTATTTATTATTATTATTTAAATATTTTTCGTAATGTTTAATTTATTATTTATTTTTATCAATGTAATTTTGCTATTTTATACAATATGTATGTGTAAAACTAATTATTATAAAATTATAGACTATTATGTGTATTTAGATAATATTTACATAATATTTTGAAAATAGCACATAAACTGTATAATGTTTTAGAGAATCGAAAACTCATGTGTTAGCTTTATAGTTTATAATTTTAGTATGCCACAATCAGATTTTTTTTTTTTTATATAAATAGTAGTCAATCACAAAAATAAATCACAATTCAATGAAAATTTTCGACGATTATCTTTTTCTTTTTACTTAGAATCATCTGACTGACTATTAATTATATTTAAGTATAACACAACTAAATTTTTTTAGTAAATAAATAAATAACAAGAAATTCTAGCATTGATTGAGCTCAAATTTAGTCATACATATTTAGTCAAATTTAGTCACTACAAATAGCTCAAATTTAGTCACTACAATTGAAAACAGGCATTAACAATTTCCTCTTCTTTGTATTACAATTCTCAAAAAGTACATAAATATCTGGAAATTTGGGAAAAAGTGAAAATCGTTCTTAAAACTTATCTGTGAATAAAAATAGCAATGGATACCCTTTTTGTTTATAAATTTTATCCAGTTTTTTATGCATTTAATGTTGGTAAATAGTACTTAATGTTTTAATGTACCAAACGAAAATAATCGTTTATCCTTTCTTTCACAAACAACGCCAGCATCGTTAACAAACTTCGAACGCCATTTGAACTTTGAAAACGACCGCCAAAGAATCTTTTGCAACAGTTTGGACTTTGTCCATTCAATTCCCTAGCATGTTTTTTTTTTCTTTTTACGATTCTTGCATCACATTTCAGCAGAAACGATATTGACCAAAATGTCTGTTCTTGTCGACGGAGAGAGGGGCCGTAATTGATTGGTTTACCATAGTTGATTTGCGCCGCGATAAAATACCTCCATGGTTTAATTGTTTTTCAATCAATCAAGTGAATGACTCGCTTCCACTTGTTTACGCTACGTATATGTTTTTAACTCGATTTCTAAAATGGTTTTTAAACTGCGTAAATCATTGAAATTTTGTTAGTTTTGAATATTTTGGGGAAAATTAAGATAAAGAGAAGAGATTTCAGTTAGAAAAGATTTGTATTTAGGCAGATAAATTTTCTCTTACACATCTCAAAATGAAATTAAGCCTTACGTATCTCAATCGGCGACTGGTAAGATCGATGGGTTCGCCCCGGTTTCGTTACACTATGTTTTATTATATAGAGATAACATATATCATAAATGAGGATAAGTAACATACATAAACATAACGAGACGAACTTAAAGACAGTATGAATCCGATTCAGGCAGATACATTTGGGAACGTCCAATTTAATTCAAATTGAAACTAACCTATTTGTTTTGATTTGAACAGAGTTCCGTTTAAATCTTCTTTCAGGAATAACCAGATTATATCACTCACCCGCACGAAAACTGACAAATTCGCAATTTTTTTTTTGCGTTTTATTCCACACAAATTGGTATACAAAACGTTTCATAAGTCTAGTTACACAGAAAATCACTTTATTACGCTAAATGTCCATTTGTGACCACAGAAGTGGAGCGGATTGTGTGGGAAGGAAAAATTACCCAACCCGCTAAACCTCATCCTATATCTTCATTCTTAAGTGTTTTATGCTTTTATGTACGTTTTTAGTCCTGCATTCAGATCTGAGTGATTCAGATCTGAGTGAGAAGATTCTACAAATCTTCTTTTGCCGCTCCTGTGAAATTTACTTTTGTCGAGATGTGTCACTTTTCTTGCGGTTGAGCGATATGATCTGGGAGCAGCTTGATAAGTTATTGCTTATGGCATCCAATTCCCTGGTGCTTGTTTTAGGAGAATTGTTAATGGAGAATTGAAATGTCGTTTTGCATGAATCTCATGGAAGAATTTTTGTTTTAATTTACCTTCTGTTAAATGTTCTGCAGTTTGGATCATAAATTAAGACTTTAACTATTCTTCAGCAATTGAAACTGTAGTTATAATACATCTACTGATTAGAAGCCTACTGACGTTTTATTTTGGCGTATTTCTATCATTCCATATGCTAAAAGTGTATCATAGCCTGATAGTTTACATTTTCTTAACAAATTCTTGCTGTCTGTACAGCTGTATCTGCTAAACAATTACGCTTTGGAACTTTGGATGCCGAGGACGTTAAGTTTGATGAGTAATACTTTCTTGAAAAAATTTCTTAAATTCAGAAGTTGAGATGTTAGTAGCGTTGTCAGTTTCTAAATTTCTAACAATTCCATGGACACTAATCGTCTTTTAGAATTTCTGTTGTACACTTGCCAGAGAAATCTTTTAAAGGTTTGAATACAATATCATCAGAATAACTTACTGCAATACGTAGATAATCAATATCTTGATTAGTAAATTCATCAGATGCGAGAATTCCCCATTGTAGTTTAGAGATTATCTTTCGAATTAATAATTATGTGGAAGAAGCTTGCAAAACATGCAAATCAGCCCTTGTAAAACTGAAATTTCACTTTCAAATATAAAATAAATATTTTTTTCTCTTTTAGAAATTCCTAATATTGCGTCTTAAATTATCAAGTATGCTTAACACACAGTCTAAACTACCACTTAAACAGATTAACTGTAATTTGTACAAAATAATAATAAAAAATATATAACCGATATTTTTAGCAGCCTACTTACTTTTTCTATAAAATAAATTTGTGTTATCCAAATTTTGTAAGATTTTCCAAAATTTATTTTGTCTTAAAATTTAATAATAAATGTTAAATGGCTTAATATTGTTCAGAATAACAATGTTCTATTGGATACTCATTTTGGAAATCGTTAAAATATATTGCTATTATTTTTTTTTCTAATTCGCTTTATTTTAAAACACCTTAAAACAAAAGCATTGTATAATAATACAAATCGCGTAAAACTATTCAGTAATACATAATATCGCATAATACTCTTCAATAATACATTATACCGCATAAAGCCATTCAAACATACTTGAAAAAATGTTCAGAACTGACGCTTACTCTTTTATTTATATCTTACAATTTTTCAAAGATATTGCAATAAAAGCCACCTTAAAGATAACCATAACGGCACATTTTGCTACGTTTTTATGTAAATGAAAAATAACCTGATTATTACGTTATCATGAAAACGCGTGATTTTTGTTCTTTCTTTGTCACTTATTCTTAGAAGAATACTTACTAATTATATTTATTGAAAACACCGTGAAACCAATATTAAGATAAACATTATTATTCCTTTTTTTCGGGAAATTATTTTTCTCATTAAAAAAAGAGTATTTTTATTTCGTCAGAAAACATATAAGAAAATATTAAACAACAAATGTGTCTTAAGTAGAAAAAAAGACATTTTATGAACATATAAAACGAATCAAATTACACATTTTTACGAACAGGTAGCCATATATAGAACAAGTAATTTGAAATCTATAATTGTTTGTAGTTGATTTATATAAAAAAATTAATAAAACATGTCGGGGATAAAAAAAAAATATATTGCATTAAATTATTTTTCTTTTAACTAAATGAGATCTTTCTTCTTCATCGCGGTCTTTTCAACTAATTAGTATCTTTGATTAAATTATATCTGTTTGAGAGTGTTATCATCAATTTTATAAACATTTATTTCACTAAAAAACATATCTGAAAAAAACTAAATATATCTTAAAATCGCTAATTAAAATTAAAAAAATATATATAACATGTAGCAAATTAAAGTGATACATCCTTACAAAGGCGCTTAATGTTATATTTCTTTACACACTATAATAAAAATATCTTTTACTCAATAATGAAAACCGGAGATTTTAATGATGTTCTAAAAATAGAAAAAAAATAAGTCGGTTAAATTGGTGAAATTTAAATGACTATCAGTCTGAAAATATATTTCCAGGATTATTTATTCCATTAATAAGTAAATTATATGATATTATATACAAGTGTATATATATATATATATATATATATATATATATGTATGTATATATGTCACAATATTTTGTGACGACTATTATATATATATATATATATGTCACAATATTTTGTGACGAAGAAAATAATTTGAGATTAATTATTACAATTACTACTCTTGTAGCTTCATTAGAAGTTTCCACTCAATACAGTAGTATCATCCCCTAAATAAAAGTTTTGACAACTTGTAACAACTTACTAGGATACAAACTTTGCAGCCGTCGTTATTACATTTTAGACCCGGATCGAAATTCGTGGTATTCTTTTAATAATTTACTAGGTGAAATTTCAATCATCGAAACATATTTTTTAAACATGTAGAACATCATACAGAGCTGTAACATTCGCTACAATGTACGAATTGATCTTGTTAAATAATAATATTTAGTTTCATACAACTTTAGCTTTTAGTATCTCTCTAATATATGCTACATTTTTAAACGATGGTAATCAAGCTGTTCACTCTCAATATGTGATCTCCTTTCCAAGTCACAGAGATATCTCTTTAAGCAACACCAGACGCAGAAAACCTTAGCTCCAGAACTCATGTCTGTCAGTAAATACAACGGAGTGCTTTGTACGAAAAAGAACAAATTTGTGCCTTGAGGCAAAACAACAAATCGCATCACGTTAAATGACGAACTATATTATTCAAGCGCGGTAGAAAAATAAATTAAGCCACTTTTTGCCCCAAAACGGAAGAAAACGAATTTTAGAATAACAACAACAAAAAAAAAGTAACAAATGAGAACTGCAGACATATAATTTTAATAGAATTCATATAGGCATATAAGATTGAAATAAAAATAAAAAGACCTTGAAACAAAATTAGAAATTCGTTTTTTTCAATAGATTTTGAAAAATATATAACATATTAATGTACACAATTGTATAGAAATAAATGTAAGTAAAACGAATGATTGGAATATTTTTGAAGACACGAAATGTTTAAATAAACTATCGTTATGAAATTGTATGAGGTAGGAGAAATTTATGATAAATGTTTTAATGTAGCGCTGAATTTTAATTTTCGTAATAGTATATATATCTTACACATCCATTGTTATTAATACTTTGAGCATATTTTTGAAGGAAAGTAATAATAAAAAGTAATAACATAAAATTTGTGTCTCTGAAACTGTTCAGTTTTTTCATTCCTTTCAGTTTTCTTCAATTTTTTTTCTTCACTTTTGAAGGTTTTATAAAACGATATTTATAGAAGATTATGCATTGTCATAAGTATCTATAAAAATAACTTTATAAACATTTCAGCGCCTCTGGCAAGTGAAGTGTTTGAGATAAAGCTATATCTCAGTAACACAGGCGTGACTATAAGGGAGAATAATGTTATTGGTATTAAAGTCATCTTTTGAGTCAAATTAAAATAGCTGTTTCGATTATTGTAATGTAAAATTACATTCTAAAAAGATTTATTTTATATTTTAAAATTTAAACAAACATCTAAACATATATCCATTTTTATAGAATATATGTGTGTACTATAATATCTTTTTTTTATTATTTTTACATCTGAAAACCAACTGCCTCCATGGGAACGTCCACGCTAGAAAAGAAAAAATTGCTGAAATTTTTTTAAAAAACGGAAATATAAGTGTGATACATCAATTTAAAGCTAAGGAGTTTTAAGTATATGTATTTCTAAGTTTTAATTTCAGAAGAGCAAGTGTTTACTGAAAATGATCTGGATAAGAACAGTATAAAACTAGATTTGCATTTGAGCTCAAAATACAACTTATTGAAATGTATGATATTTTTACTTTTTAGAATTCAATAACATTGCGTTCAAATCAAAAAACTATTATCATATCTTTAAGATCCACACAGATAAAATATTTTAGATAATGTCTTTAATATATTTTTGGCTGTATTTAAAAGTTAATACTTAAATATCACAAGAGTAACGGGAAACATACAAAAGTTTTAATTTAAAAAAAAAAAAAAAAGAAAGAAAAAAAACTACTTAAATTTTTTTACCCAAAACTGCTAATTCTCTGATTTCGAGGTATAAGACATATTTTATATTAAATATTTTGTTTATCCTATGCATGGAATAAGCTCTGGGGAGTTGTCACAAGAGTAACAAACGTCTGTGTTGCAGAAGTAAGACATAATACTTTTGTCGATAGTTTGATATAAAACTGCGTTACAACCAAAACAAATAGAATACTTAAAGTTTTGTTGTTTTTTCTCTGTTATTAGAGAAGTTATTGAAATATTTTTAGCTATATCTAAGGTTATTTTGTAAATTTTAAGGAAGATAAATTATCTTTATTAGTGTTTTTTTAATGGGTGGATTTATTTTTATTCATTTTTGGTATTACTTAAGATTATAAAATAATCATGTCAAGTAATTAAAGATATAATAAAACAACTCAACTCGTGTCATTTTTGTTTGCCTTCTTTTGGTTTGAAGCACATAGTCTTTGATTAGATATTTGATAGGCTTTTATATTTTAAAGGAAATATTTTAATATTGCTTCTTATGCACGACGTTGTTTTAAAAGACAGGAAAAATTCTGCTTAGCGCCAGAAATTTTAGAGAAACAATAAGAATGAAATTGAATATGCTGTTAGAAAGAAACAAAGCAAAATATATTACGAAAAGTTGAAGAAAAGTCTTAGAACCAGCAAAAGCTTCAGCAGGAAAATGGAAATATTAAGAAAAGGAAAAAGTAGAGAACTAGCTAACCTCAGATACTGTAACGGAAAAAAATCTAACACCACATCTTTGGAGAATTTTATGTCGATGAAGATTTAAGAAAATATCATTCTTCAGCTAAATCTACGTTATTTAAGCGTGAAAAAGTCACATAATTTCATCCATTCTAGGGAACATTTAATAAGAGAATATATTTTTTGTTTAAAGAAGCTTTCCTAAATTGAAAAATTGGAGATTCCTTTGCAGATTTAAAGCCTAGTTTCATAAAACAATAGAAAATTACTCATCAGAATTTCTCAATTTGTTGCTGTCATTAAAGAATTCAAGCAATTCATATGCAGTAACTAGTGTATTTTCTGCGTTAAACATTCCTGTGATAGATTTAATGACTTTGTTTGCCGAGATACGTGATAATTAGAATTTAGGAATTCAGATTATCTAATTTAAGGAGTAAATAAAAAAATAAAATAATGTAATAAAATAATAAAAAAAGAAGAAGGAAATATGTTTTTATATGTACTACATTTACATTCATAAATTATCATTTTATCACAAAGAAGTTCTTTTTTATCTGTATAACTCCTACGACCATTTGAGAAATAAATGTGGGGAAAATTATACAGTACATTCTCAAATATGTGTGCTACTGCCAAAGTCAGAACTCTGATAAATCCTAGGATGTACCGGTGAATCATAACATTTACGAGCGTGATTTGGTAAAAAAGATCCTACTTCCTTACATTTACCGAACTATTTCTGTAAATTCTAGGATTTATCGATTCCTTTGTGGTAAGTCTGAAATTAATCTTAGCACAAGATTCGGGAAATGCAGTTTTAACATACCTCACAGTTTTACGCAGGTATATGGTGTATTAATTCAGTATGCAAATAAAATCATAAGACCACATTCAATATTTCACCTTGTTCAATCGCAAACTACACAATACGAACTTTAAAAGATCTTAAACTGCGACAGATAGTAACACTAATACAGATTTTACAAGTTTAAAATATACATTTTATTTAAATTTCCTAGTACTTTCGGCGTGCAATCCCGCAGCCATTGCCAGAGAATATTTTCATTAATCATTTTTTCATCAATTCATTTATTTCATCATTGTCAGGGGATAGTAATGAAAATATTCCCTGGCGATGGCTGCGGTATTGCAGACCGAAAGTACTAGGAAATTTAAATAAAATGTGTATTTTAAACTAGTAAAATCTGTATTAGTATTATCTGCCATCTTTTAAGTAAACGGAACTTTTAAATTTCATATTGTGTAGTATGTTTTTTTCATACATATTCTTTTTAACTTTTTCCGACAAAGTTGAAAAGTGGTTATGCATTCAGTTTGTCTGGCCGTCTGTCCACTCTCTAACTTCTGTAAATATACTCGGATATTCATGAAATTAATAAAGGTTATTTAGGGTCACTAAAGCATGTTTGGTATTGTATATGAAGTATGTAGGATTAATCGTTCATTTACAAAGTCCATTCGAAAGTCCATCGAAGAATTATTTGAAAAGGACGTCCATAATACAGAGCTTCTTATAAGTTACTGTAAATAGCAAAACGTTGATAGACGTTTTGCTATTAACAAAACGTCTTTCAACATCTTCTCAATACTGCTACTTTTTTCAAAACATTGATAAATGTTTTGAAAAAGTAACAGTTAAAGAAACCACTTCTGATTGTTTAAAATTTTCGAAAGCAAATAAATCCATTTCCGTGGCACACATTCATTGAAACTTGTACAAGGGATTATTTTCGTAATGCAAAAAAATAAAAAAAAAAAATAAAAAAAATAAAAAATAACCATTTCCCAATGAATAGTTATGCCAGTGGATTTTCTGGAAACTGGTTTATTTTCATACCAAGAAGAAATTTTGCTATGAAATACTACATTACTGTTCAAATCCACAAGCGACTGTGTTTTCAGCTTTTTATTTAGTATAATCCCAATAAAGTAAAATCTTAAGCTATTATTTTAGACAATGCAACTCATAATCAATTTTTTGTAAATGCTTTCGTAAGTAAAATTTCAACATTGCATCTTTAAGGGAATTTGTATTTTCCTAAATTGTACATGTTTTACTTTTTTATATGATGGTTGTGCTTTCCAATTTAGACAAAAATATAACTATGCAAATATGCCTGCAATGAATCAGAATCCTCTCTCAATTAACTTAATTGGGCATATTTGTTTTTCAAATACTCCTGGTATAGATACTGTAAATTCATTTTGTCTTGCTTTATAATGATATATATGGAATGAAGTGCGTGCTAAAAAAGCAATTCTAAGATATACTGCTTATTTTGTCAAAATAAATAAAACGGTAAAGTTTCATCACTTTGCAAGAAAAAACCAACAGCGAAGGGCATTCAACAAATACAATTTGTTAAAACCATGAAAAATGAAACTATCTACTACAAACCTTACACTAACATGATTCGTACAAAGAATTTGTGTTTCTGTAAGTAAATTATGATATAGGAGAAGTTGCAAGTGATATTATTGATAATGAAGGAAATGACTTATTCTGTTTAGTAGCAGAAACTGAGAGGTTGATATGTGGTTGGTTATAGTGTTTGTTAACTTTAGAATTTTTTACATTATTTTATGTTATTTTAAAACTAAACCATCATTAAAAGTTTTTCTGTATGGAAAATATTTCTTATAACTTATTTTAATTATTTTGTTTCGTATTTAAGCTGAATTTTTGCTAAAATTACATTATGGACAAAATGTCACAAGAGTAACACTTTTTTCTTTTGCAAAATCAAATGTAACTAATTCATGTGTTATCAGGTGAGTTCAATGATTAATTCTTTTTAAAAAGACATAATTACTCTGCTATATTCTGTAAATTTTATTTCTATAGTCTCATATAATTCACAGAATTTTTGCGTCAAACACAATTTTTGTAAATTGCATTTTTTTATGGTCACAAGAGTAACAAAATTTTGATTTGTTATCTAGGCAAGTAAAATGCTTTTTGTTACATATTGTACATGGTTTATGAAAGTAGAGTACATGTATTTTTAAGTAGTTGCATCAATTTTATCTTAACTATATTTTGTAACAAAAGAATTGGAAATATATATGGAAATTTCCTGTGACGGTCACAAGAGTAACAGTGGACGTTCCCCCGTATACGGTGCAAAGGAAAGTCCCTGTAACCTGAAAATACTTGCGAATGGAGAGAGCTACAGATATACAAGTGGGGTAACGGTATAGTAAAGCTACTACGTCCGAACTAAAGTAAACGACAGAAGCTCCCCTAATGGAAGATAGCCATTGCAAATCAAATGCGAAAAGAGATAGTGCAAACTTTCAAATTAGAAAGTTTTATAGCATCAATTAATTAGTGCGAAACGATATTTGGTTCACACGGATACGATAAATCTTCGCCTATATACCTAAAAGTGTCCGAAATCGATGAGCGATGATTCTACTTTGCATATTCGCATTGCAGGAGTGTAGCAGTGCACAATTACAGATTGTGACGTTGTACTGTTCTGTAATGTGTGTAAAAAATTAATTCACAAGGCATTTAAAATTTTAGATTAACACTTACAGGGACGGAAAAATTCTGTTTGTAAACTCATGAAATAATTGACTGGCACCAGAATAGTCAAACGAATTTCTTAGAAAATAAAAACCCACTAATTTGCACTTTAATTAAAAAAGCAAAATTTTATTAAAATATTCATAGTGCCATTTGTCAGTTATTAAATTAAAATTAGGTGTCTTGCCGACGCCTTTGAAAGGTTAAATGTATGTCGTCGTATTGAAGAGGCTTGCAATAGACGTTCCATGCTGAGAAATGTGCATGCAGAATTACTCTCACGAAACATGTACCGTGAACAATGGGGAACTTTTCGGACATACTGAAGATTAACTTTTATCACTGTGAGACAGTTTGTCTTTTTTTTTTTCTTTTTTCTTGAGTGATGTTATCAAAATGTATTGAGAAAAGCATCTATTTATACCATAAATTCTGCGTATTACTTCATACTTCTCTCTATTCCTTTAAAACTTTTACACAAAATGGAGTGCATCGATTTCCGACATTTTTGTGTATACAGGCGAAGATTTATCTTATCCATGTAAACCAAATGTCGTTTCGTACTAAATAATTGATGCCGTAAAACTTTCTAACTGGAAATGTCGCTCTATCTCTTTTCGTTTTCCACTTCCAATGAATATCTTCCAAATTTTGCCACTAGGGGCGCTTCTGTCGTTTGCATTTCATCGGGCGAAGTCACTTTTCTATACAGTTTATTCACTTGAATGGCTGTAGCTCTCTCCAATCGCAAGTATTTTAAAGTTAAAAGGACTTTCCTTTGCACCCTGTATACACTATATGGCCAAAGGTGACCGGTCACTTGCGATTTTTGACGTTTTGTTAAATATCTAGAAAGATACATGATGAATGAAGCTGAAACTGCAGGTATGTAAACAATATAGTATAGGTCATATAAATCCGCAAATATTTTTTCCCGAAACCCCATAGGTTACCGTGAAAAAATTGAAAAATAACGAATATCTTTTGGATAACTCTGTCAAAACTAATGGAGCAAAAGCATTTAAACTCCACATTAATAATAAGTAGCTTATTTAATATACTGTGTTCATTTTTATCAGCATAGCATGTATTCTCGTAGAGAAATTAAGGTTTTTATAAAAACAGTCCGAAATTTTGCCAAGTTTTTTGCTTATAATTTGCAGAGTTCTTAATATAAAAAAATGTTCTTTGTAGAAAACATGACAAAGAACATTGTGCAGAATTCTCTGCAGTCAGAATTTAAAAAAAAAAAAATTAAAAATTATATGAAAAATGAGCAGGTTTACTAAAAAAAGTTTCACTGCGTATGCGCGAAAGCAATCAAAATATAATTTGCATAATGTGTTAGCTAAATGTATTGAGCAACTTTTGTAAAAGTCTCAAAAACATAGTTTGAAAAGTCTGATAATAATTGCTTATAGAATAAGCTCAAAATCCGTTGTTCCCAAAAGGAAGCAAAAAATGAGGGGTTGTATCCATCTATCCGTTGATTAGTGCCAATTTAGCATACACGATATTGCACGTAGGACTGCGGAGTAATCCTTTTAAAAATGAATGAAACCAGTCAGGGCTCGCCATTTCAATTAGTGCCCAACTTTCCAACATTTTTTCTATTACATGCACGAGCATAAGTGTAGGCAAATCGTCTAAAGTCTTTCGGAATAAGCCCCCCAGAACTTGTTCTTACTCAGGACTAAAAACCTGCACAAGCAAACACCAGAATTATTAGAATTTTAAGTTTTAATACTGAAATTTTAACTTAAAAAATCGAAGGTATACTTACTCGCATTCGTTTTTTGTTTTTTTAAGGGGGGGGGGGGGGATTTTCTACTGGTAGAATGTTTGTAGGAGGTATTGCAAACGGTGATACTTCTAGCGGTGGTCCTTCTGGCAGTGTTCATTCTGCTTGAGGCAAGCATGGGACACGTGATTCCGGTTCGACAAGTGGAGCAAAAGTTTCCGAAAGAAGTTCTTCCTGTGGAGGCGTTTCCGATAGAGGTTTTTCCAGTGGAGGCGTTTACGGTAGAAGTTATTTCACTGAAAGCATATGTGTTTGAGACACCGCAGGCCGGGGATCACATCTGATACTGCACTGGTTGTAAGGGATTGTTTAAGGAACGAAATTTTGTCCGGCAATTGTTCAGAGATCTTTGGGAATATATATGTCCATGAGTGCTTTTCTAACACTTCAACCTTCCCCTTATTAAATTAGAGCGACCATTTAAACTTGAGCGGCATTTATTATTTCATGCATGTTAGTGTCTCTGTCGGTCTTCTTTTTATAAATGCGGACTATTTTAAACTGTAACAACATATATCAATTGTTACAATTTTTATTTATACAAATTAAATCATGTCCTAGAAATTAATAAACAAATCGTATTTTACTAAAATGGCTTCAAAACTTTAAATAGAAAAATATTTGCATAATTGATTACAGACATAATTAACATAAAATAGATTCATTAAATGCACCTATTTTAGAATATATTTAAAATATATATATTTTGAATTTACCTTGTTTTTTATATCGGTAGTTTTACTTAAATGAATAAATGGTTTGCTAAATTTATTACATAATAAATAAATTTTTGATACAATAAAACTCCCTGATTTAGGACGGGGCAAGTTTTCCATTGAGGCACGTGTTGGAATATATGTACTGTTTGCTGTTGGAAAACGTGTCTTTTCGCCATATTAGAAATTTTAGACTACCTGGAAGAGTAGCGGTGTAAGTTATTTGGAAAACAACCACATATTTAAGTGAAAAAAGAAACAAATTTTTATTACATGCAATGCCAAAAGGGTAAGTTTAAATCTAGTACGTTTATTTTAAGTTTTAATAAAGACCTGAAATTTTATTCATCGTTTAAATAATGAAGTAAACTTCTCTCTTGACGAACAGGCAGCAGCTACTAACCTAAAGTGCTGTGTTCAGTGTTGGCACTTAAGCCAGTTTCTCCGCTTTGGTCGTCTAGCGGCTTATTTAAAAATTAAAGTGAGTTTGAAAGCTTGCCCCTATGGAAAATGTGTCTGGTCTACCCAATACTAGATGATTCTGAAATCTAAGATTTTAATAATTAGTTAAATGATACATTAGAACGTCAAATTGAAATCGCAAAATTTGCCTGCGGGAGAATGGCGTTCTTTTCTTATTTGCATGGTTAAATATATCAATTCTAGCGTTTCATAGCCATAAATTGTCTTTAATGAACATATTGGTGGCACACTTATTCGTGTGGTATATTTCTAAGTGAAAATTTAGTAAGAATGTTAGTAAAGCTATTTTTCAAAGTGATAATATTTTTTTCAATACTGAAAGTATTCAATTTTCGACATGTTCTAAATATAGATATACTAAATGGAAAATACTTGAGCTGAAATTTGAGTGGTTATCAGTTTGATTATTAAAGGTTATACCTGATTTCTAAAAGGATTGTGGATGAATTAAAACTGTTAATCATGTTTATTGATATTAAATTGATCATTTGTAAAGTATATGAAATTATATATATGAGTGATAATATTTAAATAATTGTTTTTATTTGTTCTTTGAATATCTAATTATTTACAGAATGAGAAAAAAATAAATTTTAAGCTTAAAGAATAAAGATATTGGTGTGTGTTTGAATTTGTTACATGTTTCCTTATTCCTTTGTTAATATTTTTAGTACGGCAATGTTGTTTTTATTTCTGAACATTTGAAGATTTCCTAAAATAAATTTTATAGAAACCTACGCATTTTGATGATTGTCCATGAAACGTACATTTATGAAAGTTTCGGAAAATCCGGCGTGAAAGTTTGAAATGGGTTTTCATCTCAGTAATACAGACTTAATAATAAATGTGAAGAGCAGTTCTTTTCATGTCATTTAAAATATTGCTATTATGTCACCTGTGATAATAAACTTTACATTTCTATATACATTAAAAAGTACTTTGCATATTTTCTAACGAATTGAAGATCTGAATATATGTATAATATTTTTAAATTAATAATATTCCATATATTGAAATACAATAGTGCTTTATTATCCACAGAGAAAGAGTAATGCTACATAATCCCTTTACTAAAACGAATGTAATATCTATATGTTTACTGCTGGTTATTTTTTAACATAAACACATTCTTTTTTAAATCTTTAATGGATCCAAAGCAAAATTAATAATTAAGGATTTTCTTTTAATACATTATATATTTTACATACTAAATAAAATTTAAAACACTGTTTTTTAATCAAAGAGTCATATTATTAATTAAACCTAATTATAATGTTCAATTAAGGAATATATTCACTGAAATATTACCAAAAATTAAATCCTTTGAAAACGATAACATATATGACAGTAACAACTTTTCACAATGTAAGTTTCATAAAGAATATAAATTAATAGGAAATTATAACTGAATCAAGAAAAGAATCAAGGAAGTCATAAGTAGATACCTTTTTTTTTCTTTTCTTTAATCGCTATAGTTATTCCAAGATTTTTTTTTTCCTTTCTTAAAATGAACAAAGAAAATACTCAAAAAAATTTCAATCTATATAATACCTTTTTTTTTTTTGCAAGCTCATTTTAAATTATAACACCGTGTATCTCACATATAAGTATTTTTTGACACACTTTTACTTCCTAAACTACTGAAATACTAAATAGTGTTACTAAAATATACTTCCTTTGTTTTCCTTTTATGGATCACTTCATTAGGTTTCTCTGATTCATTTATACTTAACCTATTTCCATCTTATCTGAATTTTCATCTTTCTGTAGAAATAAAACATTCTAATCTTAGAACTTGGCGTCCTAGAATCAGATAAAACTGGTTAATAAAACATTTTTATTCTAAGTTTTCCTACTTTTATATTTAAAAATGGTGATAACATATATGATGTAACATTAATTTTGGAAAAATAATAAGGATTTAAAAGGCGCATTACATATTCATTGCGTTATTAATCGTTTCAGTTGTTATATTTTTTAATTCTGTGATAGGGAAAACTTCCCACTTTTGAACACTTCTCAGCATAGTTGAAAAGTGTTAATGACATCGGTAAGAAAGAACGGCAGGCCGTTTGTACATGATCAAACTCTCGTAGATATAATGAACTGTATTTTTATATGTTGTTGATTTTTACTAAAAGTACAATTACTACTAAAAAAGAAACGTGCATTATATGTAATTCGTTTTCAGGAATAGTCAAATTTATCCCGTTACATTATTGCAAAATATAAAGAATAGTTTGAAGTACACTGGAACAATTTTAACACAATTATTCTAATTGGTAAATAAATCATCTCAGACATTTTTCACCCAGTAGGAAATTTACTTCTGACATAGTTTCAAGTGCATTAGAAAGATATTACAACCTTTCAAACATAATGAAACATATATGCATTTATAAAGTGCACTAAAAAGAGCATTCTACAGAGATTTGGGTGCAAAGCATTTATTATTCATTTAGAGAGCAACAACAAAGTATTACCTTAGATACTGATCTTCGCAAAAAACTGTTTGAAGCGTATTTTAATTGTTACTCAATTTCCAACAAAATTTTTCTTTCGTGTTTAATGCGTATTTACAACGTAGCTCCAATAATTTTTCTTAACGAAATAAGTAGTTTACGACACTATTTCTAAAATTATTGTATAAAATTCACATAATGAGTCAAAAAATGAAAGCTGATTTCTATATTTGGGATTACTTCCCTGACAAGTATGTTACTTGCATATTTAAAAAGATTGATTACTATACGCATATTTCATATCAGGAAATAAAACATAGTTTCTGTTATAAAAACATGTATAAAATACTTAATAGTTTCTGTTATCATTAAAAATTAAAATTCAATTTATCATTTATTCCAAGCCCATTTTTTAATATCCAATGAATTTTAATATATCAATTAAATTTTATTTTATCAATCAGCAAGTAATGAGAAAAAATTCAGGAAAAATTAGGAAAAGAAAAATTGTAATGTATAAATACAATTTTTTACAAAGCTGGTAATATAATTTTTCTTTTAAAAATATATTTATCCACTACATTATCTATATATTTTTATATCCGTTATTTATTTTTTTCAATGTTTAGTTAAATATTTTAAGCAACAAAAAGACAACATTTTTATTTGTGTTATCCTTATATTAAAAAAAAAAAAATTAAGTACTTTTAAATGTGGTAAACATTATGTATTTCAGACATTGTCGGGAAGAAACAGAATATTTTTGTAATTATCTGTAATACACTATCTAAAAATAAGCAATAATAATATTAAAATGTACTTCTAGTATTATATGTACTTTTTTTTTTTTTTTTTTTTGTGTGTGTGTGTGTGTGTGTGTGTGTGTGTGTTTTAGATGCTATTAAATTTTTCTGTTTTGCGTGCTTTCAAAGACGTCAGATTCATTGCACACCTCTATTCGTTCCCATAAATCTAAATGCATTTACTCAAAAATTAGATGAAAGTTATTTTATATATACTTCTAAATTTAAGATACATTTTAAATTTGAAAAAAAAATAATAATAATTTAAAAATTGTGGACTTAGAATTAAATTAAATTCCATTTTCTGAAATTGTTTTTATTATTATTACTTTTTTTGTTGTATTATGAAAGTAAAAAACAACATAAAGTTCAAATTATTTGCCTTCGCTTGGAGGAAAGCTGATTCGGTTTCAGTACGCGTTTTTGACATTATTATTCTTAGTTTTTAGAACATTGAAATGAATTAAAAAGAAACAATTTTCAAAGCAGTAAGCAATTTGAGAAAATATTTGCTTCCCATTAGCCATTGCCCTATTATTTAGTATACAGAGCAAAACTTTTTTTAGCACTGTAATTATTTTAATTCTTCATTGAAAAAAAAAAAAAAACTTCAAAGCAGTAAGTCGTTTAAGAAAATGTTACTTCCCAAAGATATTTAGCTATTTAGAACAAAACGTGTTTTTAGTACTGTAATTATTTTAATGTTACATTCATAATCTGCATAAATAGCTATAACAATATTTAATCAGACATTTTCTTATTTAGCTATCAAGATGATCATATGTAAAAATCTTTCAATTAAAGAGCTATTTTATATAATTATTATTTGTTAGACATCAATACGTTTTAAAATAAAAATATTTAAATTCAGTTAAATATATTACAGAAAAAGAGATAAGGATAGAAAAGTAATAGTAAATAATAATTTTTTTAAATAATTTTACCATCTTAATATTGAGTAAGACCTATATCCAAAAACGTCTTTTTGTAGATATTTCTCGTATTTTAGTTATTTAATTTCTTTTGAAATTCTGTCATATATTTCTGTGTTGCACACTTCAAAAAACGATACATACATTGCATGCATTCTTTTTTCGCATAAATATAAAGTCATTCACTCAAAAAGTAGATGAGATATTTTTATTATATACTTCTAAATTTAAGCAGCTGCAGGATACATTTTGAATTTGAAAAAAGAAAAGATTTAAAAATTGTCAAATTAAAATTAAGTTTAATTCCATTTTTAGTAATAGTTATTTAATTATTTCATTCTTGTATGATTAAACGGAAGAAAAACCACACCAAGTTCAAAATTTTCACTTACACTTTAAAGAAAGCACACTCAAACTCTACATACAATTTTCACGCTAATATGCCTGAGTTTACTCTTCGGAAAAAAAAAATGTATATATATATATATATATATATTTGTTTTTATCTTCGAAGTAGTAAGTAATTCTAGAAAATGTTTCTTTCCCAATGATGATTAGCTATGTACAGCTAAACGTGTTTTTTAGCGCTGTAAATATTTTTATCCAACAATTAGATGTCAACAAAATGGAATTTTGCCATTTTCAGAAATAGACTTACACAAAAAGACATACATGTAGACTTACACTGAGCCTTGGCAGACGATAAATAAATTTCGAACAATACTAAAGTATAAATTAAAAAAATCATTTTACCATCTTAAAACTGACTAATAGATATTTCCAAAAACGTTAGACTAAAATATATATTTCTAGTATTTTATGTATTATCTGTTTTAGAAATGCTATACTGTATTTCTTTTTTGCTCATTTTGAAACACGTTACAATCATTGCGCTCATTCATTCGTTCGAATAAATCTAAAAGCATTTATTCAAAAAAAAAAAAAAAAAAAAAAAAAAAAAAATCTAGGATCATTTTCTAGTATTTACTTCTAAATTTAATCAGCTTCAGGATAAATTTTAAATAAAAGATAAATTAAAAATTTCTAAATTCGAATTAATTTAAATTCTGTTGTCTGAAATTTTTATTATTTATTTATTTATTTATTTCGTATTATGAAAGTGAAAAACAGAGTAAAGTTCAAATTGTTTGCTTATGCTTTAAGCAAAGCAGACTCAGTTTCCATAAACTTTTTTCTCTTTAGTATTCAGAGATCATTCTTCATTGCAATGAAAAAAAAAATCTTCAAAGCAATAAACTGTTTGAGAAAATGTTGCTTCCCAATAATGGTTAGCTATTCGGAGCAAAACATATATATATATATATATATATATATATATATATATGTGTGATATATATATATATATATATATATATATATATATATATATATATATATGATATATATATATATATATCAATAAAGAAATAGGACACATTGTCGAAAAATTCTATAACGATTTATATAAATGTGAAGATCAGAGGGAAATCAACTTATGTGATCCACGAGAAAACTTAACAGAAACCGATGCCATAATCCCAGTGACGACAGACGAAGTTTTACAAGCCATTAAATTTATGAAAAAAGGTAAATGCCCCGGAGAAGATGGAATTACAATCGACCTTATCAAAGAAGAAGGAGAAGAATTTGTAAAAATGCTATCCTTACTGTTTTCCAAATGTCTCCAGAAGTCAGATGTACCAGAAGATTGGGATAATGCCGTGATGGTGCTACTTTACAAGAAAGGAGAGAAGGAAAACATTAAAAACTACCGTCCAATCAGCTTACTGTCAGTGATTTATAAAATATTCACCAAAGTTTTAACGACAAGACTTGAATCAGCTCTGGACTCAGCTCAACCTAGAGAACAAGCAGGATTCCGAAGTGGATTCAGCACAATGGATCATATCCAAACGGTAAGGGAACTCATAGAAAAACATAAGGAATATAATTTACCTCTTTGCCTTGCCTTTATTGATTATGAAAAAGCATTTGATTCGGTCTACACATCAGCAGTAGTAGAATCTCTGGAGGACATTGGTATAGACAAACCTTACATCAATATTATAAAGAAGATTTACAAGAAAGCAACAGCAACCATCCGCTTGGACAAAGGAAAAGCAAAGATCAAGCCTGGAAGATGGGTAAGACAAGGAGACACCATTTCGCCTAAACTTTTTACTGCTGTCTTAGAAAATATTTTCAAGAAGCTGGATTGGGAAAACAAAGGGATTAGAATAAATGGGGAATATATAAGTCATCTCCGATTCGCTGACGACATTTTAATTTTCAGTAACAGTCCTGAAGAATTGGAAAATATGCTAAAAGATTTGGCAGAAGCTAGCATTAATGTGGGATTAAAAATAAACTTGGAAAAGACTAAGGTGGTGTTCAATTCATTTGCATCAAAAAAGAAAATCGTCTACAACATCACTGAAATTAAAGAAGTGCAAAGTTATGTGTACCTTGGGCAAGAAATATCATCTGATAATAGTATCATGAATGAAATCAATAGAAGAATAAAAAATGGAGGGAGTGCTTTTGGGAAGAACAATATTATTCTTAATAGTAGCATGCCCCTGTGTTTGAAAAGAAAGGTATTTAACCAATGTGTTTTGCCTGTCCTAACTTATGGAGCAGAAACATGGACGCTAACAAAATGGATGGTACAAAGATTACAAACAACACAGAGAAGTATGGAAAGATGTATGCTAGGTATAACTAGAAGAGACAGAAAAAGAATAACCTGGATAAGAAGTCAGACGAAAGTTTTTGACATCATTGAAAGAATTAAACGGCTAAAATGGAAATGGACTGGGCACATCGCAAGAAGACAAGACAATGGATGGAGCACAAACACCCTACAGTGGTATCCCAGAGATGTAAAACGGCCAAGAAGACGACCTCAAGTAAGATGGAGTGATGAAATCATAAAAGTAGCCGGTGTAAATTGGATGACAAAAGCACTAGACAGGAAACATTGGAAAAATCTGGGGGAGACCTACATCCAGCAGTGGATTGAAAACGGTTGTTGATGATGATGATATATATATATATATATATATATCATCATCATCAACAACCGTTTTCAATATATATATATATATATATATATATATATATATATATTGAAATATATATAGTATATTGAAAAATATAATATGAATAAATAATTGAAAAATATAATAAAATATATGAATAAATAATTGAAAAGAATAATAATTGAAAAATATAATAAAAATATAATATGAAAAAAATAATATATTGAAATATATATATATATTTATTATTATTATTATTAGTGTGATTTTTTTAATTCTGCATTTGAAATGCTATGCTTAAGAATATCTACTTTATCAAAATTGAATTGGACTTTTCTTTTATTTTGTTATCATGGAAATCATATCATAGAAAAAAATCTAAAAAAAAAAAAAAAAGAAGCTAGGTATTTGGTATAATTATTCATTATTTTATGGCAATGCTTTAAAAATTTAAATTAAAATAAATATATTACAGAAAAAAGGGATAAGTGTAGAAAAGTATTTACTAAAGAATAATTAAAAAAACTTCATATTACCATCTTAAAATTGACTAATAGCTATTTTCAAATGTTCGTTTAAAATATATATTTCTAGAATTTTAGGAATTATTTGTTTTAAAAATGCCATAATATGGTTCTGTTTTGCTAATTTTGAAACACGTTACAGTCATTGCGCCCATTCATTCGTTGGCAAAAATCTAAAAGCATTTACTCAAAAAGAAAATCCATGGACATTTTTTAGTATTTACTTCTAAATTTAAGCAGCTGCAGGATAAATTTTAAATAAAAAAAATATTTTAAAATTGCCAAATTTGAATTAATTTAAATTCCGTTGTCTGAAATTTTATTTATTTATTTATTTCGTATTATGAAAGTAAAAAACAACATAAATTTCAAATTGTTTGCTTTTGCTCTAAGCAAAGCAGACTCAGTTTCCATAAATATTTTTCGCATTAGCATTCAGAGTTCATTCTTCATTGAAATAAAAATAAAAAAAAAATCTTCAAAGCTGTTTGAGAACATGTTGCTTCCCAATGATGATTAGCTATTCAGAGCAAAACGTTTTTAACACTGTAATTATGTTAATTCGAAATAAGAAATGCTTATGAATACCTATTTTATCTAAAGTGAATTATGTGTTTTCTTATCTAGATAACAAGATTATCATATGAAAAAATATTCCACGTAAGA
The DNA here is from genome assembly GCA_963932465.1 of Maratus speciosus. Lineage (NCBI taxonomy): Eukaryota > Metazoa > Arthropoda > Arachnida > Araneae > Salticidae > Maratus > Maratus speciosus. The sequence continues at coordinate 423,554,914 of OZ010795.1, forward strand.
AACTAATTAATATAATTATTCATTGTTATATAGCAGTAAGTACGTTTTATAACAAAATTATTTAAATTCAAATAAATATATTACAGAAATGGATATAAGGATAGAAAAGTAATACTAAAGAATAACTTTAAAAATTTTGTAATCTTAATACTGACTAATAGCTCTTTCTAAAAACGTTTGTTTAGACGATATTTCTGGAAGTTTAGGCATTTAGATTTTTTAGAAATTCTATAATGTACTTCTGTTTTGAACACTTTGAAACGTGTGACATTCATTCCACGCATTTCTTTGTTCGCATAAATAGGACAGCATCCACTCCAAAAAGAGATGAGAGATACTTTACATTTACTTCTAAATTTAACCAGAAACATTTTGAAGTTTTTTAAGCAAAAGAGATCTAAAAATGGAAAAGTTTGGATTGAGGTAAATTCCATTTTTTGAAATAGTTAATTTTTTCGTGTATTATGAAAGTAAAAAAAAAAAAAAAAAAAAAAAAAAAAAAAAAAAAAAAAAAAACACCAAGTTGAAATTGTACATTTACGCTTTAAGCAATGCAGCCTCTAATTCGAAAACAATTTTTAAATTAACATACCCGAATTTACACTTCGAAAAAAAATATTTTATAATCTTCGAAGCAGTAATCAATTTTAGAAAATGTGTGTTGCCCAATGATGCATAGCAAAACGTTTTTTTTTAGCACTGTAATTATTTTAATTCTCCATTTGAAATGCTTAAGAATATTTATTTAATCAAAATTGAATTAGACGTTTTATTATGTATTTACCAAGATGATCGTATGAAAAAAAATCATTCAAAAAAGAAACCGTTTGATATGATTATCTATTGTTATATAGCAATACGTTTTATAATAAAATTACTTAGATTCAAATAAATATATTACAGAAAAAAGCGATAATGATAGAAAAGTAATATTAAAGAATTATTTTACCATATTGATATTGACTACTAGCTATTTGAAAAAACGTTTGTTTAAAAGATATTTCTCGTACATTAGGCATTTATTTTTTAATAGAAGTGCTATAACTATTTCTCCTTTGCACATGTTGAAGCACGTCGCCGTCATTGTACCGATTACTCGTTCGCATACATCTAAAAGCATTCACTCAAAAAGGAGAATCGAGAGACATTTTATGTATAATTCTAAATTTAAGCACCTACAGGATAAATTTTAAATTTGTAAAAAAAAAAAAAAAAAAAAAAAAAAAAAAATTAAAAATTGCAAAGTTTAGATTATGTTAAATTACATTTACTGAAACCGTTATTTAAAAAATTAATGTATTATGAAAATAAAAAAAAAACAACACCGTGAAGAAATTGTTTATTCACACTTCAAGAAATGTAGGCTCAATTTCCATACGCATTTTTCACAGTAATAATTCTTAAGTTAATTCTCCCTAGAAAAAAAAAAAAAAAAAAAAAAAAAAAAAAAAAAAAAAAAAACAGATATCTTGAGTGCAGTAAGCAATTTAAGGAAATGTTTGCTTCCCAATGATAATTAGATATTCAGAGGAAAAAAAAAAAAAAAAAAAAAAAAAAAATATATCGCACTGTAATTATTTTAATGTTACATTTTAAATGCTTAAGAATAACTAATTTTACTAAATTTAATTATAATTTTCTTATTTAGTTGTAAAGAAGACCATATGAACAAAGCTTTACAAATAAAATGCTATTTGATATAATTATTCATTGTTAAGGGGACAAGGGACCTTAATTTTTTTTTATTATTATTTTGTGTAAATTTCACCTTAAATATTATTAAAGGATACATTATATGCATTACGGCATGCATTTATAACAAAAAATAAATAAATATTTTTGAAAAAAAAAATGGAATTTTACGCGTCGTTTTAGAAATCTTCGAAATGCACCCTGCGTTCTTCATATCAATGAAAATCCCCAATATTTTTTATAAAAGTTTGGTTCACATATATAAATAAAATAGAGCATCGAATTTTATATATTTGAATTTAAAAGTAAAAAAAAAAAAAAATGAAAAATTTGGAAATTTTTTCGAAAACATTTCCAAATTTCCAAATTTTTTATTTTTATTTATTTTTATTTTTATTTTTATTTTTATTTATTTATTTTTTTTTTTTTGTAAATTTCATCTTAAATATTATTCAAGGATACATTATATGCATTATGGCATGCATTTATCACTAAAAAAGATATTAATTTTTTTTTTTTTTTGAAAAAAAAAATGGAATTTTACGCGTCGTCTTAGAAATCTTCGAAATGTCCCCTGAGCGTTCCATATCAATGAAAATCCCCAATATTTTTTTTAATAAAAGTTTAGTTTATATATATAAATAAAATAGAGCATCGAATTTTATATATTTGATTTAAAGGTAAAAAAAAAAATTAAATTAAAAAAATTGCAATTTTTTCGAAATTTTTTTTAAATTTTTCATTTTTTTTTTCATCTTAAATAATATTCATGGGTACATTATATGCATTATAGCATGCATTTATCACCAAAAAAAAAAAAAGTTATTTTTTTTTTAAATGAAAAAAATGGAATATTACGCGTTGTCTTAGAAATTTTCGAAATGCCCGCTGCGCGTTCCATATCAATGAAAATCACCAATATTTTTTATATAAGTTTGGTTTCTACATATAAATGAAATAGAGCATAGATTTTTTATAATTGAATTTAAAAGTTAAAAAAAATGAAAATTTTTGAAATTCTTTCGAAAAATTTTCAAAATTTTTAATTTTTTTAAAACTTTTAAATTTAAATATATAAAATTCGATGCTCTATTTCATATATATATATATATATAAAGAAAACTTAAATAAAAAATATTGGGGATTTTCATTGATATGGAGAACGCAGGGGGCATTTCGAAGATTTCTAAGACAACGCGTAAAATTCCATTTTTTTTTCATAAAAATATGTATATGTATATATATATATATATATATATATTTAACAAAAACCTAGCAGAACAAATTAAAAAAACAAAATTTATTTCCTAATTTGGTTAAGACCGAGAAGGGGCATATATTAAGATAATTCATTCAATTCGTTCTACATTTAATGTTAAATTTTTGTAACAAATAAGTTAAACCAATTGAACATTAAAAAATAAAAATGAAATTCATACAATATAATACTTTAAACACCTATATACTTAGATTCCGTTCAAATGAAATCGAAATAAATCTTACGCTTTTTTAAAGTTTTGTATTTTGCATGTATCTTATCATATTATGTACAATCGTCATAAACATAATGCAAAATCTGCAGCACAAATATTTACAACTTAAAAATGGAAAAAGTCTAAGATTTATTTCGATTTCATTTGAACGGAAACTAAGTATATAGGTGTTTAAAGTATTATATTGTATGAATTTCATTTTTATTTTTTAATGTTCAATTGGTTTAACTTATTTGTTACAAAAATTTAACATTAAATGTAGAACGAATTGAATGAATTATCTTAATATATGCCGCTTCTCGGGCTTAAACAAATTAGGAAATAAATTTTGTTTTTTTAATTTGTTCTGCAAATTAGGTTTTTGTTTAACATGTCAAGTTTTTTAATAACTACTGAATTCAGACCAAGGCATACTTAGATACTATTACAGGCAGAGCGATTTGCGTTTAATGTATGAAGTCGCTCGCGAGAGGACTCTGATACGCTGCCCAAAACAGAAATTTGACTCTAACCGTAACTTCAACGACGAGAACCAATCAAACCGCTCTGGGTAGGGTTCAGAGAATTCCAATGTGTTTACATTTTTTTTTTTTTTTTTTTTTTTTTTTTTTTTTTTTTTTTTCCGTATAGATATGATTCAAAAAGAGTTTAATAAAAATATTAACTCTAATCATCAAATTAAAAAGAAATATATATATTATTTTAACAATTATCGGAATAATAAATGGTGCGACCGGAGAATACTCTACTTCTTTGGTGCGATTTCAAAAAATCGCCAAATCGGCGCGTTTTTATAACATCCAAGGTTGCCACTTAATACCAAGTTAATACTAAATACCAAGGTTGCCACTTTGGCGCGTTTATCGCCAGGTTGAGGAGTAGAGTACTCTACGATTCACCCCAATAAATAAAAACATGCATAGTCTAAAAACATCAATGTCATAAATTTATTTACTATCTTCACTGTTGAAACAATAAAACTAATGGAATTTCTTTTAAATATATTAAAGTACTCATAAAATTCCTTGTAATAATTAATAAATGTAATTTATTAAATGACAAATACCCTTACATGATTTAATCAAAATTGCTTGGATAACATAAAATATTGCAACGATATTTAAATCTGCGATCACCATTTCTTTCTCTGATTAAAAATAAGAATATTTAATGTTTAAGGAAGATCGTGTTTTTCTTTTTTTAACCATTTGGAAAAATGGTTATTGTTTTCGTCAGGATGGGAAATCAAAAGCATATCTGAAAGTTTTTATTGGTTTAATCCGCATTTTATTCGTTTTCTGATTGGTCTATACAGTTATCTGCATTTTCCTTTACTTTCAACAGAGATAGAAAATAGAGTGTTGCCACTATGACAAAAAAGTAATAAAAACTACAAAAAAAATGATAACTCAGAAACAAATTGAGATACAACTTTCAAACACATTGCATATAAAGGTACATTTTTTTCTCTATACGACGGTGTAAAAAGTAATATTGTGGGATGTTTAGAAGTTTAAGAATGAAATTTCATTTAAAATGGCTCGTCATATTTCTCGGAAATCTGACGTTGGAAAAGCCTTTTCCCGAACAGCAAATTAAATGCTTGGATAATACATAGATTTCAGGTGGATAATACGTACGAGTGGCAGGCGATTTTTGTCTCTTGGAATTTTTACGTGTAATAACATTATTAATGTTTAATTCATGACGTACGTAATGATGATCAACTCTGTGCGATTTTTTATGTCTTAAATTTTAGTCTTCGAAAACATAATTTTCCAAATGGTCATTGTAATTTGATAAGTTGCTTTTTTTTTTTAGTTCGGACATTATCAAAAACAAACATTTTACGGGTAACAATAAATTCGTCAAAAATAACTGCTTCAAGCCAGTTATGAGAGCTGTAGTTTGATAAAAACCAAATTTTAATTTTAAAACGTGTATATGAAACACAAGCCATTTTTACGTAAATACGGGACATTAAAAAAAGAATAACAGAATGAACCAAACGATGAAGTAAACAATAAGTAATTTAGCTAATCTTAAAAGTATGCAAACACTAAAATACTACAATCTGTGTAAAATATCCTTTTAAATCGAATTAAATTGAAGAACATAAGTACTTAATTTATTATTCTGAAAATGCAATCAATGATTCTGAAACTTCGACGATGAGAAACAAGCCGCTATCTGGGCAGGGTATAAATGTAAACAAAAAAGAGCACGTTGTGATGTTTTGGTTGAGGGTTTGAAGCTGAATCCGACTTCACTTTTTCGACGGTTTTCTGCGAAATGCGTGGGCCGTATATATCATAGTAGACTATGATTCAGACGAAGACATTTCAAAATTAATGGAGGGTATATCATCATCAGGCTTTGATTTGTGCGATATCGCATCACAATTTGTGATGCAATTTACCTATGTATAATTCAAAATGTTTCACCAGTGCAGTAATGCAGGTTGCTGTAGTTTGATCAAAAAATTACAATCTGATCTTAAAAAAATCTGCTTGAAAATGTCATTTTTATTTCCACTATGACGCCATATTCATCTTCTTTTTAATTCTTAAAAAAAAAAAAACTATTTCAGTTTCATGTTTCACGTGAAAATCATTCAACTAAATATAGGCAAATTATTATTACGGCTTTTGAATTATTTACAACAATGAAGGAAAAAAAGTTAAATTTTATTAGAAAATGTCCGTTGATTCTCAATGAAAAAAGCGAAATTTGGAATTATTAGGAAAAATATTTGAAGAATGTAAATAAAAATTAGCCCATGTTACTCTTTAGATTATAATCCACTTATATGCAAAGGCATTTTATGATCCGTTTTGACCCTGACGTCAGGCAAATGTTTTCACACTTTGAATTTATAATATTATTAGAACTAGCAGGCTATGCCCGCTACGCTGGTCTGCTTATCCAAATGAACCTTGAATTAAACAAAATGTATCATTGAATTTGACATTGTGATTTAAAGCAATATGGAACCTTACCTGGAATGTCCTTTCGCACTGCTGAAAACGATAAGAACGCCAATGTGCTATTATATTTTCTAATGTGTAGACAAATTTTCAGCTATTAAGGTCTTAATCCTTTTAGTTGATCAATAACAGTAGGATTGGTAAAGAAAGATAGTACAATACGCAATACAATAAAACAAACCCTGAAAAATTATATAACTACTTGTAATAATGCAAACAAACAAACGGACAAAATCCATCCAGTAAAACTTTTTTTAAAGGTTGATCTTTCATAAGGGGTCCATCTGATTATAGAACTTTCCCCCATAATTCTGTAACTAAACAACGTAGAATGATACGCAATAAACTAAAACCTCCGTAAACATTGTCTTATCAACAAAGAAAGTATTATCAATATCCGCCATCTAGAACTTTTTGAAAAGTCTAATCTTTCATAATCGGTTTCATATGATTATGGAACTTTCCGCCATTACTTTATGACTAAGCAATGTAGAACAATATGCAAAATACTAAAACCATGTCTGAATAGATATCTAACTAAAATGAAATTCCTATCAAAATCCGTTCTGTAGTACTTTAAAAAATGTTAAACTTTCATAATCGGGTTCAACTGATTATAGAACTTTCCACCACACCTCTATTATTAAACAATGCAGAAGGGTATAGTATATACTAAAACTCTGCCTGAAAAATTATTTAACTAACAGTGAAAATTCAATCGTAATCAATTCGGCTGAATCTTTTCAAAAGGTTAATCTTTCATGATCGGGTTCGTCTGATTATATAACTTTAAAACATAATTGTATGTATAAGCAACGTAGAACGATATTTTATATACTAAAATCTTCCCTGGAAAATTATCTAACTATCATTATGATCAAAATCCATTCAGGTGAGCTCAAGTTATATGCAACCCGGACGAATTTCCCATTTCCATTTTACTCTAGTATATATAGTAGAAGCAGAAGTAGATAGATAGATAAGAATATTGATTATTAAAATTTATGAAACTGCAAGTTATTTCTCGTTGTCTCTGCTGAATAATTTTAAAGACTTTTCAATCGGCGAGTATTGAGATTTACTATTATGTCTACAACAAATGTATTTCATTTTGTACCAAAACATTGTCGTTAAAATGAGCCAATTTGCTGTGGGTTCCGATATTATAAAATATTTTTTTTTCAAAATCGCCAACTACGCGCATGACATTTTAAGTGTCTCTTGGCACTGCAGTAAACATTTCCATGTTTTATTCAGCGAAAAATGAAGTTATAACTTAATTTTACTTGATAATAAAAAATACTTCCACCTTCAAAAAATAGTAAATAAAAATTTTTTGCAGTGCTACGAATAAATAATAATTAAAGCCAAAAGAAATTCGCGTTCAATAAATATCAAGCCCCAAAGATTGGCATCGTTTGCAATAAAATTTGGTACTTTTCTTTTCCACTACAGGCGCCTTGGCGTTTTTTTAAAAGCTTGGCGCTATTCGGGCATCAGAAAGTGAGATTTATTGCCAATTGATATAAACAGTTAAGAAAACAAACATGATGAAATTTTTTGTTTGTTTATATATGTATATTATAAATGTTTTTTATATACAAATTACTTCTGTTTCTAATTAAAATTAGATAAATTGCATCTTTATGTTAAATAAACTGTATAAACAGAAAAAAATGCTTGTTTATATGAAATGAAACAGTGAATAGGTTGCCAGAAAATATGTTTCCAAATTTTCTCTCCGCCAAGGCTATTTTCTCTGTTTCGCCAAGATCCCTATACTGTAAATTACCAAAAAATTTTGCACATTTAGGATTGAAATAAATGGCGCAATAGCATACAATTTGGTATGGTGTTGGTATAACGTAAAAATAGGAAAAGGTCGCCAAAAAGTTTTCTTTCAAATCACGCCAATTCTGTGTTAATTCGGTTATAGAATAGCTCCGCTTTAAAAACACAGAATCAGTTTAAACCTTTTCCTAAGTTAATTATGCGCCAAACCACGCCAGGTAACATACGCCAATTGTCAGTAGACTCAATTATGTAACTTATCGGTACCAAATATGCCAATTGTCTATGGATTCGATAACATAATTTATCTCCTTAATTTATGCATACTTTACAAACTACATCTACTTTCCAATTTTCCTGATTTTAAGATCAGTGTGTACTGTTAGATGTTAAAAAGCTTGGCGCAATTCGGGCTTAAGAAAGTGAGATTTGTGGCCAAATGATATGAACAGCTATAAAAACAAATAAAATGAACTTTAAGCTTTTTAAAATATGTATTCATATATATATTCCTATATAAATTTTTATTTATGAATATTAATATTTTTGTTATTTATATACAATTTACTTCTGTTTTTATATAAAAAAAGAGATAAATGTATTCTTTATAGTAAATAAATTATCTAATTACTGAACAGAAAATATGGATGAAAACTTTCCTTGTCTCGACAAGCCCATTTTTTCCAACTCGCAGCTATACTGGAAAATTACAGAATTTAACCCATTGCTCTATGACTAAACAGTGTCGAACAATATATTATATACTAAAACTACCTCTGAAAAATTGTCAAACTAATAATGCAAATTCTATCAAAAACCGTTTATTTTAATTTTTAAAAAGGCTATTGTGATAATTGCGTACACCAGACTGCAGAATTTTCCCAAAAACGGTATGGCTGAACAATATAGAAGGGCATGTTGTATACTGAAAACGCCCCTGGAAAGTTAAGTAATTAACAGTCCAAGTTCCATCGAAATACATTGGGCAGAATCATTTAAAGGGGCTAATTTTCCATTATCAGGTTCATCTCATTAAAGATCTTTAAACCATAATTCAATACCAAGAAACGTAGAACGACGTGTTATGTACTAAAAAATTCCCCGAAAAATTACCTATCTAACAGTGTACGTTCAGCAGAACTCGAGTTATAAGCAGCGGGAATGAAATTTCCATTTGAATTATATATATATATATATATATAAGTAGAATTAGGTATTTCCAGAAAATGCTGTTGTTTATTGAGAAATAACCAATATTGTGAACGTCGCTCAAACCGATGACACGCTTATGCATTTTTGGCTTAAAACTAAATCGTTTGGCGATAAAATGAAATCGCAAAAAACATACAATATGTAACTCACAAGTATCGTCATTTTTATAATTACATGTGCTAGTTTCTTCTGTATGTCACATGATGGTCGAGTTAAATAAAAATAAAAAGTAAATTTAAAAGAAATCAAAAACAAAAACAAAATTATCACTCAGATATTATTTTATAAAATTTTCTGATGCATTTTATTTAACCGGACGCAAGAGATAAATTGCCAAATATAGTTTAAAACTGCAGTCTTTCATATTGAATAAATTTTTAAGCATTACGAACATTCTCTTTCATGTTGAAATTCGATATTTTCGTTTTCCAATATTACCACTCGTCAATTTTTTTTTTCATTTTCTCTCTTCTTTTCTTTTTTTTTTCTTTTTAAATAAAATTAGTAACAGTTTTTTTCCGCGATGTACAGCCATTTCAATTCATTTATCAAAAAATTCATCGCCAATAAAATAATGGTAACCCTTTCGCCCAAAATAACAGAACTTTCCGTCATAATTCTATAACTAACCTACGTAGAACGATGTGTTATAGCTTAAAACCTTCCCTGAAACAATACCTATCTAACAGTATAAGTTCCATCAAAATCCATGCAGTAGAATTCGAAATCTAGGCGTTCGGAACGAAATTTTCGTTTGGATTTTATATATATAATAGATAGAATAGATAGAATAGATAATAGATTATGCGTTATGAATTATCTCAAAGTTTAAAACAGATCGCATTGTTAGATTTCCTAATTTTGACAATATCGCGTTATGTTAGTTCCACATTCCACCACCAGGGAGCGCACTCTATTCTTAACGAAAGCGTATCTGAACGAAACTCCTTCATGCAACCTTTCCGTAGATACACGAATCGGGAGGGTGGCGGTCTTAACCAATAATTTAAGATAATTGCTGAAATTACTACGAAAAATATTTTAAAGGGGCTCTACGCGGGCCCCTAATAGAGTTAGAGGAAATCGGAAGACGGCAAAATAAGCGCGGGGAAAAGTTTGCTTGGGTGCTTCGGAGCTACTTTTGGCGCGAGATCTAAGCTCTACGACCAATAGGAGCCCGGATATTTAAGGAAATATGAAGTAACAAAGTCCAAAATAATAGAATTTTCCGTAATAATTATATAACTAATCTAAGTAGAACGATGTGTTATAGCTTAAAACCTTCCCTGGAACGATACCTATCTAACGGTATAAGTTCCGTAAAACTCCATGCGGTAGAACTCGAAATCTTGGCGTTCGGAACGAAATTTCCGTTTGGATTATATATATATAATAGATTAGCAAAGAATTAAAAATGAGTGGCATCAGGGACAAAAAGGTGGGAAGAAAAAATGAAAAAGTTATCATCTCCATAGGCTTTTCTATGTTAAATTAACATTGAGAAGTGACACTGGAAATAAATAAGTATTGCGCTGCCGCGCAATACTTAAATATTTTTGTGATAAATGCATGCCATAATGCATGTAATGTATCCTTGAATTATAATTGAGTAAAATTTACAAAAAAAAAAAAAAAAAAAAAAAAAAAAAAAAAAGGATTTTAAGGTCCCTTGTCCCCTTAAGTAGCGATACGTTTTATAATTAAATTATTTAAATTATAATTAATATTTAACACAAAAAACTATATAAATAGTAAAGTTCCAATAATAATGCAATAAAGATTATTGTATTAGTAACTAAGTAGTTACTAATCAAAGAACTACAAAAAGAAAATAACAAAAATATTTTCTTTTCTCTTCATTCTTAAGAGTACTATAAAGATAATAACAAATATATATTTTTCTCTTCGTTGTTAAGAGTATTATAAAGACATAAACATGTATAGCTGCACAATTATGATTATTTCTTCTATGTCATACATTGATAAAATATTAGCATGAAATTACGTTTCAATAAAAAGCCCATGAAACCGGTTTCATGAAATAAAAAAAAAAAAAAAAAAAAAAAAAATATATATATATATATATATATATCTACTCTTGGGCAACCCGAATTAAGAATAGAAACCATTTTTCAGCAAAGGAAAATGTTTATTGAAATTTCATTAGAGATTGAAGTGTGTTACAAAACTGGTAAATGGCGAAATACTCTACTGACCGAACGTAACGAAAACAAGATTTATTTTAGAAAAAAAAATATATTTAAATTTAACACTTTCCAAAGTAGTTGAAAAGTGTTTATGAATACGGTTTCTCTGTCTGTCTGTCTGCCCGTACTCTTACTCGCTTAAATCTCATTAGATTCCCATGAAATTTATGTTGTTGGTGTTTAAGTAGCATATTCGATATTTAAAATTAAATGTGCGGTTTTTTTACAGGGACACTCAAAATAATTCCGTTACATTACAGCCTATGGGGAAAAATCGTTTGAGATGTATTTTAATGATATTACACTATTTTAAATGTATTGAAATTTTTATATATCACTGAAGTGTACTACTAAATGCTTATTATAGAACTTGGTGTGCATATAATTTATTGTTCATTTACAGGGACACACTAAAGTATTGGGCTAATGCATTACCTATACAGAATAGTTTCAAAAAATGCGTTTTTACTTGTAATTCACGTTTAACTACAATTTTACATATTAGTTTGTGTGCATAAATTCTATTGATCATATACATGGCTGCAGAAAAGCTCTCAAGTGCATTTTCATTTATTGACGGAAATTGTTGAATGGGAAATTTCAACTGCGTTCTGCGTTTTATTGAACAAACTTTTAGCACTTATACATGTCAATATATAGGTCATAAACAGTAGGGTGGGTCGAAAAAAAGAATTTTTTTTATTTTCGGAACGCTTTAGTGAGGAAAAGTTGCCTATTGTAATAAGAAAAAAAACGGGATAAAAATTTTTAAAATCGGTTAACATCTTCCATTCGCGCATCGTACTTAAAGTTGATGAAAAATTGCAAAAATCGCGCCTTATCTCTAATTTTTTTAAGTTGATTAAAACTTTAAAAATAAACACGCTTTAGCTTTTTATGCTTGTTTCATTGTTTAAATAACCTAAATAAATTAAATTCTTATCAATAATCTAATTTTTCCGTTCGGGCAACATCTTATGAAAAAACATAAATTTAGCAAATTTTCGCAATTTTCACCCTGCAACTTCCACCGTGCTTCGCTCGTTTTTCTAGAACAAAACGACCCAGATCTCACCACGTGGAGGTGGTTGCACGTAAAGTTCAACCTCCACCCTACCGAACACACCAACCAATTGTTGGGTGTAGCATTTAGATTATATTTGCGACTATTTACAAAGATTTTCCATAGAGTAGAATTCTTTGGCTAACTGTCCTTTTTACGTTTACTTTTTTATGTCTGCTACACATTTAAAGTCTGATTTTTTGTTGAGAAATGAGGCATAACCGATTTACACTTCAGTGTTGTTCGGATATAGCCATCTCTAGCTTCATGTCTATATACTTTATTCGAGAACTCTATCACAAGTTTGATGCACACCTTAACTGTCTCGGTGTGACAGGAAAACATTTGTATTTCTCTGATGAGAGTAGTGTGAGAAGTGATGAACCATTTAACATCAACTTCACTTATAGACCAGGAGCCAGTAGTACAGTGAATCACCTCATCTAATTCACGGATCAAATTTTAGGATTAGTTAAATCTTGATTCGCATATTAAAACGCAATCGGTCTACCAAGTCTTATCTTGGTGGGAAACAAATGAAAACCCGATTTTGGCGGTTGACTCGTAGGGTTACTTTTATGTTTTCCTGCACCAAAAGGTATGAAAACATGAAAGACTGGAATCTAAGTACTCGGTTGGCCGCAGTTAATAATCTGGAATGGGACAAAGTAACAGGGTCCAAATTCGCCAAGTTTTCTGGACAATGTCCCAAGATAATTGGATTCAAAATGTTCCAAAAATACTGTTGTTCTTTGTTCAAAAAAGTCCTGTCTATATCATGAATCGAACAATCTGCGGCTTCACAATCAACCACAGGAGCTTTTTCACAGCAAGTGAGCTGCTACCCGATTGGCTCACTGAAAGATTTAGGCCCTTCAATTTGACCGTGAATATGTTGGAAAATTTGGCGATAAGAAAGCTCATTAAAATGCCGGATGCATATGCTCCGCATTTCATCATTTTCTAGTCGGTAGAAAGCACGGTTATTCCATACAGTGTTTGCTACAGTACCATCACATCCTACTACTTCTAGTTTTTCTAGTGATATTGATAGTTCAGACAAACAAGAAATAATGCTTTGACTTATATGATTTTATGAACTCGAGGAAGAAGAAACATGTCCAATATAAGTTAATCCAGATTCTTGGATAAGATACTAGTGTTCTTATTTCACATTCCTATGAAATTGCTGGGCATTAAATTTTACGACGAACAAAGTATCTCATTTTTGTCCGTCAAAAAAAAAAAAGACCCGAACTTTCCTCAGGCGGTGTGAATCGGCTTTTCAAATCTGTCCTAAAAGGACACTTGTCTCTTTTTATTTTACACTTATCAACCACATCAAAAGTTTCTGTGTCGGTTATCCAGGACATTTGACGCTATGACAGCTTTTGGCCGAACAGAAACTCCAAAACGATCGCTGTTTAGCGCTGTTGGAACAATTGTAATTCTCATCTGCTAATTGGGCTTTTAGTAGATGTACACGGTTTGTATTTATATTCCTCATACTCCGAGTTTTCAAAAGAAGTGTGTTTGAGTTCATCAATATCATAGCACACTGCAATTTAAGAACTTTAAAACTATTTGAGGAACCACTCAGTGCTTGCTGATGATCGCGAGCTTTCCGCTCGGCCTTCACATTTAACTTTTCTGTAACTGTTTTGTAAATACATCCGATTTCCCCCCAAATTTTAATTCCTTTGATGAATCATAAACCTCAACTCAAAGACACGATTTTTTTTTTTTATTTTATTTTTTTTTTTTTATTATTATTTTTTTTTTTTACATAAGCATTTAATTAGTATTACACATTGACATGCCTGTGGTCTTTTTAATATAATATAAATACCACATTCAACAATTGGATGGTTGGTTCTGTAGGATGTGGGTGCAACTCAACGTGCAACCACCACCACATGGTGAGTTCTGCGTCGTTTTGATTTAGCAAAACGAACTAAGAGTTGGACAGTGGAAATTGCGAAAAATTGGTAAATATTTGTTTTTTCTAAGCTCTTGCGTGAACAAAAAAAAAAAATTGGATTATTGATTGGAAATTAATTTATTTAGGTTATGTAAACCATGAAACAAGCATAAAAAGCTAAAGCGTTAATTTTTAAAGTTTTAATTAACTTAAAAAAATTAGAGAAAAGGCGCGATTTTTCCAATTTTTCATCAACTTTAAGTACGATGCGTGAATGGAAGATGTTAACCGATTTTTAAAAAAATTATGCCGTTTTTCTTCTTATTACAATAGGCAACTTTTCCGCACTAAAGCGTTCCGAAAATAAAAATTTTCTTTTTTTCGACCCACCCTAATATACAGGTCTGAACAAAATAATTCGGACAAGTTTCGTACTAATTAAGGCAATTGCAGAAATTGGATTTCCAAATACGTTATATATTTTCTAAATTGTTTATTTAGACATATTTGACCTGAATAAATTGTAAAGGTTTGTTATAGCAATCTGAATGTGTTGAAAAATGTTTCCATCCGCCAAAGTGAGGCATTGTTTTTCGTTAATTCATTCAAGCTAATACAACATGTCAAATTGATTAAACTGGACAAAAATCATCTTTTTTTCAAAGTACAGATTATTTTACATAATTAGTATCATATGATAGTAACAAAACTGCAATGTTTATACATGTATTATGTTTTAATCGAATAAATATTTAACTTTTTGGAAAAAATGCTTTTTATGATTTTTTAAAGTTTCTAATCATTATTGAGCTCTGCCTGTAAATTGCAAGTATTCATTCTAGTGAGAATGCCCAATTGCTTTTCTTTTACTTTACATTTATATAATATCAACTTTTTTTGTTGGCTTAGTACTTTTATTCACAAAATAGGTAAAATAATTGTAAAACGTTTTGAAATTTTAATTAAAATGAAAAATGATTTAAATAAGAGTCTTAGAAAAGTACGACTGTGGGAGAAAATCTCATGCAGCGAGTTCTCCCGGGTTAAAATAAAAATGTGTTTTAATATAAGTTATTTATTATACATTTTTCTTAATTTTTCTGAAAATAGAGAATGTAAAAAAAGTAATTTATATCAGTGCATTTAATCACAAACATAAGAAGAAAAGTGTATTTTCGAAAAAAATAACAGTTTTTGATTTTCTAAGTATTAGATTTTAACAGAGGTATTTACTTCAATTAATTTTAATTAGATGTTAGCTGCAGACTTTTCGAAAAAAATAATTAACTTGAAAAGGTTAATTTTTTAAGCATTTTAAATAAAAATTCTGGATACTACATTACTTAGATTTTTTAAACAACAAATTACTTGTAAACGATCGCTGTTGAAAATGCTATTTTAATTAAATAAACTGAATGGATTTTTTTTTTTTAAATAAGTAACGTGATTGATTTTTATTTCAATCAAAAATAATGCGATGATTTTGCACTGAAATTTCTAATGCATAAACATAACGTATAAGGAAATATGGACAGTTTAAAATTAGTAATCGTTTTAAAAAACTGATAGAAGATTTACAAAACCTATAGAAATTTGGAAAAGTTTGGATGTTTAAAAGTAGTAAAGATAACTTTAAAAATCTCAAAGAAATTCCATGAAAACGCTGTAAAATGGAGTTTATTGGCAAAAAATCGACAAGGAATGCAAAAATTGCTAAATATTGGTTTTAAAATAATATAAAAAATTCCTCTAATTCTAAAATCGCCGAAGGCAAATTTACTATATTAGGCTAAAAGTTTGAAACTCAATTATTTTAACAAATGACAAAAAATCGTCGCCCAGCGCGTAAACGTTCTAGAAATCGCATTATAAAACACTAAAAATACAAAAATCACAGAGAACCTATTGTACTACAGTGGAATAAGATATGTACTGGAATTCTTATCCTTATCTTTAGGAAAATTGACCGGATTTCTATCACGAATATTAAAAAAAATGGAAGCAGGACGTGAAAAAATTCAAAATATCTAATTGAAAATCGCATTAAATATCGCAAAAAAATCAAATCTCGAATAACAAAATTTTCTTTTCTATTAACCTCAATGTTTGAAATCACTAAAATTCACAAATCGAGGTGGTCAACTTTACTATGTTAGGCTAAATTTCGGAACTGAATGTCTTTTACGAATATTAAAAATTGTCTCGGTATAGAAAAAGGGCTAAAAATACATTAAAAAACGTTTAAATTGCAAAAGGACCAATGGAGAAATTCCCTATAGTTGACTAAAGTATTGAATATTATATCGAGATTTCTTTTACGATTGTAAAAAAAAAGTAGCTGGAAAGTGCGAAAATGGAAAAAAAAGTCCATTCAAAATTTCATTAAAAACAGCTGAAAAAAAAACAAAACAAACAGAGCACAAATATTAGTCTGTAATTCTAAAAGTTTTAAACCGAATTCCTTTTCCGAATGTCAGAAAAATGCCAGTAAAGATGAAAAATGTGTAAATGTGAAAAAATCAGTAAAGATTCAAAAATTGCAGAGAATAAAATTTACTGTAGTGAACTAAATGTTTCAAACATAATTCCTTTTACGAATGTCAGAAAATGATCGCTGAAACACCTAAATATGCTAAAAATCACTAAAAGTTAATAGATCACGAAGTACAAAATTTACAATAATGTGCTAAAGCGCAGCGTTTGACAAATGTAAAAAAAAAAAAAAGGCAGAATGCTAGCTAGAAAGGTTTTTTGAAAATCGCATTAAAAATCGCTAGAATGCAAAAATTTCGGAGGATAAAATTCACTATATTTGGTTAGGAGTTCATTTTACGAAATTCATTTTAGCGTATACTAAAATTTCAACAAAAATCTATTTATATAAATTTATATAAATTTATATCTAATTATGTCTCTGTGTGTCCCTCACAATTCCGGTAGGACCGCCTCATTGAAATGAGTAATTGTTGAAAAATACTAATGCAGGGTTACCACAGTAGCGCCAAATTTTAGCCAACTTGGCGATAGCTGGCTAATTAGGCGAAATTCTTATTTAAAACCATTAATCTTTAATAAAGGACGTCACCGCAATTTAATTTAAACTCCGCTCTTTTAAGGGTTTTTTCCAAAATCTATGGGTGAGAATTTAAAGTGTAATATACGAAAATGTACATCTTTACATCTTCCTCCCGATGCCACTAATAAAATAACCGCCAATAGACGACGCTGTACTGTCTGAGTTCCTAACTGCGCGACTTTAATGTGCTTTAGATACTTTTCCAGTATAGGTGCACTGGCGAAGAAGGAAATTTGGCAACATATTTTCCGGGTACCTATCCACTGACACGCATTTTTTTTTCGATATTTATACGATTTATTGGCACAGATGTCATATACGCCTCATATTGGCGCGATCGTTTTTGACGCAAATTTGGCTAAAACATCTACAGCATAAACAACAACATCTCAGTTACAATATCAAGCAAAAGAACGACATTTTGGCGCCAGTTAAGTACCCGTTGCGTATATAACATTGGAGTCAGAAAAAAATCGCGCTAATATGGAGCGTATATGACATCTCTGCAGATTTATTTAACATAAAAAAGCCATTTATCTAACTTTATCCAGAAACAGAAGTAATTTGGACATAAAAAACACCAGTAATATATACATATAAAATACATGGTACTACTTAGTTATACCATCGACCAAAAATCTATCGCCAGAATATACGATTAATTGCCAATAATGGTTGATCGTAAATGCCACATTCGTTTGACTTTAAGCATGTTACACGTGTTTACTTCATCAAGTGATTTTTATTCCGACGTTTTATTTATATTTTTATTAATGTTATACCAATTCCTTTGCTCTTTCGCTATTTAAAATAAAAATTATGTGAATTTGTATAATTTGGCGAGTGGTTTGGCGATTTATAAAATTTGGCGAAATTGGTCGAAGGGATAACTAAGTAGTGCCAAATACATTTCTAAGCAAACAAAAAAGCTCATCAAGCTTGTTTTCATAGCTGTTTATATTATGTGACAAGAAATCTCTCTTTCTGATGCCCGAATTACACCAAGCTATAAAAAAAAAAAAAAAAAAAAAAAAAAAAAAAAAAAAAAAACGCCAAAGCCCCTATAGTGCAAAAGTACCAAATTGTCCATTATTTTGCGCTATCTGCGGTATAGTTTATACTATATGCAAGGGAGGGCAAAAAGTTTAAACATTAAATATTAAAGTTTCTATAAAGCAGTATAAGGCTAAAAAATTAAGAATAAAATAAATGCAAAATAAGACTAAAACAAAAAAGAAAAATCATGCGTTAAGCATAGAATATGAAACACATTCCAACACTTCCTGAATGCTTTAACAAAACTTCATTATTTAGGGAGATAAGGTAAATAAGATAACTAAGTAAACATTTTAAAAACGCATAAAAATTTTTAAAAACCTGTTTCAGCAGTTACCGTTCATAGCCAATAGTACCGTTATTACACGCCATTATTTAGCTAAAATTTAATTTAAACTAAAACACTCCTAAAACTACTGAAATCACATTTCCAGATATTATCATCCATAGACGGCTATGTATCCAATTCTTTGCGTGACCCTGTATATCATTTGATCTATATTCTACAAACATTTTTTAGTAAACTAAATGCAATTCAGCGTAAAAATGCATAGCTGCTTTAAAAACTGCCTTTAAGCAATTTACTCTCATACTCAGTAACCCTTACGAATTCTTTTGAGTACCCCTGTATATGAACTATATCAATTATGCACACAGTATAGTATGCATAAATATAGTGAAACATAAAAGCGCATATCATAATTAAAAATGCATTTCCAGCAATCATCGCTTATGTACATTACTTCGGAGAAAAGTTTCTTGGCGAGAAAGTAGTTTGGCAACGTATTTTCTGAAAATTTATTTACTGTTTCATACTCACAAGCAATTATTTCCATATGTATACAATTTATTTAATATAAAAAAAGCTATCTATCCATTTTTATAAAGAAACAGAAGTAATTTTTGCACATATGTCATGTACGCATCGGGTTTGGCGTGATTTTCTGACGCCAATTTGGCAAAAATATCGCTTTCGAGTACCAGTTACATATATATATATATTTTAATTATTTGCTATTATTTTGAAAAGGAAATAACAATAAATAAATAAAAGTTTAATTAATAACTATAGAGCAAAACAGTTTATATAATTAAAAAAAAGAAAATAAACAATTTATTAATAAATAAAAAACAATAGCCGGGTTACCATATCAGGCAAAATAACACCATTTTGGCGCTAGTTAGGTACCCCGGTGCATATAAAGACATCTGTGCCGTAATTTGTATATAAAAAGTATTATATATATTAAGAAATTATTTTTTATGTATATAAATACACGTATAAACAAAAATAAAAGTTAATGAGATTTGTTTTCACAGCTGTTAATAAATTTTGGCAACATATCTGACTTTCTGATGCCCGAATTGCGCCAAGCTTTTTTTTTTTTTTTTTTTTTTTTTTTAATGCAAAGTGCCCTATCGTGGAAAAGTACCTAAATAAATAATTACTAATAATGAATACATGTGACATGTATAAACAAAAATAAAAATTCATCAGGTCTGTTTTCATAGCTGTTTATATATTTTGGCAAGATATCTCACTTTCTGAAGCCCGAATTGCGCCAAGCTTTTTTACAAAAGTGAGCTATAATGGAAAAGTACCTAAATAAATAATTAATAGAAATAACCAATTATATAAACTAAAACATTTAATTTTAAGATCAAAGCATTGTTTTTAATTTTCATTAAAAAGTACATACATCCTAAGTTGAAATTAGGTTGATAGCTTAATATCTCACTCCATAAATCTGGACAAACACAAGTGATTCATTCATCGTGGAATGTCAAAAATATTAAATCTTTGAGTTAATCATTGACAAAGTAAGTTCTCCAACAATCAATGGAAAATATTCTTATGACGTCATAGTAGGTAAAATGGTTGCGGTATCGTTTGTTTATGGTTTTAATTCACAAAGATTTTATTTTGCAATGTCTCTTAGTTACATTACTTTATTGTGATATTTATCAGATCAGAACAAAGCATATTTTTTCCTTATTAGTTATTAAATAATGAAAAAAAAATTATAAATGCATGATTTGAAAAAAATAAATAACTTTCTTTCTTAATACTAAAAAATAACATTCACGTAAAAGAGGGTTTAAGTTAAATAAGTGTAACTGCTTAATTCTGTTGTAATATTCAAAATAACTGTATTTATAAGATTTCAGTAAGCAACATCAGGTCTCGATTAAACTTTGAAGTTAGAGGAATTACAATGTCATTTCAGGACCTTTCTTTTGGAGAAGCTTTTCTAAATTCCACATATACATGGAAACTCTTCAGTGTTACAAATATCATTCCTAGGACTGACATAACATCAGAACGGCCGGCAATTTTACACAAGTTTTTGAAAATTACTTTATATCAGAAATTTTATTAAAAACTGGTTACGTCTTTGTTATAGCGGCTCACACAATTATGATTATGACAAGTTGTAGCCAATTTCGCCAACGTCGCAACCAAAATCGTGAAGCACACACGTATAATACCAGTTCATTAAATAGTATACAATAGTTTAATAGTTTAATAGCTTTTACTCTACTTCAAGTATGTAATTTATTTATTTTTTGAATAATAATCTAAATTGTCCAATATATGAATTAAAAAAAAATAAACAATGATTGAATAGACATGACCGCAAAAGGCCTCAAATCCGCACAAAACTTGGAACTAAACTGCGCAGATTAGTGGTCTTCTACTGTACACAGTTTTCATAAATGTGTTTCGTTCTTAAAATGCGTTATTTTCATCTATCACTGCGGAACAAGCAAGGAAAACTCATATTCTTGCACATGAGTTGTATAATATATCTTTATATCTAATTTTTCGTCATTTTTGACGGGTTACCTTTCTAGTTTAACTATATTGAGCTAAACGATTCAAACATGATTCTTTTTACTAATGTGTAAAAATAAAGTTAAATAGCATAAAGTAAAATAACATAAACAGTACATTAAAACATCCAATTAAAAAGAGTCAAAATCAAGGTTTTAGGTGCATAATACATCATCATGCCAAATCTTGTAGCTCTCTGTACAGTTGTCATACAGCACACACACATACATCCTTCATAATTATTATGTTTAAGATTGGTAACACCTCCATTAGATATTTCAATTAGTGTAACTTGATGTGAGATGCCATGGTGTACACTGTTAAAAATTTGCAGCATTCTGTCCAGTCATTTGACCGTTTTTATCGAAAACGGTTACACATCCGTAATTTAATACTATTCCGACCATATTATTGGCCATTTTATGGTCAGAATAGAGTTACGTTATGGTTATGAAACCGTTTTTTCAAAAAACGGTCAAATGACTGGACAGAATGCTGCAAATTTTTAACAGTGTACAAGATGTCGAATCACGTAGCTTTTATATGCGCAGCCGCTATAGGGAAACGCCGCTTAGTTGCGAGGAAGAGGGTTCCCTACTGATGCACTTCTGGTAAGTGTCATTTTTTTTTTTTTTATGTGGCATCTTTATTTGCCTATATATGTCTTAGTTTAAACACCAGAGAAATAAATCTGATGTTTTTAGAGAGTACTGGTACCTGGCATTTCAGCAAAGCATAAATGTGGTGGCCGGTTCCAACTTTTTCACGTCAGAGGATGGTCATCGGCGTGTTACCCAATACGACGAAAATGTTTTTGGTAAGATGCCGGTTGTTTTCCCACGGGGTAAGATTCAGGTTGTTTTCTCTTGGGGTCATATGCCGGTTATTTACCGTTACGGTCAATTGCCTGGTTGTTTCTTCATTGTATATATTAATCTTGTATATTAACTAACTATTTTCTAAATGTTTAAAATGACATAAAGAAATATTAAAATCAACGGTGAACATTATTTGAAATGTTCGTATACGTAATCTGCCTCATAAATAAACATTATTGGCCTTATAAATAACTGTTTAATATTCGTTAATTTTAATCATTGTTAAAAATTTGATGTTAAATGCAGTTATAAATAATTTTAATAGATGTAAATATCGGTAGTATATAATATAGTTTTAGATAAATAGGGTTTCCTGCCCCATACGAGCTACGCCCTACAACCTTCGTCAAGATACCGCAGATTTTAAAAACACACTAATTTGATCTGGTTTGAAAATACAACGGATTAAATTTCCTACCAAGGTTCAGAGTATGAAGATTTTTTTTTTTTTTTTTAAGTGAATGAGAATCTGTGTTATGAGCGTATTGCAGAGTGCAAAAAAAAAAAAAAACCTCTGAAAAATGTGATTGTATCAAATGTATTCAGTGAAACTGTTGGCTATATAAAAGTTGCTCAAAGTGCCTAAACAAATGTGCAGTTTGTGGCGGATCTGAGTTGTAGTTGTAAAGAACAAATGGGCTTATGAAAAACACCAACAAAAAATCTGCACTCTAAAGCACTTAATCACAGTGTCTTTATAGTACTTAAACTTATTATAATGTTTAAATATAGGCATACTTAAGAGCAATAATTCTTTAAATGTTATGTAGAACATAGCTTTTTTTTCAAATATTATTTTGTCCTTTTATTAAATTGCCAATGTTTGTTACATTCACATTTTTGTAATTTCGTAATATTAAGTAAGTTAACAACTTTAGTATGACTAAAAGATTAAAGTTACTTTTATTCGTCCCATTATGTTTTATACGGCTCGACAAAAATTACCGTTTACATCGAAACGCCACAATTCATCTTACCCCCAGATACTTGGCCATCTTACCCATAGGTATGGGTAAGATGCCGAAATGCAAGTGTTTACTTGCACAACATTTTTGATGCTTTATATAATATCTGTAAAATGAAATAAGGTGTTAAATGATACATAAGGGTGCAAACTTTGACAGGAAATAAATGAGTAGCAAATAAAAACAACAGGAGATTTTTAAAACAATAAAGTAAAAAACTATGGCATCTTCAACCAATTTACCCTATTTAAGGTTAAATTTATTTTATACAGCGAGTATTATATATTAATTTAAGTGATTTTATGATTAAATATTTTTTAATGTAATATGCTTCATAGTGGATGAAAGTTATTTTCAGTAATTAGCAGAAATTATCGCATAAAATTGTAAAATTTTACAGTAAGAAAAAAAAGTAAAGATATTTAAAAAAATAATAATGGCTAAAAGAGTACAGATTTTCCAGTATAATTGTTTTTGATAATATATGTATTACGGACTTTTAAATGTTTTTTTATCTCTTTTTTTTGGGGGGGGGAGGGGGGGGGTTGAAATGTGCCTGTATTTTTTTTTTTTTTTTTTTTTTTTTTTTTTTTTTTTTTTTTTGACTACAACATTTCTTTTATATAAAAATCAAATAGTGGAAGGAAAAATATTAATAGAAATTATCGAATTTTCTACTTTTAAAAATAAATTGACTATTATGGAACACACTGCCTACATTGCAAATTACTAATCCAGAGTCAAATAAGTGCGCCTAAAAATGCTTAACATCATAGCACATTCGATTAGTGTTAACTAATCGAATTTACAGTGAATGGTCATTTAGACTTTTTTTTTTTAATTCATAAGTATGAAATGTAGAAAAATAAGTATAAAATAATACATGAGAATTTTCTTTGAGAAACTGCGAATTTCGTAACAAGACACAAAACATATTGTATTGAGGCATATTGTATGTAGATATTTTAACTTAAAAACCTCAGTTACGTATTCAATCGACACTGAGTTACGTGGGCTTTTAAAATATTGAATCTCAAAATAATAAAAAAATGATCTCGCAATATCATATACAACGCGTTTTTAAAATTCTAACAACAAAATAATAATAAATTGAATAATAAACGATTTTTTGAATATGCTTTTGTATACGGAAAATTCTGGTTTGACCATAAAGTTGTAGAAAAAAGCTTTATAAAATTTAAATATAAATTGCATTTTTTTACAAGTATGATTAAGATACACAAATGTATAACGTATCGATATTATAATGTGAAAATAAAGAACAACATTTTTTCCCTTACATTGACTTTCACTTTATCTATTTTTTTTTTTCTGAATGTGTAAGACAGAACATCAATTCTATTTAACTGTCCTATTTTTTTTTTTTTTTTTTTTTTTTTTTTAGGTTGCTGTCATTACAAAAAGCTACATATTGCAGCGGTTCGGAGGAAAGCGATTTCAAAATATTTTGGTATATTTTCATCGATCATGATACATAGTACATTCCGATACATAGTACATACCAATGTCTCGACTGAGTTCGTTGGCCAGCTTCATCCGCCATTTTGTTTCAAAATGGCGGCCATTTAAAATTTTTTTTAAAAATTGAAATTTGAAATGTGGTACCAAAAAATTGAAAATGGAAAAATAATTTTTTCTTATGTATTTAACCTTTATACAAAGATTCCGGAGCAGTTTTTGTTTCGTCTATATCTTAAAAAATGGCTGAGTTATAGCATTTTGAATACTAGCGTGGCTGACATTTTGAAACGTCCTGAATTTTGCCACGCGATAAAAGGCGTATTTATGAACCGATTTCGATGTAACTTCGTTTATACATAGTACATACCAATGTCTCGACCGAGTTCGTTGGCCAGTTTCATCCGCCATTTTGTTTAAAAATGGCAGCCATTTAAATTTTTAAGAACAATTTAAATTTGAAATGTGGTACCAAAAAATTGAAATTTGAAAAAAATATTTTCTTCTTATGTGTTTGACCTTGATACAAAGATTGGGGAGCAGTTTTTGTTTCGTCTATATCTTAAAATATGGCTGAGTTATAGCATTTTGAATTTCTAGCGTGGTTGACATTTTGAAACGTCCTGATATTTTTCACGTGATAACAGGCGTATTTATGAACCGATTTGGATGTAACTTGGTGTGTACATAGTACATACAAATATCTCGACTGAGTTCGTTGGCCAGCTTCATCCGCCATCTTGTTTCAAAATGGAGGACATTTAAATGAATTTAAAAAAAAATAAAATTTAAAATGATATACCCAAAAATTGGAAAATGAAACAGATTTTTTTTCTTATGTGTTTGACCTTAATACAAAGATTAAGGAACAGTTTTTGTTTCGTCTATATCTAAAAAAATGGCTGAGTTATAGCATTTTGAATTTCTATTATGGCTGACATTTTAAAACGACCTCGTTTTTGTCACGCGATAACAGGCGTATTTATGAACCGATTTGGATGTTACTTGGACTGTACATAGTACATACCAATGTCTCGACCGAGTTCGTTGGCCAGCTTCATTCGCCATTTTGTTTCAAAAGGGCTGCCATTAAAAAAATTTAAATTTAAAATTTAAAATGAGATATTAAAAAATTGGAAAATGAAAAAGATTTTTTTATGTGTTTGGCCTTGATACAAAGATTCCGGAGAAGATTTTGTTTCTGAAAATTTGTTCTTTTTTTTATATCTTAAAAAATGGTTGAATTATAGCACTTTGAATTTCTAGTATGGCTAACAGTTTGAAACGATCTTGTATTTGTCACGCGATAACACACGTATTCGCCTATTTCCATGTAAGAATGCATGTGGATAGTATGCATCAATATCTCGACCAAGTACGCTGGCCAGCTTCATCCGCCATCTTGTTTCAAAATGGCGACAATTAAGTTAAAAAAAAATTATATTAAAAGTGAGGTGCAGAAAAAATTGGAAATTGAAAAAGGTTTCTTTTTTAAGTATTTGACCTTGATATAAGGATTCAGGAGCATTTTTTGTTTGTCTTTATCTTAAAAAATGGCTCAGATATAGCAATTTCAATTTCTAATGTGGGTGACATTTTGAAAAATCTGATTTTTTGCCTGCGACAGCACTCGTATATGTCAACCGATTCCGATGTGAGTGAGCATGTGCACAGCAATTACTAAAGTCTCGACTATGTTCACTGGTTAGCCTCATCCACCATGTTGTTTTAAAATGGAAGGCACTTTAAGAAATCGTCGAATTTGGCAGCCAAATATAAGTTACTTTAACCCTTTCAAGGGCAGTGGCTTGAGGCTCTAGCCACCTAATTTTAATTCCAAAACTGACTCCTGGCACCAAGAATATTTTAATAAAATGTTGCTATCGTAATTTAAGTGCAAAATAGCGTTTTGCCATTTAGTAAGAAATTCGTTTGAATATTCTGGTGTCAGTCAATTATTTCATCCTTTTACGAGCAGTATTTCTCTGCCCCTGAAAGGGTTAAATAAAAGCAGCTTGGATAAAGATGACTAATTTCGCGAAATTCTCATTCATAATGATTTAGTATTGATAAAAATTAGTATTGAATCTCCTATATTCGGTTTCCACTAAACTGAGCTGCGTGTGTTTGAATAATAAAAGTTGGCTTTTTTAAAATAAGGAATTTGAAAGCTACCTCTTCCTCCCGGCAGTGGCCGGAAGGACTTTTTTTTAGGTAGCATTCATTACAAAAAGCTACCTATTGCAGCTGTTCGGAGGAACACGATTCCGGAAAATTTTGGTATATTTTCACCGATCATGACCCCTAGACCAAGAAACCACCCTCCGTTCAAAATTCATATACATATATATATTTATTTATATATATCCACACACACATATATATATATATATGATCTTTGTCATACTGTAACTCTCGTATTTATGAACCGATTTGAATAAAATTTCGTGTGTACATAGTGCATACCAATGACTCGACCGAGTTCGTTGGCCAGCTTCATCCGCCACCTTGTTTCAAAATGGCGGCCATTTAAATATTTTTTAAAAATTTATAATTTTAACGTGAGGTACAAAAAAATTAGAAATTGAAAAAGATTTTTTTTCTTATGTGTTTGGGCTTGATACAAAGATTCTGGAGCATTTTTAGTTTCGTCTATATCTTAAAAAATAGCTGAGTTATAGCACTTTGAATTTCTAGTATGGCTGACATTTTGAAACGATCTGATTTTTGTCACGCGATAATACATGTATTTATGAACCAATTTGGATGTGACAAGGAATGTGCATAGTACATAGCAATGTCTTGACTGAGTTCGTTGGAAAGCCTCATCCGCCATCTTGTTTCAAAATGGTGGCCATTTATTTATTTTTTTTTAATTAAATTTAAAATGAGGCACAAAACATTTAGACATTGAAAAATATTTTTTTTCTTATGCGTTTGGACTTGATACAAAAATTCTGGAGCATTTTTAGTTTCGTCTATATCGTAAAAAATGGCTGAGTTATAGTACTTTGAATTCCTAGCATAGCTGACATTTTGAAACGATCTGATTTTTGTCACGCGATAATGCACATATTTATGAACCGATTTGGATGAGACAAGGAACATGCATAGTACACAGCAATGTCAAGACCGAGTTCGTTTGCCAGCCTCATCCGCCATCTTGTTCCAAAATAGCGGCCATTAAAAAAAAAATAATAATAATAATAAATAAAATTTAAAAGTGAGGTACAAAATAATTAGAAATTGAAAAAGATTTTTTCCTTATGTGTTTGAGCTTGATACAAAGATTCTGGAGCATTTTTTGTTTCGTCTATGTCTTAAAAAATGTCTGAGTTATAGCACTTTGAATTTCTAGCATGGCTGATATTTTGAAACGATCTGATTTTTGTCAGGCGATAATATGCGTTTTTATGAACCGATTTGGATGTGACAAGGCATGTGCATAGTACGTAGCTATGTCTCAACCGTGTTCGTTAGCCAGCTTCATACGCCATCTTGTTTCAAAATGTCGGCCATTTAAATTTAAAAAAAAAAATTAAAATAAAGTACAAAAAAAATTGACATTGAAAAATATATTTTCGTATGTGTTTGAACTTTATACGAAGATTCCGGAGCATTTTTCGTTTTGTCTATATCTTAAAAAACGGGTGAGTTATAGCACTTTGAAATTCTAGTGTGGCTGACATTTTGAAAAGATCTGATTTTTGTCACGCGATAACACGCGTATTTATGAACGGATTTGGATATAACTTGGTGCGAACATAGGACATACAAATGTCTCGAACGAGTACGTTGGCCAACATCATCCGCAATCTTGTTTCAAAATGGCGGCCATTATTTATTTTTTTATTTATTTATTTTTTTTTAATTTAAAATGAGAAACAAAAAATTAGAAATTGAAAAATATTTTTTCTTATGTGTTTGACCTTGATACAATGATTTCGGCGCATTTTCCGTTTTGTCTATACCTTAAAAAATGGCTGAGTTATAGCACTTTGAATTTCTAGCATGGCTGACATTTTGAAACGATCTGATTTTTGTCACGCGATAACACGCGTATTTATGAACCGATTAGGATATGACAACGCATGTGCATACTACATAGCAATCTCTCGGCCGAGTTCGTTTGCTAACTTCATCCGCCATCTTGCTTCATAATGGCGGCCGTTTAAAAATTAAAAAAAATAATAATAAATAAATAAAATGAGGTACAAAAAAATTAGAAATTGCAAAAGATTTTTTTTTTTCTGTGTTTCAGCTTGTTACAAAGATTCCGGATCATTTTTTGTTTTGCCTTTATCTAAAAAAAAAAGGCCGAGATATAGCAGTTTGAATTTCGAATGTGTGTGAAATTTTTCATTGGTGAGCATTGTTGCACCCATTATGTTGTTTTAAAATGGCGGGCTATGACCGATAATTCGGGTTAATATAATTATTAATATAATTCGGTATATTACCGAATTTGGCGACAAAATATAAATCACTTTAATAAAACCAGCTTTGATAACGCTGACTAATTTCACGAAATTCTCATTCATATTCAATATTGACAAAAATTGGTATTTAATCTTCTGTAATCGGGTTCTACTAATTTGAGCTCAGTGTTTTTAAATAATATAAGCTGGCTTTTAAAAAATAAGGAATATGAAAGTTACGTTTTCCTCCCGTCACTGGCCGGAAGGACTTTTTAAATAATATTTAAAACAATTTAATGTCTAAGCCTTTAATTTTATTGACAAAAAAAGTAAACAATATTTAGAATGAAGTAATGTTAAATTTAGTTTCTTCAAAATTTTTGCAAAAATTTAATTTGTAAATAAATCACCGTGCATTCTTAATTAAAAAAGGGACAAAAAACAATTAGACTGATAAATCATCAGATCTACGAAATCACTCACTTAAATCAAATTATTTTGATACCTTAATACATTTTAAATGCATGTGTTTGATTCTTTATTTCTTTACGTTTACTTTAATTAATTTTATTTATGAATTATTTAATTCTATATTAATTACTTTCATGTAATCATTTTTAGATTTAATTAGAACAAACTAAATGTAATTAAAATTTTATTTTGATACGAAAAAATATAATTCAGAGCCTTTTTAATTATGAAGATTTGCTGGCATTATAAATTTAAATCGAAATTTCATTTATTATGAATAAATTATTTTGAAGTCTTTTTTTTATCCTTTAAATATAATTTAATTGTTTTCTTCTCAATTTGTCTGAACTTTAAATAAGAATTATTAAATATTTAATTTATATATTAGCGACATTCATTTCCTAAATAAAATGATGGTAAATATTCGGGTCTACAAAGTTAGAAAATAAGAAATTTAATTATAATAATTATAATCTTCTATTGAAGTAATCTTAAATATATTTTTTCTCAAAATAGAATTATCAATTACTTTGTATAATAATATTTTATTTTATCTTTTGAGTATTATAATTGAAAAATGCATGACTATATTTTTAAACATAATTAAGGACTGTAGAATAAGTAAAAATAATTTGATTTTAATTGTATAAATTCATTTTAGTATATATTTAAAGGGTGCTTCATTTTACAGCTATGATTTTTTTCTTGAAAAATTGCATTTTGAATACCAGAAAATTTCCCAAATTCTTGAATCAAATTATCACATCTCAGTATGTTTTTTTTCGAAAGCAAATGACATTTTTACCGTTTTACTTTACCGTTTACATTAGAATCTTTAAAATGTATCTCATAGGAACCCAGAAACATACCAACATTTATTTCTTTAGTTTAAAAAAACCACTTTTGACAAAAATAAATTTAATCAATTTAGACCAAAGATTAAACCAAAATTATTAGACCAAAAATAGTTGAGGGCAAAATTAACACTGCAATATAAATGTGAAATCTATAATCATTCTGACATTTTACTACAAAATACACAATTTGTACTGAACATATAATATGTTAAAAGTAACATAATTTTTGATAAATAAAAGGATGAAAAACTATAGCCTCAATTCTTTACAAAATGATACATATTTTAAAATGCTGTTTGATTACAAATTTTGGGTTTTGCCAATTATTTTAGCTTTTGAAAATGATTCTAATGTATTTTTTAGCGCTGAGTTCGAAAATGAACTTCATTTTAAAATATCATGTCAGGATTTTTCTCATATCGAAAATTCAAAGTTGAAAAGCTCAATGTTAATATTGATCCCCCCCCCCCCACCACACACACACACCTTATTGGACCACTGATCTGTTTAGCTGTAAGAAACCCAGTATAAGCCAAAAATTGAATAAATTATTGATTTAAATAAAATTAAACTGAATAAGAAGTCTTACACCTATTTTATAATATCAGATATTTTTCTATTTTGTAACCTTGAAATGTACGATTTGCGAAAAATTCTGACATGATGGTTAAAAGTGAAGGCATTCCTTTTTCAATTCAGCGTTAAAAAAATATGAAACGTAATTAACCATAAATGTTAAAAAACAAAAGCATCGCATGTTTATGTTATCTAATCTAAAACTCTTTCTGAAATTTGTTGGCAATCTATCCGAATTTTTTTATGTTGTCTTTTAATTTAAGTATATATAAAATGGCAAGCGTCGAAAATCATAACAATATTACATTGTCATCGGATTTAAGTCAATAGGCAAAATTTAACTTCGGTCGAACTTGTAAGTCGGATTTGAAAGTGAGTTGAAATTCAAGTAGAAATTTTAACCTGGAAAGACGATCGTTTCAAATTAAATAAAATCCTATGAAAATTACATAATTTTTGAAAGATGTCATACCCTCAAATCCTTACAAAAAAAAAAAAAAAAAAACCATATGTTAGAATACAAATATTTTAACTAATCTGAAACTTAACTGATAAAAGTTAACTCAATCATAAGGATTTCTTTCAAAGCGCAGATAGCTTGAAATAAGTTAAGAACTTTATATACGATCCCGGATAGTGTAATAGAGATGTTTCTCGTTGCGGGGTTTGTTCATCTTTTATAAAAGAACTTCGGATATATAAAAGTAGATGGAAATGTCTTTTGACTTATTTAAATAAAGTTGAGTATTTCCATGCTGGGGTACAATTGCGTGTAGCAAATAACGACACAGGTTAAGAAGATTAAAATACATACTTGCAGCGTAAATAGAGGTTTAATGAAGAATCGAAAAGACACATAGGTGTCTCGGGAGTGACCCCGCTGACACACTAGATCTAATCCTGATCTTTGCATGATCAAGTACAGGCAAAGAGTGATAAAGTTCACATTTTCCTTCGTAAAGTTTTGGCGATATATAGATATTGGGTAAGACACAGATCTTGCCAAGGGGTGACCGTTACATTGGAATGCATGGGACAGTCTAAATTTAGATGAAAAGCCTAATAGGCGATAATTAGGCAAGCGCTGGTCAGTGAGAAAGTGAGAAAGAATCCGAAAGCTGTCAATGCATTGGAATGAGTGCGGTAAGCTGAAAGACGACATAAGTTTAAAAGTACATCTGGATATCATTATCTAACCGCTGGTTTAACCAAAGTTTTGACTATCTCTTAGTAAAGGATCGAATTAAAAATCTGATAAAGAGAAATTTTATAGGCAGATGCAACGCGAACAGAATGAATCTTTCGAAATGAAATGGCTGTGAATAATATTCTTTTTGTTATTTTATTTACTTAGATAAAAGAGCAGAGAGAGTTTTCTGGGAACGTTAAAGCAATGTGAAAAGGGAAGTAGATTAATTTAAAACTTAGATATACAAAAAGAAATAGAAAGGGGATTTTTATATTGATAGATAATATTAAATTTTAACTATCTAGGGATCATATTAATTACCTCTAAAGAATAATATATGTGATATCAAACGATATCACAGATAGTATGGCCGAAATCATCTGATTTGAGATGCAAAAATGTGGTATAAGTCATGCATTTCAAAGTTTCATGACTCAGTCAATTTCAATGTTAGTTGAATGGGATATTTTTTTGTTAGTGTCACAGTAAGATTTTACTAAATATCATTTATAGGACCGGGCGACCGGATAAAAATTTTAATTTTGTAGTATTTTAAGAAATGTTTTTCTTGACCCAAATCTCTTTAAAAATAATTGTTTACCTTATTTAAACCATTTTTGTAACCTGAAGTATGAATCTAGGACCAATGGTTGAGAAAATAAAGGCCCAGAAAGGATTCAGGTTATACGTGAAAACCCTGTATATGAAAATTCAACAAACAACATACAAAAAACGAATAAAAAATTTCGTTGAACGATTATGTTATCAAGGCATACATTCTTTAATTAATATTTTACTTTTCTTTAATTTTCAAGTAGCATCCATTAGTAAATATAACATTCAAACGAGATTGTTGATTAAGTTTATGAAAGTGACTAAGTTATTTCTTATTCTACATTCAATATATTCCACTTTCCTTTCATTAATGAATAAATTTAAAGCATTTTATCAATTAATGACTTAAACTTCCACATATAATAAAGCAAAAAAAGCCTCTTTAAAACACATATTAAATATTTTATTTCGCGATTTAATAAGAAGGTACAGACATCTTTTGTTTAACTCATTTAAAGAATTTTTTTTTTTTTTTTATTGTGGCTTCTAAATATCTATATATATAAAAGCCGTTCTCTGTGTGCATGTCCTTTATACAAATCTTTAATTTTTGACCGATTTGCACGAAACTCGATGTACATGGGCTTTAGAACGTGGAATAGATCCCTGTCTGCTTTAAAAAATTATCAGACCACTATTTATCCCTTTTTTCTAACACTTTCATAATGTAACATTATAGAAATATCTCTTTTTAAATCTTTTTTAATTCAAACGTTTCTTACCTGTTGCCAAACCCTAAAAAATGACACAATAATGTGAAAAAAATAATCGTAACGCGTGTATTTTGTTTCTATTTGCCAATAAAAATTCAGATTTTCTTGCTGTATTTTTGCGTGTTTGCTATTGACATCATTCTAAACAGAAAATTTACTTTTTTTTCTGTATATAAAATAAAACCTTTAACTATAAGAGCGGGAAAATAACGTAGCACCTCAATTTGAATGGTTTTTTTTTTATTAAAACATCTATTTTAATACAAACAGTCAAATTTCATGAAAACAATTTAACAAAAAGAAAAAAAAGGCTAGATATGACGTCACATTCTATCAAATCTTTTCAACGCGTAATCAAACTCATTGTAAAAATATGGCTCCTATATTTTGCTTACTACTTCGATTGTATACTACAGCCATATCTTATAGCTATACGTTATCGCTAAGTGTTGTATTGGTTTAGATTTAGTGCTAACATTTTCTGTGATTTATAGCAAAAAGAGAGCGGTTACTTACATTTTCAAAAAAAAAAAAAAAAAAAAAAAAACTTGACAGATGTCTCGATTTAAAATTTACGGAAAATGACATCATTTCACCTAATCATTGTAGATTTAATTTCAATAAAATTTCAAATTTTCCAAATAAAATTTTAGTAACTACTACCTCATTTGGATGTATTTTTTTGCATTTTCCCCCGTATTGTGAAGATATTGTACACTTCTGTTACGCGCGCCAAAGAAAACATGTATTTTAATTTTAAAATTTAAAAAAATTACCACAATGTGTCAAAAGAACATCCTTTTTCTGAATTTAAATTTCGCGAGTTCCAAAATTAACACTAAAAATGTGAGTTTTTTCATTAACTTCAAGTTAAGGCTGTTCTCAAATCCAAAGGAGCTATTTTCTGACATATGTTTTAATTAATTTTTGTTCGAAAACGCATGAAATTGACAGGAGTTCTTAATTTGAAACTATGTAATCGAAAGATAGTTTCCATTTGTTGGTAAAAGTATAAGATCTTTCAATTGGTGTTTTGAACTGCATTTCGGACGCAACAGTGCAATAAAGGATAAAAACCAGCCGTCACGCAAACACAATTGCTCATAACTCAATAAGTAATTTATTTATGAAAACAGGAAAAACTCATTTCAATTCCAAATCGCTTTAATAATCAGGCCTACAAATTTTAAGCCTTTACGTTTAATGAGTCAGAAAATGTGTCAGAAAGTTTCGCGTTGTTGAGCAGGGAACTGGAGAAGCACCCTAAGCATTTGCAGGTTAGTATTTTGTAATCAAGTTGCATGCCAGATAGTCGCTTAAAACATAAGTCATTCTATATTGTTTTAAACAAAGGTGCATGCCATAATAGGTGTCAGGGACATTCATTAAAATAAGAATACCCTAGCGCACAGCCCCATTACCGAAGATAAACCCGTCAACATACTTAGAGATAAAAATAGTTCTGCATTTTACATTCAGCTAATAAGACTAATCCTTCATAATTGGGTTCACATGATTATATAACTTTCCCCTATAATTCTATAACTAAACAACGGAAAACAATATGTTACGCACTAAAATCTTCCCTAAAAAACTAATAGTGCAAGTCGCATGGAAATCCGTTCTGAAGAATTCAAGTTATATGCACCCGGAACGAAATTCCCATTTGAATTTTATATACTTATCAGGTTATTTTGAGTAGTTTGATTTGATATCTGTTAAATTCGTGTTTTATTTTATTTTATTTTTGGCGTTTTAATTTCGTTTGGCAATTTACTTATTGAATATTACGCGAAACCAAACAAATTCTGAATTATTTACAATGTTTTTGAACAATTGATTTAATCTTTTGTATTTGGGTTGCAAGCATATTTAAAAATGTGCATGCTTAAAAATTATTTTAAAACCCATAAAAAATTCATAAATTGAGATAAACATTACAAACAAATATCACTGAAAGTACTTTTGTTTTCTATAATGCGTTGGAACAATTGAATGCACAATGTTTAGACGTTAAACTGCAATAAAAGGGAAATTTGTTGTGTTAGGTTGTTGCCACCGAAAATATGATACCAGCGATACTCATAGACATGTCTTTTCTTTATACTATTGCATTAAGTGTAAACAGGTTCATATTTCGTAATCGGGTTGCACTCAACTTTAAAAATATCCATGCTTAAAAATTACTTTAAAATCCATTAAAATCAGAAAACTGGGGTACAATTTTCAAACAAATTTCATTTGAGAGAGCTTTTTCCTATTCGACATTGTAAAAAATGAAATTGTGTGATGTTTAAAAGTTAGAAAAATTGCAGTAAAGGCACATTTTATGGGTTACAATTTATGTGGCACACTTTATGGGCACGACATAGTGTTTTTACTTTGCAATGCAGATAATACCATACAAACGAGAATTTCACTAAGTGCTGCGCGATTTGGAGGATTTTTTTTTTTTTTTCGTATTGTCAGAAAAATCACTTATTTTTCTCTTATACCCGCCAAAGAAAACGTGCATTCTGTTATTAAAGCCTTGGGATTTTACTATGGTTACAAGACAATAACGCCATGTTTTTGATTGTCTTTATAACGATTTGTGGATGGGAATGCACAAATTTCAGCTTTAGTGATTGTCGTATTATATCGTTTTAATTTATTTTACCTGGAATGCTTCTTATAATTGACACGGGCGAAGCCGGGTAGTTCTTCTAGTAAAAGATAAAATTC
This sequence comes from Maratus speciosus, assembly GCA_963932465.1. Classification (NCBI taxonomy): domain Eukaryota; kingdom Metazoa; phylum Arthropoda; class Arachnida; order Araneae; family Salticidae; genus Maratus; species Maratus speciosus. The sequence continues at coordinate 423,591,133 of OZ010795.1, forward strand.
ATTAAGGTGAGATTGTTTAAAATGTTATTTTTTAATTCACTTTTATTTTGAAACCACCTGTAACACAAGAGATAAAAATTTGAAATAAAAGTTAATGAATAATTGATTAAATAAATAATTAAATGAATAAATTAAAATAAACATTAATACATTAAGTAATTTTATATACTCGAATACTATTTTTGCATGTAAACTTATTATGATTGTATTATCATGCAAAAAATGTATTTAAAAAAATTAACTGAAAGTTTTAACAATAAATCTTTACTTAATTCTTGAGTTAACAGGAACTCTTCTAACTGTTTAACTAATTTTTCTGTTTATAAATTTTGTTAAATTATATTAACTCTGTTTAACTAATTGTGGTAGTAATTAATTTCTTTTTAATCATAAGGATACCCAATTACTTGCATCAATCATCTATGAACATAATTAATGAAAATGTGCAATATACCGTTTTAGAAATAATATACTGTGTCAACATTTTTGTACAAGTTATATTATGGTCAAGTTTCGCAATAATACACGGTGTGTTCACAAAGTTTCAAGACTGGTCTGAGAATGCAAAATGCTTTAAACTTTTTTGTACAACGAATTAATATTGTTAGAAATACAACCGTTGGGCATCAACACACCGCTGCCAGCGTTTTTTACATTGTTTATGGACTCCCTGGAAGTCTTCGCGCGCAAGGCTATTGAGGGACCTCGTCGAAGCTGCCCGGATCGCTGGAATCTTGTCGAATCGCTTTCCTTTCAGGTCTTTCTTGTTTCGGGGTAACAAAAAAGTCACTCGGAGCAAGGCCGGGTCTGTAGGGTGGCTTGCAGCAATATAGCCACGTTAAACTTAGCCAAAACTTCGGCGGCGGCGAGTGGCGTATGAGAGGGCGATTGTCGAGGGGAACAATTCAATCGTTTCAGAGACATCAGAGACTATTGGGTTGTTCACCACGACAATGCGTTCTCTCACACGTCGCTCACAGTCGCCAAAATTTTGGCTAAGAAAAACGTGGTAATCCTGCCACAAGCCCCCCTTTAGCACCGACCTGGCTCCAAGCGACATTTTTATGTTCCTCCGGATCAAGAAAGACCTGAAAGGGCAGCGATTTGACACGTTTCCAGCGATCCACGATTCCAGGTTCAACGAGATCCCTTCACAGTTTTGCGCGCGAAGACGTCCAGTGAGCCTATGAACAATGGGAAAAACGCTGGCAGCGTGTTGATGCCCAAGAGTCATATTTCCAACAATTTTAGTTCGCTGTACAAAAATCTTTAATATATTTTGTATTCTCAGACCAGTTTTGAAACTTTGTAAACAAACCATGTATTAGTCCTTTCATATGCTTCTGTCATTTCGTAAACGTCAAACATATTTTAACAAGAAGTGTTAATGTATGAAGGTAATGCATATGACGGTATGAAGGTAAAGTCTATTACCTTCATTTGGAATAAGAAACAACTTATTCAAAAATATTGATACCTTTCCTAACGAAAGTTTTAACTAGTTAGCTGAAATTATCGTAAACCGAATGCAAATTTCAATATTTATCAAAAAAAAAAAAAAAAAAAAAAAAAAAAAAGACAATTTAACGAATTACAACGACGATTTGGAAAATTATTTTTTCAAAGACTAAAATTTAAGACCTAAAAATATCGCACGAAGTTGATCCTACATTACGTACGCCATGAATTAAACATTAATAGTGTTATTACACGTAAAAATTCCAAGCGACAGAAATCGTCTGCGACTCGTATTTGGTGTGAAATATTTATATGTATTCATTCCTGTCCTATTAATCTTTTTTGTTATTTTTAATTGGCTTATTCCATTTTTCTTTTGCACGTGAAAATCTTACAAGTTAAAATTTACTCTTTGGCAGAAACTGTTATTTATTGTCTTTCATTTTCATTAGTTATTATCCACCTGAAACTTGCGTATTATCCAAGCATTTAATTGGCTGTTCGGGAAAAGGCTTTTCCGTCGTCGGATTTTCAAGAAATCTGATGACACATTTCAAATGAAATTTTATCTTAAACTTGTAAACATCCCACAAAATTTCTTTGGACACCGTCGTGTAGAAAAAAAATGTACTTTTAAATGCAATTTGTTTGAAAGCTGTATCTTAATTTGTTTCTGAGTTATTAATATTTTTTGTAGTTTTTATTACTTTTTTGTCATAGTGGCAACACTCTGTTGTCCATCTCTGTTAAAACTAAAGGGAAATACAGATTACTGTATAGACCAATCACAAAACGAATAAAATGCGGATTAAACCAATAAAAACCTTCAGATATGCTTTTCATTTCCTACCCTGACGAGAACAATAACCATTTTTTCAAATGGTTAAAAAAGCATTAACTTTGTTTCGTAAGCTGCCCTTATTTATATCTATCTATCTATCTATCTATCTGTATATATATATATATATATATATATATATATTACGAAACAGAAAAACACTTTTAAATTCGAATAAAATCACTTAATCTTGCAAAGAGCAGTTTTTCAATTGAATGAAGGAGAATATAATATGAATGAAAAACCGAAGTGACAATATTTGAAGTTCATTCATTGTATTTCCAGCTCGACTGTATCAGGGTTATTTTTCTTTCCATAAAGAAATGTTAAAGGTACAGTTCTCACTTTATTGATGTTATGTTTTTTATTTCATATTGTGATGTCTGGATGACGTTGCGGTCATGTTGTGAGCACCACACCCATCCTGACACCTAGTGCGAGTGAGAAAGACAGGTGTGTGTGGATTGAAGGAGTATAAAACCGCAGCCGGTTAGGCGGTTTCAGAAACATATATATGTCAATGTACATGCTACGGGCACAAAGCGTATTGTAGAGAATTTCTGTATAGTATTTCATTAGGTTATTTCATATTGTAGTGTCCAATTCCTTGTGATGTCATCCTTCATATGTATAAATAAATTTTGTGTTTTCTTTTGAAAAAAAGAAGCATACACGAATTATACTCGAATATTAAGAGAAAAACGATAAGGGTATCATACATATATTGTTTATTTTATGTTATTCACACACTCAACTTTTAAGAATATTTAGACTTTCCTTTGTTGAGAATCTACTTCAAACAAATAGAAAAAATATCATAGAAAAAATGCACCTATTTATTCTTACATGATAGCGGTATTCTATTTTATTATGTCTTCACACTCTAATGAAATAAAGGCTGAATTTTTCTATTATTTTACATTTGATCAATCAATATATATTTTTCAAACCACTAATAATTTCAATTACATTTATATTAGCAAGATATTAATGTAAAGTTCCTGCATCATGTTCTTTATAGATCATTGAATGAGACTAACTTATTTACATTGTGTGAATTTCGAAGAGGAACTCCCATTGACGTATTTTCAGCACCTTTAAAACAAAAAACCGCTTCATTAATTGCAGAAGTATGAGCATTTTATTTTCTCGGCAACAGCAGATTTTGTATCTGGTGATTCTCTTATACCATTTTTTTATATATATATATATAGAATACAAAACATTATATTCTTCCAGAAAATCATACTGGAAAATGCAGTTTCTTCAAAAAATGTCACGTAATGTAAAATGAACAATTTAGTCAAATTTGGAATATATTGCATCTTTTTCAAGTGAAATATGTTACTATATCCATACATTTTTTTTATCGCAAGTATGCAATATAATATATAAAAGGGCGTTACATTAGGTTTTATGATAATATTTATAATAAATATCGACTTCCTAGAAGGACATAATTGAAAAAAAAAAAAAAAAAAAAAAAAAAAAAAAAAAAAAAAAAAACTTAGTAGATGTTATTTTTTCTACCACCATCTATTAAGAAAAATAGCATTGCAAATTTAATATTTACTATTTAACATTTTACTTTTTCTTCCTTATATGAATAACCTTGTTTAAATCTTAGACAGCAGAAGCAAACATCATTAAAATGAACGAATCATCAATAGAAGATATTTACGTTCCCAATAAATTAAACTCTACGAACAAACAATGAATAGCACTTGATATTTGCACAAGTCATTTATTTACATTATATGCATATGGAATAATTTATATATAACTTAATCTTTCAGTGTTTAACACAATATTCTGTTTACCTTGATTGTTTTAATAGTTTTATACGCTACAGTATTTTTCATCAATGTTATACGAGGTATTTAGAATCAGAGTAGACAATCCACATTTTTGCGAAAAATGAATTTCAAGTGTGAAACGTTTCTACGTCAAGCAATATATTATGGTATATAATTAGTTTTATTAATTTAGGAACAATTCAAGGAAAAGATCCAGTTTAGCACATGGTATAATGTAACATGTATACCAAGATATCACTATAATAGTGAATCAAGTGCATGTGTCCACTCTGGTGCTACAAGCTTAATTCCCATATGTTTGCTATACTTTGGATATGCCAGAATGTACTAAGTGTTTCCAAATATTGTACAAAATTTTAGAAATTATATTTCTTGAAATATCTGCTGGTGCGTTTGGTCCACTGTAGTTCTCAACGCCTCACATATGAGATATATAATGATTTTTGTTTAATACTTGGATATTTCAGTTTATGAGTTCTTTTTCAAAGCTTAAAAATTACTGACTTCCAAATTTCTAAAATAAAATAAAAATAAATGTAATTGTTTTCAGTGATGTAGTGGAATGATATTTTAAAAGTTTTATTGCAACATTTTTAGGTAAATGCGAACTATGGCAAATATCATGTTCTTTTGTCCTAAATCCTGGTTGAAATATAATTTTTCTTGTATGAACGTTGAGATATGCAGTATTGTCAAACAAATTTGACAATACTGCAAATTTGTTTGCAGTATTGTCAACACAATACACAACACAAATCATGACAACACATGACAACATGACAACACAAATTGTAAAAACAATATTTGTTTTTAAACAAATATTGTTTTTATTTGTTGTGTTTTTTTATAAGTAAACAAATAACAACAATATTGTCAAACAAAAAAAAAACAAATAAACAGTGGGTTTATTTACATACGAAGAGAAGGGTTATATTATGCTATAAAATTTTTATTCTAACAATATTATTTTATAAAATGTTCGAATATCCCGCAAATAACGTAGTTCAGGTTTTAAAAAAATGCGTATTCATGATAATGAAATTAAAAAATTTTAGGTCATACCTTTTCATAATATATATATGTAATAATTCATAGTACAATATAGATGTTTAAATATTTTTCATATTATTACGTAGTTTCTAATTATGAATGTAAAAAAATGCAATAGTATTAGTGAAAACATAGAACAATGAGATACTTTTGTTTTCTAATCCAAATCATAAGATAAATAAAATGTTCGTGGAAGAGGTATTCATAGAATAATTCAAATTTAATAAATATTTATTGTCTAACAAAGAGAAGTTACTCCATCACAGGGAAAAGCAAATCAACGAAAAATAATACTATATTCGTATAAGCAATAAATGAAAAATTATAAGACCATGAGTTAGAAGTTGACTTAGAAGGTGGAAAAAATTGCCAGACACCATGTGGATGAGTCATAAACCCTTGAACGAATTACGGAATACAATATATTACACCTTAAGAACCAACTTTGACCTATGCTAGTATGTTTTACACTATATTTTGCGTTATCTATTTATATAAAATCCAAGTCTCTGTGTGTCCCTCACGATTCCGGTAGGACCACCTCATTGAAATGAGTAATTGTTGAAAAATACTAATGCACGGTTACCATAGTAGCGCCAAATGTTGGTCAACTTGGAAATAGCTGGCTGATTTGGTGAAATTCCCATTTAAAACTATTAATCTTTCATAAAGGAGGTCACCAAAATTTAATTTAAACTCCGCTCTTTTAAGATATTTTTTCAAAATCTATGGGTGAGAATTTAAAGTACATCTTTACATCTTCCTCCCGATGCTACTAATAAAATAACCGCCAATAGACGACGCTGTACTGTATGAGCTCCTAACTGCGCGATTTTAATTTGCTTAGGTACTTTTCCAGTATAGGTGCGTTGGCGAAAAAGGAAATTTGGCAACATTTTCCGGGAACCTATTCACTGCTTCATTTTATATACACACGCATTTGTTTTTCGATATTTATACAATTTATTTATACGATTAAAAAAGCCGTTTCTCTAATTTTATACAGAAACAGATGTAATTTGTACATAAAAACATGAATAATATACATATAAAATAAACATATAAAAAAAAACGCTCATCAAGTTTGTTTTCATAGCTGTTTATATGATCTGACAACAAATCTCAATATTTTTCCGTTATACGGACACCATGCCAAAATGTATGCGGTACTTTTTCGTTATACGGACAGCATCGTCGCCAAGTGCAATAGTTGGCGCAAAATGAAAATCACGTGAATTGAAACATTTGAAAAATAAAAGAAGAAACATTCTCGATAGTAAAGTGGGCATTTTAAAAATATAACATTTGAAAATTACAAACTTTTACGAACTATTTTATTAAATCACAAATATATACTTAAAATAAGTGAACAAATAACTGTTATACAATAAAGTAATAAAATAAAAAATCATATTAAACTGCTGCCATAAAATTATAAATATCTTTCAGCATTGCAGTAAACATTTCATTTTTTGAACGAAGGCGTCGCCACATAAAATCTATGCGATACGACTCTAAATGATGACGAACAGCTCCCCGATGTCTTTTGTTGCGCCATTTTGCGATGCCCCATATTCTCTGAACATTTGGAGTATGACATCCAGTATTAGGGTCGACAAAATTGTATTTGTGATTTACTGTGAAATGATCATAACCAGCACTTAGCAGTTCATCTGTTTTATATCCTTTCCGGCAATCTGTATAAATAATACAAGACTTTCATCTACTTCTATAATTTTATTAGGTCCACCGATTTTTCTGTTTGGTCGTGAACATAAAGATTTGCACAAACTTCTCTCGAATAACTATTCCATTCCACTGTTGTGTTGTGGTTCATATCAAGTTGCAGCTCCAAAACTCAATCGATGTCAACTCTTTGCATGATAAATATATAAACCTCAAAGCTTTAAGAAAAGTCACCCGCGATCCTTTAAACCAAGTTTTTTGCCGTATTCCTACGGTTTCTTCGCATGATCGTAAGCTACAACTCAATTTCGGATTTCCAGAACTCATCCATAATTTCATTTCATGATTTTTTGAACACAATCTTTTATTATGCAGAATTCCAAATTCCTGAAACAGTTTTATTACAACTTTCTCATCATCTGGTAATTGCCAAATGATAAAATCTATCTCAGCATCAGCAGTAAAAGTAAACTACAACTTTATAAAAAAAAAAGCATTTTTAATTCGATTAATAGCAGATTAAAAAGCTTTCCAAGGTTAAGGTTAAACAATAATCATTCACGTGATTCACGTTTCATAAATAACAAATCACAATGTTTCGCATGGTTTACAATAAAACTTTACGATCAGGGTTGAAATAATTGGCGCATTAGCATACATTTTGGCATGCTGTCCGTATAACGGAAAACGTATGCTAATGCGCCAATTATTTCAAAATGCTAAAAGATATTTGTAATTTTATGCCAGCAGTTTAATATGAGTTTTATTTTATTGCTTTATTTTATAACAGTTATTTGTTCAATTATTTTAAGTATATATTTGTGATTTAATGAAATAATCGTAAAAGTCTGGAATTTTCAAGTGTTATATTTTTTAAATGCTCACTTTAGTTCGACAATATTTTTTCTTTTATTTTTCAAATGCCTCCTCAATTCACGTGATTTTCATTTTGCGCAAACTATTACGCTTGGCGACAATGGTATCCGCATAACGGAAAAGTACCCAAATCTCACTTCCTGATGCCCAAATTACACCAAACTTTTTTTTAAAAACGCCAAAGCCCCTACAGTGGAAAAGTATCAAACTGTCTATTATTTTGCGCTATCTGTGTTATAGTTTATACTATATGCAAGGTGAGTGGAGCGAACAGTTTAAACATTAAATATTAAAGTTTCGGCACAGATGTCATATACACGACGGGTACTTAACTGTCGCCAATGTGTCGTTATTTTGCTTTATATGGTAACCCGGATGTTGTTATTTATGCTGTTGATGTTTTCGCCAAATTGGCGTCGGAAAAAATCGCTCGGCACAGATGTCATATTCGCCCCATATTGGCGCGTTTTTTTTCCGACGCCAACGTCATATACGCAATGGGTACTTAGCTGGCGCCAAAGTGTCGTTATTTTGCTTGATGTGGTAACCCGGATTATGTTGTTTATGCTGTTGATGTTTTCACCAAATTGGCAACCGAAAAAAAATCGCGCCAATATGGGGCTAATATGATATTTGTGCCAATCGCTACAATATGGGGTATATATGACAACTGTGCCAAAGTTTCTATAAAGCAGTATAAGACTAAAAATTAAGAATAAAATAAATGCAAAATAAGACTAAAGAAGAAAGAAAAATCATGCGTTAAGCATAGAATATGAAACACTTTCCAACACATCCTGATTGCTTTAACCAAACTCCATTATTTAGGGAAATAAGGTAAATAAGTAAAAATTTTAGAAAACGCATAAAAAAATTAAAAAATTGATTTTAGCAGTTACCGTCCATAGCCAATAGTACCATTATTACATGCCACTATTTAGCTAAAATTTAATTTAAACTACTTTTAAAGCTGCTGAAATCATATTTCAAGATATTATCATCCATAGACGGTTATGTATCCAATTCTTTGCGTGACCCTGTATATCATTTTATCTATATTCTACAAACATTTCTTAGTAATCTAAATGCAGTTCAGCTTAAAACTGCATAACTCCTTTAAAAACCGCCTTTAAGCAATTTATTCTCATACTCAGTAATCCTTACGAATTCTTTTGTGTAGCCCTGCATATGAACTGTAGCATTTATATACACGGTATAGTATGCATAAATGTAGCGAAACATAAAAGCGCATATCATAATTAAAAATGCATTTCTAGCAATCATTGCTTATGAACGTACAATACTTCGGAGAAAAGTTTCTTGGCGAGAAAGAAGTTTGCCAACGTATTTTCTGACAACCTATTTACTGCTTCATACTCACAAGCAATTTTTTGCACGTGTATACAATTTATTTAATGTAAAAAAAAGCTATTTACCCATTTTTATAAAGAAACAGAAGTAATTTTTGCACAGATGTCATATACGCATCGGATTTGGCGTGATTTTTCTCTGACGCCAATTCGGCAGAAATCTCGCTTTCGAATACCAGTTACTTATATATTTTTAAATTATTTGCTATCATTTTGAAAAGGAAATAACTATAAATAAATAAGAGTTTGAATAATAACTATATAATAAAACAGTTTATATAATTTAAAAACAGAAAATAAAAGTAAATAAACAATTTATTAATAAATAAAAAACAATAACCGACAAAATAACACCATTTTAGCGCCATAGGTATCCCGGTTCATATCTGAAATCTGTGCCGTAATTTGTATATAAAAAAATATTATATATATTTAGAAACGATTTTTTTAATGTATATAAGTGCATATATAAACAAAAATAAAAGTTCATTAGATTTGTTTTCATAGCTGTATATTTTGGCAACATATCTCACTTTCTGATGCCCGAATTACGCCAAGCTTTTTTTAAAAATGCGCTATAATGGAAAATACCTAAATAAATAATTAACAGAAATAACCAATTATACAAACTAAAACTTTTTATTTCGAGATCAAAGCTTTGTTTTTAATTTCGATTAAAAAAAGTCCTTCCGGCCAGTGCCGGGAGGAAGAGGTAGCTTTCATAATCCTTATTTAAAAAAAGCCAAATTATATCATTCAAACACACGAAGCTCAATTTAGTGGAAACCGAATATAGGAGATTCAATACTAATTTTTATCAATATAATGAATGAGAATTTCGCGAAATTAGTCAGCTTTATCCAAGCTGCTTTTCTTTGAAGTAACATATATTTGGCTGCCAAATTCGGCAATTTCTTAAAGTGCCTGTCATTTTAAGACAACATGGTGGATAAGGCTAAGCAGTGAACTCGGTCGAGACCTTAGTAATTGCTGTGCACATGCTCACTCACATCGGAATCGGTTAATATATAGGAGTGCTGTCGCATGCAAAAAATCAGATTTTTCAAAATGTCACCCACAATAGAAATTGAAACTGCTATATCTGAGCCATTTTTTAAGGTAAAGACAAACAAAAAATGCTCCTGAATCCTTATATCAGGGTCAAATACTTAAGAAAGAAACCCTTTTCAATTTCTAATTTTTTTGCACCTCACTTTAAATATATATATATATATTTTAATTTAATGGTCGCCATTTTGAAACAAGATGGCTGATGAATCTGGCCAGCGAACTTGGTCGAGGTATTGATGTATACTATCCACATGCCTTCTTACATCGAAATAGGCGAATACGTGTGTTATCGCGTGACAAATACAAGATCGTTTCAAAATGTTAGCCATGCTAGAAATTCAAAGCAATCAACCATTTTTTAAGATATAAACAAAAGAACAAATTTTCAGAAACAAAAACTGCTCCGGAATCTTTGTATCAAGGTCAAACACATAAAAAAATCTTTTTCATTTTCCAATTGTTTAATACCTCATTTTGAATTTTAAATTTAATTTTTTTTAAATGGCAACCCTTTTGAAACAAGATGGCGAATGAAGCTGGCCAACGAACTCGGTCGAGACATTGGTATGTACTATGTACAGACCAAGTTACATCCAAATAGGTTCATAATTACGTATGTTGTCGCGTGACAAAAATCAGGTCGTTTTAAAATGTCAGCCACAAGATAAATTCAAAATGCTATTACTCAGCCATTTTTATTAGATATAGACGAAAGAAAAACTGTTCCGGAATCTTTGTATTAAGGTAAAACACATACAAAAAAAATCTTTTTCACTTTCCAATTTTTTTGGTATCTCATTTAAATTTTTTAATTTTTTAATTTTTTTAATGGCCGCCATTTTGAAACAAGATGGCGGATGAAGCCGGCCGACGAACTCGGTCGAGATATTTGTATGTACTATGTACACACCAAGGTACATCCAAGTCGGTTCATAAATACGCCTGTTATTACGTGAGAAAAATCAGGACGTTTCAAAATGTCAGCCACGCTAGAAATTCAAAATGCTATAACTCAGCCATTTCTTAAGATATAGACGAAACAAAAACTGCTCCCGAATCTTTTTATCAAGGTCAAACACATAAAAAGAAAATATTTTTTCAATTTTTAATTTTTCGGTACCACATTTCAAATTTAAATTTTTCTTAAAAATTTAAATGGCCACCATTTTTAAACAAGATGGCAGATGAAGCTGACCAACGAACCCGGTCGAGACATTGGTATGTACTATGTATAAACGAAGTTACATCCAAATCGGTTCATAAATACGCCTTTTATCGCGTGACAAAATTCAGGACGTTTCAAAATGTCAGCCACGCTAGAAATTCAAAATGCTATAACTCAGCCATTTTTTAAGATATAGACAAAACAAAAACTGCTCCGAAATCTTTGTATAAAGGTCAAATACATAAGAAAAAATATTTTTCCATTTTCAATTTTTTGGTACCACATTTCAATTTTTAAATTTTTAAAATTTTTTTAAATGGCCGCCATTTTGAAACAAAATGGCGGATGAAGCTGGCCAACGAACTCGGTCGAGAGATTGGTATGTACTATGTACACACTGAATTACATCCAAATCGGTTCATAAATACGCCTTTTATCGCGTGACAAAATTCAGGACGTTTCAAAATGGCAGCCACGCTAGAAATTCAAAATGCTATAACTCAGCCATTTTTTAAGATATAGACGAAACAAAAACTGCTTCGGAATCTTTGTATAAAGGTCAAATACATAAGAAAAAAATATTTTTCCATTATTAATTTTTTGGTACCACATTTCAAGTTTTAAAATTTTTTAAAAATTTTAAATGGCCGCCATTTTGAAACAAAATGGCGGATGAAGCTGGCCAACGAACTCGGTCGAGACATTGGTATGTACTATGTACACACCAAATTTCATCGAAATCGGTTCATAATTACGGGAGTTACAGTGTGACATAGGTCAGATATATATATATCAATTTTGAACGGAGGGTGGTTTCGGGGTCTGGGGGTCATGATCGATGAAAATATACCAAAATTTTTTGAAATCGCTTTCCTCCGAACGGCTGCAATAGGTAGCTTTTTTGTAAAGAAAGCTACCTAATACATATATCCTTGGATAACTTTAGTTGAAATTAGGTTCACGGCTTAATATCTCATTCCATAAACCTAAAGAAACACAAGTGATTCATTCATCGTGAACCGTAAAAAATATTAAACCATTGAGGTAATCCTTCACAAAGTAAGTTCTCCAACAATCAATGGACAATATTCTAATGACGTCATAGTAGGTAAAATGGTGGCGGTATCATTCGTTTATGGTTTAAATCACAAAGATTTAATTTCGCAATGTCTCTTAGTTACATTATTTTATTGTCATATTTATGAGATCAGAACAAAAGCATTTTTTTTCATTATTTAGTTATTAAAGACGGAAAAAAATTATAAATGTGCATGATTTGAAAAATTTAATAATTTTCTTTCTTAATACTAAAAAATAACATCGGGAAGTAACAGCGAGTTTAAGTTAAATAAGTTTAGTTGTTTAATTCTGTTGTAATATTCAAAATAACTGTATTTATTAGATTTCAGTAAACAACATCAGGGCCCAATTAAACTTTGAAGTTAGAGGAATTACAATGGCATTTCAGGACCTTTCTTTTAGAGAAGCTTTCCTAAATTCCACATATACAACTCTTCAGTGTTAGAAATATTATTCCCAGGACTGGCATAACATGAGAACGGCCTGCAATTTTACACAAGTTTTTGAAAACTACTTTATATCAGAAATTTTACTAAAAACTGATTACTTTTTTGTTATAGAGAGAGGCCCACACTATTAGAATTATGACAAGTTGTAGCCAATTTTTCCAAAGTCGTAACCAAGATCGTGAAGCACACACATATAATACCATTTCATGAAATCGTATACGATAATTTAACAGTTTTTACCTTACTTCAAGTGTGTAATTTATTTATTTTTAAGGCTTAACAATCTAAATTGTCCAATATATGAATTTAAATAAAAATGTAAACAAAGACTGAATAGACATGACCACAAAAATCCCCAAATCTGCAGAACACTTGGAACCAAACTGTGCAGATTAGTGGTCTTCTACTGTACACAGTTTTTCATAAATGTGTTTCGTTCTTAAAATGTGTTATTTTCATCTATCACTGCGGAACAAACGAGAAAACTCATAGTCTTGCACGTGTATTGCATATATCTTTATATCTAAATTTCCGTCATTTTTGACGGGCTACCTTTCTAGTATTTTAATAATACTTTAAACCCAAATTGGGTAATGCAAAAATATATTTTTGAAAAAGCGTCCAAAGAATCATTTTACCCTCACCAAAGGGCAAAAGATAACTCAATATTGACTTCATTTAAATATAATTGCATATTGTTTTTTATCTACAAAATAAAGGATATAAAAGTAATTAAGACAATACATAATGAAACAAAATAAGTTATACAATCAAATAGCATACATAATTTATTTTATGTAACCTTTAAAATAAAAAAGTGTCAAAAATAAATTTGAAAAAAAAAATAAAATGAAATATTTGAAAATCATTATCCAAAAATAATAGCCCATAATAAAAACACAAATATGTTAAATAATGCTTATTACCGCCCAATCCGAAAACTCAGAATATTTCAGCACATATTGCAAATTTATACATCATTGTCATTCTCATCTATACCTGTGCGTACATAATGCGCCCACTTATGGCACTTGTGACACTGGATCGAACCTTCACCTGCTGCGGAAGAGCCAAATAGTTCATCGCAATAAATACACTTTTGTTCATCTTCTAAACCTGTTTCACTACATTCTAAATATTGGTTTTTAGGCACATTTTTTTTTCTTCATGGAAATACGTCGTGACTTAGACTTTATGCTATTTCTTTGCCTGTACTAGCTATTTCGCTTTTAGATTTAGCATTTTTTGTTTGAATTTTCCTAGCTGCAGCCTCTTTTATCTTCTCTTTCTGTTCTCTATTCTTCGTTGCTCAGTTGAATATTATAAGAACTGCTCTTTAAAATGGCACTTCCCATTGATTTTCTCTTTCTCGAAGTGATTTATTCAGTTTTATTTGGAAGCGGTTGGATAACACGTGGACTCAAAGATAAAGATTTAGGGCAGTCACACATTTTGATCCCCTGATGGCTAGGACCTGGTACCGAATTTTCATTAGCCAATGAAATGTTAGTAATACGATCCTCATAATGTATCATTTTCCCAACACAATCCGCTTCGTGAAATTCAGTTCAAAATGCCCACTTTAACAGTATTTTTTAAAATATATCCTGCCTCTATCAAAAAATCGACCATTACGGTACATTATATAGTTTCTGAGTAAGAAAACGTACCAATTGGAAGCCTTTGAGAGCAAAAATGAATTGTAAAACGAGTCAGAAAATACGCAGTTTGGATTTGAATACACCCTTACTTAGATGATTATTTTCTTCAACCGCTATGTATTTTTAATTTGTTTTTGCTGTAAGAATTGGTCCTATCCAAAACTTGTCTATACAGATGTTGTAGACAATATTAAGAAGATATATGATAAATTCATGGGGATTTTATATCTTTTGAATTGACGGAGTTGTGGATTTTTTACTTCTTCAAACACCCTTTTTGTTTTGTTTTCGTTTTTAATATTTTGCGGTACGAATTGGTCCTATCAAAAACTTGTGAGTATACAAGTTGTAGATAATATTAAGGAGATTTATAATAAAATTAATTGGAATTGATATCTTGAGAATTGACGAAGTTATGAATTCTTTTCTCCCAAAAACCCTATTTTTGCGCCCCTTGAGCCCATTTTTAATTTTATCAAAAATCCGTGATACATAAAATTTTAGCCCTATATTTAGAAGTAATAAAAACTTTAAACTGATTTGATATGTACAAAAATTAAGAAGTTATGGGGGGTTTTCGGTTTTCACAAAACCCCTCCCTATTTCCATCCCCTTGGTCCGATTTTGCCCATTAATGAACTTGACCGATATTTTATGCTCTTTGATTTTATGTATCAGTTTGGAAGAGATTGGTGCAGAATTACGAAAGTTATCGTGTCCAGAAGAAAGTGATATAGATAGACAGATAGATACATAGATAGATAGATAGATAGATAAAGTTTTTTACTGAGGGTGGTTTTGGGTTCTAGGAGTCATGATCGGTGTAGATCTGCAAAAACTTTTCAGAAATTCCAACATAGGAACGATCCCAATAGGTATTATTTCATACGAAATCTACCTAAAAAGAATCCATAGACAAATGGCAGCAACAGTGGTATTATAGTACCACTGGCAGATTTACTTACAAATTATATCCATAAGTATCAACAGACTTCATGTTAGTACATAGAAACCTGTATATCTTCTCAACTAGTCATGGACCCTTCCCGTACTACCTATTAAAAATAAAGAAAGCTCCGTCGCCACTGTGTACCTGTGGTGAAATTGGTAACTCCCTTCACTATGTGCTCAGCTGTCCATTCACACCAACCCTCCATATCCATAAATCAGCCACAATAGCACATCACCATTGGTTCAAATTTGTGCTGAAATCACCAATGCTATATACTAAAATAATAGAATGTGTGCGGATACTAGAAAACAATCGACAATTTTTTCAAAATCCATAATTGCCAATAGATGAACAAGATTAGCACTAATGAACAGAAACATGAACTTCAGGCCAAACAGTGTCTAACTAAATGGAGAATATAAAATTTAGAAAACTCTTGTACATAGAACAGCCATACACTCAGGTTATCCATAACCTAAAAGTTATCTCACAAAAAAACACTTGAACTCATAATAATAACTATTAAACTAATCCATCTGAGAATATGTACAGACTTAAGAACATTTTATTCATCTGCTGCTATTCATAATTAATCAATCATATTCGTGTTGAAAATAATACACATTTTCGTCTGTAAAGCGCTCAGCTCATCTGTTCTATTATTACCTTTATTATTACATTTATAATTACATTTATTATTATTTTTACTATTACCTTTAATTCTTATTGTTACAACTATTGTTAAATAATATATACATATATATATTTTAATAAACTTGCAACGCGGGATCTGTAAGCCTATGCCAATGGTGGTTTATCCCGCGTTGTAGAAAATGTAAAATGCTAATTGATATTGCTGGACACAAATGTTTGGGAAACACCAAATACAATATAATGGACAAATGTCAATAAAATACAATTTCATATAAATTTCAATGATTTGTTTTCATTAATGACAGTAAAAAAATTATTCTTTAAGTTTTATCTAGAATTACATATATACAAAACAATACTTCATTATTTTGTATGATTAAAAAACTGCTTTTCTAAGGAATTCTACGTGTTTTAAAAATTTGCTTACCACATTTAGATTTGGGAATATCATATCTATGTATTTCACATGTTTCTTATTCATGAAAAAAGCCTTTGTTTATTTATTTATTTTCGTAGAAAATTGTTTTTATTACTGTTATCACTTTTTTCAGAGTACAGTCTTGTGGAAAAAAAAAAGTAAACACCTAAACACCCCGTACTAACTCCTCAACAAATTATTGTAGATGAAAGTTTCTATTACCGAACGATTGGAAATAAAGTCTACTTTTAAATGACGTATATAAAATTTGCTTAGGGGGTCATTTGCATAATAAAAGAATCCAAACTTCATTTTATTCAATGGCAATACTAAATTTTAACGAGGTATTTCAAATTTTGGGTTCATTAGTGACAATTCGTAATAAATGTGTAGATCTAACAGATTGCTTTTAAATTACATCTCTTATAATATACAGTTTTTTATCCTCTATAATAGCATTCTTGATAAAATATTATGCATGTATAATTAAATATTATGCATACATAATCTTTTTTTTTTTTTTTTTTTTTTTTTTTTTTTTTTTTTTTTTTTACATTGATTAAAATATGTCGTTTAAAAAGAAAAAAAGAAAAAAAAATCCCTTTTTCTGCGAGAAATGTATTTAAAAATAGTAACTGATCTTTTTTATTATAATAATTAATTGTAATTATTTAATTTATTTTATAAAAATAAATAGTTTATCTTCGAATTTTTAATAACAGCGCATGTGTAAAAATTCGACTTAAGTTAAAGCATTAAAAACTTGAATCCTTATTTAAAACTCATTCATTTTTATATAACATATAAAAAATGTAATTCGAGAAAATGTTAAGACAATTTATTTACTTAAAATTTCATATGCATGAAACGTTTTTAGGTCAATGCCTTTTAAATTCAAAATATTCAAAAAATAATTATATATATATATATATATATATATATATATATATACAAATATATTATAGATTTGGTATTTATTGTAGAGGAAATTATTAAATGTATCATTTTTTTTCCATGTTAAAGTTAAAATATCGAGTTATTTATAATATATATTTTTTGATATTTTATATAATTTTAAAGTATTTGGTTGTCAATTAAAGTATTTGGTTAAGTTCAAAAATTTTAACTTTGTAAATCAAGGTTTAATCTGCGTCTTCTACAATGTATTCCTCTACAGTATAAAAACTTTCAGAACAAACTTTTAACGTCCCTACTTTAAATTGCTTTCTATTGTTCTAAAGAAAAGAAAATGCTATTTAAAGTGTTCTTAACTTCAGTCGAGAGGAGCATTCGAATGAATTTAAGTAAAGAGCCTCTTGAGTAAACAGCAGAGCGCTGTATACGTTTTCTTTGGGGAATCATTAAGTCAGTCATCAGTAAAACATTAAATTTTTCCTTATTAGAAAAGTATATGGCTTTTTTAAACAAAAGTAAACATGTACTGTGCCTCATGTAATAGAAACTACGATAGAAACTACATTAAACGTACAAACGTGGTATAAAACATACATATTTATACATTCATGCATGAAGAAGAGTAGCTAAATTTGGACCACTTCACATATTTTAAGCTGTAACTCACTTAATTTTTAGAATATCAGTAAAACAACACTGCACTGCGTCAATCTATTCATCTACTAACTAAATAAATCTTTAGATCAATTTGTTTTTCAAAATCTTAAATTTTATTTATATTTCAAAAAATTGTAAAAAGTGGTCCAAATTCATCAACTGGTCGCCTAAGTTGGACTACCAGTCTCTTAAATTGGACCAAGCAATATCAGGTTGTTTTAAAGACTAGGAATATAACTAATTTTATTAAAAGTGAAGTTTGCGATTAAGGAAACAATCAAACAAAACAAAAGCAATGATATAGGATGAAATCAAATGTCTGAAAGTAAGAGTAATTGTTTTAAATCAAAATATATTTAAAATATAAATCAAAGTTATCAGTAATTAAGAAAATAAATTATGGAATTAATTGCGAGTTACTTAAGTATCATGTAAGAAATGATGCAAAGCTTACACATGAATTTCGTTTATTCATTTTTTATTCCAGCGCACACAACATGGAACCGTATTTGACATTCTACATACTGAAACATTTTTGCTATTTTATTTTCCTTACAAATTAGGCAAAACTGCCTAGGTTTTTTATTTATTTATTTATTTTTTAGATTCTGAATCATTAGAACTTTTTTTTTTTTTTGAACAGAAATCGTATGTTTGTATTTCTTCCCGTCCATCATTTTCTTTCGAATTGCAGTACGCCTATTTTTTAAGACTTGGAGTTCCAATTTCTTTTGTGCTGTGAAAGCTCTTTTTTTGTTCGATTTTTTTTTTCATTTCAGGTTTTACTTTATATGGCAAAGATGTTAACATAGCTGTATTTTGGATTCATGTGTACTTTGAATTAACTGATTTTAGGAAGGGAGATAACATTTATAATGATTATTTGGCTTTTGGGGGGATTTGTACCTGCAGCCTACTTGCAGGTCAATTTCTTCACAGCTCACGGTCTCCTTTTGGTTTCCTATATCTTTAACAGCTTTTGCCGCCACGGTTGTTTTTCTTCCAGAGAGTTTGTCTGTGCCGTTTTCAATATTTTTCAATTAAATAAAAAACTTGTTTAAAAAATATGCTGTATTTAAAAAAAATAAGCTACGATTAATCAAACGCAAAATGTTATATATTCAAACAGTGTTTAATTTAGGGGATCTCCCCCTGAGCCTTGAAATAACCACTCCACCCAGGAAGTTTCAGAATTATGCGTTTTAATAGCAAAAAAAGTGTAATTAAACCCACCAGAACTGTAAAAGAACTATCCCGTTCACGAACCCCAAATATTCACCAGGGAAGAAATGTTTGAATTCAACTCTGTAAATCAAATGCGCTGTAGGAATAAATAATTCAAAGAAAATAAATACAGATAAATACAAGATAAAGGAAATTTCAAACAAAATTTGTTTCATAAAGATGTAAAAATATTTTTTATATAGGCCTAAACTGTATAAAAAATTGAACTACATATAAAAAGAAATATTCAAAAACTTACACGGAGATAGAAATTCATTATAAAATAGAAAAAAATAGAAAAAATAGTGTATAAAGCGTACAACCCCCGAAATTTATTACTTATATTTGAAATTTATGATCGTATATATGGTCCAACTTAAGAAACTTAAATTGGCCCAATTAAGACAACTGTGCCACTTTTTAAAATAGATAATGTCAAGACTAACAAGGAGAGGGCCAACCTTGTTAATCACAAATTTTGATTATTTTAATATATGTTGTTGGGTAGAGGCCCCTTAGTGTCAGGTTCAACGGATTTTATCCAACGCTACTTAGTTCTTGAGAAACCGGGGGTTCTAATATTATTACACAACTTAAGTACTTACTTTGCAAGCAAATTCATAGGTGAGTCGTAGCTCAGTTGGTATGGTGTTTGCCGACTGGTCCGCTGGCCCGGGTTCAATACCTGAATGCGCTACATTTGTTTTTCTCATTTTTTGTTTTATAAATATACTTGTAATTATAATTTAATAATTTTAATTAAAAATTTCAATATCATACATTAATTATAATGTTAACAAACTTAAGTTTATCATTTCTTATTTGTAAACTATTATTTCTCATCCTTTAAAGAGGTTTAAAAAGAAATTGGATCTATTATTTGTGCTGACGATCCATCACCAACACACTTGGTCACGCGACAATAAAGTGGTAGTACAAATGATAGAAATATTACCCGATCCGCGTTGTGAAAGATCAAAAGAGGGTAATATTAATTAATAAAATAGGAGGAGAATAAATTTTGAATAAAATTATACTTCAATACTCAGAATCGACTTATTTAACGTTAAAATTTATATTCAGGATTCAGTGGGTTGCATAGATAATTATTCGATTAAATATTTTCTAAAATTAAACTTTCAAAACTCATAAATTTAATAAACCTCTGAAAATAAAGAATAAGAATAATGCTTCAAAGAATAGATAGGAAATGCACATATAGAATCAAATTTTATTATTTTCAAGCACATAACTTCCATATATCAAACATAATTACTCTTAAATGCATATTAATTTGGCAGCATACTCAGTTACATGAGATCTCATAACAAGATAATTATGAGTCATATCTTTGTGGAATTTTGGATTCAAAACGTTGGTTGAAGTTCTCACAGCACAAATAGATGGGCTTCTTAGCCAAGTTATTGACAAATTTCCAACGCTGATATTTTAATATTATGATTAGTCCATAATAATGACAAATACTCATAACTGCATTAAAATTTTGCCTATAAAATATTAGACACAGAAAATCCTACGCACACAACATAAATATATAATAAAATAATGGCCATATATTAAGTAAGGAACTCACCATATACCTCAGACGAAAGGGGCGAAAACACTTCCTGTAGAGCACTGATAGTTCTTATCACTAGGTAGATTTGGTCCGCACCTTTCAAATTTTGAAAGTAACTTTTGACCGAGCACATTAAAGTTCATATAGTCTCTTTTGGCTGAACTCTTTATACAATCACGGTGATAACTGGAACTTTTCGGTGTGGCGTCCCATCTCATCCGCTAAAGGCAATCAGAAAAATGGTGGTGTGGCATCCCATCTTATCCGCTAATGGCAATCCGAAAAATGGTGGTGTGGCATCCCATCTCATCCGCTAATGGCAATCAGAAAAATCGTGGTGTTGCATCCCATCTCATCCGCTAATGGCAATCAGAAAAATGGTGTCGCACTCCTAGGTCAGAGTTCTGTCCATAATCAATACAGGATGATGAAAGTTTTCGCAGAGTTCCATCCATCAATAGCCATTAGAAATGTTGGAGCCCTCCGATATCAGACTTATATCAGACTCCGATATCCATATCCGATACAGGGTGATGCAGGATTTCGCAGACTTCAGCTTATCAACCTAGCCGTTTTGGTCGCAAGACTAATCCCAGAGCTTGCTTCAGGAGGAGCAACATAGGTGAAGACAAAATCCAAGTGTCTCTTTTTTTTTTCAAAATCTTCCTCTACATTTCATTAGTACCATATGATTTTTTTTTATTCGTCGATTGGTGCTTCTCTCTTACTGGTGCGCCTGATCTCTTGGCTGTGGTTCGCTTTTGATCCCCTCTTCTGGGCGTCTCCGTATTTTTCCAAACGCATAGCTAATTTTTTCTCTTCGTTTACGGGGATCTGACGTCACCTGTGAGCTTCGGACCCCCTCTGTCACACACGATGGTATCAATAAATAGTAGCCCTGTCAGTGCTAAGTGCATCATAAATAATTGTGACTGGCTTTATTATTAACATGTCTTATATGGCGTCCATGTGTCCTTCCTATAAGTTTTATTGCCCTATTTTCGTCTGTAGTATATGTGAATTTTTATCACACTATTAATTTTCATAATAAATATTACAAAATTCTTAATTAATTGCCATATTACGAAATACATTCAATATTCACAAACCTTAAATTTTTACAAATGAAATGATACCAAAAACATATATATGCATCCATATACTTATTATAAATTATGATTTTTCTTTATCTAAATACTCTTAAGATTTTATTCCAATTAATCCACTTTATTTATTTTATAAAGAAATATTTGTCAAAATGCCATTTATTATTTTCTCTTGAATAACAATAGGCTGTACTGCTTTGTATAAATATTTTAATTGTATAACAAGCTGTGTGTATAGATTTCTATATCACATTATTGAATGATAAAAATTCCAAAATCGTGACAAAATCTGTTGTGTCGCCATCTAGTTTTGATAAAATAACAGAATATTCAAGTAAAATAAAAATAAAAGCAGAATGAAGATAAAGGGGGAAGCAAAATAATTGAAAACGCAAGCATACTTGTTACAAATTTAAAAATCTTTAATATGCAAAAAGTCGGTTGTAATTTAATTCTGATGCTAATTTTTAATATAATTATGCTTGTTACTTTTAAAACAGAATAATAGTATTATCGCATTGACTTCCATTGTTAAAGCAATGCGTAAATGATGATTCTTTAAAATCAAGAATTGACACAATTGCTCAATATCATTGCATCGATAAAGAATATATGAAATACATTTTAAAAGTGATTTTAAAAAAAATAACAGTTTTAAGATGTTATATTACAACTATTTAGTTAAAAGTAAAAAATTAAATAGGTTAAAATTATAATTCATATACAATATCAAAAATTTTAATTGACAATGAGATTATTATGTCATACTTACAAGTATATATATATAAAACAAAAAAATGAGAAAAAAAATGTACCGCATTCAGGCATTGAACACGGCTGGCGGATCAGCCGGCAAACGCCATACCTACTGAACTACGACTAACCCAACATATTGGTTGCAAAGTAAGTATTTAAGTTGTATACTAATATTAGACCCCCCCCCCCGGTTTCTCAAGAACTAAGAAGCGTTGGATAAAATCCGTTGAACCTGACACTAAGGGGTCCCTGCCCTAAAACATATATTGAAATAATTAAAATCTGTGACTAACAAGATTGGCCCTCTCCTTGTTAAAGAAAGATTTTGTAGATCTTCACGGTAAATAAAAAAGTTTAAAATTTTACAAGTATTAAAATATGAGAGAAAACGGTTGCATGGCCTCCGTGGCGCAATCAGTTACCGCGCTCGGCTGTTAACCGAAAGGTTGGTGGTTCGAGTCTACCCGGGGGCACACAGGAAAACGTCTGTTTGCTTTTCAATCACAGCATGGCTTTGTTGAAGGGAAATCCACTGAATCAGCACTTCAAGACCTGTTTTCCCAAATTGAACTGAATATACAAGATAACTGCTACAACTCACTACTATCCCTTGATTTTAAAAAATGCCTTCGACAATCTGCCATGGATGGCTACAGTTCACGAATTGAAAAATCTAGATCTAGACGTACCTTATACAAATACAGTAAGTTCTTTTCCTTCACTCCGGGGAGCATTTTTCAACTAGCTCTCTAACAATGTACATTGGTTCAACAAGGGCTGTCCACAGGGCTCCTGTCTCGGTCCTTTCCAATGTATGGTTTTTGTGAATAGCCTCCTACGTGAACTCAGGAGACGGGGCTTTTTGGTAGTGGCCTATGGTGATGACCTTCTAATTATCGCTAAGGTCCGCACACGGAAGCTATTAGAAGAATGCGGAAACCAAGCAGTGAAGATAGTCGAAGAATGGGCAGCTCACCATCATATGCAGATCTCGCATACAAAATGCCAGATCCTTAACTTACGGCGACCAAAACATCTGAAAAGAGCACGTATATTCAAACTCAACAATCACACGCTGAAGCAGGACAAAACGTTACCCTATCTGGGCTTAACATTAGACAACACGCTTTCTTTTTTGCCACACTTACGAAATAAGCGCACTGAAATCAATATCATCTCCCACAATCTTCTAAAATTTGCCTCACAACAAAGAAGAGTATCTAAATCTATTCCTTAAATATAGTATTCCAACATTTTGGAAAAAAAAGTAACATACGCCTCAGCCTTCTGGTTCAATCGCTTACAAAAATCCCATGGACTAAAACTAATTTCGTCAACACAAGCACATGTCTTGTTCTGATTTCAGAGTCTTATAGAAATTCCTCAACAGCAGCTTTATGCGTGTTAACGGGTATCCCACCCCTGGCTGTACACCTTAAAATAATTGCCATGAAGAATTCTCCGGCTTGAAATCCCTGTTGATGACCACAATCCCTTCAACTATTAACCAAAAAAAAATGTTCAATGCACAAAATTCCCTTTCAGACTTACTTCAAATGGGCGAATGACTCACATCAGACACACAATTTATACGGATGTATCCAAGACTGAGCAGGGGAAGGCCTAAGCCTTCTGCGTTTTGCGGGACAACGAAGTCATTCACACGACACAGGTGAAATTAGGCGTGGAGAACACAGTATTTCAAGCAGAACTTCTGGCGATTGAGGACGCTGTCCGTTGGGCCAATAGTTCCACCTTTAATAATTTTACTCTCTATTCGGACAGCATTTCAAGCCTTCAATCCTTAGAAAATACATCACCCCTAACCTGGTCGCTATTATCATACAAACACTGCAATCCTCTTCTAAATCTTTTTACTTTCAATGGGTACGTGGTCACACCGGGGGTTTTTGGAAACGAGATAGCCGACTACCTAGCAAATCAAGCAACTCAGCAACCAGTTTCCATGACGATTGACAGTAGATTCTTTCCCTATCCACCATCTTTTCTCAAGAAATACATCAAAACAACTATGCTACAAAAATGGCAGCAAGAATGGGACTACGCACCTACGGGACGTACACGCATACTCTCCTCCCAAAGGTATCAGAATCATTTCTATTGCATCATCGGAACATTTACATATTTTCAACGAACCACGGCCCATTTCCATCTTATCTGTTCAAGTTTGATAACGCGCCATCCACCCAGTGCACATGTGGTCAAATGGATACATCGCTGCTCTATATGCTGGACTGTACTCTTACATCGCATTTTCATCTAAGAAAACCACGTACAACATCACTTGTCTGCATGGTTCTCATATGTAAGAAAAAACCCAACTCTACTACAAAAAAATAATTCACTGTGTTAAACTAATAGAACACAGTTAATACATATTTCAAAATAACGTGCCACCGTTGGATCTTGCAGACTAACGGTTTATATATTGGTGTGGGGCGAAAAAAATATTTTTTGATAATCAAGTTCTAATAGCGCGGAAAACTTGCACATTGGCATCCTAATAACGGGAAAAATAATATAAAAAAATATAAGTTTGTTTTGAAATCGCACAAGAGCCCTAAATTTTAGAAGAAAAAAAATATATATACAATTTTT
The DNA here is from genome assembly GCA_963932465.1 of Maratus speciosus. Classification (NCBI taxonomy): domain Eukaryota; kingdom Metazoa; phylum Arthropoda; class Arachnida; order Araneae; family Salticidae; genus Maratus; species Maratus speciosus. The sequence goes on from OZ010795.1 coordinate 423,616,534, forward strand.
AAAAACGTATATTTTTTTTTAAATAGTTTACTTTATTTCTATTAGTGTAAAAACTACTTTTTGTAACGACTTAAATGCGTGGAAATTGCTTTTTGACTCATTGCCGTTCATTTGAGTGCGCACAGTAAGCTTTAAAATATCATTTATGTTTGTAAAACCTCATATTGCTGCTCTCTGCCATTTCAGCATATTTTTTCTTTAGGCTTAAATGACTCAGGACTGTCCACGCGGAGGTGCTGCAAGTCGAGTGCCACACGCACCCTACCCAAACAACCAACCAATTTGGATGTGGTTACTCACACTGAAGTCCCTTTAAACTCTGACTCCGTATGAAATTTTGACATCAAAAACCTTGATCTTAAAGTTGTCCTGTAATAAAACCTTCTTGGTTTCCTTGCTCGCAGACTTTTCCAGTGGCCGCATTAACAAGTTTCACATTTCTCTCTACTGACTGAGTGTGGCAAGGAAATTTCAATCACTCAAATTCTGGCAGGCCTTTGTCTTTCAATAAAGTTGAAATGTGATGAAATGTCTTTCCATATTTGACAAGATTGGAGGTTACCAACCTTTCGGTTAACAGGCGAAGGCGCTAGCTGATTGCGCCACCGAGTCCGTGCAACTGTTTTCTCTGATATTTTAATACTTGTAACCTTTTAAACTTTTTTATTTACCGTGAAGATCTACAAAATATTGCTTTAAGACTAAAATAAAAGAATATGACTGGTTTAAAAGGTGCATTTTTCTCGATTTGTGTGTAAGTAATGGATAAAAGCAAACAACAATGTTCCTCTATGACCCCGGGTGGGCCCGAACCACTAATGTTTCGGCTAACAGCCGAACGCGCGAGCCGATTGCGCCACGGAGGCCATGCAACCGTTTTCTCTCATATTTTAATACTTGTAAACTTTTAATTTTTTTTTATTTACCGTGAAGATCTACAAAATATTTCTTTAAGACTAAAATAAAAGAATAGGACTGGTCTAAAATATGCATTTTTCTCGATTTGTGTGTAAGTAATGGGTAAAAGCAAACAGAAGTTTTCCTGTGTGCCTCCGGGTAGGCTCAAAGCACCAACCTTTCGTTTAACAGGCGAACGCGCTAGCCAACTGCGCCACGAAGGCCATGCAACCGATTTCTCTCATATTTTAATACTTGTAACCTTTTAAACTCTTTTTATTTACCGTGAAGATCTACAAAATATTTCTTTAAGACTAAAATAAAAGAATAGGACTGGTCTAAAATATGCATTTTTCTCGATTTGTGTGTAAGTAATGGGTAAAAGCAAACAGAAGTTTTCCTGTGTGCCTCCGGGTAGGCTCAAAGCACCAACCTTTCGTTTAACAGGCGAACGCGCTAGCCAACTGCGCCACGAAGGCCATGCAACCGATTTCTCTCATATTTTAATACTTGTAACCTTTTAAACTCTTTTTATTTACCGTGAAGATCTACAAAATATTTCTTTAAGACTAAAATAAAAGAATATGACTGGTTTAAAAGATGCATTTTTCTCGATTATTGTGTAAGTAATGGGTAAAAGCAACTATAAATTTTCCTCTCCGCCCCCGTGTGGTCTCGAACCACCAAACTTTCGGTTAACATCCGAACGCGCTAACGGATTGCACCACGGAGGCCATGCAACCGTTTTCTCTCATATTTTAATACTTGTAACTTTTTAAACTTTTTTTATTTACCGTGAAGATCTACAAAATATTTCTTTAAGATTTAAAAAAAAAGAATAGCACTGGTTTAAAAGATGCATTTTTCTCGGTTATTGTGTAAGTAATGGGTAAAAGCAAACAGAAGTTTTCCTGTGCGCCCCCGGGTGGGTTCGAACCACCAACCTTTCGGTTAACCTGAGAATTCTCTAGTCGATTGCGCCACGAAGGCCATGCAAACTTTCTCTCTCATATTTTAATACTTGTAACATTTTAAATTTTTTTTAATTACCGTGAAGATCTACAAAATTTTTCTTTAAGACTAAAATAAAAGAATAGGACTGGTCTAAAGTATGTATTTTTCTCGATTTGTGTGTAAGTAATGTGTAAAAGGAAACAGAAGTATTCCTGTGCGCCCCCGGGTGGGTTCGAACCACCAACCTTTCGGTTAACAGTCGAACACTCTAGCCGATTGCGTAACCGAGAGGCCATGCAACCGTTTTCTCTCATATTTTAATACTTGTAACCTTTTAAACTTTTTTATTTACCGTGAAGATCTACAAAATCTTTCTTTACGACTAAACTAACAGAATAGGGCTGGTCTAACAGATGAATTTTTCTCGATTATTGTGTAAGTAATGAGTAAAATCAAACAGAAGTATTCCTGTGCGCCACCGGGTGGGCTCGAACCACCAACCTTTCGGTTAACAGCCGAACACTCTAGCCGATTGCGTGACCGAGAGGCCATGCAACCGTTTTCTCTCATATTTTAATACTTGTAACCTTTTAAACTTTTTTATTTACCGTGAAGATCTACAAAATCTTTCTTTACGACTAAACTAACAGAATAGGGCTTGTCTAACACATGAATTTTTCTCGATTATTGTGTAAGTAATGGGAAAAAGCAAACAAAAAAGTTCTTCTCCGCCCCCGGTTGGGCTCAAGCCACCAACCTTTCGGTTAACAGCCGAACGCGCTAGCCGATTGCACCACGGAGGCCATGCAACTGTTTTCTCTAATATTTTATTACTTGTAACCTTTTAAACTTTTTTTATTTACCGTGAAGATCTACAAAATATTTCTTTAAGATTTAAAAAAAGAATAGGACTGGTTTAAAAGATGCACTTTTCTCGGTTATTGTGTAAGTAATGGGTAAAAGCAAACAGAAGTTTTCCTCATAAATTGGCCCAATTACGGCAACTGCGCCATTTTTTAAAACACATAATTTCAAGTCTAAGAACAAAAACGAAATCAAACAAATCCGCGTGAAAAATATGCGCAATAAACAGATGAATTCATATATGTATACGAAAACATAAGAACTTACCTTAGTTTTAAAATATTCACTTAAGTTTAGTAGGAAAAAATTAGATCAAAACAGCTAACTTTAGGTTTTTTTTTTTTTTTTTTTTTTTAATTGTCTGAAAACAGCACGTGGTAGGCGGCTGCTCCTGAGTGACGTCATTCTGATGAGTAGGATTTAAGCGCGCTATATAAAAGTTGCCCTTTCGTACCGGAAATTTTCCGACCCAGCTCGGAATGAAATCCGTAAAAAAAAAAAGGAAACATTCATTAAAACGGTACTTTACGGATCTTATTCCAAGTTTGTGGATTTTATTCCAATGTTACTGATTTTATTCCGAGCTGGATCGGATTTTTTTTCCTGTACGATAAGGGCAACTATTTTTCCGATTCCTACAGGAAATCTGGTTCTTTTTCTTTTTTTTTTTTTACAGTGCGGTAGATGGAGTCTCTTTCAGTAATCAATGGCAGAATGGCAACGGTCCAATTAAAGCGGCGGTCCAAATATGGCTAATCTCCCCTATATATATATATATATACATATATGTATATATATATATATATATATATATATATCAGAACAATTTCTCCCATACAGTACCAAATCTATCTAAAAACTCTATAAGAATTATTTAAAATTCCTTTAATTAACAGCGTTTAACATTTTTTCAACCAATTCTGTCAACAGCAGTATTATAATACTTTGTTCAACATAATTATTTGAATTTAAATAAATAAAATAAGTGGAACACATCGTTTTATAAAAATTTCATAATTTAAAAACAATGCACAATCTAACGATATTAAACTAATTTTAAATTAGTATTACTTTACGTTACGTTTTTATGCAAATAAAGCAATATTTTTGCATTATTTATTAGAATAATTCTAATCATTTATATGAAAGTTTGTCAGATTTGATTATATTTTCCTAAATTCAATAGCGATGCGCGACTTAAAGATTTTAACGGATTTCAATTTTGCATTTTGATTTTTTCTTCTATTTCCGAAAATCAAATATTACGCACTATTAGAAGTGTTTTTAAATTTTCATCATTAATTTCAAAAATTGTCCTTTTTTATCATTTTTTTTTTTCAAAATTCAAGTGCGATGATTTTAATAGTTTTTAACTGATTTAAAAAATACATATTTATTTACTTTATTCTTCTAATTACAAAAGGCAAGATTTCCGCACTTTTAGAAATTGATCGGAAAAAATAGATTTTTTAGACCCATCCTAATGTACAGGGTGTTTATAAAGTCCCGGACCCATTTTGATGTTTAATAACTCATAAAATAATAAAGATAGATTAAAATTAATAACATAAATGTTTAGATAGACTCAAAAAGTTTCACGACCCTTGTCCATGAACTTCCACGTGTGTCCCCTTCGTCGCACGGAGAATATCAATTCGGTAGTCAATTTCACGCCAGGTAGCGACAAGCATGTCGGCATCCACAAAGGCTATTGCGGTTGTAATTCTGCCTTTTAAGTCATCAATGTTCGACACTCTCCTCCTGTAGACATGTTGGAAAACTTCGTATTTCCACAACTAGAAGAGCTTCAGCCACATGCCATTTTGCAACAAGATGGTGCATCACCTCATTGGGGTACCACCGTTCGTACTTCTTTGAATGATCATTTTCAAGGAAGATCGATTGGGCGAGGAGGTCCAATAACTTGGCCACCCATATCACCTGATATAACGCTGCTGGACTTTTTCCTTTGGGGATTTGTAAAGGACAATGTTTACAGGAGGTGAGTGTCAAACATTGATGACTTAAAAGCCGGAATTACAACCGCAATAGCCTCTGTGGATGTCGACATACTTGCCGCTACCTGGCGTGAAATTGACTATCGACTTGATATTCTTCGTGCGACGAAGGGGGCACACGTGGAAGTTCATTGTCAAGGGTCATGAAACTTTTTGAGTCTATCTAACCATTTATGTTATTCATTTTAATCTATCTTTATTATTTTATGAGTTATTAAACATCAAAATGGATCCGGGACTTTATAAACACCCTGTATATGCGTAAACTTTTCATTTCATTAAGGAGCATGTTTGCTAACAGGTATCTAATTTCTAATATAAGAACGTATGCTTTCAATTTTCCCTATGAGAGAATTGTATGAAACTATTAAACATTGTAATGTTACATAGTAACGTGAAACAATCATTTTTGTAAAATTACATATATCAAGATTTTCTGAATAATTACAGCTCTATATCACTGATATAGTAAATTATTGTTGAAAAAAAATTTAATTTACTAAGTAAGATCTGATATTTAGATAATAGTATTATCGTTAGTAAAATCATGCTATATTTACATCATAAAAACATACAATACCCTAAAAATTGTAAACAATATATAATTAGAATTATTTTATATATTTTTTATATAATTTTATATAATTTAAAAAATAGCTTACCAGTCTCCTTATAAATAAACTTGTCAGTCTAACTGCATTGATGTAATGATATGCGCTACACTTCAAAAACCATTTATTAACGTTTAGAAGAATTATAACTGAAATAGTGTCCATTATAAATCAGAAATTTTCTGTAAATCATGGAATCATCGATTGAATTCTTAATATTAACATAAGACTATGTTTTAGGAATCGGTACAAACATTTCTGTTTCATTAAATTATAGTGTCATTTTCAAGACAATGACAATGTTTTTCGGAATTAGTGCTATTTCTAGAGATTTTTTTTTTTGGAAATAAAAGTAACGTTTTAAAGCTTTTCTGCTATAGGAAGAAACGATTATGAACTGTTTTGCAGTGAAAATGTGTTTTTATTACTAATGAGAAAATTCAACCATTTAGAAAATAAGGATTACCAATCCATAAATAAATAGCATTTCTCAAAAAGTCTTTATTAATATTACTGCAGCACTATTTTTACTGCTTGAAAATTATTTTTTTTAAAATTATACCCTATTTCATAAACCATTTAAATAGTATTTTATACTTTTCTTTACTTAGATAAATGATTTTTCTCTTTTCTGCATTTTCAAATGTTCCTTTTTGTTCAAAAAATGCTATTATTTAATTAAATGAAATTTGAAAATTACATCGAATTTAAAAATCAGTGTCGAAATATTTTAAGAACACAGAATACCATTGTTAAAATGACTGAAAAAGCAATTTGCTTCTTCTTTCTTTGTTCTCTTTCTCATTTATTTTTAGGACAATTTACATTAGGTTAGCTAAAAAAATATAATAATAAAAATACCGTGTTTTTTTTTTCCTGAAGATGTTACCGTAATTTATAGATTAAAAAAGGAAGTACATACACGGCTAATTTAATTATTTTAATCCGCGTAATGAGATATCTTACATAATTTAATTAATGTGCTTTAGAATATAAAAAGTGTTTTTCATTCCTTTTATATCCTTGTGCATTGAAAGAAATGTAAATAAAATAAATAAATAACTCTTGAAAGCAATTTTTTTAACTTGTGAGTGAAATTATTTTTCATTTTTCCTTTACAGAATATATTATATTAAAATTACTTTACTATAGTAGACAAATTAATTTAATGAAATTTTTCAAAAACTGACGAAATAAATGATTTTTTACTAATTTTTTTTTTTTTTTTTTTTTTTTTTTTTTTTTTTATGACTTTCAAAAAAATCTATTACATGTCTTTATAAAACACTTGGAAACATATTTGTTAGTTTCTTATTTGTTTGAAATCTATTTTTCTTATTTCACGTAAATATCTTGGAAATTTGAGCTTTGTCTTTAATTTTAATGTATATTTATTAAAAATAAATACTGTAACAGATAAATATACATTATCCTTTTTGCACATAGTATACACTGTGTTTTTCATACCTTATATATTAATATTAATGACTAAAAAACGAAACATGTCTATTAACGATAAAGAAAAAAAATACTCCTAATTATTTATTGATAACTGAATAGTAATTGCAATTTTAAAAATATGAGCGGTATTATTACTTACGGTTATTCAATTTTTTAAATTTTTGTAACTTATTTTCATTATTTTTAGTCCTTTGCAATATCTTATATAAATTATGCTTACTATCTACTAAGTAAATTCGGCAAATCATTATATCATATCATACATTTTAAACGTCAAATTATCACGGAAGAAAAAGCGCAAGTAGTTATTTTATAATAAATTGTATCTTATTTTACTTTATGAAAATATAAAACACTCAAGATCTCGTATGCATAATAGTACGAATCTGTAAATAATAATTTTTGCAATCACATTTGGCCTTTTTTCGTATGTTCTTCCTTAACGTATTATGATATATATACTGACGGAAAAAAATCCCAACACCAAGAAAGTGTTAGGTAAACGAAATTTGGTAGGCGTGTTTATACATCTGAAAGATGACATCGATTGAAATTTTGCACTTCGCGCATAAGTGTGGCGCTAGTGGCGCCACTCGGAACTTGAAGATCGGGTTTACCTTAAATGCGTGCTGTAAAGTTCGTGGGCGTTAATTAGTTTCGAAAGGTGACGTATTGAGTTGATGTTAGCCAAAAATGCATTTAACAAGACGAAGAAGCCACTGTCAACAGCTCACCGAGTTGGAACGAGGTCGCATATTCGGGCTACGAGAAGATTAATTTTCTTTCCCCGATATTGCAAAAAGATTTGGCTGGAATGTATTCATTGTGCATGATTGTTGGAAGCAGTGGTCAAGGGATGGTACTGCCTCAAAAAGACCGGGTTCCAGACGGCCACGTGGCACTCCTGAGAGGGAAGATCGCCGTATTCGGCTTACGACTGTGGCGCATCGTACTGCGTCTCCGGCAGAAATTCGAGCTGCAGTTGGTACCACAGCGACACAGGGATGGCAGGGATGACCGCCCCAGGAGCCCAGCTTTCGCTTTAGAGTATAAGTGCAATCCCACAACGAAATGTTAGAAATCGGTTACTCCAAGCACAGCTCCGAAGCCAGGCGGCCTGTCGCGTGCATTCTACTGACTCTAAACCATTGCCGTTTGCGACGACATTGGTGCCAAGCCAGATCTCATTGGAGGACGGAGTGGAGATATGTTGTATTTTCTGATGAAAAAGAAACACGACAGATCTCCACTCCGCCCACCAATGAGCTCTGGCTTAACACAAATGGCTTCGCAAACGGAGCAATGACATGGAGTTGGTGGACTGCACGCTACAGGGTGCCTAGATCGGACCTGTCCTTGAAGTAACCAATTTCTAAAAGTTCGTTGTGTCACTGTGGTACCAACTGCCGTTCGAATTTCTGCCGCAGACGCAGTACGATGCGCGTCCGCCGTGCGCCGAATAAAGCGATCTTCCCTCTCAGGAGTGCCACGTGGCCACCTGGAACCCGGTCTTGTTGAGGCAGTACCATACCTTGACCATTATTTCCAACAATCATGCACAGTGGATACATTCCAGCCAAGTCTTTCTGCAATACCGCGAAAAGAAAATCCACCTTCTCGTAGCCCGAATATGCGACGTCGTTCTAACTCGGTGAGCTGTTGACAGTGGCTTCTCCGTCCTGTTAAAGACATTCTTGGCTAACATCAACTCAATACGTCACCTTTCGATGCTAAACAACGTCCACGAACGTTACAGCACGCATATAATTAAACCTGATCTGCAAGTTCTGAGCGGCGCCACCAGCGCCACACTTATGCGCGAAGAGCGAAATTTCAATCGATGTCATCTTTCAGATGTATAAACACGCCTACCAAATTTCGTTTATCTAACACAAGTCTTTCTTGGTGTTGGGATTTTTTTTCCGTCAGTGTATGTATCGCATTGCAAACAAAAAGTCATTTAGAAAATATGAAGGTTTTAAAGTTTTGTAATCCTATAGTTAAATTCATTTGCAATCATTACAACACACATAGGAATGCTCTAGTTTTTAGGTAGATTTCGTATGAAATACTACCTATTGGGATCGTTCTTATGTTGGAATTTCAGAAAAAATTTTGCAGATCTACACCGATCATGACTCCTAGAACCCAAAACCACCCTCAGTAAAAAACTTTATATATCTATCTATCTATCTATCTATATCACTTTCTTCTGGACACGATAACTTTCGTAATTCTGCACCAATCTCTTCCAAACTGATACATAAAATCAAAGGGCATAAAATCTCAGTCAAGTTCGTTAATGGGCAAAATCGGACCAAGGGGATGGAAATAGGGAGGGGTTTTGTGAAAACCGAAAACCCCCCATAACTTCTTGATTTTTGTACATATCAAATCAGTTTAAAGTTTTTATTACTTCAAAAAATAGGGCCAAAATTTTATGTATCACAGATTTTTGTAACGTTAAAATGGGCTCAAGGGGCGCAAAAATAGGGTTTTTGGGAGAAAAAAATTCATAACTTCGTCAATTCTCAAGATATCAATTCCAATTAATTTTATTATAAATCTCCTTAATATTATCTACAACTTTTATATTCACAAGTTTTTGATAGGACCAATTCGTACCGCAAAAAAAAAATAAAAACGAAAACAAAAAGCGGGTTTGAAGAAGTAAAAAATCCATAACTCCGTCAATTCAAAAGATATAAACTCCCCATGAATTTATCATATATCTTCTTAATATTGTCTACAACATCTATATAGACAAGTTTTGGATAGGACCAATTCTTACAGTAAAAACAAATTAAAAATACATAGCGGTTGAAGAAAAAAATCATCTAAGTAAGGGTGTATTCAAATCCAAACTGCGTATTTTCTTACTCATTTTACAATTCATTTTTGCTCTCAAAGGCTTCTAATTGGTACGTTTTCTTACTCAGAAACTATATAATGTACCGTAATGATCGATTTTTTGATAGAGGCAGAATATATTTAAAAAAAATGCTGCTAAAGTGGGCGTTTTGGACCGAATTTCCTGAAACGGATTGTGTTGGAAAAATCATTGCATTAAGGATGCACTCAAATCCAAACTGCTTATTTTCTGACTCATTTTTAAATTCATTTTTGCTCTCAAATGCATTTAATTGGTAGATTCGCTTATTCAGAAACTATATAATGTACCGCAATGATCGATTTTTTGATAGAGGCAGAATATATTTCAAAAAATTTTGTCAAAGTGGGCATTTTGAACGGAATTTCCCGAAGCAATTGTGTTATCACTTTCTTCTGGACACGATAACTTCCGCAATTCTGCACAAATCTCTTCCAAACTGATACATAAAATCAAGGGACATAAAATCTCGGTCAAGTTCGTTAATGGGCAAAAGCGGACAAAGGGGATGGGAATAGGGAGGGGTTTTGTGAAAACCGAAAAAACTCCATAACTTCTTAATTTTTATACATATCAAATCAGTTTAAAGTTTTTATTACTTCTAAAAATAACGCCAAAAATTCATACATCACAGATTTTTGATAAAATTTAAAATAGGCTCAAGGGGCGCAAAAAATAGGGTTTTTGGGAGAAAAAAATTCCTTACTTCGTCAATTATCAAGATATCAAATCCAATAATTTTATTATACATCTCCTTAATATCATCTACAACTTTTATATTCACAAGTTTTTGATAGGACCAATTCGTACCGAAAAAAAACGAAAAAAAAAAGAAGGTTGAAGAAGAAAATTTTTCATAACTCCGTCAAATCACAAGATATAAAATCCCCATGAATTTATCATATATCTTCTTCATATTGTCTACAACATCTATATAGACAAGTTTTGGATAGGACCAATTCTTACAGTAAAAACAAATTAAAAATACATAGCGGTTGAAGAAAAAATCATCTTATTAAGGGTGCATTCAAATCCAAACTGTCTATTATCTTACTCATTTTTAAATTCATTTTTGCTCTCAAACGCATCCAATTGCTAGATTCTCTTATTCAGAAACTATATAATGTACAGTAATGATCGGCAGAAGGTATTTCAAAAAATGATGTCAAAGTGGGCATTTTGAACAGAATTTCCCGAAGCGATTGTGTTAGAAACGAAAAATATTGCCCTACTAAGAAAATAATGGTTTATTAATCAAGTTTTAATTAATTGAAAGAAAAATAAAAACACAGGTTGCTTATAAATCTTTTCAAAAATCACGTCAGCATGTTTCATATTTTTTTTTAATTAAAAATTAATCTGAAAATGTGCCAGAAAATTTCGAGTTGTTGAGTATGGAAAAATATTTTTTTAATATCGCCTTAACATGATTCTGATAAAACCAGCTATTTTATAAAAAAGGAAATATAAACTCGTCAAAAGCAGACAGATAAAAGTGTTAAATTGGATTTATATCTAATAATGATTTAGTTTTTGTTGGTGAAATTAGTATACTTAACTTCGAAATCTACCTCTGCCTGTAGGCCGGGCCGGCAGGAATTTTTTTAAGCTTAAATCAATCAGCATTTGGCAAATATACCAATAATTTTAGATTTCCTTCGTTATAGCTTCTAAAAATGTATTTCGGGTAAAAAAAATATGTCGTTTACTATTCATGTTGTTTCTTTTAAATTAATATAAAATATTTAAAATTTAGAAATGACATTTCAAAAGAATTAGAATTTTTTATCTTCGAATTTTCTAACGGAATTCAAATTTGATTAAATTTAACCCTCTAAGCGGTTTGCATGTATTTTCATTTTTTCAAAATAAATTACATCGCCTGTAGATAAAAAAATATTTTTAATAGAAATATATTTCAATTTATGTGTGAAATAAGGATGTATGAAGTGTATTTTAGAAACAAACAAGGAAAGAAAATTTAAATTAATATTATTTTTACGAACATTTTTTTATGAAAATGCAGAAAAGTGCTTCAGATAGTCAGAGAGTTAAATAAACGAACACAAAGTTAATATCATCCCGCCAAGTAGTTCTTGCCTTATGTATTGAAAACTACTCACATTTGAATCTATATTGAAAAAGTACATAAAAAAGTACATAAGCACATTTAACTTTAAGCCATTCAAAGTTCAAATCTTCATAAACAAATTGACAGAATTAGTCCCCGTTTGTTATTATAATTTAAATTTTACCCGAAAAATCAATTTTCTTAACGTAATTAGGTGTTCCTATCGAAAGTTTCAGACTTTTGGACAATTCCAGCCATTCCAAGTATTTACCCCCTAAAGTATTTTTTTAAACATAAATTAAAGTAAAAGATTTAAAAGTGAAATGCCTACTTCCTTTTTTTCTGGAAAAACTTCTGGATTGAAATTGGAGGTATATTCTGATTTTTTTAGCCGACTGTATAAAAATAATATGCAGAACAACTGCGAAACAATTAATGTGCAATTATTTACATTGATTGTAAACAGTATGTTGCATTTTTAATATTAGTAAATGCTTAGTATGTTTATACTTGATTAATTTATAAATCCACGTTTCAAAAATGCATATATCCTCTACTATTATCCTCTAATTGATTAAAAACGTATTTAAAAATAAAAAGAACTTTATTTCTATTTAAAAGTGAAAAAAGTCTTTTTAAAAATATATATTTGAATTCATTGTATTATAATAGTTACTTGTAATTATTTAATTTATTTTTCTAAAATACAAAGTTTGTCACTGTATTTTTTTACAAGTGCATCTGTAAAAATATAACTTAAGGAAAAACGTTAAAATCTTAAATGCCTATTCAAAACGGACGCATTTTTATGCAACATATAATAAATGTAATCTATGAAAATTCGAAAACAATTGTTTTACATAAAACTCCATATGCATAAAGCTTTTCTAGGACAATTAGATGCCTTGTAAATTTTAAACCTTAAAAAATAAATTTGTACGTCTTGCCTTGGCACTGTTTTGAACGCACCCCCTTACCACCAGACTATTGTGTTTGCCGTTTGGCAACGGTAGTCTTAGTCGTCTATTGTTGTTATTCGCACGTCCAATGTTCTTTTGGACTAAAACCGCATTTAGTGAGCTATTTCGTTAGTTAAAATGACCATGGGGTCATTATTGTTTGTAATAACGTATATTATAGTATTGCTGTAGCATAATTATACAGATTATGTGTTTAATTCGTGTGGTATTGAAATGATTGGTATGGTATTTCCGAAAAAAACATCGCAATATGTTTCTTAACTGGCTATGATGTCAGTCCTGATACAAGTCCCTGTATATATGTACATAAAAGAACTGTTTTGTTATTAGACTGTCTTCGTATTAGTAACTATCTTCGCATTTCTATTGGAACTAGTTACAGTTCCATAATTAGGTTACATACACACACGAAATTTTTATATTTTTTGCCTAGATTTATTATTTATTTTAAGAGGAATTTAATAAAAATACCACTTTCTATTTTAATAGTAAATAAATGGAATTATTTTAGAATGTCTACTGAATACTTATATATATATATTTATATTATTTCTTTTACAATGTTTGTATTTTGATTAGTTGAAATATTTAAACTTTGTAAATAAAGTTTTAATTTGTGGCTTTTACAATGTATTCCTCTACAGGATAAAAACTTTTAAACAAACTTTCAAGTGTCACTAACTTTTAACATCCACATTTTAAATTGACTTTTATTATTCTACAGAAAAGAAAATGTAATTCTAGGTGGCCATAACTTCGACCGAGAGGAGAATTCAAATAAAATTAAGTAAAGGGGCTCTTGAGAAAAAAAGCAGAGGGCTGCATACGTTTTATTTAGGGAATAATTAAGTCAGTCATCAGTAAATCATTATTTTTTGCATCATTAGAAAATACTGTTTAATTTAAAAATAAAAGTAAACATGTATTGTCTCTCATGTAATAGAAAACTCCCTAAACATAGAAACAAGATATAAAGCATATACGTATATTGGTATATACATATATTATTTATGAATACCATTTATTTAAAAAAACAGTTTTAAAGAATATGCATAACACAAAACAAAATACGAAGATAAATTTATGCATAATGAATACATACATAAGTGCATATACAAGGTATTAGGTTTTGTCATTGACCTATAGAAAATTTACAAGTCATTATGTTTAGCTATATGCTGTTTTTAATAATACACATTTTCATTTGATCAACATCATAACTTGTGTATTTGCGTCAAAATAGATTAAAGTTATAAATTTTAAATTTTAATAAAGTACTGGGCATTGTAGTTTTTATTAACAATATCATTTTACAAGGTTTTAAATGTAAAACAATGAAAACTCAATTTATAATATAATTTTATAATACAGTTTATAATATAGTTTATAATTTATTGCAATATTTATAATGTAACTAATTGCAATACCCAGCGTTGCCAGTTTCAGAAATTATTGCACGCTTAAGGGCATGAGGATCAATCTCTCTATGCGACGTACTTCAGAAATTCGTTGCAGTTCATTGCATCGACATTGAATATTGATATCACGATTGCTATATTAGTCATCGACAATTAGTACTTTAACTCCCTGGGCTTGAGATGCATTAAACCTTCGTTCATGTTCACCGGCTTATCCTTTGTCGGCCCGAATGACGATCTTATAGTCGTCTGGAACCATTCGTTCTAGAGGAGTCTTATACACATTGATCAATTCATTATGGTTATGGAGTAGGCGTAACTGCTATAACCGCGAGTGGGTGGCAGTGGGCGGTCATGGAGAAAAGTGTGTCTTTACGTACACACACTTGCCTTTCTATATATATATATTGAATATTTTAGATTATTATCGAACATATTAGAACATTCTAGATTATTTTAGAACACTTTAGATTCTTCTAAGATTACTCATGATTACTGTAGAGCGTTTTAGATTATTCTGGATCATTATAGATCAGTATACATCATTTTAGAACATTTTAGAATATCTTCGAACATCCTAGAACATTCTACATTATTTTAATACACTTTAGATTATCCTGGAACATTTTAACTTAAAGCATTACAGATTATTCTCGAACATTCTAGAAAATTTTGAAACTTTCTGGAAAAATTTGGATCATTCTATAAAATTATAGAGCATTTTAAAACTGTTTGGCAAAATCTGGATCATTCTAGAAAATTCCGAATTCATCTCTGTATTTCAATGACATATGAAATGCCACTCAAATCATTTCAGACACTATTCATAAACACAATGTGTGAGAAAATAAGATATATATTTCATTTCACACTTTTCCCACCTACATACGTCCACTCCTAACCACTTTCACCGAACTTTTTTACTAACGACAGGTGACCAAGAGCTATGCACCGATAGAAAGGTGAGTGCGTGATAATGGGTGATAACAGAGAAAAGTGTGCCTTTACGTACACACATTTACCTTGTATATTGATTGATTTATAAATACAGAATGTATAATTACTCAACCACAGTTTATTGGAGTTCTTTTAGCTTCTGTTTATTCTGTCAAACTGTTTCAAATACCATGCAAGATGTCATTACAACATGGTTGTTCTGAACAAATATTGTATTATCTGGGATTTCGTTCACTTAGCGGGAATGGTTAAGCATTGTAAATTGATGCAAAAAAAGATTGTGAATTCGGGTCCACCGCAATTCTTGTTCAAATGGATGACGATGCGAAGAGTTTTGGCCGAGGAGACCGTGACCTGTGTCCCACATCCCCGGATATAGGACAGTTTGAGTACATGACAAGGTTGTATTCCTTGCACAGCAGTGCAAAAAATAAAAATATGGGGGGGGGGGGCGTAAGACTTAAGTTCTTGAGTTAAAAAATAAATAAATAAATAAATAAAAAATAAAACGAAAAGAAAAAAGAAAATTTTAAGAACAAATTAAGAAGTTACATAGAAATATTAAGGATTATAATAGACAAAAATTTTATTAAATTTAATACATTATTGGGAAGGGTGGATTGATGCTCACCGCGGCAGCGCAGACTTTGGTCCTGAAAAGGACCCTTTGCATACCGTGAGTTCACATCTGGCGGACCACACGCGAGGCTCGCACTCGAAGGGAATTGGGGTTGAAATGATGCCCGTTACTGCACGAGCGGTGCTATTATATCAGGAGGAAAAAAGTGGAGGAGTTTAAGAAGCAAGAATGAATTTTAATTTCTGAGAGAAGTTATGAATCGAATCTTTAAGATTTTACTATTATAATTAACAATTTAAGTTTAAAATATGAAGAATTAAATAAATAAAAGTACTAACAAATTCAGGGATAAATATATATATATATATATATATATACATATATGTAGAGCATTTAAAATCACACCAACTTTTGGCCAATTTCTATTATTGATGTCAAAAATGTCGTACATCGGTAGTGTGTTTATAGCACTATTATCAATGTTTTCCAAAGAGAGGTGAAAGTTAATATTAAGATCCTGAATAAAAGTATTAAGTTTAGGGAAATCAATTTCTTTGTAGAGATGATAGTTACGAACATAATAAGCCACATGATAAATTTGTCTAATGGTTGAATTTTGGGATTGTAATAATATTTTGATGTGACTTTTGGCAATGTAAGACCAAATTTGACATTTGTAAGTTAAAATGGGGCGGAATTAGGAACTGTATATTAGGATGGAACAATTTCTAATCATGTGAATTATTTACCAATCAGTTGTTTGTTGTAAAATAATTAAAGTCAATTACTCATCAATAGTTTATTTGAGTTCCTTTAACGGCTGTTTATTCTGCCAAGCTGTCTCAAATAACATATCAGATGCCATTGCAAATGGTTGTTCTGAGCGAATATTATGAGTTCTGGGGTGTCGTCCAGATAGATCAACTAGAAGAGCACTGGCAATCGAAGTCCAATGGTTCTTATTCATGATCCAGCATGGAGAGATGTTTTCGCTCAATTAAATAAAATCTTCTCTCATTATCTATTTACCAATAAATTGAATGTGTTTAAAATGGTTGTTCTGGAGGTATATTATGTTTGCTGGGATGTCGTTGAGATAGCGCAATTGGAAGGGAAATGGAAATTGAACCCAAATGTATCTGGGTTCGAGACCCAGCATTTTTATATTTTTTTCGCCCAAAGGGGGAAAATATTACTCACATGCATTACTTACAAATCAACTGATTGTGTTAAAACAACTAACGTATTTTTCATACACCACTATACACTACTAAAATTCTTATACTTTATTTAAATATGCATATAAATTAAGAACATATATAAATGAATTTTAAAATAAACAAAACAAAAATAAATTTAGTTAGAAAATATTTAAAAAAAATTGCCGACAGTGAATATAAATAACATTCATTTATGAAAGAGCATACCGCAATAAAAAAACAAAACAAAAAAAAACATTTAAAATGTAAAAAAATATATCCCAAATCATTCCTTCTTAAAACATATTGACGACAGTTCATTGCTCTAATATAGGAGAGATGTTTACTGGTTTAGAACTTTTCTCTTCTCTACGTTATGCTAGAAATAGTAAAGAAATAATATCTTCATAAATGTAATGAAGAAAAATTAACATTATTTAAACAATAACAAAAAATTAGATATGTAAGATTTTCATAAAGTATATATTTTGAAATTAAAGGTTATGTTTCTAGAATACGAATGGGTAAAAAAAAAATTATTAATCAAACATATTAGTGATGGAAATTTTTTCTTATTGATACTTGTTTTTTACACAGGAATTGCTGCTACAAAATAAATGTTTTTTATTTAAATGGAAATTTCATTAGTCTCTAAGAAACAACTTCTGGAGAAATATTTTTGCGTTTTAAATACTGAAAAATACTAAGATACATCTAAAATTGAAACAATATGTAAATAATCAATAACAGTAAATACAATGCAGCTGAAAGCAAAGTATGATTACATTTACAAGACAAAGTCTGAATAAAAAGTATATCAAAAAACGGATCAAAACGTCTGAACAGCTTTAGGCATTAATCTTCAGGAATGTTACGTTAATGACCTAACATACTATCTGTAGAACTACTTTATAAATGGCTTGAAACGTAATGAATGTTTTCTATGCGGGCACATAAACAAAAAGCTTTACAAGTATACTATAATTTATCATAGATAAAGTTAATTTACCTTTGTAGACCATACAAATACAGACGATGAATAGCTACAGAAAAAAAAAATTAGCATAATAACCACTGATTTAAATTTTAGTTGATTTCACTAACAGTTGAAGTAATTTAAGGAACTACAAGGCAGAAACTTATACATTCATATTGTATTTTAAAACAATTATACAACAATATTGATAATAAACCTCCATAGCATCCCTTTCCAAGTTTTATGTAATTCAAGGGACACTGAATCATTGCAAATATTCTCGTTGCGTAAAAATATCTCTATTTGTTCCCCGATAATGGATGGCGGATAAAGTCTTGACGGATAAATTATTCTCCTATATTGACTAACCCAATAACTTTTCAGTTAATTATGTTAAGTGGATTATTCTCAATAAGCTTTCTTCTTTTAAAAAGAGCATAATAATTTATCCGTCAAGATTTTATTTACCATCCATTATCCGGGAATCAATAGGGATATTTTACGCAACGAGAATATTTGCAATGATTTAGTGTCCCTTGAGTTACCTAAAACTTGGAAAGGGGTGCTATACAGGTTTAGTAACAATATTAGAATTTAATCCGTGCTCACAAATATCCAATCTCATTTTGCTTTGTTTGGACTGATTTCCATTATGCATGGAGTCTAGTGAAATTATTTAGCAAGTTCTTGTTAAAAAAAAAAAAAAAAAAAAAAAAAAAAAAAAAAAAAAAAAGTGGAAAATATTTCTGTCAAGAATGATTCTGAAAATGTCGCCGTTTGTTCAATGAAACTTACGTTAATCTAAATAAAGGTATTTTATCAGTTTTATAGTATTTTATATTATTAATTACACTGGACTCCAAAAGTTAAGGTACAGGGACTGGATGCTTTCGATTGCACACATTTTGTCGAATATTTACCAACACTATTGGCGAATTGTTCTTGAACTTCTAGGATGTAAAGAACATGTTGGATTATATATTTCTCGATGAAAATTCACATCGGGGTACAATTAGGAAGCTAATAATAAATTTAATAATAAAATAATATTTGCGATCACCTATGTAACAGAAAAGGCTGGAAATGATTTGTCACTGTCGTAAATGACTATTTGAGTCCCGTTCAACGTTTGTATGGATTTGAGTAACGCATAGCCCGAATATTGGTGAAGATGTTAACGTTTTTGTAAAAATTCAAAACTTTTCTGTTTATAGCATACAGAGTTTTCAAACAAATGTAACACAGCTTTACGAAAACTTGCCAAAGAATAGTAGTAACAGTATACTGCAATTAAAACATGGATATATTGAATATTTAATGAGATATGGTCATTTTATGAGATAATTTTTAACTGCGCATGCGAGGAAGATTTCGAAATTTTTATTTCATAATTTTGTAGTCAGTACTTTGGGGCAACTTATAAAAATTTAGTCAAATGTTGTGAAAACTCAGAAAGATAAAATGAGCTAATTGACAAGTTGTGGAAAATTCCTTATAATAAAGCTATTTTTAGAAAGCAATTCACTATATCGACTCTATCTTTGTGAATTTTTGCGATACTTGACTGGACTTTTTATATAAGTTGCCCTAAATTGATGACTACCAAATTATATAATAAAAATTTTAGGATCTTCCATGCATTCGCAGTTAAAAGTTATTTCATACAAATTCCCATATCATATTCATCAAATATTCAATATATTCATGTTTTAATTGTAGTATACTGTTTCTACTATTATTTGGCAAGTTTTCGGAAAGTTGTGTTAAATTTGGTTGAAAACTCTGTATGCTATAAACAAAAAACTTTTGGATTTTTCACAAAAAACGTTAACATCTTCTCGAATATGAATGCTATGCTTATACAAATGCATACAAACGTTGAACAGGCTCCAAATAGTCATTAACCACAGTGACAAACCTTTACTACTTTAGAATTTGAAAAACTTTCTGGACGGCATTAACGGCCAAGTCGCAGGAAGCAATTTTCAATGAAAGATTTGGGATGTTTGGCTTTTAACTTGTGCGAACTTCAGATATCACTACTTTTTCTGGCCGAAACATTAAGGAGAACTTGGCGCTTTTTTTTTTTTCTTCTTTTTTTTTTTTTTTTTTTTTTTTTTTTTTTTTTTTATTATTATTATTTATTTACAGAAAACTTTTTGTTGGGATTCATTTTTTTCAAAACCAAACTTGACAGTTGGCAGAGATGTAGAGGTTATGAAGTGAGAAAATTTTACTAGTTTCAATCAATATTATATTTAAATTTTCAATATTGTATGTTCTAAATTGCTTTCCGTCTATTTTTCGTTTGCCGACCGGAAAATAAGAGATATATATAAACTTTGTTTAATATAAAAAAAAAAATCACATACATTGAAATATCCATTTTTTCCAGAATTACTCATCGCAAATGTCTCGCTTGTATGTACAATGTTAAAATACTAGAAGGTATATATAAAACTTTGTTTAATATAAACACAAATCGCATACTTTGAAATATTCATTTTTCCAGATTCGTCTTGGAATGGCTGGGAATAATATTGGTCATTGAACATGTCTGGACTGTATGTACAATACAAAAATATCCATGAAACTAGAAGATATATATAAAACTTTGTTTAATATGAACAAAAATCGCATACTTTGAAATATTCATTTTTCCAGATTCGACAGAGAATAGCTTGAAATTGTATTATTTATTGCAAATGTCTAGGCTTTATGTACAATATAAATATATTCGTTAAACCAGAAGGTATATCTAAGACGTTGATTATTATAAACAAATAATCACATACTTTGAAATATTAATTTTTCCAGAATCGACTTGAAATGGATGGAAATGGTTTATTGATTGCAAATGTCTAGTCTGTATGTACAATGTAATACATCCTTATACTGAAGATAGAAGAAAGTAAAAATATCCGTAAATATACGGTTGGCTTCACGTCAAATTTCAGATTTTTTTTTTAACGGAAAATTTCTCTTTCGTGTTTGAATCATAAATTTTCGCGAAATAAACGGAAAATAGCAAAACTTTATGGCTTCAAATTATTTAAAAAATAAAACGATATTTATTTTAAACAATATGTTTTTCATTCTTCATTAATGATAAACGATCTTACATTTAAATGTTTTAACTTGTTACTTCATGAAAGCAAATTTACATATGAAAAATGGTAATCTGTACACAAAGGTAAAGTTTGTTTTTACCTAATATATTTATAATCCAGTAAAATTAGCTCAAAAAAAGGGTCGTTTGATGCAAAAATTCGCAGAAAGCTGGAAATCCTTTAATCACTTTGTTTTCATCCAAAGAAGGGATTTGAAGTTTATCCCATTTTTCCTACACTGTAAAAAAAAAAAAAAAAAAAAAAAAAAAAAAAAAAAAAAAAAAAAAAAAAAGTAAGGTTACTAAGAATTTTGTAGGAAACTGGGATGCCCAGAACTTTTTATGTAACCACAACAAAAGATAATCATGTAAAATTACAAAAGTTTCTTCAGTAACTGTTACTAAATATTGCTTAGTAAACCTACTAGTGATTTTTTAGGGAGTTTACCAAAAAAACTCTTATAAATTTACTAAATATTGTTTAGTGAAGTTACTAATGCTTGTTTAGGGAGTTTACTAAATAAGTTTTAGTAAATTTATCAGTGAATATGTTGTAAACGTACTATTCCTTTTTAGGGCGTTTTCTAAAATTTTTTTTGTAAATTTACTAAATATTGTGCTGTAAATTTACTAACGGTTTTTCAAGGGAGTTTCTCTAATTAGCTTTTGTAAATTTACTAAATATTTCTTAGTAAACATACTAGCGATTTTTAGGGAGTTTACTAAAGAATTTGTGGTAATTTTTCGAAAGATACTTTACTAAACGTACTAAGGATTGTTTAGAGAGTTTTCCATAGAATTCCTTGTAAGTTTACTAAATATTGTTCAGTAAACTTACTAACGATTTTTTAGGAGTTTACTAAAGAATTTTTCGTAAATTTACTTAGGATTATTTAGTCAAGATACTAACGTTTTTTTAGGTAGTTTCCTAAAGAATACTTTGTGAATTTTCTAATGATTTTTTAGTACACTTACAAAGGAATTTTTAGTACATTGACTAAGAATTTTTTTTGTAAATTTGCGAAGGATTTCATAGTACATTTACTATGATTTTTTTTAGTATTGCACCCAAAACTTTACATATACATTAGCAAAAAATTGTTGGTAACTTTATTAAAGTACAGTCAGAAAAATTACCAACGATTTTTTAGTATTGTGTCTAAAACAGTTTTTGTATTTTCGCCAGAAAGTTTTTTGTAACCGTGCAAGAGATATTGCAGTAAAATCAAAATCCTTCGATCAAAATAAGTAATATGGCCTGACGTGTTTTTCAGTAATACTACAGCAATTGCCAGAAATATTTGTATGTTATGCATTAAAAAACTGACTGAAGCTTCACTGTAGATATTCAAATAGGTACAAAATCATTTCCATATTAAATGAGCATTATAACAACAGCAGTAAATAAGCAGATAAGCAGAAGCAGATCTTATAGTTTTTAGTTAAATTAAAAAAGCGAATAGAAACAATAATGAAAGTAAAGTATCATTACTGAGTTTATAAAATATGCCTAAATTTTTAAAAAATGTTATCGATACACTGTTAAAAATAAAGTGTGATGTTTCACCAAGAAAATGGTGAAAAGTCGCTGAAATTTAGCTGCAACCAAGATATTGGCGATAAGTTTTACCAGTTTATTGGTGCTTTCTCAAATACCATTATATTAGTGAAATGTTAAACAATGATTCAGGCTTTTTATAAATCCAATTTTCTGGTGAAAGGTTGAACCATAAATCAAGATTTTTTTAAATTCCAATTTTCTGATAAAAGGTTTAACTATAAATCATGTTTTTTTTTTTTTTTAAATCCAATTTTCTGGTAACAGTTTGAACCATAATTTAGTTTTTTTAATCAAGGTAGGACCACGAATCAGGATTGTTTTTAAATCCAATTTTCTGGTGAAAGGTTAAATCATAATTCAAGGTTTTCTCTATTCCAATTTTTTGCTAAAAGTTTGAATCACGATTCAGGATTTTCTCTCATCTTTATGGGGAACTAACTTTATTAAATGTTTGGAATGGTTACAAAGGATTGTAGCTCTCTTTTTTCCCCTCACTTTGGTTTTCAATTTATCATTTTATGGTGTAATAATAAACAAAATTTCAGATTATGCGAGATTATCTTGCAGTAGGAAAGCTTTTTTTTTTTTTTTTATTAAACCGAAAATTATTTAAGTTTTAATTATTGATTCTATTGTCTTTGAAATATATTTAAAAAACAAATGTAAATCATTTTGATCTAATTTAATAAAATAATTACATTTTTTTCCCAACAAATATTACCATTCTGTCCTTTTACATTTTGGAATATTTCTTCGCACTCAGTTACACTTATAGTCCATTTAGTGTTTGCTTATTCACAAAGAAAAAAAAAAAAATAATAATTTTCTTTAGATTTAAATACATACCCTGTTTTTATTATTGTTTTAATTAAAAAGGCAGCTGTAAGTAGCAGAATCCATTTAACCTCTAATATCAGCTAATACAAAAGTATTACTTTAAACTTTAAAGCTTTTTTTTTAAATACACAATGTATTTCTGCAACATATTAAATACTTACTTTGAAGGGTTAATTTAATAACAGCAGTGTCGCCACCAAGCGACTAATTATTCTTACATATAAGTATTTTTTCAGTATTCCTAAATGATAATCTATGACGACGATTTATTTATTTTTTAACTATACTCGTAAAAAAGAAAAATATTCATCATCAGCAGCCTTGCAATTGCTGAAAAAGAAATGGTTACAGACACTATTAAATAGCAACACATTTAAGTTGGTTTGCGGTATGCCGCTCCATTTATTGAAAATACAAATTATATAATCATTAAATTATATGTATATTATGCCAGACTAATATTTACTGTAATATAATATCATTTTACATACAGTTTCTCTCATACAGTTTTAAGAAGGTGCTGCACCCTCTCTGACCATTCAGGTCATCAAATAAAAAGAATTCTTGAAGCTTAGTATGTTCTAAATCAAGATTTCAAGTCAGGTAAAATGGAATAGGTCCACGCAACAGGTTAAATTCTCCACCTGTTTTAAATGAAAGAGTAAATATTTTAAGACATAAAATATTTCTTGTGCAAACATAACAATAATCAAATTTCACACAGGGGAATTAATAAAAAAATTAAACAGTATATCAATTTAAATATCTTTTACAAGGAAATCTTCAGCATTTAAAAAATCAATCAGTGTTCGAAATCATTGGTGGTCCGCTGGCCCAAGAACACCAAAAATTCATTTGAACCACTAATTTGAAAATTTAATGGTCAGCAGGAACAGTAACCCCCCCCCCCCCCTCTCTAAAAGGTCATAGGTAAACTTAAATTTTCCAGTCTCGGAGAAAATGGCAACCTAACACAAATCACACAATTTTATTTATTTTAAAAAATAAATAAAACTGCATTAAACCTTAGTCAATTGAAATATTGGAATTAAAATATCTAAATAATTTTATAGTTTTTCTTTATGTGCTGTTTATTTAATTTTTAGTTATAATTTTATATTTTATTAGGCTAAAAATTTTGGATAACTGCAAAGAAAGTTTGTAAGAAAAAGCTTCAAAATTCTCCATTTGTTAGGTAAAAGAAAAATATTGTGAAATTCTTAAATGTAAAAAAATTTGCAAAAAGCGTCAGTTGGTTGAGGGAAAAAAATTCGTCAATCAATCGTGACTAAGAAAAACTAATGCTTGCCATTTGGCTGCAATAGGGTGTTAACGATTTTAATCAACGATTAAATCATAATTTTAATCAACTGATTTTTTTTTTTTTGGAAAATTTGTTATTGGGTCATTCCACACGAATTCAACCAATGGGTGTTGCAGCATAGTCACGGATTTTTTTTTAATTTTTTTTGTAGACAGACATAGTAGTGAAACCCTCAAATCTGAAATTTAAAACTAATTTGCGCAATATTCACTGAGATATACCCTTTTAAAAAATGGTCATTTTTACAAAATGGCGGCCATCTTGGATGCTATCCCAATGTTTATAAATGTCCATAACATGACAGCTAATGATTCAAATTTTATATTTCTGGTACCAATTTAAAGCTATTTATATAAAACATGCATATATGATATTAAAATAATAGTAATTTTTTATTTTAATACTGTTTATTACATTTAAAAAGAAAATATCACCCTCAAAAATTGGCTTACTGTAATGGGCCATAAAAAAAATGGCCCATCATAATTTTTTTTCAATCTTGCTAAAAACATTGCTCCATATGTATACTTTAAACAGAAAAAAAATTGGAGAGGTAAAGTTTTTCATTAAAGAAAAATAGCTTTATACACATAGGATGTCATTTACTATCTTAAAACACGTAACTATCTTAACACAGTGACTATCTTAAAACACGTAAGTATCTTTGGTTTAACAAATAATGGTTAAAAATATTTTTTTCTGGCATATGAATTAATGTATGAGCATCAATATATAAGTAATTAAATTTAGAAATACCAATCAGCAGTTAATTATACTAAAAACACATACATATTAAAATAACAGTAAATTTTCATTTCAATACTTTTTATTTCATATAAAATGATAATATATATAATTCTCAAAAAAATATACATAATGGAAAATATTTAGAAGGAAAAAGAGCCATAAAACATATTTTTTTGAAATATGGCAGAAATACTTGCTGTAAATCAGTTGAATTCAAATAAAAGATTAAAAATTAATATTAATGAGTTCATTGAGTTGACATTAGTTATTCAGTTCACTGCCAATTTCAATGAACAAATCTTGACAAAATGAGTACACAAATCTTGTGTGATACAAATATACAACAAAAACATCAAATATGTATAAAAGTAAGACTTAGATAAAACTTATATGAAACATATTTACATAAAATAAGAACAGGATACTTACATGGATATAACTTTATAATATATTGTTGAAAGGAACTTGATAATATGTTGTTAATAATTACCAAGGATTTAATCTGTCTTGAAGTTTAAGAATAAGAGTTGAATTGCTGTACGCTCCTCTGGAGCAACAGTATATGTTCTTCCTGTAGCAGTCATTGGGGTAGACACTACTTTCATTATATACTCATATGGAATCCAACAAACATCTGAAGATTTTGGCCATGAATATGATGAACTAGGACCATGAGGATGCATGAACATAATTTTATAGTCATTGAATTCCTCGCAGTGATCTAAAATCTTACCAATCCACCAATTAACACCATATACACATGCAACATATTGTTCACTTTTAAATGTTTGTGGTTTGTCGGTTTCACTAAATCTCACAGTAGCAATAAAATTTGTTGAGGACCCTGATACCCTGGAAACCAGTATTTGGCCTTTATTTATTGGCACAAAGCTGTGATTAACCTTTGTTCCTACGACTGTATCTGCCTTTGCATACCTATCTGCTAACGGATTAATGGCAATTTCAATTTCAGATTTTGTTATAAAAAAAACTTCCAATTCCTTTAACATATTCTTTTGCAAATGTATACAGATCAAATGCATTTAAGATACCATCTTTGAATGGACGCTGAAGACTTGTTTTGGTGGCCATGCGTTTTATGGTGCCGCCTATTCCATCACAAGCTCCTTTTCCATGGCAAGAGGCAAAAAAATGCCATTCAGCTTTCACACCATGGTCTTCTTCATGATGGCAGAGATTAATAAAATTTTTATAATTTTTGTATTGGGCTGATGATCCATCACTAAAATATTTTATGTATTTAATCTGTGGAATTTGTGAAATTAAATAATTGATAATTACTTTTTGAAAAGCCCAAACTGTAGTAATGTCATGAACTAAATGCTCGCTTATTGCACACATAGGAATAGATTTCACAGTATCAGTGATACTGTCCCTTATATAAGCAAGAAAGGGGTGAACTGTAACCTGTTCTTTTTGCCAATGGATATTTTGAATAGCATCTTGCACAATGCAAGTATAGTTTTCAGAAAAATCAGCTGAAATAATAGCAGTTTCTGTATTCAATTCATCCTTTGTTTTCTTGAAATATAAACTTTGTGATTTTGCAAAAAAGTGGTGTGAAGATAAAGCAAGGAGTTTTGTAATTAAATCATCAACAAATTCATCAACAGGCATAATCAGTGAGCAGTTTTTAAAGTAAGAAATAGAAATTTAGGTATAAAAATTGAATTTCTTGCATGGAAAACGTTTTGAATAGATTCCACATATACACATGCAGTAAAATCTCATTTATATATATTGCATTTAAAGGTTTTTCACAATTATACATTATATTCTTTATTTATTTTCTTATTTTCTTCAGTGTTAATTTTTTTCAATTATACATTTTTAGCAATGACTTCTTTTTTTTTTGGGGGGGGGGGGAGGGGAGTAATTGGAGGGTGGTCCTACAAAAAACTTATGAGATTATATTTCATTATAGTTTTACATTAATTCAGGGATTAAAAAATATTTAGTTTTGGCCATTATTTCTTAAATCAGGGATATTTACATGTTTTAAGATAGTCACTGCTTAGTAAGTGACATCCTATGTGTAAAAAGCTATTTTTTTTTAAACGAAAGATTTTACCTCTCCATTTTTTTTTATTTAAAGCACACATATGAAGCAATGTTTTTAGCAAGTTTGAAAAAAAAATTATGATGGGTCATTTTTTTTATGGCCCATTACAGTAAGTCATTTTTTGAGGGTGATATTTTCAGTTTGAATGTAATACACAGTATTAAAATAAAAAAATACTATTGTTTTAATATCATATATGCATTTTTTATACAAATAGCTTTAAATTGGTACCAGAAATATAAAATTTGAGTCATTAGTTGTCAAGTTATGGACATTTATAGACATACGGATAGCATCCAAGATGGCCGCCATTTGGAAAAAATGACCAATTTTCAAATGGCTATATCTCAGTCAATATTGCAAAAATTATTTTTAAATTTCAGGTTTGAGGGTTTCATTACTGTATCTGTCTATGATAAAAAATTTTGAAAAATCTGTGACTATGGTGCAACACTTTTTCTTTAAATTGGTTGATTTCACGTGGAATAACCCTATTTTAATCAATGACTTTTTATGGTCTATTTCAATGGTATGTAGGGAAAATCATTTGTAGTATATTGGACTGATATTACACTATTTCAAGCATATAGAAATTGATACACATCACTGAAATGTACAAAAAGATGCTTACTATAGAACATGATTAGCATAGCATTAATCGTTTATTTATGGGGGAAACAAAAGGATTCGCTTATAGTACTGTATAAATAAACAATAATTGCTGGAAGTTCGCTATTTGTTGTGGTAAGAGTTTTTTTTTTTTTTTTTTTTTTTTTTTTTTTTTTTTTTTTTTTTTATTTAACTAATTTATTCACTTCGTATGTATAAAATCTGTAAATCATATACAGGCTGCAAAAAAGATGTATATATTTCCGTTTATTGACGAAATATGTTGAAGAGGAATTTTCAACTGTGAAAATGCGTTTCTTAAATGAACTAATGTTTAGCATACTATTTGGTATATATTCAAATGTATAGATCATATATAGCGTTGCACAAAGGAATTCGGATATTTTTTCGATGACTGATAATAATTGCTGAACTTTAATTTTCAAATGTGTTACGTGTTTTGTAATTTGCTTACTTAGCCATCATATTTAACTTTATTAAACGTTTTTTTTTTGTTTGTTTTTTTACATAATTCTGAATGTGTTGGATAATTATTATCTGTCGTTGAAGCTTGATTATTTTACGTTCTTGTTTAAAAAAAATATTTTTATTTTGTATGCGTGTATATATATACATATGGGCGAGTTGTAAAAAACAGGGTAGGTGGGTTAAACCGGTTAGCGCAGATCCCTCCTTCAGTTGTACCCTCCTTCAGTTGTCTATCAGCCAACACGAGAAATAATTTGTCGGTAACCATTATGGCATTTATAGCTGATTGAAACGTTACTGTGTGCGGTTTTTTTTTTTAGTGTGAAGGAATTAGTTTCAATTACTCTTAAAAAATTTGTTTTATTTGATTCTAGATTTTACGCGTATAACCACGTTTTTTCAGCATATTAAATATTCCTGAGTACTATATCTAATTCTTTCCTTTCCTGATAATATTTTAAAATTTTTACTGATCTTTTGCTTATAGGATTAAGAGTAGTGACGCTATGTTTAAACTCTGTTATGTTGAAGTAATACCGGGTACTTAAGAGTGGGTCAGAACTGGGTATACCCGATTTTGTCCGACACTCATAGAATGTATTTTTAGTAAAGTTAATAAATTAGCATGGAATTTTAAATTGCATTCTTAATGCTGTTAAGTTATAATATAATTCTAAATCTATCTAGTTATAATGAAAAAACTTTAATTTTGATTTTGTTTTATATTAAAAAGTGGGTCTAATTTTTAACTTACATTTATGAAATTAAATAATTTGCAATTATTAATGAACAAAATAATGGTACTAATTAAGGCATAATTTTATATTATGCTTATTACATTTTAATAAATAACTTTCTAATCTGAGGTGTAATAACTTGCGTTATGGGTCCACTTAAAATGCAAATATATTTCGTGACTTGTTTCTCTAAATAAAATAATCTACCCAAATTGACAAATAATCCAAAAAATCCCAATCCTATATAACTAGGCTATATAATCTATAACAGAATTTTTTTTATCAAATATTAAACAGGCAAAAAAAACCCCCCTCTTGATGAATGAAACTTTCCCCAGACTCATTTGCTGTATATAATAGGAGTGGATGGATTACGAAAGAGGAAGATTTGGTTAAAAAATATACAGATTTTTTCCAATCCTTGTCCTGAAAAGTCCGTTCTTTAAATCCTTAATAGGTGTTCAATTCATATAAAAGAATCCAGTTAATCTAGTAAGAGAAAGCAATGTATTTATATATGCTTCTTTCCTTACTCAACGCATCGATTTCAACCCCTTGATGTGTCTTTCAAGCATCTCTAAGCTCATACTAAGAACAAGAGGTGAAAAAGTGGTTATTTTCCAACTCTGCGCGATGTATAACAATTTACCAAATTGGAAAATTATTTAAAACTGCATTTTCGAGAGCAGCAATTGTAAATACTGCAATCAGAAGGTTCGAGAAAACAGGGATTTTCCCCTACAACAATGTTTTTCCAGACCATCTTTTTGCTCCTTCGGAAGTGACAGAGAAACCCATGAAAGTCATCGCAGGATAATGGAGCTCAACCTTCCGAACATAAACGAGTTGACAACATCCAGCAGCTTTCACGTCGAGCTGCTTCCAGATGCAGCAGTTAACATCACAATCACAGGCGTCATCACTCACTCAAAATGTTACATCAACAGAATACATTATTAAAATTATCCATTCGACATCTTCAGACTATGTAGCCCAGCAATCTGTATTTCCAATTTCGCCTAAAATGTTATTATCCCCTTCTAAGGAAGGCTTTAGAATTGAGAAAAGAAAGGGAAAAACTTATTTTGATTTCTTCTCCCTATAAATTACAGATCGAAGCAGATATTAAGGAGAAATAAGCCAAACAAACTGCAAGCCGAAAAAAGAAGTTTCTTTAAAAGAAAAAAAGAAACCAAAAAAGATTTCGGACACATCTTCAAAAGAAGAGGATAATGAAACCTGTATGTTTTGCTATGAACTTTATTCAAATTCTAAATCCAAATACGATGTTTAAAATTCCACGATTAGGCATACGAAACATGTAGTAATGCAGAAGAATATGATGACAAATTCATCTGTGATTTTTGAAGCTAAAATAACTCGAAAACGTACAGTGTAAAGTAAGCAAGCCTATACAACGTAGAAAATTTGCCAACGAATTATTTTTTTTTACACATGGAAGAACACATGTGCAATTTCGTTTTGTTAAAAATAATTAAAATGTATTTTTTACTATATTAAGCAAGATCTTTTTGACCAAAATGAGTTTCCAGTAGTTTTAAATGAATACCCAATTTTACCCAACCAGCGAGGTAAAACCAGATTTTTGCATACGTTTGAAAAAAGCTATTTTTTAATATAAATAATTATATATATATATTTTGTTTGAAAAGAACGTTTTATTATAGCCAAGGATTCATTTTACATTAAAAACAGTGTTCAAAGTTTGTTTTCCCATTTCACAGCATTTGAGACTAACAACTTTTATGGTACCCGATTTTGCCCCACCTTCCCTACATATATTTAAAGGATGCTGTAGAAGAAAATAGCATGAAACATTTATTAGCTCCTTTCTACATCTGTTTCTACCAAAATGTTTGGTAACATGCCATTTATCTTTTAAAATAAGCAATTTTTTCTTTTCGCATACACTTTACGGTAGTTATCGCGATATATCACCAATAATAACACGTTGATATATTCCGATATTAAATTTACGCTATTCTCCCCACCTAGCAGTTAAACTTTTGAAAAAAAAAAAGATCAAAAAAGTTTTTCCGAAAACTTGTAGCAATTTATTCCAGGATGATATTTTAGAAGTATCGGCAAATATGTATATATATATATGTGCTCTAAAAGTTAAAATCTTCTAACTGATGATGCAATTGATTTTTAAAAACATGAGTTTTAACTCTTTCAAATACATTGGTGATCGTATGTCACTTCGTGCCTCATAAAGACTATATTTTTTCTACCATAAAACTAACTAAACGTCCGTATTTTAACACAATCTTCTTAGAGCAAATCAACAGGCGAGATTTACATTTACCTACGAAAATTTCTTAACATTCGGACAAATATAAATATTTTTTTACTAAATAAAATGTGCAAAAACTTCGACAAAATAAGCAAAAACCTGAGTTACATCGTGGTAAAAATCTTACCAGCCTTTTTCCCACAAAATATTAATATTTTTTCACTCGGGATACGAAAGCATTATGTTTTTACCATCTAAAAATTTCAAAGAGTCTAGATGATAACGACAAACTTTAAGAATTTAAAATACTGGAAGAACCTTGACCCTCCCCCACATCCCTTTCCAGGCATATTTCAAAATTACACATAAGACTCCAAAAATCAAATTATGCATAATATTAATACCAAATAATAATAACAATACCAAAAAGCATATACTTTCAATTCTCTTTGAAATACTGCAATACATTTAAAAAAATAGAAAATTTGTCTTTAAAAAAAATTCATTGTCCGAAGTCACTTTTCTGTTTTTCTGCGCATTTTACTGTACGACTCACATTACGTATATATTATTTAAAAATACACACTTAATGTTATACAGTAGCTTTGAAATGATCGAGTATTGATTTGGCTCAGATGTAAATGGATTTAAGGGTGAAAAAAATTAGTTTGAAAGAAAAAAAAAAAAAAAAAAAAAAAAAAAACACCAAGATTTTGATATGAAAATAAAATCTATATCTATCAATATTATAAAAAACAAATATATCTGCGCGTAACGCTGATGTCATTTTGCAAATGGCAGCACTTTGAAATCTGGAATGAAATTTAGGTTTTGCAATTTCCGTGTTCAGCTTGTCGTCAGCTTAAAATTCCGAGTAAAATGAGAACTCTATTTAATATTTTTGTTGAACATTGTCGCAATTCTATTTCAAAGACCCGTGATCGGGGGATGTAACTCACAATTATGTGGGTGGGAAACTGGAAATTGTTTTAAACCCTTCTGTTTAGGTCTAAAATGAAAGTACCAAGTTTTATCCCACGTACTAGGTGAACATTAGAAAATATGCACATATTTATAGTCGAAAAACATTTTTTAAATTATCTTAACAATATCTCAGAACAATTAATGCTTCCAAAAACATTGTCAATACAAATGTTGTAGAATTTGAAATTCTGAATAAAATGAGTACCCATATTAATATTTTTGCTGAACATTAAGGTCGCAATTCTATTTCTAAATTTTGCCTTAAACGCTAATCAGGAGAGAGACAGAGTTATCAATCCACCCTGCCTCAATTTATTACATACATGTATTTTCTTTAAGTTGTTGAGGCCCTTGAGATGTTTCTGTAAATATGTTAATGCTTTATTTTGTATATTTTGAGGATTATAATTTAGTAGTTATCGAGAAAGAGGTACATAATTGACAGCCGTTTTACATGCCATTTCTCAACTGATATCGTCAACCGTAAACCATAGTTTAAAAAAACGTAAAGCTAACTTTAAGTTAACTATATAACCCTTTTTTCAATATTCCGAAGGTTTTAAAATTTTATGAATTTACATTAAGATGCTCGTATACTAGTCGAATATAATTTTTATTAAAACCATCTTAGTCCTTTTCGTAAAATATCGAAGTTTAAAATTGTGCTATTGGTTGACCTATTCCTCTAGCGACAAGAATCCTGCACACTCATTTGTTCCCTCGCTCCTCCCCACTATTTTCGACCTCCTTAAATGTGATGCATACGCGCTGTTATTCACTATATATGTCAAATTAAATACGACGCATAAATCAAATACAATATCAGAGATCATAAACAATATTTCCCATCATTTACAAATCATTTTTGAAATATGCTAAAAATCATGAAATAGTGCTCTTTTTAAGTTATCTATTTGTTCGTAGCGGCTAAGCCGCACCTAGTAGGGCGGGGAAACTTAGTAAGTGCGTTTATTTCTGACCTATGTTGAAGGGATTAAAACAATTTCCAGCTTTTCCGTATTTAATTCCGAATTCGGCCTTTTTTTTTCATTTCCTACCACTGGGCTATATTCCGTAATCAAGAGTTTAAGCCATAACTCTGAAAATATCCAAAATAAACCTTAATATAATTACAAAATCCTCAATAAATTAATATATATATATAAATTAGAAACAGGGTGAACTGATAACCTCGTCTGTTCTGGCTTCAATCACTTGATTAACGAATTAGGCAAAACTTTGCATTATAATTGTAAAAATTCAACAAAAATATTAAGTACACATTTCAATCAGAATTTTAACCTATACAACACCTGTATTGACAATGTTTTTGATAGAGTTAGTTTTTTTTAGATATTGTTATGGTAATTAATAAAAATGTATTTTTTGACTATAAATCTGTACATATCTTCAACCACTCACCTAGTAAGAGTGGGAAAACTTAGTACATTCATTCTAGACTTTAAGTAAAAGGATTAAAACAATTTCCAGTTTTTCCCTAATTAATTCCAAATACGGCCCTTTTTTCCTCCCCTACCACTGGTCTATAAAGAGTTTTAAAGACTTTAAAATTCTATGTGCTCTCTTTTCTTTTTTCTTTTTTTTTTTTTTTTGGAGGGGGGGGGGGGATGCCAATTTCGAGTGGGAAGAAGAATCTTGATTATTTATTGTGACAATAAAATGACACAGAACAGTTTTTTTTTTTTTTTAAATTTAAGCAGTTTTAAAGAGTTTTGAAACTTTAAGTATTATTACTGTGAGATGTGAAGAAAACGGAGAAATGAAATTTTGAAGGTGAAATTTAGATAAAATTTTAATGCAATGGATATGATGGAATGAATAGTTAATGAAATTTGGGACCGATTATTTTTTCACTTAAAGTAACAAATACAGTAGAGCAATTTTTTTTTAACCTTTAACTGATGTCAAAGAAATTGTCACATAACTAGTGTGAAGCTGTCTGTGAGACCGCTCCAACGAAAGATGAATAAAAGCCGCGATAAATTCATAGGATGTTGTTTTTGTACTAAACTTTTTGCACAGGAGTGTTATAATTAAAATTCACCTATTCAAACGTCTCCGGTGTTAGTACTAAAGTGAAACAAAATTTCAGTAGTGTTCGTAATAAACTGAAACTTGCAAGTTAAACTATGAAAATTGAAAAAAACACTGGTCTGTGAGACCGGTAACACCAGTTAAAGAATAAAAAAAAAAGTTTAAACAGTTTAAACTTTGGTATTGTGGAGAAGGGAGTAAAAAGGGGAGGTGAAATTTCAGAAGAAAGGTTAGCAATGGCGGTTTTATCTTTATTTTTTAAATCAGAAATGAAAAGAAATGCAGAAGAGTTCCACCCCCCGATTAAGAAATAATATGACAGTAAAGCATTTTAAAGGGCTTTTAAAAAAATTTGTATGAAAATAAGCACTTTCAAGCACAAAAAAAAAAACCTTTTGAAAAATGCAAGTACTTTTAAGGACCGTACGAATCCTGATATATTAAAAATTTCCCGACTACAGAGTAGTCCTGCACGGGTCAAGTTGCACCAGACACAAAACCGAATATTTTACTTAAGTCAACCCGCAACTCGACCCGAACCCTCCAAAAATATTTCCTCGATCCGCAACCTGACCAGAATCAGCAAAAATAATTTCCGGCAACCTGCAACTCAACCCAGGCCTATTTCAACACGAACCCGAAATAAAAGGAAAGGAAATCCTGTTTTATTGATATTATGAAATGTAATCTACAATTACATCTCTAATAACAATGTTTTATGTAGGAAAATGGACAAATGTATATACTTTAATATTCAAACATATGTGAGTACCATGCCCACAAGTATTTGAAGTGAGGACAGCTTGTTAAAAAGCGCCATCGATATTCACCATCATGGTTAATCTCAATGGCGCTTGCTGACAAGTTGTCCACAACATGGCACACAATCACATGACACACCTAAGTGATGTAGGATAGGTGGGGCTAAAGTTACGCACTTATTAATTTTGATTTTTAATGAGCACATTGATCTAAACTTATGTGACGACTGATTAAAATGTCGTATTAAAACCTTAGGCACGTTCCACTATCAAACGACATTCTGTCAAATTATAATTCCGTGAGAAATTGTAATTAAAAAAAAAAAAAAAAAAAAAAAAACATTGCTCTGCGTATCTTTGCCCTATTCGTTGGGCTAAAAGTACGCAGTGATGAGGCAAAAGATTCGCAGTGCGCATTTTTTCCCCATTACGGCCGGATTTTGCCCCTATATTCACTAAAATGAATGAGTAATGTAAAAGCATTAGTAAATTTTGATAATATTGAAACTGAAAATTCTAAACTAGACCATGAAAAAAACAGCGGTCTGCGAGATCGCAAATACCAGTTAACCTCCAACTGTTGTGACAAAAATCGTTTCATAAATACTGTAAGTGGTCTCCGAGACCGCTTAATCGTTGATTGAATAAAATGGTTGACTGACACATAAGAGGCGGTTTCTGCGCTAAACTTTATGCAAAGGGCTATTATAGTAAAATTTCCCGCATTCAGAAGTCTTCAGCTATACTTCTAATTTACCAAACGAATCAAAATTAAACTAACATAACTACTTAAATTGAAAATTACAAGTTAAACTGTGAAAACTGAATATTGCAGCAATCGGCGAGACCGTTAACAGGAGTTAAGGATTAAGGTTTAAAACAAAAGCGATTCATGAAACAATATTGATTTTTAAAAGTAGGTAGGTAGATACCAACGTTCTATATTTAAAAAAAAAAAAAAAAACTTAACTAGAAAAAGGAAAATGTAGTTTACAAACTTATATTAGTTAAGCAGCTATTATATTTTATATAATATAATATAAACTTAGAAATTGTGAAAAGCTTTGCATCTAGCTAAAATGATAGGGCAAAGTTCCATATCTTAAACATGTTCGTATCTTTGTCCCAAGAAGGATGCGTGCTTTTACCCTATTCCGCAGTATTTTGCTTAACCGGCTACCTATAAGTATAAACAAATGTGATCGAGGTAAACTACGGCATTTAGAAGCTAAAAATATTTCGATCTCCACTAAAATTTTGGATTTGTAAAAATTCCAGGTACTATCAGCTAACAAATAAAGTGAAATTTAAAAAATATTAGATCAAAATTCGAAAATTTAAACTTACCTCATTTTCTTAGCACAAATTGCTACTTTTAATCAAAGGTTTAAACAAATGACTAGTACACTTGAAACAAAACTGCCACCTATTGGTCATGAGAGCCGAAATGTTGCTTCATATGAAATCAGCCGGTGCGTATTTTTGCCCCGCTCATATCTTTACCCCTACCTACCCTATATCTCTCTTTGCATGAGAAAGTAAAAACTCGGCATTTTATCGCTCAGAAACTCACGTAAAATTAAAATGCAGTTGTTTATATTTAGGTTTTTTCCAAGTCTAAGATTTTCACAAAAAGTTTGAGCAGAACAATTTTTCAGATAAAATAAATACATATTTCAATATGAATGAGCTATTATTAAATTTACTCCTTAACCTTTAACTGATGTCACAGAAATTGTCACAACTAGTGTGAAGTCAATTAGTGGGAAGTTGTCTGTGAGACCGCTTTATCGAAAGATGAATAAAAGGCACGATAAACTCATAGGATGGTGTTTTTGTACTGAACTTTTTGTACAGGACTGTTATAATTAAAATTCACCTATTCAAAAGTGTCTGGTGATAGTACTAAAGTTCGAAACGGAACAAAATTTCGGTAGTGTTTGTAGTTAAACTGAAAATTGCAAGTACATAAAAAATTGCAAAACTATAAAAATTAAAAAAAAAAGCTGTGGTCTGAGAGGCCGGTAACATGAGTTAAAAGTTAAGAAAAATATATATATATAAGAAATGTGATAAATTCTTTTTATTTAAGGCACAGTTAAGAACCATTTATCCTTCTCTAGGAATAGAAAAATTTTACCAACATTTCATTTTTCATATACACGCAAACATATGTATAATATTTCTGATAGTTTTAAAACACATACCCATGATATGTGTGTATGGATAGAAAAGTGCCCAATATTCAGAGTTAGAAGCATAGGAGAGAGTATGGAGGAATGGAACACATTTTACAAAAATAAGAAAATGAACTTTGTTTGACACAAAAACAATATTTCAGTTTATAGAATACAAAATGAAACACTTTCTAATGTCCTTGGCAATATAGAAACATAATTTTCAGAAACAATTTTATAATTAAAGAAATTGCAAGTTTCAAAATTTGTCCCATGCTTAGTTTAATCCATGCTTAGACCCATGCTTGAAGGCTTAGTTTATATTATGGATAATATACACTATACAGTATAATGTTCTATAAATAGGGAAACTATTACATCTATGCATAAACAAGTGATTAATATTCAGAAAGCATAAAAAGTATATGAAGCAAAATCATTTCTGATCTTGAAATAATCTTTTACTTTATACAATTGAAATCTTATGCAACTTTTTTCAACTGGAGATTGGGCTACCATTGCTTCATCTAGTGTGCGATTGATGAAATGTCTAGAATGATCATATTCAAAAATTTGTATTACTACCAAAACAAAAACAAATTTTGCAGGAAATTTTGCAGGAAAGTAAAAGAATATATAAAATTTATTAAGTTAAACCATCTCTTTGCATGTTCGCCAACATAAATGAAAAATAGTGGAACTTCGAAGGATCACTTTTTGCTTCCTAATTGGTTTGATTAAGAGTATCAACAATAACACAGATTATAAATCATGTAAGCGTGAGGGGGGGCGGTGTTATGAAGAAAATTTTATTGTATTATTTATAGTAAAATTTTTATTGTATAATTTTTTTTTATAAACAAAAAACTTTGAGTTTTATCCATTGCTGGCACATCTGCCCTATACCTAGATTTTTAACCTGAAAAAAAAAAATATTTTGGACATTCTTTTGAAAAATCTGTCAACCCGAACCCGACACACAAGATTCAAAACCCAAACCGACCCGATCCGAACCAAAAAAGTAAGGTAAACCCGACCCGATGCCGGAATCTAGTACAATAAATACCGATTACACGGCACGACTCTAATATTAAGAAAGATAATTTTGGTATACATTTAAACTATTCTGCAGAAGAATAGTGGAATATTTAGCCTTCATTATCAGTCAAAGGGGGGGGGGGGGTACTATTCATTGCATCACTAATTAAAAATTAAATATTTAATCTGCTAACCATATTGCAATAAAATATTATTTTTTGCATAAAACATTGGAAATTGCACGCATGCAGTAAACACTGATGTAAAGAATAGTCATTTGACTGAACGATAAATATTTAACAACAAAATAATAGGATGATTACGCATTAATACCTGCTAAAATCATGTTACATTATAATTCAAAATCAAACGGTCTTACTGTGTAGTTCATTTTTACTTATTAGGAATCAAGGAGAATGGAAATATAACAAAATTTAACTCATAAAGACGAAATATTTACTTACATCCTAATTTGAAATCATAATCAAGATGGATACCTTGAACACCTCTGTGGTTGCGTGAATAGTCATTACGTCATCATTGAAGTCCTTTCTCATTGGCTGACATGGGAGACTAAGATATTTCATGTATTTCTACTATGCGAGTGGTAAATATTATACCCGGTTACAGATAAAATTCTAGTAAACATGCAGATTTCTGTAGTTTTACAAAAACTAGTTTTGTAGGATTACAGATTTTTTTTTTTACAGTGTAGTGAGCTTCAGACATGGCGCAACAAAAACCTAAAAAATTTCGGACTTTTTTCAGTTTTTCGCAAATATCTCAAAAACCATTCACTCTACAGAAACAGTTATAATTCATAAATTGTAGACCATAAAATTCTTCGTCGATTGAGCACCACAGACTAAAAATTCCTACAAAAATAGGCGAGATATAATGGATCAAAAAGTGCATTTTTCCAATTTTTCTAAAAAGTCTCAGAAAATTGGTTTTTTGAAGTGCTCATGTAACCAAGCGAAACGTACTCACACATATATTTGCGCTTATGATTACAATTTTGAAACCTTAACCTAATCCTAGTGTTACATTAAACAAACACTAATAGTATCTGAGTAAAGGGGTGATTGGTGGCGATAAAATAAGTTGTCATCTAGCCAAAGAGATTGGAGTTGCAAGTATAAAAAGTGTCATTGGTGGTGATTTTGGCCATGTGAAATTCAAGAGATCCAATCGAGTAACTCTAATAAAACGCTTCACGTGCGCTGTTAAAATCCATGATGAGGAGGTATCCGTCGATCCAGATACTATTTTTTGCCAAATTTCTTTCCACAAAAATTAGAGGAAGAACTTAGAAAGTTCTTTGAGTATGAATTGGACCCATTTCCGACTTCTCTGTTCGATAACTTTGGGATGGGGAGAACGCGAAAGTCGGTGT
This sequence comes from Maratus speciosus, assembly GCA_963932465.1. NCBI lineage: Eukaryota > Metazoa > Arthropoda > Arachnida > Araneae > Salticidae > Maratus > Maratus speciosus. The sequence continues at coordinate 423,656,574 of OZ010795.1, forward strand.
TTTAAGATTTGTTCCTGTATTCCCTCAAGTAACTTGAGTTGATTTGATCACCATTTCTTATATACTAATCATTTTAAATAAATTATTTTTCTTGATTTTCTGTTATTATTACATTGTTATCTAACATTTTATACATGAGAACTTCAAAAAACCAATTTTATGAGATTTTTTAGAAAAAAAATGGGAAAAATGTACTATTTGATCAATCATATCTCGCTTATTGTTTGCAGAATTTTTAGTGTGCAATACTTAATCGACGCAGAATTTTATGTTCTATAATTCATAAATTAGAACTGTTTCTGTAGAGGGAACGGTTTTTGAGTTATTTGCGAAATACTTAAAAAAGTCCGAATTTTTTGAGTTTTTTGTGGTGCCACTTCTAACGCTCAACAGGAAAAATGAGACAAACTTCAAATTCCTTCATTTGGATGTAAAACAAAGTGATTAAAACAAATTCCAGCTTTCCACGAATTTCGGTTACAGAAATCCTATTTTTACTGGCCTATTACGCACAACTGTTGAATAGGTATTCAAAATTATACTATAAAGAAAAATTTTTATACAATCAGAGTTTAATAAAGATGTAAATCACATGCGTTGAAAAATAAAATCACTATTAATACTAAACATGTAACTGAAATTCTTTGTTAAATTATCATAATTATTTTGTTTATATTACCGTCTCTGTCACTGTTTTTATAAATGACTACGGATAGACACTTCAAAATATATCTTACATATATAAAATCCTAATGAAACAAATTTATGAAACGGATATATGAAACGACTGAAATGAAACTAATTTATGAAACGATTCTTCAAAACGAGTAAATAAAAAACTGATTATGTTTCACGGCGATTTCTCCTAAAATATGGAATATTTTGCGATGTAATTAACACCAAAAATCACTATTGATCGACAGATATCAAAACTGTTATTATAAGTTTTAAATTAGAATTAGATTTCGAAATATTATTTTATTTTTTTTTTTTATTTTTTTGTAATTTTTAATACTTTTCTCTAATGGTGGCATCTCAAATTTTAATCATAACATATATTTTTTTTCGTATTTTAGAAAAGGTTATTATTTTAAACTCATTTGGCGACCAGTTTGGCCTCCCTTAAATGTATGCTAAGAAATGTGTCATGTTACATCTATATATATAAAAGAAAATCTAGATTTTGTATTAATCAACGCGCAGCCCAAACTACTGAACCGAAAATTTTGAAAATTGGGGTCAAAATACTTCTTATCACATAGAGTGCCGCTAAGAAAGGATTTCCTAAAATTCCACCCTTAAGGGGGTAAAATAGAGAACAAATACCTTACCTTAAAATACCTTAAAAATCTGATTTTATAGTTATTTTTCAACTAATAACATATTTTAGTGTATTTGTGTATGCTGATTCGAATGGTACTAACCAAATTCTTTTAAGTCTAATAGTTCGTGAGATATTCCCTACTTTTTCTAATTTGGTGATGTCTTTGGCGCCAAAACCTAAAATTTTCGAATGATAAATTCTAAAAATACATCCGTTAGTACAGCAACGTAAAAATTTAAGTTGGGTAATTTTGTTAATCAATTCTTTTGGTTAAATAATTAAAACAGTTATATGAGTTAGAAAAAAGTTACAAACGCCTCGAAAACTAATTTTTTTAAAAATTGGCACTTTTTCGCTATACCAATACAATGGCAAAATGTATGCTATTGCGCCATTTATTTCAACCCTAATTGTACAAAGGATTTTTATTGCAAACCGTGCCAAACGATTTGCCATTTATTGAACGTGAATATTTTTTATAAGTATTATTTAATCGTAGCATCGCAAAATATCTTAATTTGTTATTTTTCGAATAGAAAATATTTATTATTAAATTGAAACTTACATTTATTGCTGACACTGACATGGATTTTTTTACCATTTGGCAGTTACGTGTGAATGAGGAAGCTGTGATAAAATCATTTCATAACTTAGAAGTTCTACATATAAAAATGTTTTGTTAAAAAAACCATGAACGTCTTCAGTCAAAAAATGAAACGTTTACTCTTTACTATAATGACAGACCATGCGTATTACGGATGCCATGCTGCATTTCTAACCTAGAGAAATTTATAATTTCAGACCTGCAATTTAAATTGACTTTATTTATTACTTTAATTCTGTTATTTTAAGTATTGACTTGTATTGATTAAAAAAAATGGTGAAAGTCTGCAATTTTCAAATGTTATATACTTTAAATGTTCATATTTGTATCAAAATTTTTTTTTCTTCAAATGTTTCATTTCAATTTGCTCTAATGATTATGCTTAGTGACAATTGTGTTGGTATAATAGGAAAATTCCAAAATCGGGTACTACTTAGGGTACTTCTTAGTTATCCCGTCGACCAAATTACTGTCGCCAAATTGTAAGATTAAATGTCAATAATGGTTGCAATTAATTAATTAATTGTAAGATTAAATGCCAATAATGGCCAATAAAACCATTAATTCGACGTTTTATTTGTATTTTCATTATTTATTTGCTAATTCATTGGTCCTTTCGTTATTTAAAATAAAAATTATGTCATCTTGTATAATTTGGCGAGTGGTTCGGCCTTTTATATAAATTGGCGAAATTGGTCGACCGGATAACTAAGAAGTACCCTACTTAGTTATCCCGTCGACCAATTTCGCCAAATGATACAAATTGACATAATTTTTATTTTAAATAACGAAAGAACAAATAAATTAGTATAACATTAATAAAAATATAAATAAAACGTCGAAATAAAAAAATCACTTGATAAGTTAAACACGTGTAACTTGCTTACAATCAAGTAAATGTGACATTTATATCAACCATTACTGGCATTTAATCTTATATTTGGCGATAGATTTTTGGTCGACGGGATAACTAAGTAGTGCCCAAAGCGGTTACTGATTTTATTTAAAATACAAAGAAAAAGGTTTAATAAGAAATAAATATGGCACAGATGTCATATATATTGGCGCGATTTATTTCTGGCACCAATGACATATATGCACCCGGTACTTAACTGCCGCCAAAGTGAGGTTATTTTGTTTGATATGGTAACCTGGATATAGATGATATAGTAACGAGGTTTTCACCAAATTGACCTCGGAAAAAATCGCGCCAATATGAGACGTATATGACATCTGTGCCATAAATATTGTAAAATAGAAATATTCAATTTAAATATGAAAGTAATGTTTGTACTGCTTAAAAGTTTTCATCTTCAAAGGTTTAAATTGAAAAAAATATTTTCCAATTTGTCGTTTGCTCCTGGATAAAAGAAAAAATAGGTACTTTTGTTAAACACTTTGCTTTTATGTTAGCAGGGCACAAATCTCGCCAATAGAATTTTTTGTATCGCAAATACCAGCACTTACATTTTTACTCATCATCATCTACTATATATATATAACGGAAATACCTATTTCATTCTGACTGGCTGTAACTCAGGTTCTACTGAACAGACTTTTGTATAACTAACACTATTAGTTAGGTAATTTGTTTTAGAACTATTTTAATGTAAAACAAGTAATATAAAAATGTTGTTTTTATAGTCAATTCCTACTTAGTTCATGAAAGAAAAATTTAATATAATCCCTTAAGCTAATATTAGATTTTGTTGCTTTAAATTATCTCAATTTGTTGATTTTCTATAAGCAAGTATGTTTACAATGGGTGTCTATGGGAATTTGGCGAAATATTAGAGGTATCGCCAAGTTGGCGTCACGTTTGGCTACTCATTTTGGTGATATACTACCAAGTTGGCGACAAACTTAGCGGTATATGGCGACAGAACAGGATCACCCCCTATGATACCCCCCTTATAGATATGAAGGTGCATTAAATGCTTCAATAATCAATGGCCGCCATTTTGTCTCCCATGTGAAACTAAAATTAATTAATTAAATTTTAATTAATGAATTAATATTTGAAAAAAATGCATTAACATCAATTGTCATCCGGTACAAGTTTAAAAAATTTTATTTCAACTTGATAGGATGATTAATAAGTATTTTATTAACGATTGAAAATTTGAACAATATATATATATAAATAAATAAATAAATAAATATAACTAATAGTAGGAATTGAAAAAAAAAAATAGTTCTACGTTGCTTAGTGACAGCTACGGGAGTTTTAAAACTACGTGTAACTATGTGTAACTATTTAAAACTATGTATAAATAAATATAACTAATAGTAGGAATTGAAAAAAAAATAATTCTACGTTGCTCAGTGATAGCTACGGGAGTTTTAAAACTATGTGAACCCGTTTAGGAAAGATTACCTTTATTTAAAGTTCTACTGAATGGATTTTGATGCTATGCGGGGACGTTCTCAGTGGTGTAGTAAAAAACTAAAAGATGTACGCTATATTCAGAGAGTATATGCTGGAGAATATATATGCTATAGCTATGGAAGGTGTGCAGAGGGGTTTTTTTAAATCCAGAGGGTAATCCATAGGCCTATAGGTCCCCGAGAGTTCTATAATCTGGTTAACGCGATTATGAAAGACATATTTAAATTTAACTACCTATAATATATATGAAATACACAGAGAAATGTCGTCCGGCTGCTTAGAACTTGAGTTATATTGTATAGATTTTGATGGGACTTACATTGTTAGATAATTTTTCAGAAAAGATTTTATTATATAATATCGTTCTACGTTGCTTAGTTAAATAATTATGGGGGAAATTCAAAATCAGATGAACACGATTGTGAAAGATTGGCTTTTTTAAAGGTTCTGCTGAATGGATTTTGATGGGACTAAAATTGTTAATTAGAAAAGTTTTAGCGAAGTGTTTGATACATTTGCCAGTTTAAAAGATTCTGCTAAGTGGATTTCAGTGGAACTTGCTTGGTTAGTTAGTTTTTCAGGTAATGTTTTCGTATAAAACACATATCGTTCTAGGTTGCTTTGTTATAGTATTTTGGCTGAAAGTTCTAGAACAGGTGAATCCATTTATGAAAAATTAGCCTTTTTAATAGGTTCAATTGGACGGATTCTAATGAGAATTGCATCGATAAATTTTCAGAAAAAGGATTTTAGTGTATTACATATTGTTCTATCATACTTTACCAAATCCTACAGTAAAGGATCAACTAAAGAATTTTGTCCTTAACAGCTCAAATTTTGTCTGTCTCAATAGAAGATATAATAGCATAATTACGTTCATATCGTTTGTAGCAATTTGGATGGGTGCTCCAGGTAAATGTCCATATTGCTTTCAAACGCATGATCGAATTCGCAGATATATTTCGTTTGATTCAAGGTTTGTTTACAAAAACCGACCAGCGTAGCGGGCGAAGTCTTCTAGTTTATTCGTAATTCAATTTGTATTTCATTATCTATTTATTTAATACAAAACTTTCATTTAAAACTGAAACATTTAAAATAAATGGCTTTCACTTCTTTCTTCTTTTTTTTTCTGAACAAAACGAAAAAAAAAAAAAAAAATAGACACAGATGTCATATACGCAACGCGGTACCAAACTGGTGCCAAAATGGCGTTATTTTGCCTGACATGGTAGTTTGGCTATTGTTGCTTATCATATATATTATAAAGCAGTAAGATCAAAAAGTTCCGCTCGAGTGTTTTCAAAAACTACTAGGTGGATTTTTTTGCAAGTTATATCATTCGATAAAGAATATTCCCGGGGTGGTTTATGAGAAAATATACACGGATAGCTATAATTTTTGATAATAAATTTCGTATTTTATTGATATTTTTGACAAAAAGGTTGCCAGTGGTCATTTTGGCGAAAATTATCTTTGATAAATGAATTAAAATGGCTATACCCGTTAGAAAATAATACAAACATCTTGCAAACAAAGGAAGAAAATAATTACTAATATTTAATTAAAAAAAAAAAAAAGAAAGAAAAAACCGCTTTAATGAGGGAAAATATTATAAAAGAAAATATTTAATTTGAACATACATAAAAGGAATATTCTTAATGCTTAAAAATGAATTCAATATGAAATATTTCAATTGATGCAATATTTGGCGCTTTATCGCTTCCGCCAGGTTAAGAAAAATGTATACTACTTCATTATCCTGTAGATCAATTTTGCAAAATTATATAAATTGACAAATTATTCGCCAAATTATATACATGGAAGAATGTTGCCACTCTAAACTTTTAAGAAAGAAAAATTAATTAATTTAAATTCAAAAAATCCCTAAAGAATAGGGTTACTTTAATGATGACGTTCACTTATGGCGTAAAGCGATATACCAAATATAAAATTTGATTTATTTAGATAATTTCGGACAAAAGAATGCTAACAGTTTACATATTTACATGCAGAATTATTAAATTAAACCATAAACAAAAGCATATTTTTAGGATATATTATTTGTGAATAAGAAGTACCTAAGTATTTTAAATGTAATGATCGCATTTATTAAAGAACACGGAATAAATATCAATGATAACGGAAAATTTCAAGAAACCTGATGCTCTTTATTTAGCCAAAAAAACGTAGACGGATATAACTATAAAATTTATGTAAACATTAAATATAGGCTTAAAGAAAATAAATTTCAAGTTTTGCAGTAATTTTAAATAACGAAAGAACATGCAAATTAGTAAAACGATTTTTTTTACAAATTCAATTTACAAATAAAACGTCGAATTAAAAATACTTGATGACGTAACTAACACGTTTAACATATTTAATGTCAACTGAATGTGACATTTACGAGCATCCATTATTGGCATTTAACCTACATTTCGATTATACAGTTTGGCGACATTTTTTTTGTCGACGGGATAATCAAGGACACAGATGTAATATACGCACCACGTTGGCACGATTTTTTTCTGATGCCAATCTTAATCTTCTGATGCCTAAGTACGCACCGGGGTACTTAAGTGGCTCCAAAGTGTAGTTTATTTTGATTGATATGGTAACCAAGAGGTTGTTGTTTAGTTATTAATAAATTATTTATTAACTTTTATTTGTTTTTTTTTTTTAATTATACAAATTGTTTTGTTCTATAGTTATTAATTAAACATTTTTTTAATTTATTGATATTCCCCTTTTTTATATATATATGTAACTAATATTCGAAAACAAGGTTTTCGCCTAATTGGCGTCAGAAAAAATCGCGCCAACGTGGTGCATATATGACATCTATGCCTAATCAAGTAGTACCGAAAAAATGCAACTCAAAAAATTGATTATATAAAATCTCAGTATTATTATTTTTAATTATTTTGATTTATAGCTCATTCTCCTATTATGCGTCTTACTGGAGAAATTCACAGAAATAATTCTAAAAATGGCTGTAGTTATGAGTTGCAGGATATTTATTTAAAGTGTTGATTTTACTTTTGTCACCAAACAATGCGATTTTAAGCCAAAAAGGCATAACCGTGACTTCAGCTGGAGCGATATATATATATATATATATATATATATATATATATATATATTTTATGTGTATGAGAGAGGGTAAATTTTTATTTTCCAATGTAAACTGTATAAAGAGCAGTTAATATTATAAAAATGGATTCAAATATTTAAATTTCAACGTAAATGTTTGTTAGACATACACATATTGTAAAAAAATATTTAATTTCACACATAAAAAAAAAAAAAAAAAAAAAAAAAAAAAAAAAAAAAAAAAAAATCACCATACTTTTCAATGGAAAAATGGCGGTATGTTTTCTCCCAAACTCCGATTCTTATAGACTTGAACTCAGATTACCTAATATTGTTCTTCCTTTAGTTTTTTTTTTTTTCTTTTCACAATATCGATAATTTCGTTTATAGAAAATTCATGGCTTCAAAAGTTAGGAAATCGAGTTATTCTTAAGGAGGTTTATGCAATTATGCGTTATTACTATAAAATAAACTCGACATTTTGAGGGGAAAAAATTGCATGCTGAAATAAATTTTCAATGTTCTTTTCATTCGCCATTTCTTTTTATTTTTTCCTGCATATCTTCGATTCTTTTAGGAAGGTATTTAAAATATATTGGACTAATTTTCCGTAATCTGGTCACCCGCCAATTGGAGTATTTTTCTATATTTTTGGAAGATTGATTTATAATTGAAGACTGTGGATGGTGTACCCGATTACAAAAGATTAGAGGGATTTTGTAATTAGCTATTATTATACTTATAATTTTTTTATTACGGAGCATAGGAACAAAATTCAGTATTATATATTTTTCATCTTCTGTTATTGTGATATCACGAAAAAAGTAACAATTGCAAGGTACTGGGAAACTTTGTATTACCAATGGATGGAAAAATATTTGTCAATTTATCAGTTAGTCTATATAAGAAAAAAATGCAATTCTGATTAAATAAAATTTAGATCATTATAAAGCAATTTCGTCTGACAGACAATCCTATAAATTCTTAGTGACAAATAAACGATTATTTTCAATATCAGGATTACTTAGGCAACATATCGAAGAATAATTTAATCTTAAATATAAAGGAAATAGTATGTCGCTTTATCTCTCTGTGTTTTTATACTCATTGGAAAAATGCAAAGAAAATCTTCGGTTCAAGTATTTACGAAAAAGATATGTACTAAAAATTTTGCATAACTAATGCTATTTATCATTGTCAGTTGTATTTAAGGTATAGATTTTTGTTGGTAAAAGATCTATAATTGTTTCAGAAGCAATTTTACATAATGTAATTAAAAGTAGTTTGGCACGAAATTAACTGTTTTATAACTAACTCTGCTACATTTGTAACTAATCGTTGCAAACACTTCTAATGCTTGACGTTAGCCTTGGCTTAATACGATTACGGAAGATTTTATTAGATGCAAAGTAAATGTTTAATTTTCTACCAGTATCAGTCATCAAGGATTTTTCCAGGTCAACGGTTACATGATTGCAACTGGCCTATAAAATGAAAAGGCAATGAAAATGATGTCTTTTTAATTTTATTCAAACAATTCTGATTTAAAAATACACGTTTTTTATGCTTCATTTTTCTTTTGAGTATGATGGTTAAACACTGTGTTTTGTGAGCAAATAATTTGTTATACTTTTGACTGTATTTTGCCTTCTGCAATCTGAAGATGGAAAACTGTAATAGACCTTCCAGGAGATGATGCATATTACGAAATATAACATAAAGCAGAATGACGCTGTATTCAAGCTGTTAGAACAACACATTTCGTCAAGCTAAGAAGTCCGGAGTCCAAGAACTAACAACCGAATACGAATCACCCGAAAATTATTTAAGTTTAATGGTCATTCTCTGCAATCATTGTAATGTTCAATAATTTAGTACTGTGGTGACTAAAGGTATTTCAATTCCTGTTGCCATAACTGCTTCATTCACCTACCAAACTCCACTATAACTGATAAACTAAAACAGTTCGTCTGAAGAGCCCAAATTTTGTCCAACTCATACGATGGTACAAGAGGACATTCCAGGTGAAAGTCCATGTTGCTTTAAAATAAAAGGTCAAATTGGGTCAAATTCACTATTTAATTGAGTATTGTGATTTAAGGTTCGTTTGCAAAAAAAAAAAAAAAAAAAAAAAAAAAAAAAAGACCAGCGCAGTGGGCATGGCCTGCTCGTTTATTAAGAAATGTTTATTTGAATTTATTTTCTTTTTATTTACAAAAAAAGTTATAAAATGTTTTGTTCTGTAGTTATTACTTAAACTTTTTTTTTTTCATTTAAAAAAATAGCAGAAAACAATTTAAAATTACATATGTAACTGGTATTCGAAAACGAGTTTTTCGCCAAATTGTCGTAAATAAAAATCACGCCAAACCTGGTGCGTATACGACAATGAAACAAATAATGACATTTAATTTCCGATTCAATGCAATGTTTTAATGGTACTACTTCGCCGGCCGACCAATTTTGCCAAATTATACAAATTGACATAATTTTTTTTTTAAATAACGAAAGAACAAATAAATTAGTATAAAATTAATAAAAATACAAATAAAACGTCGAAATAAAAATCACTTGATGGCGTAAACACGTGTAATTTCCTTAAAGTCAAGTGAATGTGACATCTACGATCAACCATTATTGCCATTATCTTATAGTTTGGCGACAGATTCTTGGTCGATGGGATAACCAAGTAGCACCGTTTTAATTTAACACACGAAAAAATAATGCTAACTGGCGGGTTAAAAAAAAAAGGCTATTGGCGAGATTTGCACCCGACTAACATAATAGTACTAGGAATTCTTTGCGATCATGGCAACTTTTATGTAGTTTTAATCGAAAAAATAATTTTGATTCTTTAATCAAAATGGAAATCTTTCTTATGAAGAGAAAAGCCCGTTGTTTATGGCAGTTATATGACTTGGACTATTATAATTTAAAAAGAAATAAAACACAGTTTATTTATGATCATAAATTATTATCTTCAGTTATATTTTCTTTCATTATAAATGTGCTTTTATCGTTCATATATCACATGTAAATTTTGCACAATTTTAATTTTTTCATTATCAAAGAGAAAAAGTATTTTGGGATGACATTTATTTGAAAAGTATAAACCAATCTAGTGATTATTTAAATAGTTAAAAAAAATAAAATAAGAATATCACATCAATAAAAGTTTTTCTAAAAAAAAATTATAAAGTTAGTGGCACGGTTATCACAATTGACATTTGAATGGAAAAGGGAATTAAAAAGAAATAAAATGCAGCTTACTTATACTCTTAAATTATTATCTTCAGCTATATTTTCTTTAAATTTTTATTTCTGTATAAATTCGATTAAATTAGCTAATTTAATTATAAACGACTTACAAACAGTGAAATAATATAAAAAGTTTGCATGTATTTTTTGTAGTTAAACGAATATACAAATACAAGTTGCACTTAATGTTTACTTATTTTATCTTATACTTATCAAGTAAGATGAGATCGCTACATAGGTTCAAAAACCAGATTTTTAGCGTCAAGTTCCTATTTCTTTCTCTACAAACTTTGTTGACATCGGAAGTGTGTTTTTATCGTTTATACGCCAATTCCAAATATCACATAAATTCAATTTTTGCATCATGAAATAGAAAAAGTGTATTTTAACTAAGAAACGTATTGATCAATTTAGTAATAATAATAAAATATTAATAAAATTTTGTTTGTTTTTAACTCTTCTCAACACCAGTAATTTGTTTATTAGAATAATGATAATAAATAGTGGCACAGCTACCACAATTGACAAGTATATGCCAAGAAAAAATTTTAAAGAAATCAAAATAAGTTTATTTCGAATCTTAGAATGTTATCTTTAACTATAGTTTTTAAAAGTTTTTTTGATAATTAAATACAAATAAATTATAAATAGTATACTAACAGAAAAATAACACCAAAAATAGTTATGAATAAGAATATAACATAATAAAGGCTTAATTATCTATACTTACCAAATGCTGAAAAAAAAAAAAAAAAAAAAAAAAAATCAGGAATTCTGCTTTTTCAGAATTTAGTGTCGCCCCCGATGAAAAAAAAATATGTATATATAAATAGTGCGATACATATTTCAATTTTAAGACTTAAAGCATATACTTTTATTTTATTTTTTACTTTTATTTATTACTTTTTATTTATTACATATATTTATTTTATTTATACTTTTAACCTCATTCGCTTCCGAAAAATAATACCAAATATAGCCATGAATATATTATATGAATGAACTATCTATATTATAAAGGACAAACATATCTGTGCGTAACGCATACGTCATTCTGCGAATGGAAACACTTTGAAATTTGAAATAAAATTTGGTTTTGCAATTTTCTCTACTGCAAATTTTTAAACTTCTAGACATCGCACATTTTAAATTTTTACACCGTCGTATGAAGAACAAAAAATGCTCTTTTAAATGCGATTTGTTTGAAAGCTGTATCTCAATTTAATTTTGAGATATTAATTTTTTTGTAGTTTTTAATAAATTTTTTGTAATTGTGGCAGCTGAAGAACTCCATTTCTGTTAAAAGTCATGGAGGGTTGAAAGTGTTGAAAGTAAAGAAGAAATAATCACGCAGGAGATAAAATTGTACCTTTTTGTTGCCGTTTTCTGATAAAAACTGAAAAAAATTAAAATTAAAATACAAGCTTTTCAATTTTTAAACCGTCAAGTAGAGAAAAAAATCTACTTTCAAATGCAATTTGTTTGAAAATGTATCTTAATTGACTGAGTTATTATGGTTTTTAAAATAACTAGCAGCCCGTGGCGACCAGTTCGGTCTCCCTTAAATGTATGCTAGGCATTGTATCCTGTTACTTTTATTCATAATTTAATTTACTTGCTTAATTTTTTTCGCCAAATTGGAAGATTCTGATAGAGAAATCGAGAACTCCCTACTTTTATGTTAGTCGGGCACAGGTGATAAATCGCCAAACATTGTACCCGTCGCATTTTTTTTTCATGTTTCGTTAATTCAGGTTAAAATATAATCCCTTCACTCATTTTATTTAGAATGGATAACTTTAATTTAAAAATTAAATCTTTAAAATTCATGACTTTCAATTAAAAAAAAAAAAAAATTCTTTAAAAAAGGAAAAAGAAAAGAAAAAGAATGAATAATACCATAATCCATTTAATTTCAACATCAAAGCATTGTTTTAATTTACCCCTCGAAAAATAAAAAATGCTGCTGGCGAGTTAAAAAATGCTATTGGCGAGAATTGCTCCCAGCTAAAATACGAACTCTTTGCGATCAACTTTTATGTAGTTTTATTTGAAAAAAATATTTTGATTAAATCGGTTGCCAGAAAAAAAAAAATTCTTTTCTCGCCATGGACTTTTTCTCTATTTCGCCAAGTACCTATACTGGAAAAGTACCTTCATTTATCTATTTATTTATTGTATTTTAAATTAGATGAATCGGCACAGGTGTCATATACGCACTACGTTGGCGCGACTTTTTTCTGACACCAATATCATATACGCAACGGGGTACTTAACTGGCGCCAAAGTGTCGATATTTTGCTTGATATGGTAACCCGGATGTTGTTGTTTATTTAATATTAAATTGTTTATTTACTTTTATTTTATTTTTTTTAAATTATATAAATTGCTTTGGTCTATAGTTATTAATTAAACTTTTTATTTACTTATTGTAACTCCCTTTTTAATAACATTACACAATAACCAATAAGATGCGTTTCATTCGGGCGTTGCCATTAAACAATTAACAAATAATCGCGATTTGTGTGCCACGTACGATAGCGTAATATATATACATAGATTTTCAAGCATAAATTATTTTTAAATTTATCTCTATCACGTGTAGCTCGATTACGAAAGGTTAATCCGCTTGCCTTTAAAACAATGTAAAAAGTTCAGCATTTGTTTCCATCTAATGTTCCGTAACAAAATTAAAACTTCCTCTATAGAAAAATAAATAAAATAATGTAAATAAGAAACAAATTTAACAGACATGTGATTGAACCACACTCTTAAAACATCGAAATGATCGGAAAAACTGGCGTAAATTGCAAAATCTTGGGTTAATAACTCCTGGCATGCGGTGACATGTGAAAGTATCGCTTCTAATAAATTTCAAAACTTTATTTCATTGCATAATTGATATTTTTCATATAAAAATTCTTTTTGATGTTAGTGGGCAATCTAAAATATATATTACATGAAAACAAAATAATTAGAGTTAAAAAAAAAATGGTTTTCACCTGTATTCTGTAACCCGAGGAGCTCGGGTTCGATCCCCTAGTATATATAACATAATAAAGGCTTAAAATATGTATGCTCAAAAATATGTATTCACACATTTTTTTTTTACAAAATTTATTTTAAGATTTTTTTAATCAAAATATTAATCAAGAAATGTTCTGTGTTTTCTGTAAAAGGTTAAAGTAATGCAAATAATGTAAAGATATAGATACTCAAGCACTTAATCAAAAACTATTATTTTTTTTATATAATATTCATGAAATGGAGGTCTAAATAAAGATTCATGCAGCCACACAAGAAATGTGCTTTATTGCCAGAAGCCTTACATATTTTAAATTGCCCTCCTACATACTTAACTACATGTTATGTAGCAATATTTATTTAATTGTGACATTAATATCAAATTTAATAATATGATAAGCTACTTCAAACATACCACAATCCCATTTCAACAACATTCACTGTTCAAAATCGCAGTTGATGGGAAACACTTATGCTAAGCAGCACATTAAGTGTCACATTTTACAAATTGTAAGATAATTATTTCCACCCGCAAAATTTTATTGCTATTTATCTACGATACTTACCTCAATATATTAAAACTAATATCAACCACAAAATGTGAAACTATATAATATTAAATACTGATTTATATATATATATATTAGTCTTTTAAAAAATTGAATAAGTATATGATGAAAATAAATATCTACCCTATATATACAAAATCCTAATGAAACGAATTTATGAAACGGATATATAAAACGAATTTATGAAACGGATTTATGAATAGACGGATTAAACAACTGATTATGTTTCAAGCTATTTCTCCTAAAATATGGAATAATTTGCGATGAAATTAACACCAAAAATCAGCAATGATCCGCAGATCTCAAAATTGGTATTAGAATTTTTAAACTCGAATTAGTTTTCGAAACATTATTTTTTTTTCTAAATTTATATACATTTTTCTAATGATGGCAACTCAAATTTAATCAAACAGATATATATTTTTTTTCATATTTCAGAAAAGGTTGACATTGTAACCCGGCTATTGATGTTTATTTCATAATAAATGTTTATTTACTTTTATTTCTTTTTATAAATTATATAAATTAATTTGTTATATAATTATTAATTATTTTTTTATATTTCATTTAGAAAATAATATAAATTAATTAAAAAATACGGTACTATTTAGTTATTCCGTCGACCAATTTCGCCAAATTATATAAATCGCAAAACACTCGCCAAATGATACGAATTGACATAATTTTTATTTTAAATAACGAAAGAACAAATAAATTACTATAACATTAATAAATATACAAATAAGAAGTCGAAATGAAAATCACTTGATGAGGTAAACACGTGTAACTTGCTTAAAGTCAAGTGAATGTGACATTTACGATCAACCATTATTGGCATTTAATCTTATAGATTGGCGATAGACCTTTTATTGGTAGGGTCCATGGGATAACTAAGTAATAAGAAACAATGCATATGTAACTGGTATTTGAAAACGAGGTTTTCGCCAAATTTTCGTAAAAAAAAAAAAAAAAAAAAAAAAAAAAAACACGCCCAACCTGCTGTGCGTATATAACATCTGGCCAAATATTACCACTCGAAAAAAAAAAAAAGCTGACTGGCGAGTTGAAAAAAAGCTATTGGCGAGATTTCCATCCGACTAGCGTAACAGTAGTAAGAATTCTTTGCAACCATGGCAAATTTTATGTAGTTTTATTCGAAAAAAAATTGATTTTTTAATCAAATGGAAAAATTACTGTCCCATATTGGTGCGATTTTTTTCGGACGCCAATGCTATATACGGAACGGGCACTTAACGGGCGCCAAAGTATCGTTATTTTGCTTGATATGGGAAGCCGAATGTTGTCGTTTATCCTGTTGATGCTTTCCCCAAATTGGCGTCCTTAAAAAATCGCGCCAATATAATCGCCACAAAGTATATGACACCTGTGCCAAACTTTCATATTAACCGCGAAAGGACCAGACCGTATTTCTTTCTGGCAGTTGTTTACTTGAACTATTATAATATAGATGAAATGATGGCGATAGAATAATATTTGGCGACTTATCACATGTGCCTGGCTAGCATTAAAGTACCAAAATGGCACCTAGAGTATAGAAAGCGAAGTGGTACGCCTGGAACTGTTGATGATAGTCACATGACTTAGGCTATTGTTGTAGAGATTGTTTTAAAATACCGGGAGACAAAGACTCTGTATACTTAATTTATTTTATTTTAGCTTCTTTTCAAATGTTTAACTGTTCCTCTTTAATCAAAAACGAAAACAACCATTGGCCAGTAAATTTTTGCAATTAAAGGGAATCGAATGGAAACCCGTTTACAGAGAGTTCTGCACAGCTTTTTTCTGTATAATTCAATCTTGTCTAATATTTTAAAAACCCATCAGATTAGCGTGTTTTTAGATTCTGCGGTGTCTGAACAGGGGTTGGCGAGCGTAGCTTGCAGGGGGCAGAGCCCTCTAGTATATATATATATATATATATATAACCAATAATTAATATATATATATATATATATATATATATATATATATATATATATATATATATATATATATATATATATATATATTAGAGGGTGAGTAAGACAAATTGTTGCTAATTAAAATATTGATTATTCCAATTTTTATTTAAAAACAAAACATTTATTTCATTTTCTTTATTATATTCAAAGATTTTCTGTTTTATGACTGTTTGACAATAAGTATGTAGAAAAATGTTTAGATTAAAGTATGCCTTTTTTAGGTGCGTTCGTAATTATATAAATACGTAGCACCTATAGTCGTCGTTCAGTCCGTCTGTCTGTCCGTCCGTCTGTCCGTCCGTCTGTCCGTCCGTCTGTCCGTCCGTCTGTCCGTCCGTCTGTCTGTCCGTCCGCATATAACAGAGCAAAAACTACCCGACCGAAAGATCTGAAATTTTTAATATATAATTGCTGCAAAATTTTGTCGAGCCATTTCCAATTTTATGAAAATCGGATGTATAGTTTAATTACAGGGACAGTCAAAAGTTTTTCTTTACATTACGGCCAATGGGAAAAATTATTGCAAGTGAATTTTAATGATGTTACAGACTTCCGAATGGTCTGAAATTTTTAATATATAATTGCTGCAAAATTTTGTCGAGCCATTTCCAATTTTATGAAAATCGGATGTATAGTTTAATTACAGGGACAGTCAAAAGTTTTTCTTTACATTACGGCCAATGGGAAAAATTATTGCAAGTGAATTTTAATGATGTTACAGACTTCCGAATGGTCTGAAATTTTTAATATATAATTGATGCAAAATTTTGTCGAGTTATTTCCAATTTTATGAAAATCGGATGTATAGTTTAATTACAGGGCCACCCAAAAGTTTTCCGTTACATTACGGCCAATGGGAAAAAATTATAGCAAATGCATTTTAATGATTTTACAGCCTTCCGAATGGTCTGAAATTTTTAATATATAATTGCTGCAAAATTTTGTTGAGCCATTTAAAATTTTATGAAAATCGGATGTATAGTTTAGTTACAGGGACACCCAAAAGTTTTCCGTTACATTATGGCCAATGGGAAAAGATTATTGCAAATGCATTTTAATGATTTTACAGCCTTCCGAATGGTCTGAAATTTTAAATATATAACTGCTGCAAAATTTTGTCGAGCCATTTCAAATTTTATGAAAATCGAATGTATAGTTTAATTACAGGGACAGTCAAAATTTTTCCGTTACATTACGGGAATGGGGAAAAAATTATTGTAAGTGCATTTTAATGATGTTACAGACTATGCACTTATGAAGCGCAAAAAAATATACATTCAGTACAATATGGGGTGCAAAAAATAATTATAAAACTAGTTATAGTACGAACGCACCTCATTTGCCACGTTTGACGAGCAATTTCCAACTTGTTTTTAAATAATGTAATTAATGTTTCAAATATTTGATAAAAATTTAAAAAAAATTATACGTTGATTATATTACGAACGAAAATATTGCAGCAAATGAAATATTTAGAATGTAGTATCATGCATTTCCTTGAAATCTGCAACGTGAAATGCAAAACTCTTGGTTTCTGAATACCAATAAATGACTCACAAAAGATTGATTGTATGTTTTTGCCATTCAGCTGAAAGAAAATAAATAAAAATGGCTACCAGAGCGTATTATTTTACAAAATTTTGATGTACATGCAAATTTTAACAACAATGTGAAGTATCTGCTCGCAGACAACGGGAATTTTAAATTAAAATACTCAATAAACCTCTTGTAAGTCTCATGCATTTTTGCACGGAAAATGTCGCACTGTTTATAGAATCGTGGTTTATTGGTAAAAGTTTTTTTTTTCTTTTTTAATCAAAATGGTGATTCTGCTTTCGAAGCTTTGGGGAGGTTTCGAGTTTTAAAAAAATATCTCCAGAAGAGCAATGACTGCTGATGGAACATTCCTAGAACTTAAGTACAGTATTTCCCGGCATATCCTCGACATTTAAGAAATTTACATTGCGTGACTGTTAAGGATTCTAATTTGCATTACAAACAATTTAAAATAATGGTACAAGAAAATAATGGTCCACATATTGATCAGTATTTGTTTTGAAAATCCAATGCTTCAGTGTATAAGTTTATATTTCATTAAATTATTTAAAATAATAATAGACCCATGTGTGGTCATCTTGTTAAAAAAAAATCTAAATGTATTTTGCATTTTTTCATTAAAAAAAACTTTTTTTTATGAATAGTGTCGACTACAGACTGAGTGGGGGGAATTTAATTTAATATGGGTCTTCGTTAAGATATATTGCTTCGTCTGATTTTAAGCAGGATATACAAATTAGAAATTCGATATCAAGTAAAGATGAGCATAATAATTGAAAAAAATCGTCTGTATTGTACGTTTTTACTTTATCATTTATTAACTAATATTTAATACTTTCAGCAAAACAGAAAATTGTTTATACAATCGGTCTGTTTGGTCGTTTGTCTATCCGCGCTTAACTCGTTTACATAAAATTGGATTCCATGTAATTTATATATGTTATTAGGTTTCACATAGCGTGGTCAGGTTGTCAAAAATGAATTTTTTAGCATCAGTAACTCTATATGGTTTTCGTAGAATTTATAGTTAATTTACAGGAACACACAAAATTTTCGTTTACAGTCCTAATAATGAGAAATAATTGATGGAAATGATTTTAAATTTTGGTATTTATTTTTAAATTTATGCATCATTGCATATTACTCTGTGTATATAAATTCTAGTATCGTATACGGGATTGCATAAAATAAGTCGTGTAATTCTCTGCTTATTAAACAAAATTGTTGAATGGAATTTTCTAGTTGTTATCTGTTTTCTAAGACAAGTAGATTTCCATATATTTTTAGTACAGATATAAAAATCTACAGATTATATACAGATCTGCACAAATGAATTTGGATAAGTGGGGTTTTAAAAGTGGCATACGTTTTCCAAATTGTTCAATTAGGCATGATTTTTCACTTTTAAACGGTGAAGGGTTTCTAAGTGTATGTTGTGGAATTTTATTTATAATATGTGATTTCTCACATGGCTTTTTCCTTTTGTTTATGTTTATACTAGTTAATACAGTATTAAATTCTCTTTATTGTACTTTTTATACTTCCAATTTCATGAATGTTTCTTTCCAAAAATGAAGGTTTGCGTAATAAGCCGATAATACATAAAAATATAAAAATATAGACTGAAAATATTTGTACGCGTCATACACCATTCATCAGCTATATACCATGATTTACGGTATTTGTAATTTTAATTCTGAGTTAAATACAACATCCAATATTGTTTTCACGTTATATAGCTGAAGGATTCTTATAGGATTAAAAGCAATCGATACTACATAATCTATATATTGTAGCGCATGAACAGTAAGTGTTTCGATAGTAGAAAAGATCTATGTTTTCTTTTACTAACTTTCTCAAGATATATAAAATACATATTTTCAATCAGAAAACTTACACACAGATTGTAAAGGTGTATTTGGCAATTTTTATTTTTAACTTCAAATAAATAAACAAAAATTTAAACAATATTGACAATAGACGGTATTTTTCTCTAAGATTACTCAACCAAATTTTGTATTCATTCGTCAAAAGACGTGGAAAGTAAATTCGTTCTGTCACGTGCATAAGTAAATGCATATGCGTACACATTTCATTTTCTTAAAGAGCATGTTTACAAGCAGGTATGTAATAAAAAAACGTATGTTTTTAATTTTCCCCATCCGAGAATTATACAAAACTATTAAATATTGTAATGTTAAATAGTAACATGAAAAAGAAACATTTTGTGAAAACTACGTAAATCAAGATATTCTGCATATTTAAAGCTCTATAGGACTAATATAGTAAACTATTATATAAAAAAAGTTGGATTTATTAGATAAGCTCTGATAATTAGATACTAGTTTTGTCATCAGTTATATTTTCATCATAAAAACTTATGCTACACTAAAAATTTTTAACATTTAATATATATAATAAACATAATTTTAAGTTATCAGTCTATTTTTCCATAAACTTGTCAGCCTACCTGCCTTCTTTTAAAATTTTGTGATACACTTTAAAAATTACTTCTGAACGTTTCCAAAAATTATAACAAAAATAGTGTAAATTTTAAATCATAAATGTTTCTGTAAATCAAGGAAGGTTCTTTGATTCTATATTTGAAGTTTGATTATTAATATTAACATAAAACCATTTATTTGCAATCGATATTAAATCTCAGTCCATTTTGGCATAAACTTGTTAGTCTACCTGCATTCCTATAATGTTTTGTGATGCACTTTAAAAACTTTTTCTTAACGTTCCCAAAAATTATAACTAAAATAATGTAAATTTTAAATCATAAATGTTTCTGTTAATCAAGGAAAGTTCTTCGATTTTATTTTCAAGTTTGATTTTTAATACTAGGGGGCTCGGCCCCCCACGAGCTACGCTCGCCAACCCCCGTTCAGACACTGCAGTCTCTAAAATCACGCTAATTTGATCGCCTTTAAAAAGATTTTGGAAGATTGAATTATAATTAAAAAAGACAACGGCGATCTCCCTGTGAACGGGTTTCTATTCATTTGTCTTTGATTGGGGGGAATCTTACGGAAAAATCAGCTGCTGTTAAAAGATACAATGGCATTTCAAAATCATCTAATATAAAATGAATTAAGTAAACAGAGTATTTGTCTCCCGGTATTTTTTAACAAAGCGAAAAGAAAGTCCTTTTAAATAAGACATTTTAAATATATCGTTTTTAATCTGACGTAATTTTCACCAAACTTTTCTTTCCCTTTTTAATATTCACGTGAAAGTACTTTTATTAGAAATGAAATATTATTTGCGCTGTCAAAAAAAAAAAAAAAAAAAAAAAAAAAAAAAAGTTGAAAAGTTCATCTCAAAATATCAAGTAAATGTCTCGCGCTATTTTTTAAATTTAAACAGTTTTGCAATATTATTTTTTGTTCATTTTACGTAATAAGTGAAATGTGAAGTAAATATGATGTAATTTCTCCTATTTAAGACTTCTAACGCATGTTAATGAATTTATTATTTTACAATATCCTTTCTCTGTTAAAATTCACGTGTAATTATTGATGAAGTAATTTTCAATAAGTTCCTGCCTTTTATACGTAATTATTTAATTCTAATTTGAAAGATTTTTTTTTTTTTTTTTTTTTTTTTTCTGTTTCTAATAGTCAAGTGTAAATAATTTTTTAATTTGACGCAAACATTATTATTTCCGTTGTTTATACAGTTGGCAACAGGTTAAATTAGTACAATTTTCTGAAATAAGTAAAAAATACCTCTCGAAATGCTGAAAATTTGAATTTAAAATAGAAATGAAACCTCGAAAAATGTGTCAAATTAAAAAAATAAATTAATTCTGCACACCGGTAAATTATACCGTATAAAATCTCTCTATTCTAAAAAAAGCAACTACCGCTGTCACCGCCGCCGCCGCCGCCGGTTTTGAATTTTTTGTGACCGGAGGTTTTTCTTCGTTAATATTAAAAAAACTGTTGCATACAAAAATATGAAAATCGGTAGTATTATAGAAAAATGTTTGTTAAACACGCTGATGCAGAGAGTTTTCAAATCGAAGAATTATTTTAAGAGATATTTAATGCCAAAGTTGGACAAAATCGTTCCATTAAAAAAGTTTTATAGGAGCAAAAACTGTACATAGCAATTTAATCATTTTTAGATCATTTTATGCGTCAGAATTTCCCGGTGTGCAGATTGCAGTTAGTTTTTTAATTTGAATAATTTTTCGAGGTTTTATTTCTACTTTAAATTCAAATTTTCAGCATTTCGAGAGATATTTTTTACAAATTTTAGAAAATTGTATTAATTTAAACTGTTGCCAGCTGTATAAACAGCGCAAACAGTAATGTTTGCTTCAAATTAAAAATTTATTTTACACGTGACTATTATAAACAAAAAAATATAAAAAGCAGGAACTCATTGAAAATTACGTCATAAAAACTATAGTTACACGTGAATTTTAAATGAGAAAGAATATTGTAAAATAATAAATTCAGTAACATGCGTTAGAGGTCTTAAATAGGAGAATTTACGTCATATTACACTTATTACGTAAAATGAACAAAAAATAATATTGCAAAACAGTTTTAATTTAAAAATTGCTCGAGACATTTACTTGATATTTTAAGATGATCATAATATTTCATTTCTAACAAAAATATTTTGACGTGAATATTAAAAAGAGAAAGAAAAGTTTGGTGAAAATTACGTCAGATTATAATTGTCCGATTCAAATTATAATTCAATTTTCCGAAATCTTTTTAAAGGCGATCAAATTAGCGTGCTGTTAGAGTCTGCGGTGTCTGAACGGGGGTTGACGAGCGTAGCTCGTAGGGGGCAGAGCCCCCTAGTGATCTAAAAATTATTAAATTCCGATGCATAGTTTTTGCTCCTATAAAACTTTTTTAGTGGGACGATTTTGTCCAACTTTAGCATTAAATATCTCTTAAAATAATTCTTCGATTTGAAAACTGTCTACATCAGCGTGTTTATCAAACATTTCTGTATAATACTACCAATTTTCATATTTTTGTATGCATTATTTTTCTTAATATTAACGAAGAAAGACCTCCGGTCACAAAAAATTCAAAACCGACGGCGGTGACAGCGGTAGTTACTTTTTTTTAGAATAGAGAGATTAACATAAAACCGTTTATTTGCAATTGATACTAAATCTTCAGATTGAGTAAATTACCGTGTCATTTTCAAGAGAATGACGTGCATTTTTTTGGAATTAGTGCTAATTCTAAACTTTTTTTTTTCTTTTTTTTTAATAAGAGTAATTTTTTAAGCTATATCAAGGAACGTTTCTGAAATATTTTACAGTTCATGGGATTTTTTATTACTAATAAGAAAAATTAACCATTTAGAAAATAAGTATTATGAATCCATAAATAACAAGCATTTCTAAAAATGCCTTTATTAATTTTGCTGGACTATTCTGGATTTCGCTATATCTACAGTGTGGTAGTTATTTTTTATAACTAATTTTACTTTTATCTAAAACATTACAACAATATTTTATACTTTTCTTTAATTAGAGAAATGATTTATGTATTTTCAGCATTTCCAAATTTTCTCTTTTTGTTGGAAAAATATCATTATTTAATTAAACGACATTTGAAGATTATAAGGAAGATACAATTCAGTGTCGAAATATATTAAGAAAACAGATACCATTGTTAAAATGGTTAAAAAAGCATTTTGCTTCTTCTTTCTTTCTCCACTTTCTTCTTTTTTTTTTATTTAAGACAATTTTTATTAAGTTAACTAAAACTAAAATAAAATACCGTGTTTCCCCCCCCCCCCCTGCATATGTTACCGAAATTTATGGCTTAAAAAAGGAAAGACATCCAAGGCTAATTAAATTATTCTATTCCACGTAATGAGAGATCTTACATAATGTAATTAATGTACTTCAGAATATAAAAAGTGCTGTTCATTGCTTTTATGTCCTTTTGCATTGAAAGAAAAGTAAGTAAAATAAATATCTCTTCCAAGCACTATTTTTTTTATGACATATGAGTAAAAAAATATTTTTCTTTGACAGAATATATCATACTAAAATTATTTTACTTTTGCGGAATAATTAATTTAGTGAAATGTTGGAAAAAAGTGGCGAAATAAATGATTTTTTACTAACGTAAAAAAAAAAAAAGGCTTGCAAAAGAATCTATTACATTTTGGATTTAAAATGCCCTATGAACAACTTTGATAGTTCTTATTTATTTTGTAATCTAATTTTAGCATTTCAGGTAAAAAATCTTGGAAAATGGGGTTTTGTCTTTATTTGTAAATTCTATTTATGATAAAGAAGAACTTTAATACTTTAAGTTATACCATTCCTGTAGCACACAGTGTACAGTAGTGTATTCAATACAGTGTACATTGATATTAATCACTAAAAACATGAAATGTCTATTAACGATTAAGAAAAAAATTATAATTATTTCTTGATAACTAATACTAATGAATCGTAGTTGCACCTTTAAAAATATAAACTGTGTATTTGCTGCGGCAAATTAGTTTTGGAAATTTTGGTGACATGATTTCATTGGTTTCATCCCTCTACAATATACAAGTATCTACTATGTATAATCTGCAAACAAATTAGATTATACCATAAATTTTAATTTTCAAACTATTACAGAAAAAAAGCGGAAGTAGTTATTTTAAAATAAATGGTTTACATATATATTTCTTTCAGAACACAATAAGCTTAAGGGCTTGTCTGCATAGTAGTAACAATATCTAAACCATAATTTTTGCCATCATATATCCCCTTTATTTTGGTAAATTTTTCATATATTATGACATATACCGCATTCCAAACAGAAAGTAATTTGAGAAATATGAAGGGTTAAAATTTCTAAAACCTAATGTTTAATTCATTTGCATTTCTAAAGTAAACTAATCTTTACAGTATTTTCCAAATTTTACTTAAACCCTAAGCAGTTAATATTTAATAAAACAAATATTTTTTTGATAACTTTCTTTAAAGATTAGGACTTACAAATAAATACATTAAAGAATTATTGCACTTTTCAGTATTTTTTCAAACTGAAAATTGATAAGTGCATCTAAGTCGAACTTTCATTTTTAAATAAATAAGTAACTTATATTTCTATTTATTTATTCGATATCTGGAACCGATTATGACTGAATACAAAATACATTGTAAATCTCTTTAAATGATATATATATATTGCTCAAAAAAATAGGGAAGCAAGCAAAAAAGTGAAGATAACAGTGCAAAACAGCCATGTATGGGCATAAAATGGATAGTACACGTGTACCAATGTGCAATACAGAAAAAAAGACTCAAAAAATTGTAAGGGAGCTTTTATTCTTTCAAAAGATGAAAAGAACATAAACAGGTGGTTTAGGGCAACAATTTGGTTTGATGTAAATGATAAAAAAAGAATTGTTTAGAAATGATGCAAGATTTTTAATATGGCGTGTGGTCTCCTCGAACAGCTAAGACTGCTGCACATCTGTTTACCATGGAAGCGATGAGGTTTTTGATAAGACTTTGGGGAATACTGTTCCACTTCTCAATAATTGCAATCTCCAAGTCCCGGACAGAAAATTGAGGCTTCGGTCTCAACAATGCGTCATCTCAGTGTGTCCCAAACATGCTCCATCGAATTTAGGTCAGGAGAGTATGCTGGTCATTCCATACGCTGTATTGTTTTAGCTTCAAGCATGTTTTCCACAAGACGAACTGTATGAAGTCTGGCATTATCATGCATGGGAAAAAAGAAATCACTAATTGCTGCAACATAAAATACGACATGAGGTCTCAGTATCTCGTCTGTATAACTTCGGACCGTCAAAGTAACATTCCGAATGATATTCAGGCCCGTACGTCCACCTATGCTGATTCCAACCAATAGAATTATCCCATGTCGTCTCTAATGTGATCTGTCACGAACGAATGTGGGATTATTTTGAATGCCTCTTCCTCTCCATGCCAAAACACATCAGATGTCACATCCAGACTGAATTGGGACGCGTCTGTAAACAGAATTTGACTCCAAGAACGTTGCCTCCAAACTCGTTGTTCAGTTCCCCACCTTCTTTGGGCCGCACAGTGGCTCGAGATCAACGAAATACAGAAAATTGGCTTACGTGCATAGAGACCACCCTGATGAAGCCTATTTAGGACTGTTTGACTTAGACCCCCTTCATCCTGTGGCCAAGAACAACTGTGTTTGCAGCTGAGTGGCATTGCCCGTTCCGTTTCGACGAGCTGTTAACTGGATATATCGGTCATCAGATTCTGTGTTAGCAGATTTTCGACCTTGCACTTGTCGATGACTACCGTTCTATGTGTCTGGGAATCGATTCCACAGCCTTTAATGGACACTTCTTGCTACTCCAAGTATAATACCTTAATAATTCTATAATACCTTAAAAATTCTGAAATTCATCTTATAGAATATGCTCAAAAGAAACTGATTGAGCATTCTGTTCACATTCTTCTCGTCAGTGACAAAATCGTGACTCTTTCAACGTTCTAATAATAATGTGTCAAGATATAAAATTGATGATAAGATTATTCTTAGATTTAAAAGTTCTGAATAATTTGTTCTACGAGTGTAATTATTTTCATATTGTTTACTTCAGTGTACATAAGGAAAAGTGGGATAAAACCTTTCACCGTAAATTTGTTGGTAAATAACTTCAACCTACCACTCAAAATGCAGCAAATAAAGAAATCTGTAATCTGAAGCATCAAGGCTATTGAAAAAAAAAATTGTATATTAGATAAGTTTAATGTCTCCTAAAAACAAACTTGATGTAAGTGTAAAAAGCTACGAGTATCTTTGTTGAAGTAGGGGTGGGCAAAATCGCTTACACAGAAAGAAAAATCATAAAACATGTCCAAACATAATTTTTAATTTATTATTCAGGCAATTTTCAAACTCAATCAATCAAAGTAAATGAAATAACCTTGAAAGCACGTTATTTCTTTTCGATTTCGAGGTTAGATCGTTGAAGTATCTTCACCATAAAGGTTAAATCCGTTGCAGGGATCGTGAGCGAACTTCATGCAAACTGTGAAATTGCCCATCCATCTCTGCTTGGAGCATCGTGCACAAGTTGCAACTTGTTGCAACCATGGTTCCAATGCATAAATGAATAACCACCATCCCCAGAAGACGAATCTTCCTGGGTCAATCCATTTCAAGTGGTCCAGCACTGGTTGCTCGACCATTTTTAAAAAATCTGAAATTTTTTGTACAACAACCCTAACATGATGAAAGTTCAAAATGACTATTATTTAATTTTTTTAAATTTTTGTTTTTGCATGGCGGCCATCTTTGTTTCATCGTCTGCAGCAATTTTCTCACAAGAAGGGAATTGTAAATAATTCATCGTTTATTTATCCAATTCAAGTGCGGATTAAAGCAATTTGTAAAGAATACATTGGGCTAAAAATCTGGTAATGGAGTAGTTTCCAAAACTAACAGCTTATTGGTAAAATTTAAGCACAAAGTTTCAGTTTTTTTCCAAAATTTGTCCGTTTACAAGAGGAAATTTTTCTAGCAAGAAAAACTGTCAACATGACATATTTTTTTTACAAATAGGCCGAAAGTACTTGTACTCACACGCCGAGTTCCAGATCTGAGACTTGCTTTCCCTTCGCTAAAAAAAATCCCAAATTTTTCAAAAATGACAAAAATCGCACTTTTCAGGCTTTGATATCTCTTGTGGGGCACGAGATAAAAATCTGATTTTTTTTTTTATAAGAGTATTTTATGGTTGTGTTATGCACAAGAAATTTCAGGATGGAGATTTGACTACACGCTGAGATATGGCAAGGGCAACATGTCAAACAATACTGCCAAACTCTTGTTTTGTTGTAGTCACAGCTAAGTATTTATCTCAGCGTATCATTTAAATTTATTTTTTAGATTATCTTTAAGTAATAGTAAAAGAAAATAAAGCCTTTTGCAATTAATTTAAAAAATAATTATGCCTAAGGCCTACATTTTGTATTGTTTCAGTAATTTTTGTTGTAATTTTAGTAACTAAAAGAAACATCAGCAATTTTACATAAATATATATATATATATATATATATATATATATATATATATATATATATATATATATATATATATATATACATATATATATATATACATATATATATATATACAAGACCTGAGACAAAAACAGAATAGGAAAAGAGAAAAGCTGTTAATGTTGGCATACTTGTTGAGACATATGATCAAACGTGTCAAAACACATTCATGCTTGTTGATTTAAAAACCACAACTTTAATACTGCTTGCCAGTCCCTGAAACTTGTTCCTACCATAAGTATGTTCCGGTAAATGAAACCTTATGCGATGTTACCATGTATCAACCTCAAGTAATTTTCAGAAATAAAGATATCCACAATTTTTTCAAAATTTATACTGCAGAAAAATCACATTTTTACATAAGAGGAAAGTTAGGAATTATTAATGAATTGAGACTTGCACATAGTGATTTCAAAGTATATTTCTATAAGCCAGCAGGGCCAAGATCTTCAATCAAGTTATCAAGAGATGACAAGACTTGGTTCCTACAAATAAATTTTTGAGAAAGATCAAAATTGTGGTTTTTGAACCAACAAGCAAGAATGTGTTTTGACACGTTTGATCATGTCTCAACAAGTATGACAACATTAACAGCTTTTCTTTTTCCCTATGATGTTTTTGTCTCAGGTCTTGTATAAAAATATTTTTTTTTCTTTATGTAAAAGTGCTGAGGTTTCTTTTAGTTACTAAAATTACTTACAACAAAAATTACTGAAACCATACAAAATGTATGGCCTGAGGCATAATTATTTTTTTTATTAATTGCTAAGCTTTGCAAAGAGCTTTATTTTCTGTTGCTATTATTTAAAGATTAATATCATAGATAGATCATAAATTTAAATGATACTCTGAGATAAATACTTAGCTGTGACTGGAACAAAACAATAGTTTGGCAGTATTGTTTTGGCATGTTGCCCTTGCCATATCTCAGCTTGTAGTCAAATCTCCATCCTGAAATTTCCTGTGCATAACACTACCATACAATACTCTGATTAAAAAAATTTCAGATTTTTATCTCGTGCCCCACAAGAGATATCAAAGCCTGAAAAGTGCGATTTTTGACATTTTTGAAAAATTTGGTATTTTTTTTAGCGAAGAGAAAGCAACTCCCAGATCTGGAACTCGGCGTGTGAGTACAAGTACTTTCGGACTATCTGTAAAACAAGTTATGTCATGATGACAGTTTTCCTTGCTAGAAAAAATTCCTCTTGTAAACGGACAATTTTTTGAAAAAAAAACTGAAACTTCATGCTTAAATTTTACCAATAAGCAGTTAGTTTCGGAAACTACTCCATTACCAAATTTTTAGCCCAATGTATTCTGTACAAATTGCTTTAATCCACAGTTGAATTGGATAAATATACGATGAATTATTTACAATTCCGTAAACCCTTCTTGTGAGAAAATTGCTGCAGACGATGAAACTAAGATGGTCGCAATGCACAAAAAAAAATTAATAAAATTAAAATAATAGTCATTTTGAAATTCCATCCTGTTAGGGTTGTTGTCCAAAAAATTTCAGATTTTTTAAAAATGGTCAAGCAACGAATTGATGATATTCTGGACCACTTGAAATGGATTGACCCTCCTCACTTTCACTGAATTTCTTCCTTGTGATCTTCCTCTTGAATTTCATTGTTCTGTTGGTTCTCCTATGTCTGGCTTGGTTTACTCTCTTTGGTAGAATTAGTAATTTCATTAAGCTATTCACATTTCTCGGGGAATGATGTAGCACCTCTGTTTCGGCTGATTCTTTTTGAAGAGGCATGGTATTTACTAGGGATAATTGAAAAACGGTCATCTGCGGTTAGGCATGTACGTGCAACTACACGGCTTTCCCCAACGGAACGTGTCTGAGTAAATATGGCCTTAAATGGCACGCAACTTTCTGTAACTTGCAGACGCTTGAAAAGCTGAAAATCATAGTAGACTAACCTCATCAAACATTTTATGACTTACCTTAAAAGTACAGCAAAGCAGAAATTAGGTATTGTGTATATCTGTGTAGACTCATAAAACAGAAATGGTTTTACTGTTACGAAAAATACGTTTACATTACTAGAAAATGTCGCATTCGAACGGTTACCAACATCAGACTGGACATGAACGATTGGTCCTATTTCATGTGTTAGTTTACAGGTGGCAGCAGCTACTCAGTAAAAGATAGGGGACGCTGTTTATGTCACGGTTTAACCCCACTTTCTGTTATAAGTTCTACATTTCTTTTCAGGCTGTGCATAAACTTAACATGAACTTGCAAAAGTTATTTTCTTTCGCAGGCAGAAGAGGTTAACAAAGATAAATTTGTGATTCTAAAAGTCTAGGAGAAAATGTCATATTCATACTAACATTGGTATAACCAAACGTTTTGCTGTAACGGTACATAGTTAATTACTCATGAATATGAATGAGTGCTATCAAAGTGATGTGCCCAATTTAACATAATAAGGAGACCTCTTCTGATCAAACTTGATGGGGACGTTTGAATTCAGTGCAGGAAGATATTTCTAACACAGTTTGTCTTAATAATGTAGCTTGTGTCTTTGTATGTATAAGAGATTGTTACTTTGTCCAAGGATACTGTTCTCATTAAAATATTTAGATTTAATATAAGATTTACTATGATATTCGATATTTCCCGATATTTATTTTAAACTGTTGAAGAGAAAAATGCTATACTGTATAATCTCATGTTACGTTGTAAAATATATTATTTTAAAAGAAATATCTATTCTTACGAGGTTCAGTTGAAATATTCAAATTTGAACGCTAACATTTTTTAATAAAAGTTTGTTATGAATCTGAATTTAACAATAGGGTCTGGGGGATCTCAGTTAATTTCCTTCTGTTAAAGTTTTTGCTTTATGTAAATATGTATATTGTCATATATGCATTATTTTTTGTGTCTAAATTCGTTATGTATCATGTCAAAGTGCCTTGAGGTTGAAAAATATGGCTTGAATACTTTTGCTTTAGATATATAGCAATTGTGACAGAAATTGCACTCTATAATCTGACGGCTTGTAAGTTGAGACCCCTATCACAAAGATATAAAATTCTCTTTTTTTTTTATTTTAATTAACTTACTTTTACATTGGTTAAATTTATATTAAATAACCTCACTTGGCAAGAGCATTCACGATCTGAATTTAATAAACAGATGTATTAAAAGAAAATGATCGATAGTTGGATAATACACACACCCTTTGTTTTATGTCTGGTAGGTCATTTTCTAACAAACTATATTTTAATATAATGCTCAGATCTTTCCAGTAGTGTATTTTTTAAGAAAACAATATTTAACGTACAGCATTGTCGAAATAATAAAAATAACAAAATGTTGAATAAAAGTACAAATACACTCATAAACAATTTCGAATGATATATTAGTAAGCTATAATGCATAAAAAATATAACAGTTGATGTTAAAGAGAAAGGGTAGTTATTTAGACATAATTCAATTAGATCTTTTTAATACTTTGTGAAAGTATAAACGTAGCACGTATGCAGACTTTAGATTAAACAATATTTGAATATATATATATATATATATATATATATATATATATATATATATATATATATATATATATATGTATATATATATATAGGGAATATGGGGGATTCATAAGTAGAAACATGTATTATAAAAACTAAAAGGTGAATTCTCCAGCTCGATCCCCCCCCCCC
Organism: Maratus speciosus; assembly: GCA_963932465.1. Classification (NCBI taxonomy): domain Eukaryota; kingdom Metazoa; phylum Arthropoda; class Arachnida; order Araneae; family Salticidae; genus Maratus; species Maratus speciosus. The sequence continues at coordinate 423,688,136 of OZ010795.1, forward strand.
CCCCCCTGCGCCCTTCCTTTGTTTATCTTTGTTGTACTGATAATGGGTTGTAAATTTCTATGCACTCAATGTGAGTATTACCTAGGGAATTCAATTTCATGTTATTATTATTTTTTGCGTCTAAATTCGTTATGTATCATGTCAAATTGCCTTGAGGTTGGAAAAATATGGCTTGAATACTTTTGCTTTAGATATATATCAACTGAGACAGAAATTCACCTTTTAGTTTTTATAATACATGTTTCTACTTATGAATCCCCCATATTCCCTATATTATAATATATATACATATATATATATATATATATATTCAAATATTGTTTAACATCAACTTACAAGCCGTTAGATTATAGAGTGCAAATTCTGTCTCAGTTGCTATATATCTAAAGCAAAAGTATTCAAGCCATATTTTTCAACCTCAAGGCAATTTGATATGATACATAACGAATTTAGACACAAAAAATAATACATATATGACAATATACATATTTACATAAGGCATGAAATTGAGTAATTCTTAATGATTTTCGTAATGCCTCTACAAATATATAACAAGATTAAATAAATACTTCTGTAGGATTTCGCTAACTTCCACTTCAGTACGTACTTCCTGTGAACATCCCTACCCTATTCCCTATTACTTTATTAGTACCTGCATAATTGTTACTATGCATACCATTTAATACTAATGGTTCTATGCCTTCCAAGCCTCGCTAAGTTTTGATACAGTCAATTATAGTGTACGTGACATTGTATATGTCACACTTAATGCAATACTATTGCAACACGATGTCTCAATCGCAATTCAGACACTGAATTTCAGTTGAGGTATGGAAGCGTTTTGAATTTACGTAAAAATAATTTTTCACAACAATACGTATACCTGTATATCTTCCAAAACGTAATATTGTTTGATATCTCTTATACACATGAAAATAGTAATTTAATACACTTTGCTTTTTATTAATTGCGTACCATGCATTATCAGCGAATAGTTTAATTGATTATCTGGAATAGCAATTTTCTGAATATAAATTTATTTCATTTTACATAGAATTTTAAATTTTAAAAGGTTGAATCTCATCATTTATATGTCACACGCTTTTGTACCAATATACTGCACTTTAATGTATTACAATGTTTGTTAACATAATGTATTAAATATATATTTAAATTAATTGTTTTCATAATGTTTTATGATTGTCCCCATTCTGTTTATATTTATAACGAAAAAAGAAACCTTCATAATCTTAAATAAAGCATGGTTACATATTGTACCTGTAATGACAGTCACCCACTCTCCTTCCTGCTTTCAAAATCCTTATTAATAAACGAATATCATTTTAGTAAATATTTATGTATGCATTTGGAAACTTCGTACGCTAACAGACAGTTTGTAAAACTTTTTTTAGCGCATTATTATTTAAAATTAAATATAAGCATTGTAGACTTTTCCCAATAACATACATTATTTTAAACGATATAGACGGAATAGAATATGTTGTTTATGTATAATAACTAAAAAAATCACTTTTTTAAAGTACGTCATTATTTAAAACAAATTTATTCTAATATTTTTGATACACAAAATAGATTAATGGATCCAATATTACTTTAAATATTTAAAGAAAATTTCGTGGATATTTACATTTATATATTTCTCAAATGAATACTGTTAATTTGAGTTCACAAGAAAACAATACTGACAAACATTGAATTGCAAGGTATTTATTTATATGCATCTGTGAGAGGATAATTTCCGAACTACATGCCTAGTGTTTTACAAAGCTTTAAGGGGTTTCAAACCTTTTAAAATCTCCTTCTCGAGTGAAAAATTGATGTAATTTCAAGTTCTCATAAATTTCTAACTACTTAATAAAATTGCACAAATCTCTGTAATATATTTAAGCCATATTTAAGGCTTTATAAAATGTCAAAATGAACAATTATGATATAATAGAATAAAAGATATAGTTCGGTTAATATTGCAAAATTTTTACATATGGTATGCCACACTCCGCACAATGACTTGTGTACAATAAACCTGGCTTTCGCTAGAGTGTCTTTTCCTCGAGACGTGGCTGGGAACCTAAGAACCTTGCTTCCGCAAAAGAATCGGAATAAGTGGAAGAATAAAGGGCTGCGGACAAAGAGAGGCCGCTCGCCGCGGCGGTCCATGAAACCTTTAATAAAGATATTCATATATATTTTTTCTAAATATATATTTTAGATGCTAAATAACGTTAAAGAACAAAAATCTATTGTAATTTATCATGAAGTTTAAATATTTTCTTACGAAAATCTAAAAGTTCTGAATGTGTATGTGTGTACCAATGAATATATAAGTTACTATTTGGTTAACATTCACTTCTATTAAAATGTATTTTCTACAGTGTACAGTCATGTCGTAATTGTTACTTATAGAAAACTGATATAAAGTATATTCTCTGAACACGCTGACTGAGCAGCAAAAAGCTTAAATTATAATGCTTTTATTGTGTAGATTGTCATTTTTTTTTCAAACATTGTTAAAACAGAATGTTTTCCAGCTTGATGCAATATACTTAATTACTTATATTAATATAATCTTTGAGAGAATTGGTCATTACTGAATGTTTTAAAACTTCATTATATTTGTACATTTATATCAATTCAAATAATGCATCTATCGTAATGAAACCTACAGTTTAGTGAACAGAGAAATCAGATCACGGTGCTGAGAGTATTAAGTTAAGGAACTAACTTTAAAACTTTATATGAATAAGTAAATACACACACACATATATAAATGAGATTAGTAAACAGTATACTCGATTGCATTATTTCAATTAATTGCACTTTGATGGATTAAGACATAGATTAATTAACACTTTGATTTTAACACATAGTAAATGAAGAAATAAAGAATATAATACTTTACTGTCATTTAACGCATCAAAAAATGGACATATACCAATTTTACAATGATAGCATGCAGTGGTTATTCACTTATCTTTACTCTAATGAAATATAACCGTCAAATCTATCTCTTATGAAAAATATTTTTAGAATAACTTCATCTGTCGTCAGCGCTCCTGAATAGTTCAGGGATCGCGTGTTTTTACATTTCATTGAGTTCAGATGCTGCATTTAGAGCTTGCTCATTTCCTATTATAAACACATTTCTGTATAGTAACGCAATTATTCTACTAATATCAGAAGTCCTGCTATTAATGATAAAAATATGTGATTTTATTAGAATGTATTTGCTTTGGAGCAAACATTATGTTTGAAAAGTAAGGGAAATCATAAAATATATCCATATAGTATTTAAGTACAAAACTATGGGATTTTTTTAATTGAAACTATTAAAAGTTTTAATGTCATACAGAAATGTCCGGGATAAGATGTAAATCAATTCTAATAAAGAACAAAATTTGTCTTTCTGGGGAGTGTGTGTGTGTTTCTTGGCAATGGCAGTGAATTTTATCGCAAGTACAAGTAGGATAATTAGGATGACGGTAGTCAAAGACAAGATCTGGTACACTTGAGGCTCAGACTTTTATTATTATTATTTTTTTTATTCTGTAGATTATCAATGTTAAATGATTTCGAACAAGCTCGAAATAGTTTCGAACGAGTTCTTTCGTAGTTATTTAATGATGGATTTCAATGCCTCTGCCCGCTTAGAACCCCTGTTTTGTACCGCTTGTGCACTCGATATATTTTAAATTTTTACTTCGATCCAAGCATGAAATTTTAATATGATGTCATGTAGGAAACTATACGGCCACCACGATATGAGTTTGTGTCTAAACCATTATACAGAGAACGTAAAATTATAAATTCATTTTTTGCAAAAGGATTTTCCTTAAACTGGAGTGGATTAAAATACAAAAATTATTAAGCTTATCTTGCTATATTTTTAAGTTAAGGAAAACATAATTTGTTGGAACAAGTTGATTCAACCTCTTAATTTTACACAGGAATATCGTGTGATCGAACAGACTACAAAGCAAGAATGTATTAGGTTTTTTCTTTCTTACGAATTATGTTTTATCACAATTAGAATATTACCAAATATAGAAATAAATTTGTAAACTTTCTTTAGCAAAATATACAACAACGCCACAACTACTGCCCAAATTCCCTTTCAGCGAAACAGCAATGAAAAACACGAAAGTTAAAGACTATTTTCCTGGCTATGTAACAACATTTTTATTTTTTATTTTTTTGATAACAAATATTATACCAGTGTGAATTTCTTATTAAATATTCATATAAATAGAGTGTTGTGGTATCAGTTATTTTTGTTATATTTTTATATACTAAATTAGCATTTAATAAATTGGGGAGGGGTATATCATAGCGGGCATTTATGTGTATTCTGAAGGATGCCTGAATGATCTCCTGAAATACAGTCAAATGAAAGACAAAAAAAAAAAAATCTAAATAATACATCTCAAACATCAGAATCGGATCAAAACAGATAAAGGTTTTTCTTTTATTTAGTGCTTACAACGACCAAAAAATAATGGTGCCCCACTTTAACCAGACATCATATTAGCCTCATTCGGTGGGAATACTATGAGGCAAGGATTTCTTTCTTTCACTTATATTTTTTATGACAAGCAACAAATTTTTAATACATTCTTAGCTATAGGAATGAAAATCATAAATTACAGTATTTTTTATTTACGACAAAATGCAATTGATCACAAGTAAATGGGAATTATTTGAATTACGTTTCATATTGCCTGAGTAGCCCTATAAATTAACATTCATGTAATAAAGCTTTAAAATGCACTAATACTGCTTTTGCTATCGTATCAGACCCATGCCAACTGTTAATAGCCAAGAAAATGTATGGCAACTTTGTCTATTCATATTTTGTTTTCATGTTTAAGTGCATATTTCGATTATACATGCGTTGAACTTTCTTTTTTATTATTATTCATTTTTAATGTAGCTTTAATAATTTATGGAATGTCAGCCGGAAGCTTGTAACATTTCTTCAAGCAGACACGTGTTAATCTTCTGCAATTGGGTTTCTTTAATCGGGTGGTTTAAATAAAAATAATGTTTCAAGAATTTTGTAAGAATGATAAATACATAGTTCTCAAATGAATGTCATCATAAAATACATTTTCTTTTGCATTCGATAATGCTAAAATTGAAATAGGGTAAACGCACCGGTAGTGGGCCACTTAAGGACATTTATCTTATTATTATTAAACTATTTATTAATTCTAATTGATATATATATTTTTAACGTAGTCCTAACCTTCATGTATCGGAATAAACATTCAAAGTTTCAAAATATATTATTTTGAAAAAATGAAAAATTAAAAAAGTTACCTTCCTCGATGCTCCAGTAGTGGGCATAGTAAATTTTTGATGCACCAGTAGTGGGCCCCCCAGAAATGGGCCACTCTAGTTTTGAGTTTAGTGTGAAAATACTGAAGTTATACCTTTTTTACAGTTATAGAATAGGATGTTCACAATAATGAAAGAATGCATAGAAGTTTAGATGATTACGTAAAATAATCTCACTAGTAAATCTACGGATCAGGGGCCTCAACTTCAGTTCTGTAAATCAATTTTAATTTTATCTCACTTTACATAAAAGCTAATGTCCTACAAGCTTCAAAATAATTTTTTTAGATTATATACAGGGTGTCCTTTCGTATCGTTTAAATATAGCTAATTCCCAAGAAGCTTAGTTTTAGAGTTATGATTTTAATTGCTGAACTATTTCATATGTTTTTCATCATGTGAAAATCCATTTCCATCAAAATAGTTGCATTTTCTTAATGTTACGTAATTTAATTTTTGTACAGTTTTTGTGATCTATAAGTTATATTTAGAAAATCTGCTTATATGCTTTCACTTGTTAAACAGTAAATATTCCGATATTCTGTGATCAAGACTTTCTGAAATGTGCTACAATGAATTTTATGAATTTTCAGCGATTTCTGACATTAAAATTCCTTTTCTGTGTTTTGTACCAGAATGATACAAATGGTTGAAAAAAAAAATAATATCAGTTTTTATACACAATAATAGTAGACAATTTAGCAACTTTTTTAAAAATCAAAATGCATAGTTTTTTTTCCTCTCTAAATAACAGTCTGTTGAATTTTGTAACTTTAAAAAAAATCCGCCCAATTTGTTATTTCGCAGTGGTGATAAATAATAAGACAAATATAATAAACAGGATAATTTAAAGCTGAAATGACTGCAAAACGAAATGAATTATCCAAAAACGAAAAAGATCTCAAAATGTGAGAGGGGTTTATAGTCAATTTATTACAAAGAGTACTTTAGGTTGAAACTTACAATAAAAGAGAGACATCAGACTGGGGCGATAATTTCCTGACTCTCCTTTTTTCCCATCGGCTATTTTTTTAACTCTTCCTTTTGAATTTTTCTTTTTTCTCTTTCAGTTTTTTTTCTTTTTCTGCATCTTTAGCATTTTTATGGCCTTCTCTATTCTTATAATATTGAAGCATTTAGGAAGAAGCCACAACTGCAGGAATTTTCTCTCTTTTACTCTTTTTCTTTGTGTTATCTCCCCCTTCTGGCCAAAATAGAACTCTTTTGAAGGGAGATGGTACATTTCTAGATGGCCCACCATTTGAAAGCACTGAATGACTCCCAGTCTCAGTTGATTCTTCTTGAATGAAAAGGTTCATCTCAGCATCTTGAACAATTGCTCTTTGCTCCTGATCAATAGTTTCAGTATCAACAATGTCAATAGGCTATTCAGTGTACCTTGCCTCAACAGATATGACTGGTGTACCCTATAACAAGTAAAATGTAAAAATGGAATAAATGATAGTAAAAAATATATACTCAAGTGTTTTATACCCAAATTGTTTTGCGATAGATTACCCGAGAAATTAGTTCTATGTTCAAAGTCTCCTTCATCTCCAACCATAAGTAGTAAAGATCTGTTTGCTCCACAGAACCTTTCAATTTGCCTTTATTTTCTGAGAAAGATTTTGTTTTTCTTCTCCAATTTTATCTTTAAGAACTTCCAAGAAAGAAGCCATTTCTCTCTCCTTTATTGGTGATATTATCACATTTTTTATGTTAGTGTGGATTCAACATTTACTTTCTTTAGATCCAATGGAAGTAGTCCACTTTCTTTGAATCCATTCACATTGGTTTCAGGAGATAAACGATCAAATGCTGATTTTAGGACTGGTGGAAACTCATGTTTCTGCATCTGTTTGCCTTCATGAATTATTCTGAAGTGCACTACTTCCTGTTGCTAAGCACTTTTGAGAGTATGGAAAACAGAAATGTTCATTGGTTGCAAAAGGTATGTGGAATTTGGGGGCAAAGCTACCATTTCAACTCCATGAGCCGAATAGAAGATTCTTAGATTCAAAGACATGTGAGAATTATGTCCATCCATAAATAACACTTCAGGTTTTTCTATGCAATGCTTATTTAAATATGGCTAAAAAAATTGAACCTTTATTGAGTATTGAACATTTGAAGTATAAATTAATTTAGATATTAATTTCTTTTAATAACCATATGTCTGATAGCTTAGTGAAGCTGCATTTTCGCTGCTCCAGAAGTGGACCACTTGTGCACCAGTAGTAGGCCCCTGGCCCACTACTGGTTCTAATGAACAAAATACCGAATAAATTATATACAAAGTCTTAGAACCTCAAAAAATACTTAATTAAAATAATTTAAACATAAATTTTTTTTTGGCATGTGCTCCAGTAGTGGGCCACCATGCCCACTATTGGTACAATTTAAGAAATTATGATCCAGAAGTGGACCACCCCTTAAAATCAAAATAATTTTTAAGTTTTAAGTTTTCAGTTAAACTAACAAATTATTTACAATGTAATAGAGTATATCAACGACACTTTAATTCAAAATAAAACATAATATTAAAGAAACAACGCTTTAGACAAAACCTTATATCTTAATGAAATCACTAACAATTTGCCAAAAAATCTGTGTTTGAATACATTCCAGAAGATAAACAAATATATTTACATGAAAATAACAATTATTCCAAACTGTTTATGGAAAGTTAACATTGAAGGACTTTAAATAATCAGATTTCTTTCAGTCGTTTTCCTGAAATTGATTGTGAGCTTGTTTTTAAACTTTGAAAGTTAGTGGCCCACTACAGGTACGTGGCCCACTACCGGTGCGTTTACCCTAGTACGTAAATGTTTAAAATATAATAATTTTACTATAAAAAATAGATTTATTGTCGATATGATGTCTGCGTTATTCACAGATTTTTTTGTTTTGTTTTGTTTGCTTTATAATATCCACAGCAGATAAGGTGTGATAAAGTTAATTAAATTAAAAGTTTTGAAATGTTGCGTCCAAATGCATGATATACATAAATGGTTTCTCACGTACACATTTGTTTCAACACAAAAAATTTTGAATACCTCTTTATACACTGGTTTCCAAAAATTAAGGAAAATTCACAAAAAGAGCGATAACTCGTTCAAAAACTAACCTATCCGTATAATATCTGGATATACTGTTAATAAATTAGTGGCTCTGCAATCGGATTTCGTCATCTGTTCCGAGAATAAAAATACGTGGTAGAGAGTACGGCTGCTGGTGCCGCTCTGATTATGAGATAAGAAATCTGAGATAGCCAATTCATAAGTATAGCCTCGAGGTGTAATTTGTCAGCATAATTGCGACATAGAGCAATTGTAAGATTGGATATAGGCCAAAGGCAGACAGAGGTGGCCGGATGGCTAAATCTGAGTTCCTCTATTGTTCATAGGCTTTAGAAACGATTTCAAACCACTTGTTCGACCTCCAGAATGTTTAGCCGAAGACGGGCAAGAGCTACGACAAGCACCGATGACCGATATTTGCGGTTATGTGTACGAAGGAATAGGACAGCAACCCCCTCTTATCTTAGAGCATATCCTGTTGCAGCCACTGGAAGGTTGGTATCAACGTTTACTGTAAGTCAAAAGCTTCATGAAGGTGGTCTTTATGCGATGCGACAAGACATTTGTTTGCCGCTCACCTCATGTCACCGGTGGGAACGTTTAAGGTTTGCACGTCAACATGTCCACTGGACGGCTTTTAAATGTAAGCGTGTTCTCTTCACAAATGAGTTTCATTTTAGCCTCCAAAGCGATAGTAGGCATTGTTTGATTTGGAGTGAACAGGGAACACGCCTTCATCCATCAAACATTCGTAAAAGAGTTTCGTATGGAGGAGGCAGTGTCTGTGTTTGGGATGGTATCTCTTTGGGTGGATGTACACACCTCCATGTCTTTACATGTGGAACTGTGAATGCTCACTTCTATAGAGATGACATTCTTGACGCTTATGTGCCCCCTTATGCCGGTGCAATAGGTAAAGAATTCCTGTTACAGGACGATAACTCAAGACCGCACAGGGTTCACATCGTAAAAGATTATCTTCAGCACCATACAATTCAGCTCATGGAATGGCCAGCGCGATCATTGGAATTGAAACCCATCGAGCATATTTGGGATGTTTTAAGAAGATGTGCCTCTTCTCTCAATCCCCCTCCTCAGACCCTTGCCACGCTTACAACTGCTTTACAAGAGCAATGGCTCGAACTTATCTATCGCATAATTGACAGTATCACACATCGCCGTATGTACTGTATTGCTTCTAGGGGTGATCATACTCCATATTACAGGTACTTTTCCTATACCAAACCGACATATTTATTTTATTTATTTTATAATTGTATTAATTTCTGAAACATCACTATCGTCTGGTAATTTCTTTTAATGTTATTTTATACCTTACTATGTGTTGTACATTGTGTCTCAGTTTGAGTAAAATCTACCTGTAACATTTTGAGTAATCGCTACTTTTGTTGTTTTTCCTTAATTTTTGGAAACCAGTGTATTTATAAATAATACTAGCAAACCCCGCGGTTTGCTCGCGTAATATTTGAAATATGCCAAGTGATATTTATATGTCTAATTTTTATTAAAATGTACTAACTAAATTTTTATTTTATTAAAAGGTAATATTTTATTTTATTAAATGGTAATATTTTATTTTATTAAAAGGTTTTTTTTTTTAATTAAAAGTACTTATTACTTTTAGGAATAATTATAAAATTACTATTTAAAACACAGTTTGATTAAACGTCATTATTACACTGCATTAGGCAGAAATGAGACTTAAATTAATAAAATGAAATAAAACTAAATAAATGATAATTTAGAAAATATTTTGAAACTTTTATGCTCAATTAATACGCTCATTTCAGTATTCATTTGAAGTTTTGAATTTTTTAGAAACCATCTTCTTACATCTTAAAATTAACCATCATGTCAAATTCCAAGTCCTACCACCTCTCTCAACATAAAGGACTATGTTGAAACAGGAACTGTCACCATTAATTTGCCAACATTAATTTTGAAATCTGTTTGTTAGTTCCTAATATTCCACAGAAACGTAATTTAAAAAGCTTTTACAGCCCTTTTTTAGAACGTTTGTTGTTCCTGTGAACCCCAGGTGGTAGAATTACCGGCATAAAATATAGCCTGTGTAGGATCAGAGACTGTTACCATTGATTCGCAACTATTGCTTTTATAATCGGTTTATATTTCCTGAAATTGCATAGAATCGTAATTTAGAACTTTTTTAGAATGCTTTTCGCCCCGCCCCCCTTCGCTTCACCCCTTTTTAATTCGAATTTATTTTCGACGTTCCCTCGAGGGTATTTATAATTTATAAGTAACTACCATGTCATATTTAAAGTATCTAGCCTTTTCAGTATCACAGAAATCCCAATTTAGAAAGTTTTTAGCTCCTGCAACCCTCTGGTGGTAGTGGAACAGATATAAAATATAGCTTATGTTTGAGCAGGTTCTATCACCAAAATTTGTCATCATTATTTTTTTAATCGGTTTCGTAATTTATAAGTTTGCTTTAAAATTGTAATTTATAACGCTTTTCATTCACTTGATTTTTTTAAATTTGGAATTTTCTTTCGACTGTTCTTAGAAAGCAGTTTCATCTTGTAAGTAAATGCACATGCAATACTTCAAAGTGTTAGACCCCTCAGTTGTGCAAAAAAAAAACGCAAATTAGAATATGTTTTGCTTTTGCAACCCTCAGATGGTAGTGACAGCAACATAAAATATAACCTATGTTATAGCAGGGACTGTCACCATTGATTTGCAACCATTACTTTTGATATAGTTTTGGTATTTCCTTATATTGAGTAGAAATCGCAATTTAGAACGTTTTTACGATGTTTTTCGCGCATTTTCACCCCTTTTTAAATTTCCAATTTTTTCCAAACTGTTCTTAAATATCATTTATATCTAATAAATATGTACCTTGCCTAATTTTAAGTTGCTAGCCCCTACCGATCACAAAAATTGAAATTTAGAACGCTTTTTTACTCCTTGTCTTGGTGATAGTGATACCGACATAAAATAGCGTCTATGTTAGAGCAGGGGCAGTCAGCATCAATTTCCTACCATTACGTTTGAAATCAGATTCATTCTTCCTGAGATATTGCCGACAAATCGGCATTTAGAAGGTTTTTAGAAAGCTTTTCGCGCATTTTGCTCCTGCATCTCCTCTGGGATAGTGGAAACATACATAAAATATATCCTATCTTGGAGCAAGATCTGTCACCATCATTTTTACACCTTTATATTTGAAATCGGTTCAGTGCTTCCTGAGATTGAATAGAAATCGCAATTTAGAAAGTTTTTTACAACGCTTTTTGTGCATTTTGACCCGCTTTTAAATTTCGATTTTTTTTAGGAAATGTCCTTAGAGATAATTGATACCTTATAACTAACTACCATTCCAAATTTCACGATTCTAGGCCGTTCCGTAACGCAAAAGCCACAATTTAGAACGTTTTTCTCCTGCACCCCCTTTGGGGTAGTGGCGCCGACATAAAACATCGCCTATGTTGGAGCAAGGGTTGTCACCATCATTTTGACGCCATTATTTTTTAGATCGGTTTGGTATTTCCTGAGATTGTGTAGAAACCATCATTAGAACGTTTTTTAGAACGCTTTTTGCGCATTTTCACACTTTTTAAATTTCAAAATGTTTAAGAACTGTTCTTAGAAATCCTTTATATCTAATAAGCAGTTAATATTTCAAATTTCATATTTCTAGGCCCTTCGGTAACGCAAAAATCGCATTTTTAGAACGTTTTTTGCTCCTGCACCCCCTTTCGGGTAGTGGCACCGACATAAAACATAGCCTATGATGGAGCAAGGGTTGTCACCGTCATTTTAACACCCTCATTTTGACACCATTTTTTAAAAATCGGTTTGGTATTTCCCGAGATTGTGTAGAAACCACCATTTAGAACGTATTTTAGAACGATTTTTGTGCATTTTCACCCCTTTCAAATTTCGAATTGTTTAAGAACTGTTCTTAGAAATCTTTTATATCTAATAAGTAGCTAATATTTCAAATTTCATATTTCTAGGCCCTTCAGTAGCACATAAATCGCATTTTTAGAACGCTTTTTGTTCCTGCACCCCCTTTGGGGTAGTGACACCGACATAAAACATAGCCTATCTTGGAGCAAGCGTTGTCACCATCATTTTGACACCAATATTTTTTAAATCGCTCTGGTATTTCCTGAGATTGTCTAGAAACTACCATTTAGAACGTTTTTTAGAACGCTTTTTGTGCATTTTCACTCCTTTTAAATTCCGAATTGCTTAAGAACTGTTCTTAGACATCATTTATATCTTATAAGTAACTAATATTCAAAATTTTATATTTCTAGGCCCTTCAGTAACGCTAAAATCACGTTTTTAGAACGTTTTTTGCTCCTACACCCCCTTTGGTGTAGTGGCACCGACATAAGATACAGCCTATGTTCTAAGTTGGACGAACATCATCATTTTGATACCATTACTTTTGGAATCGGTTCGGTAGTTCCAGAGCTTATCTCCGACAAATAAACAATTTTTTCCTCTTTATAATATGAGTATAGATAGATTAAGTATTTTAATCTATAATTGTATTCAAACATGTAACAAGAAACGTTTAAGATATGGACGTGATTCTATAACATGATATGTCAATATTTTCTTTCTGTACACATTTTCCATGTTAAAATGAATGTTTGTGTGAGAGCACTCTTCTAGAACTAAGGATTCTAAGTTTTTGAAGTGAAATGAAAATAACAAATAAAGTATAACTCAGTTAAGGGGACCGGGACAGCTAAATTCAACCAAAAAAATCGATTTTTACTTTTATATCATTAAATATTTTAAACTTTTATCTTACCAACGATGTGTCACACATGATTATATATAAAAAAATAAGCGTTGAAATTATTCATACTTTTCTAAGAGTACTTCTCAGCTTAATGGCCATTTAAATCTTTAATTGACTTTTTCTCAAAACTTGGATTTTTCATGTTTATTTCCTTTTTTAATGCCTATTAAATTTAAGAACTAATAATTTTTTTAATACTTATATTATGTTATATTGTATAGTAACACAGGTATTTATTGACTTGTTGAGAATTATTTATTTTAGGCAGTGAAATCTTACCAAAAATATTCTAATTTAAAAATGACTTTCAAAAAATAATTAATAATTAATTTTGAGTTTCACTTAGAAAGAAAATGGTCTGTTAAAATACATAAATCATGTTATTTTAACTACTCTAAAAAATCTAGACTTTTATCTTTCATTATTTCTGAGAAAAAGGTACATAAATTTGGGAATTTAACATGGCGGAGATAGGGCTTTCCCGGTCCCCTTAAGACGAGTTTCAAGGGCGTCAACAAAAATTGCGTATTAAGCGAGATCCTGTATTAATCGTGATTTCTATAATGTTGTAGAAACTGGAATTGTTTACACATCTAATTATGTAAATGCATCTTAGAGCTTTCATTTTTAGGTGCGTTCGTAATTACTATATAAATACGTAGCACCTATAGTCGTCGTTCAGTCCGTCTGTCTGTCCGTCTGTCCGCATATAACAGAGCAAAAACTGCCCAATTGCATGGTCTGAAATTTTATATATATGATTTTTGCATAATTTTGTCGAGCTATTTAAAATTTTATGAAAATTGGATGTATAGTTTAATTACAGGGACAGTCAAAAGTTGTTCTTTACATTACGGCCAATGGGAAAAATTATTGCAAGTGCATATTAATGATGTTACAGCCTTCCGAATGGTCTGAAATTTTAAATATATAATTGTTGCAAAATTTTGTCGAGCCATTTCAAATTTTATGAAAATCGGATGTATAGTTTAATAACAGGGACAGTCAAAAGTTGTCCGTTACATTATGGCCAATGGGAAAAAAATATTGCAAGTGGCTTTTAATGATGTTACTTAGATGTTACTTCTGTCTTCTAAATGGTCTGAAATTTTATCTATATAATTGTTGCAAAATTTTGACGAGCCATTTCAAATTTTATGAAAATCGGTGTATAGTTTAATTACAGAGACATTCAAAAGTTTTGCGTTACATTACAAGGAATGGGAAAAAATTATTGCAAGTGCATTTTAATGATGTTACAGACTATGCACTTATGAAGTGCAAAAAAATATACATTCAGCACAATATGGTGTGCAAAAAAAAATTATAAAACTAGTTATAGTACGAACGTACCTCATTTGCCACGTTTGACGAGCAATTTCCAACTTGTTATGTTTGCGGTCGAAAATTATGGTATTTTACGTACATTTAGATTAAAATTTAATTGCATTCAATTTTAACTAAATTGATTGCTTTAATAAGATCGATTAGAATAATCATTAAAAAATAATAATTGTCCTACTAGACTATTTTTTAAGACGTAGAAATGCATTAAATCTTTAAAGAACGATTCAGTTATTAATATTATATTTAGTATTTGCGATAACGAATACCATTATAATCTTTACTTCATTTTTAATATAATAAAAAAAAGTATCCTTTTGTGTAATATGTATAGCTAGCATCGAGAGAAAATATAGAGAATATAAAAGAATTATACAAAAAACCTATAATACGCATTATAAAACATAGTTAGTTATATACCGTAAATTAAAACCTAACAAACAGCAGTTATAACCATCTCTTATCATAATAATTTTATGACGTATCTGAGCCTCTTGAATTTGTATATATCTCTACGACAGAAAAAACATACTTGAAGCGAGATAAAAAGAATGTTAATTGTTTTTTAACTGAATAACAAAATCTGCTAAACTGCGAACACTGCAGAAAAGAAACGGAATTACCATGTTGATCTATGAATTCGCGTCTTACGCGTGGTTTTTTGCTTCAAAGGACGGGAAATCTCTGTCGTATTAAGCGGTATCGGGTATTAACCTTTCACGTATAATACGTCATATATTTGTATTAGCCTAATGGCGATGTTCAAGACACCGGAAAAAAGCCACGTTTTAAGCGAGATCGCGTATTAAATGTGAGCGTCTTAACCGTGTCTGACAGCACTTATAAATACATATGAATAGTAATTCATTTAATACTTTATGCAATAAATATTGAAGAGAATTTAAATATTTAAAAAAAATATGATATTTTTTGTCCACTTCTAGTATGTAAGTAATTCATAAAGTATTGTCAAAGTTTCCTTACTTCAAAACTTCTGATTTAAGAACATGACGAAAAATAACTTTAAATGTTCGCAAAGTACAAATCAAAAAGACTCTTTTCCCCTAACACGAACAATGATAAGTTTTGTCCGTCAATTTATACAGTAACCAAGCGGCGTTGCTTTGTGGTTGGATGAGAAGTGAGTGCACAAGAGAAAGTAATGGGCGCATTGTAGTTCTTTGAAGCGAATAACTTACTACATGCTCTTTTCGTCTAATTTTAAATGATTTGGATAAAATTTTAATATTAGTTATTATTCCATTGTAATGAATACTAAATGTAAAAAAAAATGGTAACGTTCTATGTAAAATCCAGGAACGTTTCGCCTTTTCTCAGGTTTTTAGAATAATTTAGCTCTTTCCTGTGAAATTCTTGTTTTCTTATCTGAAACGATCCTGAACAAAGGTTGGAAACAGCAAAACGCTGCGGCCGCCATTTATTTTATTTTTTTTTTTTTTTTTTTTTGCTATAATCCGTTGCTCGCGCGCGAGTGTCGAAAACGAATTCCTTAAATGAATGTAAAAAAATCAATATGGAATGCAAATAAATCAATAGACGACATAATCCTTTACGTCTCTATTGTCAAGACCATTCTGATGAAAATACAATATCTCTGTGACATCGCTAAGAGATTATCTCTCGTACTTGTCTGTGGAATGTTTAACGAGCAGACCGTGTAAAAAAAATACACCTATTATTTGGATCTCCATTAACCAGGGTACCATCAAACATGATTCTCACCGATTTTGATTAATTTAAAGTATGTTTTAGAGTTCTTATCTCTAATTATTCTTGTGAAAGGATTTCTTCAAATGGGCCTTAGATTTTCAGAAATTAGATGCCGATGTTTAGCATACGTTTCAAATACCCATTAGTTTGCAGCTCTCAATGTGTCTTTCGTGGTGTGGACGCAGAAGGCTCGCACGACACCCGTACGGCCCGAGTTCGATGCTACCTCTCGACTTTTTTTTTTCTTTTTTAATTAATTTTATTTTTTAACACTTTACAATTTGATTTAAATTTGATATATATTTGACACTTTGAATTGCTGCAAATTTGAGTTTTTTTTTTTTTTTTTTTTTTATCGGAAAAAATATACAATTACGTTTAGCATTTTTTTTTTTTTCATGAAAATTTATATGTATTTTATCTAACTTGTAAACTAACATAATTACTGATGAAAATCCAAAATATTTTATGTCTACATTTTTTTCTAATTATTATTTACATTTATATATTTTTATATTTTAAGCAAAGTTGAGAAAGAATATATCATATATATATTTACTTTATTGAATTTTAACTGAAAATTTATTTTTTCGTGTAAATTATAAATAATAATTTTGATGTCAATTTCAAAATATTTTTTCATTCCAACAAATAATGATAATAAAGCGAAAATTGTCAACTGGAAATGAAAAAATCGTCTGCGGATCCCGCATGCTGTGAAATGTTAGTAATGTTTTGCTGTCAACAGAAATATTCCTGGTATTTCGCAGGAAACTTACTGGCATTTCTGTAGAATGTTTTTAACATATACAATAAAGTTCCAGTCATTTTCAAGAAATTTTTCTTGGAAATAATGGGCAACTCAGCTGCCCATTTTTTCCCAGGAACGTTGCGGAATTTTTTTTATTGTGCTGGATTAATAAGTTCTGTGTTGCACCTTTACGCATACGTAACATATTTGTGTTAATAATTAAAAATAGGTTTTAAACTACACTTAACTAAAATAAAATATTTTTTTATTATGTTATTAAACTAAAGGTTATGAGGTAAAAAAATCGCAAAAATAATTTATGCACATCCTGTGCTTCACTAATATCGAATTTCTTCGTGAGAGACTCATGACGAAAATTGATATTGCATATTCGTAAAGTGAAATTGAAAAAGATTTTTTTTTCATAACACATACAAAGTTAAATATTGCCCTTCAAGCTATAAAGTAACCTATTGGCGTGACATTGTACATTTTTCATTATATTCATGTGGATCTGATTTAATAACATGGTGAAAAATAAATTTACATACTCGTAATTTACAAAAAAAAAAAAAAAAAAAAAAAAAAAAAATTCTTTTCCATAACACAAACAATGTTAAGTTTTGTTCGTCAATTTATACAGTAATCTAGCGGTGTTGCTTTGTGGTAGACTGAGACGTGAGTGCACAAGAGAAACAAACGTGCGCATTGTAGCTCTTTGAAGCAAAAACTTTAATATGTAATCTTTTCGTCTAATTTTAAGTAAATTTCTAAAAATTTAATGTCGTTATTATTCCATTGTAATCAATATTGAAATAATTACTTTTGAGTTGAAACTTTACGCATATGTAACATATTTTGGTTAATAAAAAAATTAAACTGCAATTAACGAACATGTAATATTTTATTTTGTTATGTTCTAAAACGTAAACTTATCAGGGAAGAAAATTGCGAAAATAATTTATGAAAATCTTGTATTTCACTAATAAAAATATTTAAATTTTGAACTGCATTCTACCTTTTCAAAATGTTTATTATATACCGTTTATTACGTTTCAACCTCAGTTCTTTATCCACCCTTGTTCCATTTGACGAAGCACTCACTTCGGGAAAAAGACATTTCAGCGATACTTGATTTCATTCTTGAACTGAAATTAGGTTCATGAACAATTCAAGTGTCATTTGCGAATCGGTCGAAGAACAAGCAATCCAATTGATTTTCGTTTTCAGATGCAAAGTATACATAAATGAGGTACATTGATTGCAGGTGTAACAAAGATCATGTAGCACATTGAGATCCTTGGTCTGAAATATTGCTGAATCCTTTGAGTTTGAATTCTTTTTTTTTCATTAATTTTTTCGCATTTTTTTCATTGTTGTTGTTTTTCTTTTATGCACTAGACTAATGTGATCTCATTGATAACTAAATTAATTTATTTTGGGGTTCAAAATGAACCAGTTAAATAAGTTATCTTAATGATTTAAAAAATTCAGACCAAAACCTCTATGCTCTAAAAAATCTTAACCAATCAAATGTGTCACCAAGAAAAGTATGGGTACAATTTTTGGTGAATTTATATATATATGTTTTACAATTATTCTTTTCTGGTGAAATATACCCAGTATTGTATAGAATAATGTTTTTTTTTTTTTTCTTTTTTTTTTTTTTTTTTTCTTTTTTTTTTTCTTTTTAATATTTTATTGTATTATGATATGCACAGTTCTGTTTGAAATAGATAAATACAGTTATTAATGTGTTAGACTGTAACCAATTAATCGTATTTGTATTTTTTAATTTTATTTTTTTTCCCTGGATAAATGCTTCTAAATACTGTCGTCAGATAAAGCGCATCTTTATTTCTCCAAAATTTAAAGAAATGCAATTATTATTTAGTAAACTTTTACGTTATAATGAGTACATTTTTTACATTTTATCACAGTGTATAGATCACTTTTCTATTACTTATAAAACTAGTCGGATGTACCAATCCCAAAACTTCCTTCTATCTCATACATGTTAATACTTCAAAATTCGCTATCACACTGCCAAAATTAAATGGCAATCTATGCATCTCATGAGGATTCTAACGATATGAAATTCCGTGCATTAGTTCTTGAGATATGACTATCGCTGAAATCGTCTAAATTCAGCAAAATGCTGCCTAGCAGCGCCACCTATTGGGTGATTTATACCAAATCCTAATCAGCAACAATTTATGTCAACGTCTGACTGAATCTGAAGTTTGGAGAAAATCCGTGCATTAGTTTTTGAGATAGAGCAATAGCGAAAATCATGAAAATTTCTGCATAGCAGCGCCACCTATTGGGTGATTAACACCAAAACCTAATTAACAACAACTTGTGTCAACATACAACTAAATCTGAAGTTAGATGAAAATTGATCCATTAGTTCTCTTGATAGAGCTATTGAGGCAATCGTGGAAAAGGCAGCAGAGAAGCGCCACCTGTTGGGCGATTTACACCAACACCTAATCAGTAGCAAGTCATATCAAGGACTAACTTAATCTGAAGTTTGATGAAAATCCGTGCGTTAGTTCTTAAGATAGAGCTATTGGGGGAATCGTGTAAATCCTGCAAAATTCATCATAACAGCGCCACCTTTTAGGCGATTTACACCAAAACGTAATCATCATCAATTCATATCAAGGACTAACTAAATCTGAAGTTTGATCAAAATCCGTGCATTAGTTCTTGAGATAGAGCTATTGCGAAAATCGTGAAAAATGCAGCATTGCAGCGCCACCTGTTGAGCGATTTACACCAAAAACTAATCAGCATCAATTTGTATTAGACACTAACTGAATATCAATTTTTATTAAATTCCGTGCATTAGTTCTTGAGATAGAGCGCCCACAAAATTTGTGTCACATACACACAGACAGACAGACTCACAGAGTCACAGACAGACATTTTGTAAAAACATGTTTTTTGGAATCTCTGACCCCTAAAACGTGTAAATCCGTCGAAAACCGGAATTCGAAAATTTTCATGAATCCAATACTTTCTTCTTGTAAAGATAGAAGAAAGTAAAATTAGATACACAGCTACCAGTTTTCCTGTTTCAAAGAAGTCAGACACATTTTTTAAAGATAGTTTATTAAATAGCTTAAGTCAACTAAGTATAAAATGAAAACAGACATACTAAAATTTGCTGCATTTATATATTACACAATTTTATTTCCTGGATGTATCTAAATTATTTGAATGTTATCGTGGCATCTAAGGATATACAAATACATACTTGTTTAGAGAAAAACGGTTGGGAATTCATTAAGTTGTAGCATATCCAGGGATGAGAGCGCTCCGACCCAAATGACCAATTTCTACCACTAAAATTTAATACTATTTCATGCCGTATTTTATGACAGAATTACTGAAATTGAATAAAACAATGAATACAATTAAAATTTAATGAAAAACAACCATTTGGGTCGGAGGGCTCTTATCCCTGATATCTCAAATAATATATGTCAGCATGAATCAAGGTATAGCGTATTCCTATAAAATTAGTGGACAAAAATGATAAAAAAATAATTCTAAAAAAGAAATTGAACTAAAATGACTTTTTTTTTCTCATTTATAAGCTTTTTTCATATTTAAAAATAAAGTCATATGAATTAAAGAATTTTGACAATCAAATAAACGTGAATGACGAAAGATTAAGAAGACGCATTATGATTTTGCTTAATGTTGTACAGAGACATATATTGTACTTTTCATTATTGAAATGCATTAAGCACACATTTGATAACAGAAACTAAAACAGAAGCATCCAGAACGTAAAAAAATACATCCTAATTCCATTTTCACAATAGCAAAAGAAAGCAAAGAATAATTTAATTAACCTGTCCAACATAAGAAGAGATGTTATATGATGCAATTCATATTTTTCAAACCATAAAAAGTTTTCTTAATGTTTTTTATCCTAGTAAAAATAATTAAGAAAAATATTTTACTTATTCAAGCAAATGCTTGGATTTGTTTGGACATTGCTCAAGCGAAATTTTATTTTATTGTTTTTATAGTATATATTCAATCATATATAATTAGATTTTATTGACGCAATTTATGATACGGAACATTAACAAAGAGGTGGTAGAAAAAAAGGCTTTTATTACTTCTACATTATGATAACAAAAATATTTTTCGAGAATAATTTCTCACATGGTTTAATTAAAATGCCTTGGGATTAGAACTGATGTTTTTTTTTTTTGTTTGTTTGTTTGTTTGAACACTAGTTTGATAAAGTTAGATAAACATAAATCATTTAAGTGACTGTGTCTTTCATTTAAAATATATTTATGTGTAAAAAGTTTAAAAATACCTTTATATCCTTCGAAAAACAACCAAAAAATATTGACATACCTAAAGCTTAGGAACTTTTTAGGAGCTCTGAAAAAAAAAATCACTTAAAATTTAGTAATTGGATTTTACTAAAACATATACGTCCAATTATTATTTTGAAATGTGAAAAAAATATTTTAGGAAAAAATAAATTTTAATTGGGAAGGAAATGTAGTAAATTGCTGTTATCTGCATTTTTCTTATGGCATCTAAGACCAGACAACATGAGTTTAATACATTAAAGCAAAAGCTTTTCCTGGTATAACGAATAATTTGTGTATTATTAATGGGTTTTAATCTGAAATTATTCCCTTTCAAAAACAAGTCTATTTATTTATTTATTTTATATACAGAGAGTCCATAACGACCCAACTTTAAAATTGTCTAGAGATGAAGCTATTGTTCATAAAGTTGTGGAATTTTATGAAAGATATAATAAAAAGATGGAAATTCGTTTAAGCAAAAAAATAAAGTTCTAAATTTCACCATCAGGGGTTTTTATTAATGAATTACTCATTTAGCATACATTTACGATTGTTTAGAAATTTAATTTATTGGCTTTTCCTGAACTTGACCCTAGAATGCTATCCAATCGTCTCCTCGTTTTCGAAGCCCATAACAAATAACTTTGACCTGCTTCCCTTAAAACAGGAAATGTGTCGTGACAATTGAGAACCTTCATTTCACATTGGCTACTTCACTTAAGGATATTCCTTATACCCGAAATATTTGTGAACGTGGAGTTTTCAGAACAATATTCGTCTCGCAGACGAATGGTTATCAGCAACGTTTGCATTTCAGAATCAGAATTAGATTTTTCCTATGCTGCCGTGACATGTCAAAACGTTTTTTTCGGAGAAAATTTTAATAGTAGATCTTAGACTATGCGGGAATGAACTATTAAAAGATCTAAGTGATGAATAAAATTCTACTTCTGGGGTTAAATCAGAAAATGAATATTTTATTGAAGTTGAAAATGACGAAATCGCAGATGGCGATTGCGATGAAGATGATGAATTATCCTTTGGCAATAAAGATGAAGAAAAGGCAATAGCTGAAAAACAAACCTAGGAGGATGGGAATATATAGTCAAATTTTGAAGTCTGAAAACTGAAAATCGCAAAGTATCAAATAAAAGCGAATGGGTTGGAAATATTCCGGAATTTTTTGAGTCATGTGACAAAGACAAGTCTATTAATATTCTATTACACAAAACCAAATAAGTGTGTTATTTTTCTGTTTACTTTCCCTAAAAATCCAAACGTTAACTAAGAAAATAGAAAACTGAAAGTGATGAAATATTATAATTCAACCAAAGAAGCCTTAGACACATTGGGTAAGATGTGTAATAACAAGCCATGTAATAGAAAAACACGTCGATGGCCTCTTTGTGTGTTTTATGGTATGATAAGTATCATTTTAGTAAGTGCAAATGCTATATAACTGCATAACATCGCTCAAAAAGCATAATCAAGAAAAAAAGTTTGCGATAAAGCTAAGTGAAGATTTTGATCCATAAGTGAAGAAGCACCTCAACGTATCAACATTGCGCCGATCAACAAGGACAACTATAAGTGAACTTTTGAAATTGGATATGAACATTCAACAACCCGGACAATCTGAATGTAAAAAAAAAAAAAAAAAAAAAAAAAAAGTTTTGAATTTGCGCAGAATGTTTTTTGCAGAACTTTTTGTCGCAGAACAATTGTCTAACGTATTCCAGAGCAATGTGTGGTGAACAGGATGCTAATATGTGTAAAAGTTGCTTTGAAAATAAATAAATCATGTTTTCTTCCTTACTTAAAGATCGAGAATGATAAAGCCATCTGCAGGTAGTCTGCTTTTTCCCTAATTAGCTTTTTAATTTGATATAAAGCGCGTCTTCACGTATTTCGTCTGAAAGACTAATAGTTATCACTCCCGTAAGTTTTTCAAAGGTTAGCATTCTAGGCTTAAAGACAATATTTCACGACATGTTCCTAACATTTCCCAGAATATACTGCGGTCAATTCTAGTACATGCTATCTTACGAGTCCAGTTAGTATATCTTAAAATTAAGACAGTCATGTGGAACATGTTTGGTTGTAAAACTTTTTGTAATCTATCTTAAATGTATGCTAAATGTGTAATTCGTTAAAAAAACGCTCTGTGGCGGTGAAATTAATAACTATTTTTTCTTATAAAAACACAAATAGATGTACTAAAATTACTGGCAGGTGCATACATATAATATAAAATTATTTAAAATACATTACACGGTGGCTACTAAATACTGTTACAAATATTCAGTCATTTTATTTTAAAAATATAAATTATAAAATGATAACTACACTAAAATGATGAACATCAGAGATGAAAGTTAACCGGGAAATAAGTTTACTCGAATTGACCGCCATCTTTATCGAAAACCAAAGATAATCTCTTATGCCATTGTCTGACTGCGGCACAAATCATTTTAAGATGTAATCGGTACCATTCGCGCAATACAGAAGCTTTGATAAGACCAAACTTCTGTGTTTGTTGCTATTTCCTTTAGCCTCTAAAATCCCCCAGGCTCAATAATCTAAAGGATTTAGATCTGGTAAAGATAGTGGTCAATCTTCTTGCATGATAAAGTTCGGACAATTGACTGGGAGTCAATCCTGTGTTGATTTATCTCGGTGCGAAGGTGCAGAATCTTGCTGAAAATATCCAATTCTTTTTGGGATACAACCTGTCAGCATGTGGCAATAAATGTGTATCCAATATGTCCTGTTTGTAATATTCGCATTGATTTGTATTCCTTTATCGATGAACTTCAAATGCAATTTTCCATTGTTTGACACCGCAGTCCAAACCACAACAGAATTCGTGTTCTGAAAGCGTTTAACTGTTCGAAAGGTTTCATGTATATTCTAGAGAGTTGCTGATTATACGACAGCATTTTTAGCATTATAACACTCTTCAGTGCAAATCAGCTTCCCATCAGAAAATATCATTCCGTCAACACATTCCCTACCGTGCTGCTTCATCAATTTCTCTCTTCTTTGTAATCTTTTTATTCTTTGCGCAGCAGTCAAACTTTGAATCTTACTTTTGCGATAAGGGCAATCACCCAGATCTCCATTTATAATACCTTGGATAGTTCTGAGACTGACATTCTCTTCTGCAGCCAATATATTTGTAGAACGTTGTGGATTTCTTCACACCTTTTCAGAATTCTTTTGATGCGCTCTATTGTGCGAACTGAGCGTGGACGACCAGACCTAGATCGATCTTTACGTAGCTATTAGTATCCAATAAACGATTTAAAGTTCTATATATAAATTTTCCATTAAAGCCAAAGCGTTTTAATTGCTTAAAGATTTTACCTGCGGAAAATCTGCGATCAAAGAGCTGTTTAATCATCATTCTTATGGCTCCCCTCTTTAAAATAATTTTAAATATTTCCTTTATAACAAAATTAGTCTGCACTAATAGAAGATTGCCAAAAGCTAAGATAGAGAAATACATTGTTTTACCAGACGATTAAAATTAATTCGTATGTTTTGGAGTGTTACCGTATTTAGTAGCCACCATGTATAAATAGCCTAAAAATACTTTTAAAACCATTAAAAATACAAAAATGTTTTCAGCCATCACACGGCCACCATTAGTGAGTATAAAAATTATGTTACAGTTTTTCTTTGCGCTTAATGAAGAACCGTATAGAAAAGATCATTGTAATTTAAAGGCTGTACGGCAGATAAGATAACAGAAAAATGTATTTAAATTTCCAAGAAAACAAGCTTACATCTATTATACAGCAATTCTTTCCAAACTCCATGCATATCGTATGATTTTTGCATCTTTACGGTCTATATTTTTATTAACAATTATTTATATATATTAACTTATAATGGCTTCCTGGTAATTAGTTGTGCGAAAGGTAATTTTGAATTTATTAAAACATACTTTCATACTTTGAGTTTGAACTAATCTTGATAATGCAGTATGCCAGTAAATTTCCAAAAATAAATTTCATCACAAATATTCAACATAAGATGACTCTATTAATTCTGTTAACGAATGGCGCACTTTTATAATTTTTTATTTGCCATTGTACAATATTGATTATACTAACAATTTAAATAAATGTTTAAACTTTTATTCAGCAGAGAAACATTTATTACAACTTCCCTTAAAGTACCAGTTACATGCATTCTCGTACCAAATATATTTTTTAAAAATTACCCATTTTGACAATTTTTTTTTATTGGTAATTCACTTTTGTTATAGTTATTGAATTTTATGAGATTTGCCAGTTCCATGTTACGGAAGCGAATTCGGGATTGTACATTCTTGTTAAAATATTAACATTATTCATAAATTAGTTTAATTTATTTTTTAAAAAATCATTATGGGGTATGTTATAAAGAAAATTGTATTTCACTTTTAATAGGATCCTGTCAGAACCCTATAACATTATCTAAAGAAAAGAAACATGTACATTCAGGGTTCGCACTCTTCATTAGGGAAGGAATACCTGGATTTAGTAGAGTAATAATTGTTTTATTTATAGAAAAAAAATGTGTGTTTAGGTATGTGGATGAATACTTCTTTAAATTCTGGGACTCAAACGCATTAAATTTCCTTTATCACCCCAGGCATTGAAACCATGCCATATATTGTATTTGTGTTACAAAGCATTAATAGTGAGTGAAATATAGTTAGTGTTAAGAATAAAACACTAAGTTACTCAGTGACACCATTTTTAAGGAACTCTTCGCAGTGAACTGTATATTTCTTTATTTTAAAACAATAATTGTTAAGAGTGAAACAGTCTCTCTGGCCGTTTCCAAATCAAACATTCCATTATCTCAATAACAACAACAACAAAAATTCAGTGTTTCCACTCACTAGTAACTAAATTACAATCTATCGTCAACACGCAGACGATTGGAATAATAAATAAAATTACGGCGCTGACACAGCGCCCTCGTACGGGAGATTTTAATTACGATCAGTAACATACTCCCGACCGTTGAAACCTGCAGGTTTCAAAACTACTCTAATATATAATATAAAATTACATAATACTACATGTAACAATGCAAAGATATAATTAATAACAAAGGAAAAATGGCTAAATTACTTTACATTTGAATACAATAAAACATACTATAGAAATTAAACAACAAAATATATTCAAAATATACCAAATATATACATTAAAGAAATTAGTTTCCATTAATTGGAAGAGGACAAATACTTCTCACATCTCTCTTTATTATTGTACCGTTAGGCAGACGAATGTTCACTACTCGAACTTTTTTGTCCTTACCGAGAAATATCTCGGAAATCCTACCTGTTGCCCATTTTGTGCTGAGCATATTTTCATCTTTGATCAATACGAGAGAACCAACATTTATATTGTTTTTATTTATTTGCCATTTATTACGTTGCTGCAAGGTGTTCAGATAGTCCCGCTTCCATAATTTCCATATTTGCTGGCTATATTTTGTTATTTTTTGCCAGTTGCTAAGTTTGTTTTCCGAAATTTCAGTGAGCTGGGGTTCAATAATAGACGTTAAGGGCCTACCTATAAGAAAATGACCCGGTGACAGAGTCTCGAAACCGTCGAAATCTGATGACAATGGGGACAGAGGTCTTGAGTTCAAAACACTTTCAATTTCTAGAATTACTGTCAGAAATTCCTCTAAAGTGAGGTGCGCGTTACCAATTACACGTTTTAGATGGAATTTGAATGATTTAACCCCTGCCTCCCAAAGACCACCGAAGTTCGGCGCTTTCGGAGGAATAAAATTCCATTCGATATTTTCCCTTGCAAAATAATCAGCTAATGCTTCATCTGGGTGTCTAACCAAATTGTGAAGCCTTTTCAATTCTAAGTTTGCCCCTACAAAGTTTTTTGCATTGTCAGAAAATATTCTTGAACACTTTCCCCTTCTGCTAACAAAGCGCTTAAAACAAGCAATGAAGGCTGCAGAAGTAAGATCTGAAACGAAATCTAGATGAATAGCTTTGGTGCAGAGACAAACGAATATACATACATACACTTTATTATATGTACCTTTCCTTTGATTTTTGAATTTAATGTAAAAAGGGCCACAATAATCAGTTCCAATAATGGAAAATGGAAATGAAGGTGTAACACGCTCTTTGGGCAAGTCACCCATAACTTAACTCGCTAATACAGGCTTGTTTTTAAAACAAGTGACACATTCATATGTTATTTTGCGACAGATGTTTCTACCATTAGTTATCCAAAATTTACGACGAATATGGTACAACAATGTTTGTGATCCTACATGTAAATACTTTAAATGAAAATATCTTACAATAATTAAAGTAAGGGGATGCTTACTTGGCAGAACCATAGGATGTTTTTCATTTGTTGTCAAATATGAGTTACCCAATCTACCCCCAACTCTTAAAATATTACTTTCATCTAAGAAACAATTTAAAGAATTTAGTTTACTTTTATTTGGTACCGAATTACCTTTCTGAAGACATTTTATTTCTTCCTGATACTCACTTTGTTGAACCATCTTTATCAGTGATAATTCTGCAGCATTCAATTCTTTAGAAGTAAGATGATCTTTCACTCTATTAACATTTCGAAGGTTATGAATAAATCTAAGCACATAACATAAAATACGAATGATAGTTATATAATTATTACTAACACTAATAATATAATCTAATAAATAATTTTGATCATAAATAGCTAGAGTAACTAAAGAGTTATCATTTTCACATTTAACTGTTTTCTTTAGTTCATCAGAATAGTCATCTGGCGAATTTTGGATGTTGCAGTCATTAGTTGGGAGAACAGTTTCTCTCAAAAAGGGGGGACCTTTAAACCACAAATCCTTTTCTAAGAGCATATCAACACTGACGCCTCTGGTAAGGAGGTCGGCTGGATTAGACTTTCCCGGACAATGAAACCACGAATTGGAGTCAGTCAAAGATTGAATCTCGTTGACACGATTCGCTATGAATGATTTCCATCTTTTACTAGAACCTCTAATCCAGTACAAAGTGATTTTCGAGTCTGTCCAGAAGAACACATCTGATGGCTTCTTATGATCTACTATTTTCTTGACTGCATTACCTAGTCGGGCAGCAAGTAAAGCTCCCAATAGCTCTAATCTTGGTAAAGTGATTTTTTTAAGAGGTGTAACTCTACTTTTTGAAGTCACAAGGTTAACTTCAATAGCATTTTCTTTTACAATTCTGAGGTATATGACAGTGCCGAAGGCTTTCTTACTAGCATCGCAAAAACAGTGAATCTCTACCACATCTGAATTTTCTGCTTTCGTTGAATTTAGCACAATTCTTGGAATTTTTAGGTAGGAGAGGCGTGGGATCTCAGAACACCATTGAAGCCACTTTTCTTTAACATCTATTGGTAGATCTTCATCCCAAGCAATTTTCCTCAACCACAGATCTTGAAATAGGCATTTCATGCGAATAGTATAAGGAGTGAGCAAGCCAAGAGGGTCGAATATTTTTCCAATAGCACGCAGGATGAAGCGCTTGGTGTTTTCATTTTTTGATAACATTTCTAATAAGCCTTTTACATCTACGATAAAGCAATCTTCACTCGTATGCCAAGACATTCCTAGAACCTTTGTTGAGTCAAATCCTAATTCAATTGGGTTGTGTAGAGGCTGAGTATCAAACCCTTCTTGTTTCCATTGCTCCATCAAATCGTTATCATTAGTTGACCATTTTCTGAGTTTCATACTTGCCTCGCTCATAATATAAACAGCATTTCGAGAGATTTCTAACGCATCTTGCAAGTTGTCAGCACCAGCAATGAAATCATCAACGTAGAGGCACCTATCTAATAACTTTGTTGTTGTAGGATATCTAACTTGAAATTTCTTGATATGTTTTCTTAGAGTAGCAGCAAGAAGAAACGGGGAAGCATTCATACCAAAAAGAACTCGGTTGAAGCGATATATTTCTATACCTCTATCTCCAATCCATAAAAACCTCACTGCATCTCTGTCTTTCTCCGCTAGGGATATCTGCAGAAAGGCTTTTTCTATATCACCTATCAATGCTATTTTGTTTAATCTAAAATTGATAAGTAAATCGAATATGTTTGGATTTAGATTTGGACCTGGCCAAAGACAATCATTTAACGATAATTCGCCAACATCGTGTGAGCTGGCATCGAAGACTACTCTCATTTTTGTTGTCAGGCTTTGTCTAAAGACAGGTTGATGTGGAAGATAAAAAAGTGGTTTCTCCACTGGCATGTGCGTTTCCGTTATTTTTTCTATGATTCCTTTATTTTCATAATCTTTCAAAGTCTCACAATATTGAGCACGAAGCTCTAATTTTCGCTTCATTTTCACTTTAAGACAGTTTAGTCTATTATTGGCTATTTTGAGATTGTCGTTCATTTCTCGCCAATCTTTTTTCCATGGTAAGGTAACTTCGTAACGTTTATTTTTATAAGATACAGATTTTTCGAATATTTCTAATGCTCTATCTTCGTCAGTACATGTGGGATCGTCTTTTATCCCTAATGTTTCTAACTGAAAGAATTTTTGAACTTCTTTTGTCAAATCTTCATAGTTACAAACAAGCCCACAGTGAGTATTTTGCGTGATTTGATTGTCAGGATTTAATACGCTTCCACAGGCAATGAATCCAAATACCGAGTTTTGGAATTTTAAATTAGAATTGGGGACTTCAATTCGACCGACTTCTAAAAGATCATAAAATATTTGAGCTCCCAAAAGAACATGAATTTTTCCAGGTTTGTAAAATTCTGGATCCGCTAATTTAATGTTATTAAGGTATTGTCCTGTTCGAACGTTAATCCGATTTACTGGAATAGTATCCGATATTTTTGGTACACAAAGAAGTTCTATTTCCGCCTTAAAATTTGAATTGTTCGAAATTAATGCTTTTACCTTGGAGTTAATATTCACGGAGATGCCATTTAATCCTGAAACCGCAACTTTTATTTTTTCTTTCTTAATTCCTAAATAATCAGCACACTGAATCGTAATGAAATTACTCATTGATCCAGCATCAATCAAACCTCTTAACGGCTTAAATTCACCAAATTTATTTTTAATATAAACAATGACAGTTGATAAGATGCCAGAACTTAAATAATTCATCTCACAAACAGATGTACCTGAAAATGCTCTTTCGTTAGAAATGTGAAATGTTGCAGCATTCGGGTCTAGATTTGAATGCGCTACGATTTGATTCTGGTTTTGGGTATTGCAATCACTGACCTCGGGTTTTGAAATAAATTCATTTTTTCTATCGCTGTTTTGAATTTGCTTTTCATTTTCATTCTCGAAATGCAGTAAAATCGAATGTTTTTTCATACATTTCTGACAAGAATAAGTAGATTTACAATTTCTAACCGAGTGGAATTTTAAACAGTTAAAACAAATATTATTTTTCTTTACGAATTCATATCTAGAAGCCACTGAAAGATTTAAGAATTCTGGACATTTGTGCAAACCGTGGAATTCATTACTCTGACACTTAACACATTTAAATGTTTTTGAGTTTTTACCATTAGATGTAGATACCATACTAGTGATTCGTTGTTGAGCATTGCGTTTAGGAGTTACATTATTTATAAGAGGTTTGGAAACTTGCAGTGTTCTCGCTTGTCTTTTTAAAAACTCGATTAATTCTTTTAATTTTGGTAGCTCGTCTTTTTTTTGTTCACGTTCAAACCATAATTTTGTGGACCCATCTAATTTCTGCCACAATATATAAGTTATTATTGTATCCGCAAACCCTTCAATTTTTTGATCGAGAATTTCTAGAGATCTGATACATTCACTGGCGGTATCTGCTAAATTAAGAATAGCACTAGGTGTTTCACTTTGTATTGAATTAATGGACATTAATTTTTTAATGTGAGCAAACACTTGTTGTCTTTTATTGGAATATCTTTCCTCTAATAAGGACCACGCTGTTTGATAATTATCATCTGAAATCGTTATACTTTGTACAACTTTTGCAGCTTCAGAATGAAGCGAAGATTTCAAATATGATAACTTTTGAGCACCCGAAAGTGCGCTATTATTGTGAACGCTAGATTTAAAAAGATCACTAAAATATATCCAATCCTGTACGTTTCCACTAAAAGAAGGTAGATTAATCGTGGGAAGTCGAACTTCCGTTACACTATTCTCTTGTTTCGGCTTTGATTCATTAAGAACATTTATTTGTTTTTGTTTCGCTCTTTTAATTTTTAACCAAGTTTCATCTAACTCTTTTTCAATCGATGATTGTTCATCGATATATTTATCAATTTCCTCCTCATCGCACAATGAATAAATTTTATCAAACATTTCTTTCAATTCTGTATTGAATTGATCACATTTCGTATTTACAAGTTCTAAAGAACATTCATCAGAGTCACTTAATTTAATTTCACTCACAAATTTAGTAATTTTACATTTTAAAACTCTTTTTTTTTGTCAAAATATTTTTTAATTCAGTAGACATGTTAATGAAAAAGTCCTACCTTATTCGAAGAAACCAAGTCTCGTCGCTGATTCTTGACTCTAAAAGCAAACGATAAATCCGTTTACTTTGGCCTCGAAGGAGCAATTTTTGTTAAGAATAAAACACTAAGTTACTCAGTGACACCATTTTTAAGGAACTCTTCGCAGTGAACTGTATATTTCTTTATTTTAAAACAATAATTGTTAAGAGTGAAACAGTCTCTCTGGCCGTTTCCAAATCAAACATTCCATTATCTCAATAACAACAACAACAAAAATTCAGTGTTTCCACCCACTAGTAACTAAATTACAATCTATCGTCAACACGCAGACGATTGGAATAATAAATAAAATTACGGCGCTGACACAGCGCCCTCGTACGGGAGATTTTAATTACGATCAGTAACAGTTGAAAATAGCGAATAATTTCTTTTAATAGTACATTCTAATAATTAAATGATCAGTATAATAATCTATTTATGAATTTATAAAAAAAAATAATATAAAAATCTGAATAAAAGGCAAATAAACAAAAGACATTTAACATATCTTTAAAATAATGATAATAATAATTCTCTTGGAATTAGTTAAGTTAGTTACAATCTACCACAGTAGATAAAGTCATACATAATGAAAGAGCAGTCAATAAACAAAGAAATAATTTCTTTGAAAGTCCCATTGAACAAAAATCAAGCAACATAATTAAAAGATCTGTCTTTTTTTCTTTTTCTATACTAGGGGGCTCTGTCCTCTACGAGCTAGCTCGTCAACCCCCGTTCAGACACCGCAGACTCTAACAGCACGATAATTTGATCGGCTTTAAAAAGATTTCGGAAGATTGAATTATAATTTGAATCTGAGAAATATAATCTGACGTAATTTTCACCAAACTTTTCTTTTTCTTTTTAATATTCACGTAAAAATATTTTTCCTAGAAATGAAATATTATGATCATCTTAAAATATTAAATAAATGTCTCGAGCAATTTTTAAATTTAAACTGTTTAGCAATATTATTTTTTGTTCATTTTATATAATAAGTGTAATATGACGTAAATGTGACGTAAATTCTCCTATTTAAGAGATCTAACGCATGTTTATGAATTTATTATTTTACAATATTCTGTCTCTTTTAAAATTCACGTGTAATTATAATTTTTATGACGTAATTTTCAATGAGTTCCTACTTTTTATATTTTCTGTTTATAATAGTCACGTGTAAAATAAATTTTTAATTTGAAGTAAACATTATTGTTTGCGCTGTTTATGCAACTGGGAACAGTTTAAATTAATAACATTTTCTAAAATTTGTAAAAAATATCTCTCGAAATGCTGAAAATTTGAATTAAAAATGGAAATAAAACCTCTAAAAATGAGTTAATTAAGAAAAATAAATACAATCCGCACATCGGGAACTTATAACGTATAAAATGATCTAAAGATGATTACATTCTCATGTATAGTTTTTGCTCCAATAAAACTTTTTTAATGGAACGATTTTGTCTAACTTTAGCATTAAATATCTCTTAAAATAATTCTTCGATTTGAAAACTGTTTGCATCAGCGTGTTTATCAAACATTTTTCTATAATACTACCGATTTTCATATTTTTGTATGCAACAGTTTTTCTAATATTAACGATGAAAGGCCATGCTTAAGCATTCAAATTGGATGTGGATCTACCCGGAATATCTACGCAGATTGTCATTGGTCCATTTCCAAATCAAAACTTTTTTTTATATATAGAAGGATTACCCGAAGAAAATCAATTATCTTTATTTATTTTAAATTTAATTTCAAATGAATAAAACATTGAATTTGTATCATCATTAAATATGCGTTGTTTCATAAAATATATATCTATATAAAAAAAAAAAAAAAAAAAAAAAAAAAAAAAAAAATGTTTTGAATTTGCGCAGAATCTTTTTTGAAGAACTTTTTGCCGCAGAACAATTGTCTAACGTATTCCAGAGCAATGTGTGGTGAACAGCATGCTAATATGTGTAAAAGTTGCTTTGAAAATAAATAAATCATGTTTTCTTCCTTACTTAAAGATCGAGAATGATAAAGCCATCTGCAGGTAGTCTGCTTTTTCCCTAATTAGCTTTTTAATTTGATTTAAAGCACGTCTTCACGTATTTCGTCTGGAAGACTAATGGTTATCACTCCCGTAAGTTTTTCAAAGGTTAGCATTCTAGGATTAAAGACAATATTTCACGACATGTTCCTAACATTTCCCAGAATATACTGCGGTCAATTCTAGTACATGCTATCTTACGAGTCCAGTTAGTATATCTTAAAATTAAGACAGTCATGTGGAACATGTTTGGTTGTAAAACTTTTTGTAATCTATCTTAAATGTATGCTAAATGTGTAATTCGTTAAAAAAACGCTCTGTGGCGGTGAAATTAATAACTATTTTTTCATATAAAAAACACAAATAGATGTACTAAAATTACTCTCAGGTGCATATATATAATATAAAATGATTTAAAATACATTACACGGTGGCTACTAAACACTGTTACAAATATTCAGTCATTTTATTTTTTAAATATAAATTATAAAATGATAACTACACTAAAATGATGAACATCAGAGATGAAAGTTAACCGGGAAATAAATGTACTCGAATTGACCGCCATCTTTATCGAAAACCAAAGATAATATCTTATGCCATTGTCTGACTGCGGCACAAATCATTTTAAGAGGTAATCGGTACCTTTCGCACAATACAGAAGCTTTGATAGAGACCAAACTTCTGTGTTTGTTGTTATTTCCTTTAGCCTCTAAAATCCCCCAGGCTCAATAATCTAAAGGATTTAGATCTGGTGGAGATGGTGGCTATTCTTCTTGCATGATGAAGTTCGGACAATTGACTGGGAGTCAATCCTGTGTTGATTTATCTCGGTGCGAAGGTGCAGAATCTTGCTGAAAATATCCAATTCTTTTCGGGATACAACCTGTCAGCATGTGGCAATAAATGTGTATCCAATATGTCCTGTTTGTAATATTCGCATTGATTTGTATTCCTTTATCGATGAACTTCAAAGGCAATTTTCCATTGTTTGACACCGCAGTCCAAACCACAACAGAATTCTTGTTCTGAAAGCGTTTTTAACTGTTCGAAAGGTTTCATGTATATTCTAGAGGGTCGCTGATTATACTACATCATTTTTAGCATTATAACACTCTTCAGTGCAAAGCAGCTTCCCATCAGAAAATATTATTCTGTCAACACATATCCTACCGTGCTGCTTCATCAATTTCTCTCTTCTTTGTAATCTTTTTATTCTTTGCGCAGCAGTCAAACTTTGAATTTTTCTTTTTCGATAAGGGCAATCACCCAGATCTTCATTTATAATAGCTTGGATAGTTCTGAGACTGACATTCTCTTCTGCAGCCAATATATTTGTAGAACGTTGTGGATTTCTTCACACCTTTTCAGAATTCTTTTGATGCGCTCTATTGTGCGAACTGAGCGTGGACGACCAGACCTAGATCGATCTTAACGTAGCTATTAGTATCCAATAATCGATTTAAAGTTCTATATATAAATGTTCCATTAAAGGCAAAGCATCTTAATTGCTTAAAGATTTTATCTGCGGAAAATCTGCGATCAAAGAGCTGTTTAATCATCATTCTTATGGCTTCCCTCTTTAAAATAATTTTAAATATTTCCTTTATATCAAAATTAGTCTGCACTAATAGAAGATGGCCAAACGCTAAAATAGAGAAATACATTGTTTTACCAAACGATTAAAATTAATTCGTATGTTTTGGAGTGTTACCGTATTTAGTAGCCACCATGTATAAATAGCCTCAAAATACTTTTAAAACCATTAAAAATACCAAAATGTTTTCAGCCATCACACGGCCACCATTAGTGAGTATAAAAATTATGTTACAGTTTCTCTTTGCGCTTAACCAAGAACCATATAGAAAAGATCATTGGCTTTTCATTAATTTAAAGGCTGTACGGCAGATAACAGAAAAATGTATTCAAATTTCCAAGAAAGCAAGCTTACATCTATTATGCAGCAATTTTTTCCAAACTCCATGCATATCGTATGATTTTTGCATCTTTACGGTCTATATTTTTATTAACAAATATTTAAATAGATTCTCTTATAATGGCTTTCTGGTAATTAGTTGTGCTAAAGGTAATTTTGAATTTATTAAAACCTACTTTCATACTTTGAGTTTGAGCTAATCTTGATAATGCAGTATGTCAATAAATTTCCAAAAATAAAGTTCATCACAAATATTCAACATAAGATGACTCTATTAATTCTGTTAACGAATGGCGCACTTTTATAATTCTTTATTTGTCATTGTACAATATTGATTATACTAGCAATTTAAATAAATGTTTAAACTTTTATTTAGCAGAGAAACATTTATTACAACTTCCCTTAAAGTATCAGTTACATACATTCTCGTACCAAATATATTTTTAAAAAATTACCCATTTTGACAACTTTTTTTTATCGGTAATTCACTTTTGTTATAGTTATTGAATTTTATGAGATTTGCCAGTTCCATGTTATGGAAGCGAATTCGGGATTGTACGTTCTTGTTAAACTATTAACATTATTCATAAATTACTTTAATTTGTTTAAAAAAAATCATTATGGGGTATGTTATAAAGAAAATTGTATTTCTTTTTTAATAGGATCCTGTCAGAACCCTATAACATTATCTAAAGAAAAGAAACATGTACATTCAGGGTTCGCACTCTTCATTAGGGAAGGAATACCTGGATTTAGTAGAGTAATAATTGTTTTATTTATAGAAAAAAAAAATCTGTGTTTAGGTATGTGGATGAATACTTCTTTAAATTCTGGGACTCGAATGCATTAAATCCCCTTTATCACCCCAGGCATTGCAAACCATGGCATATATTGTATTTGTGTTACAATGCATTAATAGTGAGTGAAATATAGTTGAAAATAGCGAATAATTTCTTTTAATAGTACATTCTAATAATTAAATGATCAGTATAATAATCTATTTATGAATTTATAAAAAAAAATAATATAAAAAAACTGAATAAAAGGCAAATAAACAAAAGACATTTAACATATCTTTAAAAAATAATAATAATAATTCTCTTGGAATTAGTTAAGTTAGTTACAATCTACTACAGTTGATAAAGTCATACATAATGAAAGAGCAGTTAATAAACAAAGAAAGAATTTCTTTGTCCCATTTAACAAAAATCAAGCAACATAATTAAAAGATCTGACTTTTTTACTTTTTCTATACTAGGGGGCTCTGCCTCCTACGAGCTACGCTCGTCAACCCCCGTTCAGACACCGCAGACTCTAACAGCATGATAATTTAATCGGCTTTAAAAAGATTTCGGAAGATTGAATTATAATTTGAATCTGAGAAATATAATCTGACGTAATTTTCACCAAACATTTCTTTTTCTTTTTAATATTCAAGTAAAAATATTTTTCCTAGAAATGAAATATTATGATCATCTTAAAATATTAAATAAATGTCTCGAGCAATTTTTAAATTTAAACTGTTTAGCAATATTATTTTTTGTTCATTTTATATAATAAGTGTAATGTGACGTAAATGTGACGTAAATTCTCCTATTTAAGACATCTAACGCATGTTTATGAATTTATTATTTTACAATATTCTGTCTCTTTTTAAATTCACGTGTAATTATAATTTTTATGACGTAATTTTCAATGAGTTCCTGCTTTTTATATTTTCTGTTTATAATAGTCACGTGTAAAATAAATTTTTACTTTGAAGTAAACATTATAGTTTGCGCTGTTTATGCAACTGGCAACAGTTTAAATTAATAACATTTTCTAAAATTTGTAAAAAATATCTCTCGAAATGCTGAAAATTTGAATTTAAAATTGAAATAAAACCTCAAAAATTGAGTTAAATAAGAAAAATAAATACAATCTGCGCACCGGAAACTTATAACGTATAAAATGATCTAAAGATGATTATATTCTCATGCATATTTTTTGCTCCAATAAAACTTTTTTAATGGAACGATTTTGTCTAACTTTAGCATTAAATATCTCTTAAAATAAATCTTCGATTTGAAAACTGTCTGCATCAGTGTGTTTATCAAACATTTCTCTATAATACCACCGAGTTTCATATTTTTGTATGCAACAGTTTTTCTAATATTAATGATGAAAGGCCATGCTTAAGCATTCAAATTGGATGTGGATCTACCCGGAATATCTACGCAGATTGTCATTGGTCCATTTCCAAATCAAAACTTTTTTTATATATAGAAGGATTACACGAAGAAAATCAATTATCTTTATTTATTTTAAATTTAATTTCGAATGAATAAAACATTGATACTTTGTATCATCATTAAATATGCGTTGTTTCATAAAATATATTAAAAAAAAATACCACACAGATTTTTTACTTGAAAATATTTTGTAAGTACAATTCATTTAAAGATATCGCTATTTTAGAAACAATACTTACCATTAAAACTAACTGTGTGTGAATTGTTTAAAATACTTTAATTATATGTAGAATATAATGATATCAATGAGTTAAATATTTACTTTAAAATTAGAATTCACCCCCTTAAAAAATGTCTTAGATGATTTTTTTTTTGTTTGTTTGAGGTTCTATTTTATATTGTGATTTACTGGTTTGAAATTCAGAAAATTTAATTGATTAATAAAAAATATTATAGATTATTTATCTTAATATAATAGTGAGATGTTTGTTTTAGTCAACTTTATTTTTCCCGCATGGCAATTCAAATTAAAGAAAAAAAAATATTTGTTTTAAATATTTACAAAGTTTAATTAAATACTAAAAGTAAGAATTATGAGAGGCTTAAAATATTTTTAAATAGTTATGCAAGGTTATATAGAATTATTTTCCTATTTTTTTAAAGTTCACAATAGTAATTAAACTTATTATATTTTGGTTTAATCGTTAAAGGGAATTATATACTAATATTGCGTAATTGGAAGATAATATTTTTATAAGTGCACTATTATATTCATTTGATACCCACGAAATGGACAGGATAAGAAATTTATTTCAGTTTCACTTATACATGACATCTCGGATTGTTATAGATAACACAGATCATGAAACCAGTGAATACTTACTAAATCCGATACTGTCAAATCAAGTTAATTAAGAAGTTCTAACAGACTAGTATATCAGGAATGATCATATATGAATTTGGGTATATCTATATTGTAAATATTTTGCATATTAATAGGATATTTATAAAATATCGGATTGTCTGTTAAATACCAATTTTGATGTATACAATTCAAAAATATTTGAACTATTTTCCGCATACTTTCTTCAAGTAATGTGAAAAATCACGAATTTCGTTAGTAGAGAAAGGCTGAAAATTATGTGCTAGGGATTTTCGTTTTTCTAAAGCAGTTTTTTTAGACAAATAAAAGCAATTGCTGCCAAGTTTTGACAAATGTGCTTGAATTTTTTCCACTCGAATTTTTTTCCTTTTTTATTTTTAATTATCTGGCCTGTATGTTTTTGATATTGTGCCATTTTCTCAACTCTTTTTTTTATTTCTTTTTTGAAGAATATTTTATAAGCACGTAATGGGTTTTATTACGCTAGCCCCCGCTTATATATAAGATTATTTTTTTTACATATAGTATGTTTTCGCCAAGATGAAATTACTACTGTATAGTTTTTATCAAGAGCAGCATCTCTTACTCATTTTAGATACATTGTTAAATAAAAGCTTTATCAGATGTATCCTTATAAATCTTTAAATTTAAAAAAAAATTGTGATAACAAAAATAAAAAGTATATATACAAATATATTATATATGTTCTTGATTCTGTAAAAATATAATTGTATAATACAAATTCTAAAATAATAAGAGCAGAATTATTTGTTTGACTTAGATCGAAGTCTTTTCCTGCCTAAGATTTACACTTATATTTCTGACATAATTAATTCATAAAATATTATGTGGCTTTTGAAAATCTATGAGTACATTTAAAATACGGAAAATAATAAAGGAGTTTGTGTGTCTGGGGGAGGATCCCCGACGGGAGGTGAAACGCATGCCAGGG
Organism: Maratus speciosus; assembly: GCA_963932465.1. NCBI lineage: Eukaryota > Metazoa > Arthropoda > Arachnida > Araneae > Salticidae > Maratus > Maratus speciosus. Next base: position 423,728,140 of record OZ010795.1, read on the forward strand.
TCGAGTAGAATTTTTTGTGTGCTGCCGAACTTTCTCAATTTTATTAACTTTGGGAGTAGGGATATCCATATTAGACGCAATAAACAATGGGGTATTTTATCTGAGGAGAAAAACAATATTTATTTTTAAAACAAACTGTACCCCAATTTCCCCTTCTTAAGATTTGCAAAGTTGTTAAAACACGATTAAAATGAAGTTTTAATATAAATAATAATAAAAACAAACACATACTTAACATAAAACATCCCACAAAAAATTATCATATAAAACTTATTTTAGTAATATTTATGTTAAAAAAACAATCATTTTTTTCATACGTAAATACAAAATTGTGAAACAAACTTAAAAAAAATAACATGCATTGTCTAGCATAGAGACTAGCTATATCTTACGAATCGCAAAAGAATTGTTGAATAATGGAAGGAATAGCAAAAAGAATACTAACTTGCGCATTACATTTTTATATCGTAGCTGAAAATTAACATGTACATTCAGTGACAAACGAAATTTTACAGTGTACTTATTTTAGAATAGAATAAAGTACTGAATAAGATAAAAGGTAAACGACAGAGCTTTGCGTTCACAAAAAATTTCAATAGATTGATTTCTGAGCGTAACTCATTATGACACTTTTGGCTGTCTTTTTTACTTTCTTAAATCTTTACAAGGAGAAAGTATTGGATTCATGAAAATTTTCGAATTCCGGTTTTCGACGGATTTACACGTTTTAGGGGTCAGAGATTCCAAAAAACATGTTTTTACAAAATGTCTGTCTGTGACTCTGTGAGTCTGTCTGTCTGTCTGTCTGTCTGTGTGTATGTGACACAAATTTTGTGGGCGCTCTATCTCAAGAACTAATGGACGGATTTTAATAAAAATTTGTATTCAGTTAGTCCCTAATACAAATTGATGCTGATTAGTTTTTGGTATAAATCGCTCAACAGGAGGCGCTGCTGTGCTGCATTTTTCACGATTCTCGCAATAGCTCTATCTCAAGAACTAACGCACGGATTTTGATAAAACTTCAGATTTAGTTAGTCCTTGATATGAATTAATGCTGATTACGTTTTGGTGTAAATCGCCCAACAGGTGTCGCTGTTATGATGAATTTTGCAGGATTTACACGATTTACCCAATAGCTCTATCTTAAGAACTAACTCACGGATTTTCATCAAACTTCAGATTCAGTTAGTCCTTTATATGACTTGCTACTGATTATGTGTTGGTGTAAATGGTCCAAAAGGTGGCGCTTCTGTGCTGCCTTTTTCACGATTGCCTCAATAGCTCTATCTATAGAACTAATGGACGAATTTTCATCTAACTTCAGATTTAGTTGTATGTTGACACAAGTTGTTGTTAATTAGGTTTTGGTGTTAATCACCCAATAGGTGGCACTGCTATGCAGGAATTTTCACGATTTTCGCTATAGCTCTATCTCAAAAACTAATGCACGGATTTTCTCCAAACTTCAGATTCAGTCAGACGTTGACATAAATTGTTGCTGATTAGGATTTGGTATAAATCACCCAATAGGTGGCGCTGCTAGACAGCCTTTTGCTGGATTTAGACGATTTCAGCGATAGTCATATCTCAAGAACTAATGCACAGAATTTCATATCTTTAGAATCCTCATGAGATGCATAGATTGCTATTTGATTTTGGCAGTGTGATAGCAAATTTTGAAGTATTAACATGTATGAGATAGAAGAAAGTTTTGGGATTGGTACATCCGACTAGTTTTTTATTGTCCTTTGAAAACATTTACTGTTATCGTGGATACGGCACGCGATTTTAAAACCAAACTAAATGTCAGGAATATACATGTATATAAATATACGTTCTTTATTTACGTTTTCTACAATATACCTGTATACTTTTACACATAATTTTATAAAAATAGATAATACAATATATATATAATCCTCATAAGGTAGTACATGGGACTATACTTTTTACATAACATCTGGTTAGTGTGGTGTTTGTGTTTTCATATAATTTTTCATTTTCGTTATCTTTCAATTGTATTATTGTACTAAAAGTTTATATATATATATATATATATATATGTGTGTGTGTGTGTGTGTGTGTGTGTGTGTGTGTGTGTGTGTGTGTTTGCAACGGGTGTGAATCGGGGACTTCCATATGTATACACACCTTCAAACCCGGGACGCACACTCAACCCAGGACGTCCCGGGTTGGAAAAATTAAAAATTTGTGTTTTATATTGTTAAGTGATGCATTTTTAGTATCAAGGCATTAACAGGAAAAATATTTTTGTAGGTCCCCATTTGCGGGTATTTTAAAGTACGGTTTCTAACACAAATGTGTGTCGCATAGAGGAGTGTGTATGGTCGAAAACGGTAGGTCCCCATTTGTTCAGTAAAATTGCATGTTATAAGACTTGTGAATGAAAGGTGTTAAACTGGTTTCAAAAAGAGGGGAGGAAAATACTATTTACTACGTTCTAGTAAGTTGCGCCTTTTTTTGCACGAATTTACTCAAATAATTTTTGGAACGTACATAGTTTGGGGCTATATCGATTTCTTTCCTATTTTTACCTTTATTACTTTTTAATTCTTTACAAAGAGTAATCTCAACATAAAATGGTTAATATAATTTAATGAAAAGTTATTTATAATTATTTGAATAGTTTTTATGGAAACTAGGAAACTAGCTTAAAAGAAAGGGGTGTGCGCGTTGGGGGGGGGGGGGGGTGCTTCCTTCCTCTTAATTTTGCTTAAGCACGTTTATTTCTCAACATTATTAACCAGTTAGCTTTCAATTATGTCTACGCATAAATTCGATAAACATACTTCTGGAAATAAATTTGGGGATCACTCGGTATTGTGTAATGAGGGAGAATTGCCCTTTTAATTTTACTAAAACACGTTTATTCATCGATATTATTAATCGAATAGCTTAAAATTTTGTATACGCATATATTGAGTAAAGATTCTTCCCCGAATAGTTTTTAGGAAAACTAGCTGAAAAGAAAGGGGTTGGGGAAGGGAGGGTCCTACTTAAATTTGCTTAAACACGTTTATTTCTAAAAATTATTAGCCGATTAGCTTCCAATTTTATGTGAGCATAAATTTGATAATGATGCTTCCAGAATTAAATTTTGGTGACCCTCGGTATAGTGTAAGGGTAGACATCTTAACCTTTAATTTTATAAGATTTATTTTATTAAAAAAAAATAAGCTTCAGTTTGTCTTTTGGATAAATTTTACAGTATTTTATGGAAGAAACGCCGCGGCGTTTGCGAGTTCAAAAGTTAATTTTTTTTCCAAGTGCGACATTTACGCCATGTGCGGCGTTTACGATTTTTTTTTAATACCAACTGAGTTTCCTTAATTTAAAAATTCATAAAAATATTTAAAATCGGATTTAAATATTTTAAATAAAACATCAGGCATCTTAAGATATTAAAAACGAGTCATCCTACACTGCTCAGGAAACTTTGATTAAAGTTAGGTCAATGTGACCCTGTCGACAAAAGTAGCGTTCCGACGGATGCGGCGTTTACAATGAGTGCGGCGATTACGATATTTTTAAGTTTATTCAGACCAATTTGAGGAGTGCGGCATTTCTTCCATAAAATACGGTACACAGGTTATCATTAAAAGCAAGCATACATATTTGAACTTGAGATTGTCTGTAAAATTACTTTTCTTTAATTGTAATAATAATTTAAAAAAGTCTTTTAATGATACAGAAAAGTAATAATTATTTTTGAAGAGAGTCGTGTTAAAAGAACAAAATAAATTACCTCATTTTATCTTACTCTATAACAAACCACATCTAAATAATGTGCTTTTTTTTGTTATTGTTGTTAAAAGGCAACAGGTTTAATATATCGTTTTTTATTTTTTGAAAGAAAATATAATTATTCAAAATCCCTGCTGGCCCGGCCTACAGGCGGGGGTAGATTTCGAAGTTAAGTATATTAATTGCACCAACAACAACTAAATCCTGAGTAGATAGAAATCCACTTTAACAGTTTTATCTGACCGCTTTTGACGAGTTTTCATTTCATTTTTATATAGTAGCTGGTTTTATCAGAATCATGTTAAGGCGGTATTAAAAAAAATACTTTTCCATGCTCAACAAATCGAAATTTTCTGGCACATTTTCAGATTAATTTTTAATAGAAAAAATACGAAAATTGCTGACGTGATTTTTGAAAAGGTTTATAAGCGAGATGTGTTTTTATTTTTCTTTCAATTAAATGAAACTTGATTAATAAACAATTATTTTCTCAGTAGTGCAATATTTTTCGTTTCTAACACAATCGCTTCTGGAAATTCTGTTCAAAATGCCCACTTTGACATCAGTTTTTGAAATATATTCTGCCTCTATCAAAAAATCGATCATTACGGTACATTATATAGTTTCTGAAGAAGAGAATCTATCAGCTGGACGCGTTTGAGAGCAAAAATTAATTTAAAAATGAGTAAGAAAATAAGCAGTTTGGATTTGAATACATTCTTAATGAGATGATTTTTTTCTTCAAGCGCTATGTATTTTTAATTTGTTTTTGCTATAAGAATCGGTCCTATCAAAAGACAATATTAAGAAGATATATGATAAATTCATGGGGATTTTATATCTTGTGAATTGACGGAGTTATGGAATTTTTTCTTCTTCACCCCCCCCCTTTTATTGTTTTTGTTTTTAATTTTTTTGCGGTACGAATTGGTCCTATCAAAAACTTATAAATATAAAATTTGTAGATAATATTAAGGAGATGTATAATAAAATTAGTTGGATTTGATATCTTGAGAATTGAGGAAGTTATAATTTTTTTCTCTCAAAAACCCTATTTTCTGCGCCCCTTGAGACCATTTTTAATTTTATCAAAAATCTGTGATATATAAATTTTTGGCCCTATTTTTAGAAGTAATAAAAACTTTAAACTGATTCGATGTGTACAAAATTTAAGAAGTTATGGGTTTTTTTTCGGTTTTCACAAAACCCCTCCCTATTTCCATCTCCTTGGTCCGATTTTGCCCATTAACGAACTTGACCGAGATTTTATGCCCCTTGATTTTATGTATCAGTTTGGAAGAGATTGGTGAAGAATTGTGGTAGTTATCGTGTTCAGAAGAAAGTGATATATGTAAAGTTTTTTACTGAGGGTGGTTTTGGGTTCTAGGGGTCATGATCGGTGTAGATCTGCAAAAAGTTTTCAGAAATTCCAACACAGGAACGACGCCAATAGGTAGTATTTCATACTAAATCTACCTAATAAGATTATTGCTTTATTTTGAAGAATTAATTGTTCATTAAAGTTAAAATTATGGTAGAGAGCCTCCATTACTTCCTTGCTAGCCGGTATGTATTATGTCCTGGTTCTCCGGTGTGTTTTATGCCCTGGTTTGCCGGTGTGTATTACGTCCTGTTTTGACGGTGTGTATTACGTCCTGGTTTGACGGTGTGTTTTACGTCCTGGTTTGACGGTGTGTATTATGTCCTGGTTTGACGGTGTGTTTTACGTCCTGGTTTGACGGTGTGTATTATGTCCTGGTTTGACGGTGTGTGTTACGTCCTGGTTTGACGGTGTGTATTACGTCCTGGTTTGACGGTGTGTATTACGTCCTGGTTTGACGGTGTGTATTACGTCCTGGTTTGACGGTGAGTATTACGTCCTGGTTTAACGGCGTGTATTACGTCCTGGTTTGACGGCGTGTATTACGCCTGGCTTGCTGATGTGTATTACGCCTTCGTTTGCCGGCGTGAAGACTGGATGAAAAGAAAGTGATTGGGAGGGGGGCTCCTTCCTCTTAATTTTACTTAAGGGGTCTCAGGAGTCTTAATTTTTACATGGCGGTTCAAGTTAGCAACATGTCACATTTTTTTCTCAGTCTCTATAAAACATAAATGCATAAAATTTTTAATATAGACAACCTAATATATCTTCTATTTAAAATATTTTTTTTAATACTCTATATTGAAATTTTATTTTTGTTATATTTAATTTTGATAAAAAATTTAACATTGTTTCTTAATTTTTATGCTTGCGCGCAATATTTCTCACAAACTAATAAAGCAATTTACATGAAACTTGGTAAATATCTTTGTTTTAAGGTAAAGAATAACTTATACTTCAAATTTAGTATTATAATTGCATTGATTATTTAAAATTGGCAATTTTTCAATAAAAGAATGATTTTTTTCAAATATTTATAATTTAAATTTAAATTTCAAATAAAATAAATAAATAAATTGCGTACAAATGAAGTGTATGTTAAAGATACATTAGTTTTACATCATTATCAATATTTTGGGGGGCTCTCGAACCAATAGTTTTGCTACAGTCTTGCGCGCAGTGCATGCAAGTCAAAAAACAATTTAAATTTTTTTTTCTGAAAATTAAACATTAAAAAAAAATTCTATATAGAATATTAAAAAATGTATATTTTAAATAGAAGAGATATTATTTTGTCTATATTAAAAATTTTATGCATTTATGTTTTATAGAGTGAGAAAAAAAATTAAATGGGATATGTAGCTAAATTGCACGGCGAGGTAAAAAGTAAGACTCCTGATACTCCTTAAACACGTTTATTTCCCAACATTACTAACCAATTAGCTTCCAATTTTGTGTGCGCATAAATTCGATAATGATGCTGTCAGAATTCCAGAATTAGAATGTGAAGTCCCTTGGTATAGTGTAGGGGGGAGGGCATTTGTCTCTTTTAATTTTAATTAAACACGTTTATTCCTCGATATTATTAACCGATTATCTTTAAATTTTGTACACGTATATATTGAATAAAGATTCTTCCATGAATAGTTTTTAGGTAAACTAGGAGAAAAGAAAAGGGGGGTGGGAGCAATGATTTAGTTTATTAAAAAGGAAAAAAAACTGCAGTTTGTCTTTTGGATAAATTTTACACAGATTACCATTAAAAATAAGCTTACATATTTAAACTTATGATTGTCTGAAAAATTACTTTACTTTAATTGTAATAATGAAATTTTCAGTGATACAGAAAAATAATAATTACATTGAAGAGAGTCGTATTAAAAGAACAAAATAAATTACCTCATTTTACCTTACTCTGTTGCAAACCATACTAAATAATGATTTTTTTTAAGTTAATAAAGTTCTTTATGTTATTCTCACCGATTTAAATGGTTTATTTGATGATGTAATTTTTATATTTTTTTATATTCTAATACTACAGTGTTTTCCTTCTTTATCGACTTCTGCAGCTTATAGATTATTATTGTCACATTCAAGATAAATAAATGAAAATAAAATAACATAAAACCTTATTTTTAATAGAGATTTTGGAAGATCGTCTTCAAAGAGTATAGTATTGGAATGTTTTAAATATAATTTAATGCAATGGTATTCTACATCTAAGTTAATAATAAGTGGTATAATTTTATTTTTTTAAAGAAAACGTTAAAAGTTGAAAAGTAAAAAAAAAGTACAATAGAGTGCCAAATAAACGAACTTGACTTATCCAAGCCTCTATCATAACTCGTTGTTCTTACGGTTCTTTTATAACAGAATTTTAATGTAATTAAAAAGTTTCAGGTGGGGGAAGGGGCTTTAGTATAGAACAAAAGGGCTTTGCTGGCCTATGGCTTATTTTAATGCAAAAAAATAAAATAAAAATACTTTTAAAGAAATGGTAGTAAGTAAAGGAGCTAAGAAAATTTTCTTAATTGAGAGCATTGAAAGTGATTCGGATGATTTGGAGTACCAGATTTTAAATTTTTATTTAAATTTTAAGAATGCTAAAATTAATATTTTAAATATCAATCTGAAAATGAGATTAAAGAAAACCAAGACAATGACTCTGAAGGTAATGGATAATGAATCAAAATTTATAGATACTATAGTTTCTGCTTGAAAACAGCTGAGATAAGTGAAAATAAATAAATGAAATAACTTATCTATCTCAAGTTTATGTTAATCCTATTTAAATTCTTTATTTAAAATCAGAACATTTGCCTCTGCATATCCGAACTAAACTTGTTCCCAGTCGCAATCCTTTCTTTTTGGATCTTCGAATAGAACCATTCATTTCTATTCTGGTTCATAAAATAGTTTCTACTGCAGAATTCTCCGAAAAAGCAGGGAAGGCGAGTTCAAAGGTTCCGTTTTCTTACTTCGGTCACTAAATGATCAGTCAAGCTGTCAACGAGATCATTAAGGGGCTACTTCGATAACGCTCCGAGGTAGAGCATTACAGAAAAAATTAATTTACCTCGAAGAGTGCTGGAATAAAGCTTGGGAACGGTAAGACTACAAATAAAGTCACGATGCTTGATATTTAAATGCTTATTATATTACTGCTTAAATTCTGCAGTAAATTTTCCGCCATTCTTTCTCTAGCATACTTCTGCATGAGAAAAATGTTGAAAAACATTGTGTGGCTGCATCTGAAGTGATTTTCTGTATAAGTTTGGCAAGAAGGACGGTAAGGAATAAAACCCAGGGACAGAGTTTAAAAAAATAATAACAACCGTAAACATATGTGCACGTTAATTTTTTGCTACATATTTATATAAAACATTAGTCCCAGTTTCGGAAAAAAAATTACATCGAATTACTTTTATTGAATCAAATTTATACAAACAGCTCCAAACTTAAAAATCAGCATCAGGAACACAGGACGGTATAGGAATTTTGTGGTAAATTTGGACACCGACATCGTCCAAAACTTATTTATCTCGTTAATATTGTTATGCAGTCATGCAATTGTATGTTTTCCAGTATAAGAAATACCCCCCCCCCTCCCCTATTAGAATATGTACTAAAATAAAAATTATTATTCCGGGACTTAAAAGTCAAGAGATTGTGAAAATGCCTCATAAACGCTAGCTCAATGTACGTAAATCAATAATTAAAAAATATATATATTTAAATGTTCAAACTATATTTATATACTTAACAAGAAAGAAAAATCCTGCCTTAAGCATATTATGCACATTAAGCATATTAAGCACATTATGAAATACTTTCCAATACTTCCAGAATACTTTAATAATGCTTTGGTGTTCAATAAGGTTAATAACATACGTAAGTAACCAAGAAACATCTAATATATTTGCAAAACAGGATTGAGCCATTTCTGTCCATAGCCGAAAAAGTAATTCAATTCTTTTGTGCGTTGCTATATTTCATCTATACATTTATATAAATTCTACATAGTATGTTAAAATTTAGCTTAGTATCAAAACATATAATAGGGCGAAAACGCCGTTAGCAATTTTTATCAGTAGGCAAAAAAAAAAAAAAAAAAAAAAAAAAAAAAAAAATTGAATTCTTTTGAACAGTCCTGTATATGAGACCCGTACCCGCACCCTCCCTTCTTATATACATATCCAGTGCCAGTAGTGAGAAAAACTTAGTTAAACTAAAAAAAAACGCATATCATAACTGAAAACGCACTTCCAGCAATTATCGCTAATCAGGGCCGTAACCAGCGAGGCACGTCAGGGGGGCTCTGAAAATTTTTGGGAGGACTAACATCTTTTAACAATCTATATCTCTTTTTAAATTAAACACAGTAAAACCTGTGGATACGGGGTTGTCGGTAAAGAAACCCGACTATGACATAACCTGTCTATTAAAAAAAAAATTCTTAAACGAAAAAAAAGTCATGATTCTTTGAAAAAAAAAAAAAAAAAAAAAAAAAAAAAAAAATAGTACAATTAGAGGCATTGTAGCGTTTGCTATGAGGAAAACCTATCTAAAATGGAGTTTTCTCCCATTCTGTGTAATTTTGCATTAACAGGTCTAGTTTTATTGAATGGAAAACAGATCGCATCCAACATCTCATAAAAAAGTAGCTTTATTCAAATTTTAATAAAGAAAAATCGTGCACATTGTTTAGCGTGTATAAAATTATCATAGTTTATAACTGTTTTCACTTTATTAAGCATATTTTAGAAAACCTAGTAAGTAAAAATATTTCTAATTAAAAATAATTTACAATTGGTATAATAAGTAAAAATTGTTAATTGGTTTATTTTATTTTATTTTATTTTTTTTTTAACTGCTTACTTAACAAAACTGAAATGAAAAAAAAATCATGCATTGAATACTGATTAAGCTTGTACTTTACAATTTATTATATCACAGTGCATGCCACTGATCTCATTTAATTCAGTCCATTGTAAAAGTAACAAGCAAACATAGTTCAGATTACATAATATTTCCGTAAAGTATAAATAGTAACTTTCTGAATAACGTTTAAAACTTCGTTAAAATGAAAGGATGTTCGCACATTTTTGTAATGATTTTGATTTTCTCTGTAATTTAAATCTAAATGAAAAACAGATAAATAAATAAAACCTATATAGCATTTTTAATCGGCTGATTTTTTAAAAGAAATCATTGATTTAAATCATAAATTTTCTAAATGTTTAAAATGACATTAGAAAGTATAAAATTTAAGATGAACATAATTTGGAAAGTTTCTACAAGTATTTTAACTTATGAATACATAAAAAAAAGAGCTTTAAATAATTGTTTTTAAGTTTAATTCCAGACTGTTGTAAAAAGTTTAAGAACAGTAATTTTCTAAAAAGCCTAGTTTTTATCTAACATAAAAAGGATTTCATTTTAAAATGATATTTAAATCTAATATAAGATGCAATGTTATAATTTTCTTTTAGTAATCAAATTATTCATTCTTTTGCATAAAATAAGCATTGCAAGTATAATAAATTTCTGCAAGTAAAAGAGTAAAATAGCCAGAACCTCATTTTCGCATTCTACTTTTGTAACAATAAATTTATAGCAGATAAAGAAGAATTAAAGAATGATATCGGCTGAACCGCTATTGTAAAAGAATGTATACGAGAAAAAGAAGCAATTGGTATAAAATATTAAGCACAGCAAAAGCTTCTTCAATAAAGGTTGAATAAATGTTTGTTATTTAAATTTTTTTAACTCATATATACCAAATAAAATTTGCCAGGGATTAAAAAAGCGCCAAAACTATTTGAAACACTGAATGCTGAAAATCCTTACTGAGTGCTGATAATGCTGCTGTTTATGGTTTGAGGATTTCAGATATAACTGGTTATTCCTTATATTTACTCTGCATGTGTATATGAATGGGTTAAAACATTTTTATATTTTTTGGGATTAGCATATGCATACATGTGTGTAGGTTTAGATTTAGGCGATTAACAGTACAAATGAAAAACAAGTTGGAAATTGCTCGTCAAACGTGGCAAATGAGGTGCGTTCGTACTATAACTAGTTTTATAATTATTTTTTACACCCCATATTGTACTGAATGTATAATTTTTTACACTTCATAAAGTGCATAGCATGTAGCATCATTAAAATGCACTTGCAATAACTTTTTTCCCATTCCCCGTAATGTAACGGAACACTTTTGACTGTCCCTGTAATTAAACTATACATCCGATTTTCCTAAAATTGGAAATGGCTCGACAAAATTTTGCAACAATTATATATTTAAAATTTCAGACCATTCGTAGGGCTGTAACATCATTAAAATGCACTTGCAATAATTTTTCCCATTGGCCGTAATGTAAAGAAAAACTTTTGAGTGTCCCTGTAATTAAACTATACATCCGATTTTCATAAAATTTGAAATGGCTCGACAAAATTTTGCAGCAATCATATATTTAAAATTTTAGACCATTCGGTTGGGTAGTTTTTGCTCTGTTATATGCGGACAGACAGGCAGACGGACTGAACGACGACTATAGGTGCTACGTATTTCTATAACTACGAACGCAGCTAATGAGCTGCAAATAATATTTGTTAGTTCTGCTATTTGTGCTACTAATTAATGAAATCACTTATTTGCAGTTTTTATTAATTCTGTAATTATTTACTTTTTTCTCTAGGTAATTTTTTTAGGGTGTCACAACCTCTCCTTTATGAAATTAGCAAAATGTCTTTTTAAAAATTAGTGAAATTCACCAGAGTTGTAGCTAGAGATTTTTTGTAAAAAACTTCCCCATTCCACAGTATTTCTAAATCCATGTGCCCAAGACTTTGCAAAAATGATAGAACTTTATTTCTTAAAAAAAAAAAAAAAAAAAAAAAAAAAAAAAAAAAAAAATTAAAACTTGTTATTTAATTGTATTTTTCAATTTGTAATTAAAAAATTATTAAAATTAATGACACTTTATTTATTATACTAAGAAACTACATACTTTTTACCCCTTATATAATTACTAAACACATGACTAATATACTTCCTCATGAAATAGCACCCTTTTTAGGTGCGTTCGTAATTATATAAATACGTAGCACCTATAGTCGTCGTTCAGTCCGTCCGTCTGTCCGTCTGTCCGTCTGTCCGTCCGTCTGTCCGTCCGTCTGTCTGTCCGCATGTAACAGAGCAAAAACTACCCAACCGAATGGTCTGAAATTTCAAATATATGATTGTTGCAAAATTTTGTCGAGCCATTTCAAATTTTATGAAAATCGGATGTATAGTTTAATTACAGGGACAGTCAAAAGTTTTTCTTTACATTACGGCCAATGGGAAAAATTATTGCAAGTGCATTTTAATGATATTACAGTCTTCCGAATGATCTGAAATTTTAAAGATATAACTGTTGCAAAATTTTGTCGAGCCCTTTCACATTTTAGGAAAATCGGATGTATAGTTTAATTACAGGGACAGTCAAAAGTTTTTCCTTACATTACGGCCAATGGGAAAAATTATTGCAAGTGCATTTTAATGATATTAGAGCCTTTCGAATGATCTGAAATTTTAAAGATATAACTGTTGCAAAATTTTGTCGAGCCCTTTCAAATTTTAGGAAAATCGGATGTATAGTTTAATTACAGGGACAGTCAAAAGTTTTTCTTTACATTACGGCCAATGGGAAAAATTATTGCAAGTGCATTTTAATGATATGAGAGCCTTCCGAATGATCTGAAGTTTTAAAGATATAACTGTTGCAAAATTTTGTCGAGCCCTTTCAAATTTTAGGAAAATCGGATGTATAGTTTAATTACAGGGACAGTCAAAAGTGTTCCGTTACATTACGGGGAATGGGGAAAAAATATTGGAAGTACATTTTAATGATGTATCAGACTATGCGCTTTATGAAGTGCAAAAAATTATACATTCAGTGCAATATGGGGTGCAAAAAATAATTATAAAACTAGTTATAGTACGAACGCACCTCATTTGCCACGTTTGACGAGCAATTTCCAACTTGTTTGGAACTAGCATCCTGTCCCTTTTTCTTTCTAGAATGAATACTAAATTATTAAATATCATTTTAGTAATTAAAGCATAAAAATGTATATTATGTTCCTAATTACAAAGTTAATTTTTTGTTTAATAATCATTAATTTTAGTGTTAAACAATTTTATAGTAAATACAGTTATTAATAATTTTAATAAATGTAAATATCACTAGTTAGTACTTAATACAGTTTTACATAATTATTACAAAAAGTTAATATATATAACATTATTGTATGCTACTAATTAATGAAACTACTAATTTTCAGTTTCTATAATTTATGTAATTACTAATTAATAATAATTTTATTAATTAAAGTGTAAAATCACAGAATTCTTTAGCAATTAGAAGTTAAATTGGTTTGGAAACCTAAAACTCTTGATAGCTATTCAGTATTTGAGCGCTGGGGGAAAAAAATCATAAAAATCCGATTTAAATAAAAAAAATCGGATTTTATCAAAATCCGATTTTTTTTATTTTTTTTTTTTTAAATCATGATTTTTTTTTATACCTAAAAATAGGTGATATAATTAATTATAAAAAAAGAGAAATGTCAAAGTTTACGTTTGGCTGGGGAAAAGGTAAAAAATGCATACCCAACAAAGGTACTTGCTTATCACAGCTTATTATATTTAAAGTCATATCTCCTGCTTTAAAATAAAATATAATCTCCACGCCTTTGCCGAAATACTATCACAAAATCTTTAAACATCTCTATAGGAAATGTAAACCAAAATTATAAAATCTGATTTAGAGTTAATAAAGGGGGGAAAAATGTTCATCACCTAATGCGAAATCATGTTTATCAGCATAAGATTATGTAGAGATTTTTCCATGACATTTATTTGGCAGGAGAAAAATGGAAATATGCAGTTACAATTGATGAGGCTTGGATATGTTTACCTGACTGCAATAGAAAAAGACCTAAAATGTTGGTTCAGTGAAAACAAAGAAAGTTTTGCTAAAGGTTTTATGGTTACTGCTGGATTCTTTTATAACAGAAAACTTAAAATAAGGAAAAAAGAAAAAAAAATCAAAATTTACTCGGATTACTATCAGAAATATGTTTTAACAACTGCATTCAAAGAAGACATTCCATCACCTTACCCAAACACTGTTCACTGAGTTAAATTCCAAAAGTATAAAACTACCAGCCAGCAGCCATATCTATAAATCTACTGCTATACTTATAGAAAAAAAAAATGAGAAATGAAATCGAAATTAAGGCTATCCAATTTAAATGCATCCCACTTAAGCTCAACGATGTATATTTTATGGATGACTGCATTTGGGCTTTTATAACAAGCTCTTTATAAGCAGCATTCTAAAACATTAGATGGACTCTGGAAGATTGCAACCGAGGAATGGAACAAAATCAACCTTTATATTAGATAAAAGGTGTAATATGATAGTTCAACAAAAGGGCTATCAGAAAAACACATTCGAAAATAAAATTCTTATCTTTGTTTATATATTTCTTTTTCCAAAATCGTTACAAAAATGTGTGTACATTCATTCGCAATAAAAATTAAGATTTCGCGAGAATTGAATTTTAAATTCCGCATATTATTATATCCTTTAAAATATGAATGGTTATAAATATATATATATATATATTAATTATATATTTTCAACACATATCTGGATTTTATAATAAAAAAAAAATCTATTATAATTCCAATTTCTATATTTTTCAATACTTTTATCAGAAGGCAGGGGGTTGGGGGTGAGAAAGCTATAGCATACGTTTTACGTATTTTTCATTTCCTGAAATTAGCTGAATTAAAATTTTATCACTAAAAAATTACTTTTTGCAAACATGTCAGAAAGTAGTTTGTTTAGATTTGAAAACAGCATCTAAAACGTAAAATTTGTAGAGCTTGAATAACTATATTTGTACATTTTATGCCTTTATCATTCTTTTTTCCCCACAAATGTGTCAGAAAGTAACTGATTTAAACATGAAAACAGATTTAAATACAATAGCCACTGATTACACGAAGAGATTTTTGTATAAACCTTATAATACACATAACTTTAAACTTAACATAATACTTTTGCGTATAATGTTTAATTATTATAAGATAAAAGAAAAATTGTTTTTTTCAATCATCAAATGTAAAGAAAAAATTCGATAAAAGGGATCAAAAGCAAAAAAGGAATGTGTCTTTCCCACGCTTTTCTAATACTATACTCCTGCCGACACCCATAGCCAGAAACGGCGTTCAATTATTTTTTTTTCTCCCACTTGTATAAATTGACAACCTTTTTCTTTAGTCACATGTTGTCAACAGGCAACCATTAAAGATTTAAAAAAACGTGTTTCAGTGAATAGTTTGAAGAAGGTTTGCCCATTGCTGCACTAATTCTGATCAGATTGAAAAACATATGTTTATTTCCGTTCGCACTGAGGGAACCAGGTGTGCGACCGGTTTATGCATCTGGACTTCAGGAGGAAAAAAAATGTTCCTAATTATCTTGCAATTCGAGAATTGTACCACAAGATAATATAACACAACTAATATGCTTCTGAATAGGTTTTTTTTTTTTTTTTTTTTTTTTTTTTTTTTTTTTTTTTTTTTTGCATATTTCGTTGCATTCAAGGATTCAAGGATGTTGAAAGTTAAAACATCTAAAATGTTTTTCTTGCAAATATAGATTTTTTTTTTTTTTTTTTTTTACATTAGTTAAAATATACATTTTGTTAAAAAAAAAAAAAATAAATAAATAGTGAAATGATTAGGGGGGGGGGGGGGCTCTAGAGGAAGCTAGGGGAGCTCAGCCCACCCTGCCCCCATCTGGTTACGGACCTGTCGCTAATAGACTGTACTTCTGTATTGTATATTTTGTGTGTTCTTGTAAATGAACTATAAATGATATGCACACCATATTCTACAATAAGTATTTGGTATTAAATCTCGGTGATGTATGTCATTTTCATTTTACTTGAAATAGTGTAACATCATTCAACTCTTCTGTAAACAGTTTTCCCCGTGGACTATTATGTAATGTCATTTGTTTGTGTGGTTCTGTAAATGAGTAATAAATGCTTTGTACCCCATAAATTCATATCAATTTTAATATATTTGAAATGGTGCAACATTATTAAAATGCACTTGATTCTTTCTCAATGACCGTAATCTAATGGAATACTTTTGGCTGTTTCTGTGAATGAATAATAAAAAATAATAAATGTTACAGACTTCAATTTTAATAGGGATCATGCTATAGTAAATGTCAATAATATGTTAAAATTACAGAGCAATCCAAGTATAATTACGAAAATTAGAGCACGGGCAGACAAACCGAAGTCATAAATATTTTCAACTGTGTTGCAAAGTATTAAAAAAATTCATAGCAATCCTTTATCACTTAATAAATAGAAAGAAGAAATAGCTACAAAAAGTATTTTTGTTTTTTTCTCATTACTAGATTGAGATAATGGTATTACTATATATGAAAATTTAATGCTGTTTAATGTATGAAAATGAATGTTTGAACTATTACAATTTTTCATATGAGTGATGTCGTGTTTTTATTACTGGATATAAATAAATAAAATAGAATTTCAGAATTTAACTTCCCCTACTTCACCCTAATTGAAAAAGGAAAATTCTAATTTTATTGTTTCATTACTGTATTTAAAGCTGTTAAAAACTATAAAAAAGTAAAAAATAGAGTCTCAACAACGTGAATCTTTCCGATACATTCTTACATAAAAACTTTAAATTTGCTTACATTAGTATTCAATCGAATATCGTTTTTATTTTAATATAGTTTGAATTATAATAGAATAGCTAGCAGATGACAATTATTTCCTAATTGTTGTATCTAAAACCAATCCAAAATACTAACTTTAGCATCATTTTCAGAATAATATTTTGCCTTCATCAGAAAAAGAGAAAATGCATTCGATTTTTTATCATCTGAATAATATCATCGTTAAATTCCGTGCTTAAAAATATACACATATGATTTTCAAAATGTGTATTTCCCTCAGTATTTGCCTGGAGGCAAAGGGTATCTTGTTTTATGTTGTAAAATGACATTTTTTTTTTTTTTTTTTTTTTTGCCAATACGCTTTTCCGGTGGCAACATCATCACTCTGTTAAGTGATTTCGATTTTTCAATTGAGCGAAGTATAGCCTCTTAAGCAGATGAATAAGGAAGACTAGAATTTATCAAAATTACCAACAGTTTTAAACGTTTTCCAGATTGAACAAAATTTCATTAGATTTACGAAAAGGCTTATCCGCAGACATACTAAAGTGTTGGGTAGAATTATACATATAGTAAAATAAAAATATAGTAATTTTTACTATAGCCATGGGTAAATTACAGGAAATTTTTTTCATATCTTTGGGACGCTTCAAAATATTTTAAAGTAGAACATTTTCATGCATTAAATGAGCGGAGGTGTTTAATGAGCACGGTACAAAAGATTTAAGAGGGGAGAATGACGTTTCATATCATGTTTTCACGTTCACACTTTAAAACCTGTCTACACAGGGGGTGGGGCGCAAGTTAAATGTGGGGTGGTTTACCATGAGTCATGGATTATAGAGATTTGCTGTCAAGAAAAAGAAAATGAAGAGAGAATCATCCTGTGAAATAATATACTATTATGAGATTTTTTCAAAAAGATAATGAACTCAGAATAAATATAACCACTTTTTACGAATAAAACTAACTTTTAAACAAAAATATTTGCTGTGCATTTAAATGCAGATGTACATTACCTTCTTCTGCTAAATGGAAAAAAAAAAAAAAAAAAAACAGCAAAATAACGATGCAAACTGGCGAATCTATTAAGGCGACTACATCGAATTGCTTTTGAATGAGCTAATTTCCCATTTTTATAGAAAGATAGCCCCTAAATGGCGCCTGAATATTAAATCAACCACTCTGCGCAACAGAATGAGAAAAAGTATATATATTTTTTAATTATTATTCATTTATTGCCTCACTGAGTGTACACCTATCTATATCATTCATAATATGAAATGAAATAGGGAAAAAACACAGAAAACGTATAAAAATTAAATATTAAACAATGTTTATTCTAAAGACATCATCATATTTTTAAAAAAGAAAAGAAAATAATAGGAACGAAAATCATGTATTGTTGAGTTTTATTCCACTTTCAGTCTTAAATTAAATTCGCAATAATTTAATACGAACCATTAGGGAATCGCAGAGGGAAAAAAAAAAAACTTTTTATTATGAAATGTCAGCCCTCTAAGATAACAGGAAATTTTGCCTAAAATAGCCCTAAAATTTGAAATAAATTACAGAAATGTAAAATTTATAGATTTTTTTTTTCTCCCGAATTTCGATACAGTTACTAATGTTGGTTTATATATATTCTTGTGGACATGTTTACTTAGAATATAAACACAAATGAGTATATTAATTGTATTCTCATCTTCTTATGACTTAAAGTGAATTCTTCTTACATGCCTCTGAAGATTATAGCAATAATTAGTTTGATTTTTTTTTTTTTTTTTCAAAACGAATTATTTAAGCATCCTAAAATGACGCTATAAAAAACAATTTTTTGTAAAAAATTAAATAATCAAAGTATGATTAACTTGGGATCGATATAAAATGTAAAAGTGTAATATTCTTTGTTAAATATTATTTTTTGAAGAAAATGTTGAATATCGAAATATCGATGCACAATATTTTCAGTTAAGGGGATTCTTCACGCGCTTGAAAACACACGCTCCGTAATGTTAATCCTACGGGCAGGTTATTTTCAAATTTCTCGTTTCAATTTGAATATTTTTAAACGCTTTTTTCTGCGTAGGATAGCTGAGCTCAATATTTAATCTGACTCTTTTTTACTTTTTCAATTTTGGTTGTAGATTTTTTTTTTTTTTAAAGGTACTTTCAATTTCGAAACCGGTTTCGAATCCCCGTAAGACTTTTCGTTCTCAAATGCCCGCTGACTGAAGCATAATTTTGTAACACTCATTTGAAATTTGAACATTTGAAATTTGAAGTTAGTTTTTTGACGAAAGTGTATACATTCGAACATATTCTTTTAAAAGTGAAAAGACTTTGCAATTTTTTTTTCTTTCGATATTATACGATTCCAATTTGAGTTGCTTTTATTTGTCTAATAAGCCTCTTTTATTCAAGTTTTGTCGCTAAGCCGCCCCCCCCCTTTTTTTTTCCCTTGAAAATCTTGTGGCTTTACGGAAAAAAGAAAAACACGTTCATATTTCTAGTGTATAAAGAAGACTGCCTGCAAATTTCGTGAATTTACGATTTAAATTGACTAGGGAATTGTGTCAGAAAGTTAGAAGCTTAGATTTATAAAAAGATTAAAACAGCTCAAAACATCCATTTTAATTTTTTTAGAAAATCCAGTGTCTTTATAGAAAAACGAAACAAAACAAACCATTGTTTTTTCTTAACGATTTTACTTACCGTAGCTTTTCAGCTTAAATTTATCGCGGAATAAAAAACTGGAATAACAAAATATATTCTGCGTAAGGAAAGAAGATACGTGTAGATCGAATATTAATATTAATACTGTGAATTGTTAATCTACCAAAAAAAAAAAAAATTCATTTTAATAATTCCTTCTCGTCCCAGTTTCAACAACAGGTTACTTTTTTCTTTTTCTTTTCTTTTCTTTTTATTCTTTTATAGATACAATGCACCAGATTTAACAAAAAATAAACAAATTGGTATTATTCCTTCTAAGTTCATTATTTTGATAAGAAAGGTATAAATTTCCTTACCGAACGTAATTAAATGCATATGAGATAACTATAGCAAAATTGCTAAGAAAATACTGAAAGCATAGATTAAAAAATGCACAAGGGCTATAATATATTTCCTATGTTCATGCGATGTCCAAACCCAAACCATTCAATGAAGACTATCAAAATTTTTTAATGTCCCACCTAACAAAGTGAAAACGGAAGAAGTAGGATAAAGAAGCACATAGAAGCGACTAGTAATCTGCCGCCAAAACGCAGGATTGGGGGGTTGTGGGGGGTAGTATGTAGTCTGGATAATGTGAAAAGCATTTATGTTAGAAATGTTTAAAAACATCAGAATAAATCCTAAAAATTCAGGAGCAGACTTTTTGGAAACACGGAAATTATTACGAAAGAGTGAATCAAGAGTGTTAATCATTGTTTTATTTTACTATTTTTACTTTCTGCTATCTTTACAAGAAGAAAGTATTGGATTCGTGAATTTTTTTTTACTTCTGGTTTTCGACGGATTTATATGTTTCAGAATGTCCTGAAAACCATTTGAGGTTTTTTAGAAAATGTCTGTCTGTGAGTCTGTCTGTCACTCCGTAAGTCTGTGTGTGACAAAAATTTTGTGGGCGCTCTATCTCAAGAACTAAAGCACGGAATTTCACAAAATTTTAGATTCAGTTAGACCTTGATATAAACTGGTTCTGATTAGTTTTTGGGGGGAAATCGCCTCACAGGTGGCACTGATATGCTGCATTATTCATGATTATCGCAATAGCTCTAACTCAAGAAAAAATACATGAATTTTCATCAAACTTCAGATTCAGTAAGTCCCTGATATACATTAGTGCTGTTTAATTTTTGGTGTGAATCGCCCAACATGTGGCGCTGTTGTGCTGCATTTTTCACGATTTCCGCAATAGCTATAGGGAGATGGGGGCATATGTGAACATCGCAATTTTTCGATAGTTATTATAAGTCTTTTTATTTGAAAAAAAATTACTAAAGATGATAGCACCTGTAGACATATGGTAAAAATTTTTGGAAGCTCTATGACATTTTGTTTGTCCTCTGTAGCAAAAACACTGTTTTTAGATATCAAAAGTAAAATCTTTGTTCCAAGTTGATAAGCGAGTAACTTTATTTTTTTATTCATTTATTTGAATTTGAGTGTTTTAACGTATACTATGAATACTAATAAACATTTTTGGTAAAGTTCTTTTTCTTCTAAAATTGAGAAATTTTAATAATTTACCAATTTAACAGAAGCAGCAATGTGGGGCAGTTGTGAACAGACCAGTTGAGGCAGATATGAACAGTTGATAAGTGCCCAAATAATCATTCTGTGATTCTGTTTCTTTCAGTTAACTTAATGAGAAATAATTCGAGTTCCATTACCTACAATGTTTCTGAAATAGAAGATATTTTTCTCGCACGAAGTTGATTTTGTATTGAAACTTCCACAAACACATCTTTCAGCAAATACATAAAGAGCAACAACCTCATTTATGTTCAATTGTACTTTAAATAAATTTAATGTTTTCTAAAATGCAATAAGTGTTACGTATTATTTTACTAAACGGTTTACAACAATATTTTTTATGCATTGTTAATACAAAAGTATTACTTTGAACAACTTTGCAAATTTTTCTATTATATTTGTTCTAAACTTGCAATGATGGCTTACTTCCATCTCTAAAACAGTTATGTATATGATGCTTTGAATAGAGATAGAAATACCAGTAATATTTTAAGAAAAAAAGAATTTTAAACTGACAACTACCGTAAAATCCCGATTGTACACCCCCCCCCCTTTCTTTGAAAAGTAAAAGAAGTTGGGGGATGGGGGGGGGGGTTATAGTCGAGATTTTTTTTCATTAAAAAACCCTTCTTTATCTATAATTTAAAAGTAAATAAGGCAAATACAGGAGTGAGAATCTTTCGTATTTCGGCAGATTTCTGATAAATAGTATGTAAATGCCCCCTCCCTAAAAATTCCCCCAAATAAAAACCCTTAAGCAAAATTTTAAAGTTTTAATTTCTTTTTTTAAAATTGCTTCTTTATTTTTGTTTATTTTATTGCAACAATACCTAATGAATCATCTAAGCCCCCCCCCCCCCCAGATCTACTTATTTTAATTTTATAATCTTTTGCTTAAACATATCACACAGAAATATATATATATATATTTCTTTATGGTGAATTTAAAAGGTATTATAACGAATGATTACGATGACAAATGAATAACAGACTTCAAAACATGTTAAAGGATATATTTTCCTTGTGTTCACATGTGCCCCACGTGTGTTCACAACTACCCCGCTGATGGGGCACATGTGAACAATTTTTTGAATTTATAAAACTATTAAAAAATGTAAGAAGAACGATACAGGTGATTTTTAAAAATCACCATGTGTAAAAGAAAGTTCTGTTTACTATATGGGGTAGTTTTTGTTTATAGAAATTAATCCAGTTATGAGAAAAAGCTATATTTATGCGAATTGTTCACATGTGCCCCCATCTCCCCTATCTCAAGAACTAATGCATGAATTTTCATCAAGCTTCAGATTCAGTTACTTCCTGGTATAAATTGGTCCTAATTAGTTTTTGGTGTAAATCGTCCAACAGGTGGCGCTGCTATACAGAATTCTTTACAATTTCTGCAATAGCTCTATCTAAAAAATTAATGCACGAATTTTCATGAAACTTCAGATTCAGTTAGAAGTTGTCAAAGTTGTTGATAATTAGTTGTTGATTTCGGTGTAAATCATCTAACACGTGGTGATGATATGCTGCATTTTTCAGGAAGTATTAACATGTATGAGATAGAAGCAAGTTTTGGGATTGCCACATCTGACTAGTTTTATTTACTTCACTTAAATTATTTTAGGAGTATCCCAATTCATTTACACACACACACACACACATATATATATATATATATATTGAAAAATCCAAATTCATATAATTTAACACACGGAAAAAACATCTAACAAACCGTAACTAAAACAATAAACAACAAAACCAAGAGTAACTGAAAAAACTAAATATGAAGAGAAGCGGCAAGGCTGATGACTTGCGCTGCGGGGTTAAACATGTTTTACATGCACAACATTCCCCCTCACTTGCCAAGACCAAACAAATAAAATTTGAAAAAAAATGAAAACCACAAGCTAACCCATAGCCGTCAAATGAAATCCGTGAATATACTCACTGCTAAGCTGTTTTCGTTAGGTATCACGTATCGATATATCCCCATCGTCGAACAATTCCAATGTTTTATTTCGATAGCTTTTTTTCTTGATAAAATTAAGAGTTAAATCATTCAGAAAATGTAGTGGGTAATTTTGTTTACTAGCGTTTATGTAAAAGTTAAAAATTTCCCCACCCAATCCATCAACGTTTGAACACAAATTTGCAATATGGTTTAAACCATTTAAATATATATTTCTAAAAATTGAAACATGCGCGTTACTATTAAAGTTTAATATTTTTATTGTATCAAAATCAAAATAATTTCTTTTATCGCAAATACTATTTACTAAAATTCCGTTACACACACACACACATATATATATGTATATATATATATTCACTCTTAAGGCGATATTTAAATTCTTTGCTCATCAATGGAAAACTTTCTGAAAATCATCTCAATGAACATTTCTTCATTTTTAAACGTAAAAGCAAAATATGGGCAGGCCTGACTATTAAAACAATTAGAAATCGAATGGCATTTTAAATAAATAATTTGCTTAAGTAGTTATAAGTAATTTTTAATACGTAGCGGTAAATTTTATCCTTTCCCGTGCCGTCTCGTCCGGCAATTCCGCTCAAAATGCAAATTTGACAAAATTTTCTAAAAGATACTTTGCCTTTATCAAAGAAACTGGAAAATACCATTCGATTACATAATAATAAGAAAACTTGCCAATTCCATGAGTTTCCGAACAAAAATGAATTCAGAAATGTATGAAATGACAGAAAGTATCTCCTTTCATTTTGAGAACAATGCTATAAAATGGAGGGCTCGTTTGTAAAACAACTAAATAGCAAAATGTAATTTCGAGATATTAAGGATTCAAGTTTTTAAAAGAAAACTATATTATCCTCTCGTAAACTGTCGTGATTGCTTCCTCTAAAACAGCTGATTTGTTAAAGACTGTATCCTCTATCATCCTTAGTTGCACTTATGTACTACGCATTTTGTATGATGCATTTTATTTTCTTGGACTTACATGCAAAATTTTCTTTTTTAAAATTCATATTTAAAGTTTATGGCATAACTTTGAAATTCACATCTAATATTATGACATATATGATTTAAAAAAAACTTGTGCATTTAGAAAGGTGTCGGGATGTTGTTAACGATTTTACATGAGAATAATAATAATAATAATAATAATAATAATTTAAAAAAATTAGTTACCAATTTTTACACAGTTACCAATTGTCTCTAAAATTATTGCAACTGCTCAAAGCATTAGATTTAAAACTACCAGGTTATTTTAGAATGAACTCATTAATAAATATTTAAAATAGCACACGTTACAAGACGTATTCATATGTTGCTTGTATCTAATTTTATTCAGTATAGACCCCTTGCATTGACGTCACGTTGCTATTAGCAACGACTGATACTATAGCTTCTGGAGCACACACGTGGAGCACAGAACCCCGCGTTTGCCGTTAAAAGCACGTGTTATCTTTCTCTTTAATTTAGAGCTTCCTTATTTTTATTATTATAGTGCAAATAAGTCTAAAAAATCAAATGGAGAGCACCATATTCGCCTTATATTTGGGCGCCATATGAAGCGATTTCAGACATGTGACGTCATGTGCAACCCGTCTATAACATACTTACAGTTTTAACGCTTTTAATCGGTAGTTTTGTAGTTGCCAACTTTTAGACTTTTTTCTTACCACTATTTTTTAAAAGCATTTTTCGTCTTACCTGTCACCAAATGTCGATGATTAAATAAGGTGAAGATTGCAATTAAAGTATAGTAGCAGAAAAGCTCAAAAGTTGTCATACCACTACCATACCTAATTTATCAAAGTTCTTTTTCTATGTTAAAGTTGAAATGCATATTAACTTACGAGATTCAACATTTAAGTTACTATTTATTAAATTCGAAATAGTTAATTATAGGAATATGTTAAACATTTATAAAAGATCTTGTTACAGACAAAGTTATAGATTTGTCTCAAATTTCTCAATGTACTCCTAGATTTTTTTAGGTTATTTTTCGGTTTCTTATTTTCTTGGTAAATATTTTATTATGAAGTATTTGATTTAGTACTGTTTGGCAATATTCATTTCTGTATCTAACCATGCCATTTTAATTGTTTTGTTTGTTTGTTTTTTGTGTGACGGAAGAAAGGGGGGGGGGGACGTCGTGCTTTCTTTGCTCTTTTTAGGTGCGTTCGTAATTATATAAATACGTAGCACCTATAGTCGTCGTTCAGTCCGTCTGTCCGTCTGTCAGTCCGTCCGCATGTAACAGAGCAAAAACTACCCAACCGAATGGGCTGAAATTTTAAATATATGATTGTTGCAAAAGTTTGTCGAGCCATTTCAAATTTTATGAAAATCGGATGTATAGTTTAATTACAGGGACAGTCAAAAGTTTTCCTTTACATTACGGCCAGTGGGAAAAATTATTGCAAGTGCATTTTAATGATGTTAAAGCTTTCCAAATGGTCTGAAATTTTAAACATATAATTATTGCGACATTTTGTCGAGCCATTTCAAATTTTATGAAAATCGGATGCATAGTTTAATTACAGGGACAGTCAAAAGTTTTTCTTTACATTACGGCCAATGGGAAAAATTATTGCAAGTGCATTTTAATGATGTTACAGCCTTTTGAATGGGCTGAAATTTTAAACATATAATTGCTGCAAAATTTTGTCGAGCCATTTCAAATTTTATGAAAATCGGATGCGTAATTTAATTACAGGGACAGTCAAAAGTTTCCCGTTACATTAAGGGAATGGGAAAAAATTATTGCAAGTGCATTTTAATGATGTTACAGACTATGCACTTATGAAGTGCAAACAAATACACATTCAGTACAATATCGGATGCAAAAAATAATTATAAAACTAGTTATAGTACGAACGCACCTCATTTGCCACGTTTGACGAGCAATTTCCAACTTGTTTTAATTCAATGCCAATAGTATGCCAAAGCTTGGAGATGTATTTCATGACGAAGTACCCACAAAAAACACGTGTGTTTATTACTTCTGTTATTTCTCTTTTATTGATCTGAAGACTAATGAATAGGTTCGTCTTTTATAAATCCTTGAACTTGAAACATCTGAATGCTGAAGTGTTGGTGTTGTTCATTACGTTGATTTCTACAAGTCAAGTATTTAATAAAAATTACATTATAAAAATATAAAACAGTGAAGATCAGTCCAGCTCCACGGATTTTTGTGATAAAGTTTATTGAAATTATAGATATTAAGCGAGTATGTATGACCATTGGAAAATCAGAAAATATTACAACCTTGCTGTTCCTAGAAATAAAATATTGTGGGGGAATTATTAGACAACGCATTTCAATTCTTGTCTTACTGCCATTAAAAAAACCTTCAACGGCTCTGCAGAAAGTAAGACCTGATTTTTGCCTAACTTTGTTCCTAAACTTTAGTTTAATAAATAAATATGTAATATTAAGAACAATACTTATCCTTTAATAACACATGTGTCGACATCTGTAATTTGAAATATAAAATATG
The DNA here is from genome assembly GCA_963932465.1 of Maratus speciosus. Taxonomy (NCBI): domain Eukaryota; kingdom Metazoa; phylum Arthropoda; class Arachnida; order Araneae; family Salticidae; genus Maratus; species Maratus speciosus. Next base: position 423,754,827 of record OZ010795.1, read on the forward strand.
AATGTTGTAATGACAACATAACTTTTTCCTTTGAAAAGCCTGATTTATTTGAAACAATTGTTATGCGAATCGCTTTAATAATCGTGTCTGTATATAGAGAAATGATTGAAATACCACTTTGTCTATGTTTTCTTAAATAAACTTAGAAAAAGAAAGGGCTATAATTTATAGTTGTAAAGTTATCGAAAGAACTAGATCTAAAATGTTTGTATAACGATATTTTCATTAATTACGTTCAGCTTGACATGAAACCCTGATTTCTTAAAAAGTGATTTCGACGATTTCCCAAAAACGATGCGAAACGAAAAAAACCCATATTTATGCCATTTTACACTTTCCGAAACTTTATCAACACTATTCTGAGAACTCCTCTACTATGGGAAGGAGTTCTTGTTTTATTTACTTTGCTAAGCTTTTAAAGTGGAATAGACAAGTTTTATTCTTATCTTGGAATTGGAGAAGAGACAGGGAATATGCTGTTATCTATTATGTTCTTGAATGGTTTGGTGAAACATCTGCAAATCATTAACCCGTTCGGGACCATGGGTGCATATATGCACCCTCAAAAAGTGCTTACAGCGCTTGAGTTTGATACCAGTAAAAAAGAAAAGTAAAATTGATTTTATTTAATTACGACATTTTCGCGATTTTTAAAGTTAAGTCAAATAATTAACAAAATCAGGTGCCAAACGAATAAAATTCGTGTAAAAGATCCTGGTCCTGAGTGGGTTAAGAAGTGTTTGCGCATACTTGAAAATTATCAGTGGTTCTACAGAGAGAGTCCTTTATAGTTTGAGATTTTAAAAGCTTTTTTATTTTAAAAATTAAAGCTATCTGGATTTTTAATTTATAATTTCTTCAAAGAAATACTTACAATAATATTTTAAACGCATATCATAGAGTTAATGATATATCTAATAGTCTCAACTTCGCATTTTTGGCTTATATAACCTTTTAGTTTTTTTTTCTTTTTCCAATGACATTTTAATTTCAATATAATTACCGCACAAGACTTACTCACAATATAAAAAAAAAACAATTTAAATTCTTTTAAATTCGAAAAACAAAGCCACAAATTACCTTATATATATATATATATATATATATACTGATCTTACTTCCAAATTTAAATTTATTGTAATACAGATAACTTCGTATAATTATAATTCAAATAATGTGTGTAAATTTTATGTTGAATTACTCAATTTATGTACGTATGCTCTTATATCAAATTAAAATTGTTCATTTCGTGAATTAGATTTCTTTAAGATTAAACTTTAATTTTACAATATTTCTGTAATAAAGAAAAATGAACTGCTCTAAATGTGTAAATATATGTGTATATAAATGTGTGTCTTAAATATATAATTGAAAGTTAGCTGTAAATAAGTTTGAACATAAAATTTTGGTGAAAATAAAATAATTTAATTTGGAATTCTTTCCATTCAATAATAAACTTTTTGAAATGTAGCACAAAGTTACTCTTTTAGTTTAAAAAAATATTTTTTCCATATTAAGAAAACTAGGGGATCGTACCCGGACTTCCCGGGTTACAGAATATAGGTGAAAACCATTTTTTTAATTGAAAAGTATTTTTTTTTTTTTTTTTTTTTTTTTACATGCAACGTATTTTTTAGATTGCCCACTAAAAATAATAGAGCATTTTTCATATGAAAAATATGAATTATACAATCAAATAAACTTTTGAAATTTATCAAAAGCGATTTTTTTTTTATCATCCTCATGCTAAGAGTTATTAGCCCAAGATTTTGCTGCTTTCTGCATCCTTTTATTTTCTGAGGATTTCAGAGCTTTAAGCGCGTAAATTACATGTCTGTTAAATTAGTGTTTTATTTATATTATTTTATTTATTTAATCATAGATGAAGTTTTATTTTTGTTTACGGAATATTAGTCGCAAGAAAATGATAAACTCTTCATGTAGTTTTAAGTGCAAACGGATTAATCTTTCTTAATCGAGTTCCATGCGATAGAGATAAATTTAAAAATTAACCTCTCATACCCGCAGTCACCCATTTTAAAAAATTGGCATTTTAATTTGATAATTTTAAGATCATTTAAACTCAAAACTTAAAGTCACGATTGTCAGCAAAATCTTTGCATGTGAAAAGTCGCACTCTTAACTCGAGTTCCTAATCTCAGTACCGGAGAGTAAAAATTACCGTGATTTATGGGGGACTTTTTACGCACTTGTATTAAAGTTTAGTTTTATCTAAGAAAATCATTGTTTTCTTTTAAAAATAACGTCATTTTCACCTACTTAAGCATTTCACTTAGTGTCTGAAACTTAGTACACATACAGAAGGAAAACAAATATGGAAACTTTATGAGGAAAATGCGTGTTTTCAAAAGCAGTAAGTAATTTTCCGTTCAAAATATTATATCCCTAATGGAATTTTGCGCCATTAAATCCTATACATTTTTTTTATCAACAATTTTGAATTTTTATCAGATAATCACATGAATAAAGATAAATAAATCTCATTACTTCTCTCTTCTCTGCAATAATGAAAGCTATTTCATTACCATCAATTTGAAGAAATTTCATAGAATACTTTTAAAATTAAAATATAATAATGGGATATTTAAAAAACAGCTAGTGCTGAAACATCTACAAAAGAACAGCTTTCAGTTAAAAAAATTTAGTAAATTTGATTCAGCAGAAAGCTCAGGGCAGATGACTAAAAAACATTCTTGTGTTTTTAAATATATAGATTATATAAAATTATAAAAAAAATTAAATTAAGCAAATTATGTTATTTTGATAAAATTACAGTAATGTGTCTTAAAGAATAGCAATAAAAATTTTATTAGTAGAGAGAATTTTGGACAAAAACTTGGGGAACTTGATATTATTTTAAACCTCGAATTATTGCCAAGATTTACTTTGATTGCTTGTCTAACTCGGCGAAGCGAATTCATCCAAGAGAGAATCCTTTAGTTCTGAAATATAAATCACTATTTTTTGGACAAAGAGCATGCACACTGTATGTTACTACTCTTCCATAAAGTCACTCTAAATGTTTGTAAAACATTGCGTTTTATCAGTGTGTGATTTCGATTACGTTATTTTCAAAGATAAAGCATTTTCACCTCTGAAGAATTTCAAAGCAGCTCGAGGGAAAATGACGCACTTCTACAAAATATATTTCAGTTTTTAGAATTAAAATGCACATTAAAAAAAAAAAAAAAAAAAAAAAAAAAAGACGTCAATTGCATCCGCTAAAGCATCCCACTTTTACGATCCCGTCCTAAACAACATCTATAGAATGGTATGCAAATGACATCATTATCGTGGAATAATACACAATCCCAGCAGAAAGCAATGACGTCATTTAAGAAACTCGGCAAAACAATCTCGGATATCTAATGATTTATATCACTTCATTTTTTTTGTTTATAATAGCACCATGTTTTGACAGAAATTATTCATTTATATTTTTCAAAATTCCGAAAATTTAATTACATACGGATTAATTTAAATTGCAATAAACTAAAAATCCTTTAATTATAAATAAAAACGAAATAAAGCCAAAACTCACCCAGTTTTATGACAGACTATATTATTGAAATAGCATGTATTTTAATTTCAATTTTTTTTTTCAGTTTTTATGAGAAAATGGCAACAGAAAGGTACAGCAATCTACTATTTTCCTGTTTTTTTCCCCTTACTTTCAACAGAAATGGAGAACTTCAGTTGCCACGATTACAAAAAATGTAATAAATACTACAAAAAAATTAATATCTTAAAATTAAATTGAGCTTTTTAAAATGAGCTTTCAAACAAATTGCATTTAAAAGAGCATTTTTTTCCCTTATACGACGCGACGGTGTAAAAATTTTAAATGTGCGATGTTTAGAAGTTTAAAAATTTGCAGTAGAGAAAATTGAAAAACCAAAATTTTATTTCAAATTTCAAAGTGTTTTGCCATTTGCAAAATGACTTATGCGTTACGCACAGATATGTTTGTCCTTTATAATATAGATAGATATACATTTGAATTAATATTTATATTTGAATTAGTATTTTTTTTTTCAAATTTTGTCTATAATTTGAAATATCAAAATAAATAAATAAATAAAACAGTTAGAGGGTGGGGGGAAGACAATTAAAGAAAACAGAAAATTAAAGGGAATAAAGGAAGTCTTGAATATGTCCATAAATTATATCGTGTTGAATGACAAAGACCTTTTTTTTTTTTTTTTTTTTTTTTTTTTTTTTTTAAGTATGAAGAAAGAGGGTGGCGGATAGTAAAATTTTATTTCTTTTACTGTACATAAGGATGATTTCTTTTCACATTCCATTTCGATTTTTTTAAATATTTTTTTCCCTTGCAAGAGGTTCTCCAAAATAATTTATTTGTTGAGTAAATGATTATCGTATGTTTCTTTCTATCGCCGTGTATTTTTATTCAATATGTGTTTCTTCAAAAAATAAATAATGGGACAAAGGTGTAGTAGTCCTGGGGGAAAAAAGGTGGAGATATGCTCATGCTCATAGTCACGAACATTAGGTTCTGTGTCACACATAGGGCAAATTTGATTTTGAATCTTACTTTTCATTTTGTATTCCCGAGAAAAGTAACTGAAAATTTAAATTTAATTTTGAAAATTTAAATTTAATTTTAAAAATTTAAATAAAAAATAAAATTTAATTCAAATTGTTTAAATAAATAATTTTTTTTTTTTTTTTTTTTTTTTTTTTTTTTTTTTTTTTTTGTACGCAGTTATTCAAAATGAAAAGAAATTCATTTTACGTAATTTATGTTAAAACAATTTTAACATTTTTTCACTCCAAATACAACTTTAACTAGAATGAAAAATCATGCTTTATGCATAGATTATGAAACATTTTCTTATACTACCAAGAATGTTCTATTATAATATTTTTTTTTTTTTCATACAAAGAACAGAGTTACGTAAATAAACATTTTAGAAAATACTTAACAAACTTAAAAGCCTTTTTTCAGTAATTACTGTCTATAGATTCACTCACGGGAACTGAATCCGTTTGCTAATGTGAATCCTACGGGAGTTTTTTAACTCGTTTGCAATTTAATTTTTTTAATGATTTTCATTTGCACTGGATAACCTAGATTGATTTTCACAATGCCCGTTTTTTACTTTGCGATCTTGTTCGCAGTCTTTTTTATTTATTTATTTATGATGATACGCAGACTTTTGAAACAGGTTCCGAGAATGTGTAGTTATCCAAGTTGAAAAAAAAGAGCAAATAAAATTGAAAAAGCAAAAAAACAGCCATTGTAGAGATCGGCCTCAGCTATCCAATGCAAAAATCATAAAATAAATAAATAAATAAATAAATGTAAACGAGATATTAAAAAAAAAAAAAAAAATCTTTTATAGGATTAACATTAGAAAGCAGGTGTTTTCGCGTGAGTAAATAATTTCTTAACACACAAATTTTTCAGTATATAATTTTTTATTCTTTTTCCTTTTTTTTTTTACATACCACACAGTAAAACTGACAGTGCAATTAAGGCAGTTCTCAAATCCAAAAGGTTAACTTTATGACATTTTTTATGATTTTATTATTTTTTTTTTTTCGGAAATGCATGTTGTTGTTCAGAAACTGTGTAATCGAGCTGTTTTTTCCAAGTTTTTTTTTTTTTTTTTTTTTTTTTTGGAAACGCAATAGATTTTTCAAAAATAGTGTCAAAGTTAGCGTTTTGAACCGAATTTCCGTGCGAAAGAAGAATATCCACTCAAGAAATGGTGAAAAATGTGTTTGCTATGTGATCAAAATCGAACCATAGTCATGCTTTCCAATTTTATCTTTCCGTTAAAAAAATGAATTTGTAAATGGGTCAAAATGTTTTGCGCTTGTTGAGCAGATCAGTTGAGCACAAATAGAGCGCCTTAAAGGAGAGAACACATAAAACTATTGAAAAAAGATTTTCTGGCAATTACCGTTTATTGACGACAATATTTGTGTATCCATATCTTTTGTGGAGTTCTATATAAGAATTTATTTATATTATATTCACACAGTAAAACCTAGCTGTGCTAAAAGACGAATAATATTCTTGAAAACGCATTTTCCTGAAGTCACGCACACAAAAATTAAATAATTCAAATAGTTGCATTGTATATGATCTATAGAATTTATTCATGCCACATAATGTAATAGAAATTATTTAAGATCGAAAATGCGCGTACTGTAATGTTGCTTATAGACTGTTAAGGCTGTTCTCAACTGTTCTGCTGAAGAAGCGCAAAACGTTTTGACACATTTACAAATCCATTTTTTTTTTTTTTAACGGAAAGATATAAAATTGGAAAGCCTGATCATGGAAGCGATTTGGAATCGAACTGTTTTTCCATTTTTGGTCAATCAATTACTAATTGAGTTGCAAGCGATTTTGACCAGGCGACAAACACGTTTTTCATCCTTTCTTGAGTGTTTTTTCACCTTTCGCGCTGAAATTCGTTTCAAAACGCTCACGTTGACACTATTTTCTGAAAGATCTATCGCGTTTGCAAAAAAAAAAAAAAAAAAAAAAAAAAGGAAAAAATTGCTGGATTACATAGTTTGTGAACAACAACAACTGATAGTTTCATGCATTTCCGAACAAAAATAAATTAAAACTTATGTCATAAAGTTGCCCTTTTGGATTTGAGAACAGCCTTAAAGAAAATTTATATTATACATGCCCTATGGTTTTCATCGCCTCCATGAAAATGGCGGCTGCCGAAGGCGGGTTTTTTTCAGCGTGTGTAACGGTCCTTTGAAATTTGGTGCCAATAAATTTTTTAAGTTTTTTCCGCTTTAATTGTCTGAGATTAAACAAGACAAGAAATCTTTTATAAAATACTGGTGTCTAAATTTAGGGACCATACATTACGTTTAAAAAAATCTGCTCTCGGCATATGCGATTTTTGTGTCAGCGCTCAGGCCTCGTATGTCAGGCCGGTGTGTTTTCTGTGGTTGACGTTATTCCCCTCCTCAATAACATATATCAATTTCACAAAACACTTTTCAAACAATCACTGTACACTGTTAAAACTTTTGCAGCATTCTGGCAGGTCATTCGACCGTTTTTTCAAAAAACGGTTTCATAACCATAATTTAACTATATTCTGACCATAAAATGGCCAATAATATGGTCTGAATTGTGTTAAATTCACGGTTGTGTAACCGTTTTCGAAAAAAAAACGGTCAAATGATCTGCCAGAATGCTGCAAATTTTTAACAGTGTATACCGAGAGTAATGCAATGGAATTTTTTTGGGAATCTTGTAAATAAACGATAGAAGCTACTCAATCGGTATTCTATATTAAGCGTATTGCACTATAGTGATATATATCAATTTCATTATGTTTGAAGTAGTGTAACATTATTAAAATACAATGTAAAGAATTTTCTTTCCGGAGGGCATAATTTAACAAAATAGTTTAATGTATACCTGTAAACGAACTACATGTGCTACACGCTTCATTTTCATTAAGGAATCTTTATAGTAAATCATAATAATGTATATAAATAGTGTGGCAATCCAAGTTTATTTACGAGCAAACGAGATGACGAACCGAAGTAAACATTTTTCCGCAATATTAGAAAGTGTTAAAATATTGTATTTTAATTTTCTATTTTTTATGCTGCTGCAAATTTTATAGAGATTGCAGATATTTTAAAATAACATCGCCGTTATTCAATAAAATCTGTATTCTATTTTTAAAAATATTTTAGAATTATCATAAATACGACTATATTAAAAACACCAAATTAAACTTCTATCACCTTCTTTACAAAATGAGAAAATGAAACTATTATTTTCTTTTTCTAAACACTCAACTATGTTAATGTATTTTAATCGGCGGTTCAGTAAAAAAAAAAAAAAAAATACATATACCGTATTTTATGGAAAAAACGCCGCACTCCTCAAATTGGCCTGAATAAGCTTAAAAATATCGTAATCGCCGCACCCGTTGTAAACGCCGCATCCGTCGGAACGCTACTTTTGTCAACAGCATCACATTGACCTAACTTTAATCAAAGTTTTCTGAGCAGTGTAGGATTTTAATATCTTAAGATGTCTGAAGTTTTATTTAAAATATTTAAATACGATTTTAAATATTTTTATGAATTTTTAAGTTAAGGAAACTCAGTTGGTATTTAGAAAAAATCGTAAACGCCGCATTTGGAAAAATATTAACTTTTAAACTCGTAAACACCGCGGCATTTCTTCCATAAAATACGGCATATAAAAGAAAACAGAACTAAAAATGGTCTTTTACTGTGACTTCAGGGGAAGAAACCCCCACTCCCTCCCTGATGAATAATTCTTGATTATCCTTTCTTTTCCTGTTTAATTACTTTAAATCCTTTGAAAAGAGCAAACTTAATTATATTTTTAAATTTTCGAGAGAGAAAGAAAATTTACTAAATTAAATTTGAAAATCCAGAGAGAAGCAATTCTGCTCAACTACCATTGCTGGCTCCCATGTTTCCTTACTGCCCTTCCTTTTCTACCCTGTTCTACAAAAGACATAGTTTTATAACAAAAACACATTGATATTTGGAAAATATATAATCCTTACCAAAAAAGTTGAAGGGACAGATATGGCGCATTCGCGTCTTACTGCCTTTTTTTTCTATGGCGGTCAGCGAACGGGCTTCGCCAAAGCACTGAACTTTCCAATGGGCCGTAAAAGCAGAATTAGGACAATTTTTTAAACGAGCCGGGCCGACATAAAAATTTAAAGGAAACCGATAAAATATGGAGGGCCCGACTAAGAGTATAGAGGACACCGGGGCAAGCATCATTCTGGTGGGGAGGGGGGGGGGGGGGCTTCTATCTATCTATAGAATTTTCTTGTGAATAATGTGGAAGTGGGTAGTCATAAACTTCATACATATATGTATGCATAAATTTTGTACCCGGTACTGCTCACATCTATATACAGGGTATCACAAAAAGATGGTCATAATTTTAAGGCGGTTCTCAACTGCTCTGCTCAACAAGCGCAAAACCTTTTGACACATTTACAGATTAATTTTTTAACGGAAAGATATAAAATTGGAAGACCTGGCTGTGGAAGCGATTTGGAATCGAACTGTGTTTTCGATTTTTTGATAAATAAATTACCTATTGAATTATAAGCAATTTTGATTACGTGACAAACACGCTTTTCACCCTTTCTTGGGTGATTATTCTTCTTTCGCGCGGAAATTCGGTTCAAAACGCCCATTGGCCCACTTTGACACTATTTTCTAATAGTTCTACTGCGTTTGCCAAAAAAAAAAAAAAAAAAAAAAAAAAAAAACGGAAAAAACAGCTTGATTTCATAGTTTCTGAGCAACAACATCTGCTCGATTCATGCATTTCCGAAAAAAAAAAAAAGTTAAAACTTATGTCATAAAAATATCCTTTTGGATTTGAGAACAGCCTTAAGAAAAAATACTAGTAGGACAATAGTAGAAAAAATGATAAATTGGTTGATAGGAGTACTTCTTTGCAAACTTTTACTTTGTATGTTATAAGATGTCTAAAAGGGAATGCACTAAATTGGTCATCGTTAATGGTTTTAACATGCCACATTACGAGGAAAAAAATAAGGGTGTTTGTTCTCAAATCCGAAAGGGCGAATTTCTGACATAAGTTTTAATTTATTTTTGTTCGAAAATGCATGAAACTAGGTGGTGTTGTTGTTCAGAAACTATGTAATCGAGCTGTTTTTTCATTTTTTTGGAAACGCAATACATTTTTTAGAAAATAGTGTCAAAGTGGCCGTTTTGATCCGAATTTCCGCGCAAAAGGAGAAAAAACACTCAAAAGCGGGCCAAAAATGTGTTTGTCACGCGATCAAAATCGCTTATAACTCAATAGATATTTATTGATCAAAAAATGGAAAACACAGTTCAATTCCAAATCGCTTTCACGGTCAGGCTTTCAAATTTTATATCTTTCCGTTACAAAATGAATTTGTAAATGTGTCAAAACGTTTTGTGCTTGTTGAGCAGAGCAGTTAAGAACAGCCTTAATAAATAATTTCTTTTGAAAACAATGGCATACTAATAAATTTTAATCATTAGTTTTCTAATGATATAGTTTGTTTTTTGCATGGGTGTGTGTGTGGGGGGGGCGTGTACTGGAAGCAGAAAGGGGGGAAGGGGGACCAATATGAATCTTGCAACCTGAATAAAATTATTTCCATAAATAGTTTACAAGTTTTTTCACAACTAGGTCGGACTTTTGATCTTCAACTGGAGTTAATAATTTCGTATTTGTAAAGAGGTCATCCCCAAATCTAATCAGATAATTGTCAATGTGAATGAAAAACGAAGATGGGTGAAGGGGGCAGGAGGGATAATGGTATTGGAGGATTCTCGCAGTGCAGGAGTTTGTATCAGAAGTTATCGGTCTGCATTGATGTTCCTTTTGTTGATATATTTTGCATTCGACTGCAGATGATATATCGGCCATCTGAGGACCCCTACTAACCAACATATGTGACAGTTATGACAATTACCATGAGTATCTTTAAAGACTTTATTTACTGACTAATGGAAACATGCTGTTGTTAGTTGTCATGTGAGAAAAACATGACCAGGCTTTAAAACTGAAACATCTGGACATTTTTTAAAACTGAGACTGTTGTATATAAAGATCTTTTCCGGAAAGCTTGTGATGTCTTTCCCTTAGGGGCAGGAGGGGGACGATAGTTTTCGGTTAAAGCATTCCAAGTAAAACTAAAGTATGCGTGTGAAGGAACAAAAGATAGCGGGGTAATTTTTTGAAACAGCAAGTAAACACCTCTTTCTTCCCTTTCAGTTCACCCCTTTAATTCCTTTCAATTGTTTTTTTTAAATGCCCTTTGTCAAAAAAGACTTAAATAGTTTAAAAAATCAATTCTTTAATTCATAAAATTGTTAATTTATTAATGTGTTTCTTTTATTTCAAACATTTAATATATCAGGAAGGTATGCGTCCCCTCACGTCCTTAGCGTCCACCTTGAAAAAAAAACAGTAAGGGGACGCTTTAAATAAAATAAAAAAGTGAGGGACGCCGTCCCCCTGCGTCCCCCCCTCGACTACACAACTATGGGACAGCTTTAACGAAAAGAATATGTGCATTAGTTATTACAGAAGTTATTACAGAAAATAAATAAAACATTCTGCATTTCAAAAATAGCACATAATTTCGCTGTCCAAAATCCATCTTGAATACTACATTACTCATTACTCTAATGCAAATTAGTTAAAATAAATGTTTTTCTAGGGCTTCACATTTAGAAATTTTCTTTTTTAAATAGATGCTAATGTAATGACAGATATGATAGTGTTACAAAATTACAAAGTTTATAATGTTCATATTCTACTTACCAAAAGTTTATGCGCAGTTTTGTTTTTTTAAATATCTAATAAAACAAAGTTAAGTTAATCCATAAATGTGTATTAGTGTTGGGTAGGACACGAGAAATTTCTGACGTTTGTATGAGGTACTTCAAAAACATTTTTGTCATGACAATGTCATGCTTCGAATGGTGTGAGGTGCGCGAGGAGTTAAAACGCAAGAACTACAACTGAGTTAGGAAAACATTCTGCATTTCAAAAATAGCACATAATTTCGCTGTCCAAAATCCGTCTTGAATAACACATTACTCATTACTCTAATGAAAATTAGTTAAAATGAATGTTTTTCTATGGCTTCACATTTAGAAATTTTCTTTTTTAAATAGATGCTAATGTAATGACAGATATGATAGTGTTACAAAATTACAAAGTTTATAATGTTCATATTCTACTTACCAAAACTTTATGCGCAGTTTTTTTAAAAATGTCTAATAAGACAAAGTTAAGTTAAACCATAAATGTGTATTAGTGTTGGGTAGGACACGAGAAATTTCTGACGTTTGTATGAGGTACTTCAAAAACATTTTTGTCTCATGACAAAAATGAAGTTATGGGGTCGTTTTGGTCGTATGGAGTAATGGAGTCGTTTTAACTCCTCATGGAGTTAAAACGCAAGAACTACAACTGAGTTAGGATAGATTAGGTTTAAAGAAATGTTTATTATTTTTTTTTATATATAAAGAAATAAGAAATGCAGCAGAATTTTTTCAAAAAATAAGAATTTTAAAGCTTTGTATGCTATGGAGGCATAGCATAGTGTGTGTGTGTGTGGTGGGGGGGGGATAACTTATTTTCAGGACCGGCACAAATATCGGGCAAACGGGGCGATTGCCCAGGACACTTGTTCTGTTAAGGTTCTGAGGGGCGTCGTTTCTCTCCGCACAATTCAAAATTACTTTCCTCGTTGCAAAATAATAATAACTTTGCTTTTATTTTGATCATTTAAGTTCGCATTTTAAAAGATTTTTTTTTTTCCAGTTACAAAGTTTGTATGAACTAGAGTTTATAACTGTCGAGAAACATATAGATACTGACATTTCATATATTAAAAATATATATATATATTTATTTACCGTAAATTTTTATATTTAAGAGAAACTTGTAAAGTTTTGATAAGTCAGTTGCCCAAATATGTAACATAAGTTTTATTATCTCTAATTTAAATTCCTTCATCTGTTATATAAAATATTCAATATTAACTTTTTAATCATTGCAACTTCCCTGCATTTCTACAATAATGTTTTTTTAATGTTATATAAATATTATATAGTTTTCAATTTCTAAATTATAATCTGCAGAAATAATCAGCGGATTCTTTGTTATTCGACACTTGTTTATGCAAGAAATCTGATTAATAGGTACTGTTCCAATTTTAAACTTATGTTAATTTAAACTACCTGCCATACCCTTATATATTTTATTGAATGGGAGCAGGGCCGAAACTAGGGGCTGCAGAGGGGGCATGTGCCCCGGGTGCCAGAACGAAAGGCGAAGGGCGCCAAATGAAGATTTTGTTTGTAGTTTCTTACAAAAATGTATCAATATATATGAAATACGAAGAAACTCGCAAGCTAATGCTAAACCTATGGGAGCGTTCTTTTCAAGTCTGTGAAAGTGAAAGTAACTTTATAAAACAACAAAAATTTGCAACCAAAATCGAAAATGTAAACACTCACCCGGTTAGAATCCAATCTCAGCTATTCTAAGAAAAAAAAATCATTTAAAACTATTAATATGCAAGTGAGAAATTTTAAAAAGAACGGTCCCATAGGTTTAACATTAGCGATCCAGTTTCTTCGCGTGACTAGAATGAGATGGGAGCGTTGTTTACATATTTCTTGCTAGCATCTTAATTATTATTAAATGATTTTTATTTTTCTCTTTTTTTTTTTTTTTGCATAGGGTACTTGCGGTCGATAACGTTTATTGTGCGCAAGGAGGGGGGGGGGGGGACACACCAAAATCCATGTTTGCCTCGGGTGCAAAAAAGGCCAGTTTCAACCCTGAATGAGAGACACTGAAGATAATAAACATAATTATGTACAATGATTGCAAAATAATTGTGAAGTGTGTTTTTCATACATTTCAGTAGAAAACAAAACAAATGGGTAAAACTATTTTCTTTTTAAATATAAAAACAAATGATAATGAGAATTGTTTTAAATCAGTTTTGTATGTATAAATCTTACTAGTCAAGATCTTCAAGATTTCAATCACAGACGTAGAGCTCCACAAAGTGTTTTTTTTTTTTTTTTTGTTTTTTTTTCAGGATTTCGCGCACCGTTGTGCCAGACTTGTATAACTTAACTTATGTAAAGTATTTTAGCGTTGTTTTTACATACAGAAAATATTCCGTAACAAACACTCCACTGATACTACTGGACACAAAATTTCCGGACGCGACAGCGAAGGACAGAGAAAAAACGGCTGTCCTGAGACAACAGTAGCTTATAACTCAAGATCTAATTCATTTATCCAAAAATTAAAAAAAACTGTTTTAAAATCTTTCCAATAATCATGCCTGTAAGTATCATGTTTAAATGTCACTTTTATGTTTTAAAATTTGACAAAGTTTCGCGTTCTTGAACGGAGAAAAATATATATATATATATATATATTTTAGAATCGCCTTAAATGGGATACCATTAGTCAAAAGTCCGAAAAAATGCTATATTCGATTTCAATCCCCCATTACTAAATATTCTTCAGATATGCGAACTATAATGAACTCATGTTTAAATTTATTAATTTATAATATACCATACATTAACGATAAATAAATATTTGTTTTAATTTTTTGAGTGTTGTGTCCCCCGTTATATATGACACGATTTCAAACTTATGTCGATTTCAAAGCTCGTCGGCCTAAATATTCGGATTTTTAAATTGCATAAATACGTGTTAGGATCAATTAGAATGACTCCCACAGAACGGATAACAAAAACACTACTAGCACTATAGACAATTGCCTTATGTAATTGGATCAAATAATAAAAATAACTTATTTTCAGACCCCCTAAATGATTGGGCACCCTAAGCCGGGCCTTCTTATGTTTAACCCTTAAATGCGCGATATTTTATTTTGTTTTAAAAAAAATTACATATGATTCTCTGAAAGGTTTATGACACAGGAAAAATAATGAAAAAAATTAGAGATACATTTTTCATATAATACGTTACTCTTTTCTTCTGTTGCACCTCTGCAATATAAGTAAAAACTACCTGTCGTGTGCCTGTTTTACGCTCAAATATTGCAAATAGTAAATATTTTAAGAAGTATGTCTCCAAATACCTTATCTTACATAATTATTTATTTTATAAAGCTTAAACTTTAATCCTTTAATTCTCATGATAAAATACGTTCTATAAATTACGTAGTCCAGAGAATCTGACCTTGGTATATTTTTAAACGGAAGGTCTGTTATTATTTAAAGTAAATATTGCTACTTTAATTTTCTGGTGTGAATTAGGTATATACGAATTAAAAAAATCTATTAAATTCAAAGCACTGTTGTTTGCATAAGCTGCGCACTAAAGGGTTAACCCCTTAATTCTCGCTCCCGTCATATTGACGGGCTGTGTCTTTTATTCAGATTATTCAGATTTGTTAGTTTCCCCCCAGTTTTATAAAATAGTGTAATTGGCTTTATTATGGTATCATTTTACCTGTCAGTAAGGTGAATATTTCTTTTTCAAAAAACTGGTGCCAATAAGCAATTTGAATTTTAAAACCGTAATTTAATGCGACCGTTAAGGGGTTAATGAAAAATCATGTCAGATATAAAGGGTACTCGAAGTTTAAAAAAAAAAAAAGGGAAATATTTATTCATTGTTGATGTATGGTATTCTATAAATTGATAAAATTAAGAATGGGTACAAAACAGTTCACACAGCATAAATATAGAACATACTGCTGAGACCGAAATCAAATAATATATATTTTCAGACTCTTGATTGAAAAAGTTTTGATATCTAAATGATATCACATTTAAGACTGTTCTCTAAAGGGAAAAAAAAAATCCGCATATCAACACGAAACTTTCTGACACATTTTTAAGCATAAAACCATGATACTTACAGGCATGACCGTTGAAGTGATTTGAAATCGAACAGTTTATTTTTTTTTTTTTTTCGTTTTTGGATAAAGGAATTAATCTTGAGTTATAAGCGGGTGTTGTCAAATAATGATAGTTTTTTTTTTTTTTTTTTTTTTTTTTTTTTTACCTTTTGCTATCGCGTCTAAAAGATTAACTTTGACAACATTTTCTGAATGAATCTTTGCCTTTATAAGAAAATGGAAAACTCTTTAATTTCTTGGTATCTGAACAAAATCGGTAAACTTTATATTTTTACAAATATTAATGCAATTTTTTTGTATTTACGAATGAAAATGACTTCGCGAAAGGATCAGAAGAGGTTAGTTTAGATTTGGGAATACCTTTCAATATAAAAAATTCTCCCCTCCCACCCCAAAAAAGGAAATCCATGACCCCTTTCTAAATAGTGAGCTGGATCCGCCCTTGTCATGAAAAAATACGAGCCCCCTCACCTCTTTCCCGCCCACATAAAAAAGACGTGACCACTTTTTAAAAGGACGGCTTGGGACCGTTTCCATTTCTACTCGTTCAGTGACTTATTGCCAATGTCAATGCTTTCCAATCTTAAATGACAAGCACATCATAAGCGCAAATTGGGAAGTATGAATTCAATATTATTAAAAGCAAGAGAAGAAAAAATAGCTCTCTTCTTTTCTTTCAACCAGGACCAACCTCCTTTAGTATAATGCATCCTTCCCCAAATTCGTCTCAGTTTTTATCTTTCTACATTTTTTCCTTTCATTTTCACCCTTTCCTAAGCTTTTTCAAACTTGAAAGGTAGTCCAACCTACAATTTTTTTGATGGATTTAGACGTATTAAGTCCTGCTTTATGGAAATTCAAAAATTTCACATTTTTCTCCCAAGTAGTTTTCAAATTATGCTTAAAAAACGGCAAAATGATGGTTTAAGGGGCCGTCTATGATGGAAGTGAGCAGACATTTTGAAATTTATTCTGCTGTACTGTAATCTTACACGCTTCCTTGACTCCTTGAGAGGCGCTTAAGTTGCCTTGATGAAGGAAGGGGCTCTCTCGGTTAACAATCCAGTACGGAACTTCAATTTGGATACAGCCCTTAAAATACGCTCGTTTTAAAATAATTAATTTCTCGGAAACTTTTGGTACGAATTGCATAAAAATTCGTTTTTAGGCTAATTGAAGGGTGTAGAGTTCATTTATGCTGTCAGAATTGGGTACTGCTAGTGAAAAAAACAAAGTTATGGTTTGTTTTAATATGTAGAATGCCCCCTAAGCAAATTTTATATACATCATTTAAAAGTAGACTTTATTTCCAATCGTTCGGTACCAGTAACTTTCTTCTACGATAATTTGTTGAGGAGTTAGTTGGGGGTGTTTACTTTTTTTTTCCACGACTGTACCTCAAATCTGTCACAAATTGTCATAGTGTATGGGACAAATGAGGTGCTTTATGTATCAGTTACCCAACACTAATGTGTATAGATTAAAAACCACTTATACGCAGTGGTGTATTCAAGGGGTGGGGTGATGGGGCTACAGCCCCTTCCGAAATTTGTATAAAATATCAAGGTTAATTACGAAAGTTCAGAAAAATTTAATGAAACCTGCTAAGATGAAATTCAAATAGAGCCAGAAAAATACTCCATTTGAGACAAGTTTTCATCTTAGAAAATTCGATATTTTATAGAGACCACGGAATAGCCATTTCAGGGAATTTTTCCGTTATATACAGGCTATCTTTAAACGCGTTTTATCATGTAAAATGTGATATGTGGTGATTAGAAGAGTATTATTAATTTGACAGAATTCAAAGAAGGTAAAAAAAAAATCTTCTGTCATGCAGAATACTGGCATTTTAGAATAAAAATGAAAGAAAATGTGCAAAAAGTGCAAAATTTGAAATAATTATTTAGAAACAGTCTTTCTCTTTCACTCTCTCTATCTTATTATTATTATTATTATTATTTTTTTTTTTTTATGAAAAAAAAAATAAACGTCTTTCCTGTCTATATGCTTTCCATTGCAGCCAATATTGAATTTATAAAGGTTACTTCAGTTTTGTTTTTAGAGATAAATTCTCGGCATGAAAATCGCAAGAGATTATTTTGATTCCAATTACACCAATCACGATTTTGCTCAATATTAAATAAGACATTTAAATCAGAGGAATGCATTCTTAAAATCATTTATACGAGTGCAAAACTGCAGTCAAGGTTCGTTTTATATATTTCAATTAACATTTTTTTAACATAACTTACTTCGAGGGGAGGGGGAATCTCGGGTTTATCGGGAATTCTGGTGAATGTACGGAGAACAGATTTTAAATAAAAACACAAAAACTTTTTAGATATTACCATTACGTTTTTTAAGCAGGATATTTTTTTCTTTCTTTCTTTTCTAGCTTTATCTTTGACTCTCATATGTGACTCAGAAAAATATATTGAATTTTATATTTTTATGGTTTAATAAAGTATTATTAATGTTTTCCACATTTTTATAAAGTAGAAACAAAATAACAAATAAAAAAACATAAATTAAAGTTAATATTATAAAATCCAAAACATTTGCATGCTCTTTTCAGAGAGAAATGCATTCTAGATGTTTATTTCTAGAATTGAAAAATAGCCTAAGTATTATAATTTTTATTTTATTTTTGCATTTTTAATGTATCAATTATCTAGGTACATGTTTATTATTGGAAGTTGTATAAGCATTTAGTGCTTAATTACTCCCATTTTACAGCTGAATAGACGGCTTATAACATAACTGAGAGATAAGACTTGATGATAACATGACTGAGAGATAAGACTTGATGAAAATAACAAACCCCTTTATCTAAAACTTCCCACTAAAAAAAGGACTAAATTTTTGTACAAAGAAAATTTTGAGGGAAAAGCATTGTTCTCATTTTAGAGTTTATATGTATATTTTTTCTTATCAAACCCTTTTGATTATTTTTTTCCAATAAAAAAAAAGAAAGTGTTAGAGGCAAACTTAATTCTTTGAAATTTAATTAAAATTATTATCCAGAAACTTCAAATAATATATTCGTATTTTTACTTACACTTAGATATAAATATAATCAATATATATAGAAAATATTAGTCTTAAAGAATTTGTATATAGTATCGAAAAAAGCAAAACTCTCTGTTATGTCGTGCCATATTTTATAAAAGAATATAGTACTACAAAGACCTGATTACTTACTGCGCAGTCAGACTAAGCCGCAGCCTTGGGATTACCGCAGATGCGAACACTGGAATTAATAAAATAATTAAAGAAAAAAAAATTCTTCAAGCTTTAGGGTAAAAAATTAATTTCAAGCTGCGATATCTAAGTAACAATAACTAAAATTTTTACTGTCTAAATTTAACTGTCAGTTAAAGGATTAATAAATTTGACCTTTATTTGGAAGCAAACTTTCCAAATTTCCGACTGCATGGTGCATTGTAGCAAGCATTTTCGAGAAATTCATAGTTTTATTTGATTTTTCATTACAATAAATAAAATAAAAATAATCAGAGAAAAAAAGAACTTTAACACAAATCGCATAGAATCAGGATATTACTTAAAAAGAAATATTTAGGAGGAAAAAAAAAATATTTTTTGAACTCTAAATATTTTTTTTTTGTTTTGTTTTGAAAAATAGCCTTGATATTGATTAATTTCTATATTGTTTTATGCAGTCAAATGTGAATAAGGATCCATTCAGGAGTTCCCTTTTAAAAGTATGAAATGCTTTTTAAGTCAGTCAATTTACTATTTGTTAAAATATAACAAGTTAATGTTTTCAATGTAATTTTAAAAAGTATCCAAGTTTTAACATCTGTGGGCGCACAGTTGAAGGAATGCCATACAATGGATGAAGGTCATTAAAGGATACCCTCAATAGGCAATGCAACAATCGAAGAAAAAAGGCTATGCCAAATTTGAAGATAGAGTGGTTTTTGTTTGATGAATCGGTATGGGAACAACAACTGGTTAGCTGCTCGCAACTCTTTTCTTGTAATAGAAGCATGATTAAAAAAAAAAAAAAAAATCCCTTGTTTAAATAAGAAAATTAAAAATTTAATACACTAAAATTAGTTTTACTTGAGGCTAAATTGCTGTACTAAATAATAAAAAAAATAATTTCAATTCTTTTTTGTTAATGGTGTCTTTGGTAATGGATGTTAACATCGGACTCTATTGATAACGGCTGTAAAATGGCCGAAAGTTCTAGGGTAACGTTAAAAGTATGGGGACGATTGAAAAATAAATAAAAAAGACTAGAAGACAGGAATTCTGCTTTTCCAAAATTTAGTGTCGCCCAGGATGAAATATATGTATATACATACTACTACATATATGTACTACATATACTGTACTACATATATGTATTGTATATAAATATGAATAATACAAAACATATTTTAGTTTTAAGAATCAAAACACAAGCTTTTATGTTATATAAAATGACGTTAATTGCATCCCCTGAAGAATTCCTCATTTAAGATCCTCAATTAAGGATTCCCCATTTTCCTCAGTCTTCAACAACATCTACAGTAAAGCATTAATATGACGTCACTATCGCTAAATAATACACACGCACAAAACAAACAAACAAACAAAAAACAGATGTTACACACACACACAAAAAAAAAAAATCGGCTATCTAATGTTGCATATGCCTTCATTTGTTTGTAATATAGACAATTAAATTAAATATAGTTTATAATAGCTCCATGTTTTATCAGAAATCATCCATTTATATTTTTAAAAAATACCACGTATTTTAATTAAATATTTCTTTTCAGTAGTTATGGAAAAATGGCAACAAAAAGATATAATTACTATTTTCCAATTATTTTTTCTTTACTTTCTGCAGGAATGGAGTACTTCAGTTGCCAAAATTAAACGGAGCTAAAAACTACAAAAAAAAAAAAAAAAAAAAAAGAGTATCTCAAAAATAAATGGAGATGCAGTTTTCAAACAAATTGCATTTAAAATAACTTTTTTTTCTTTCAATGCGACGGTATAAAAACTGAAAGTGTGCGATGCTCAGAAGCTTTAAAATTTGAAGTGGAGTATTAACAGTACAATGATACAGCTGCTTGGTTTTACGAGTGGCTTATACAACTGAAAGTTATTTTCTGGAGACGACATTTCATTTGTTGGGAGAAAGAAATAGCAAATCGGGGACTAAAAACTGACACACTTTATGTAACGAAAAAAAATGTTGTTTTATAAAATTCTAATTTAAGTTTCGTGCTTTTCAAAACTATCCGATTTTTATTTTATTTATTTATCTATTTTTAGTTCTGTATAAAAAATTATAAATTCTACAAAGTTACATAACATTGATAATAACGCATAAAAAGCATATTTCAATTGGGAAAAGTTAACCATCCACCGGCGCACCCACGGGTGGGGGTGGGGGGGGCATACCCCCCAGACCCCGAAACTTTATTAATGAAGTAATAATATAAATTTTCGTAAATTTATGAAAAGTATTTTTTTTTAATAAATGTTTAGGAAAATGAAAATTTTGGAAAATATTTATTTTGTCTCAAAGTCTTTTACTTATTTTCAAATTTCTTATTAAATTTAATGAATTAGCTTGTTTAATATTTGACAATTAAAAAAAACATATATACAGTCGAACCTCGTTATCCCGACACCTGGTTTTCACGTCACTCCGTTTATCACGTCAGAATTTCAAAGTCTTGATTTTCTGTATATGATTTTAATGTAAATAAATTCCGGATTCTACGTCGTTGAATAATTTTCAACTCCGGATATCCCGACAGTTTAGGAAAACTATCCATTTTTCACAATCTATCTTATGAGCACGGAAATTAAGCAGTAAGAAATGTCTTAGCCAAAGTTTTCACTAAAGTTTTCTAAAATAATCTTTGAGATAAATGAGAAATTTTACTTCAATTCTTTATCTGAATAAATAAACTCACACACTATGAATGACCTACTCAAGCTCCAGATAGACGCATCAGTCTACTCACGGACTTTTTGTTCTGGTCAGGCGGCGCTTTCTTGTGGTTACATGGCGTTTTTCACCCGACTAAAACCGAATCTTTGGGTTGCATTGAAATGATCAGAAATTATCTAACATCCATTTCTGAAACAACGAATATTGATTACAGTTCATTGTACAATAAAGAATTGTAGGAAGCACATCTAGAGCTAAATAAACCTTAATTCATCAATGTTTCATGTAACAATAAAAAACAAGTCATCATAAATCTGATTTTTATTCTTTTTAATTTTGTTTTTGTGTTTATTTTGTTTAATAATAATGTTTTATTGCTTAAAACTGCAAGAACAGTTGTGAATTTAAAATTGTCTTAAAATAAGGAAAAGTACAGCTTTTTGTAAACATACCTTGTTTACTCGCGTAATAGTCGCACTCGCGTAACAGTCGCACCCCCATTTTGAAGCAGAAAAAAATCGTCAAAATATTTTCTACGCATAAAAGTCGCAGTCGCGTATTTGGCTTTCATTTAGAATATAGAAAATTATCAACAGTACTTTTCCCAGAACTAGTACTCGTAATGGATTCATCTGTACTGTCACTCCCATTTATTATATACCCAATGGTCACTCCGTTCTTTAGACACCGATTCACATTACAATAGTAATTCTGGCATCTTCGGTGAAAGTGATT
This sequence comes from Maratus speciosus, assembly GCA_963932465.1. Lineage (NCBI taxonomy): Eukaryota > Metazoa > Arthropoda > Arachnida > Araneae > Salticidae > Maratus > Maratus speciosus. The sequence goes on from OZ010795.1 coordinate 423,776,961, forward strand.
TATTATGAGAATTTTTTTTCAAAATTTTTACAAATATCATTTGTAAATTTTTTGTCTATAAAAATATTACCATAAAAAGAAAAATGGTATTTAATAAACAGCAGACTAATCTGGAAACATTTAGTATGTTACTAAATTTATTATAATGTGTTTTTTTTTATACCAGTAATGTTTTACCATTAGAGTGTACAATATTGTGTAGTAGATTTCCTCGCATAATAATCGCACCTATATTTTCACAATGAAGAACTGGCAAAAAAAGTGCGACTATTACGCGAGTTAACACGGTATTTCTCTCCAACTCCAGTTACCGCAACAATCCGCTTATGACGACACTTTTTTCTGGTCATTAGAGTGTCTGGATATCGAGGTTCGACTGTACTACGATTAGATAAAGAACAAACTATTAACTTTATCTCCTTTGAAATCGCATTTTACTGTAGGGGGGGGGGGGAGGGTATGCATGTAAGTTAAAAAAGAAAAAAAAACTGTCTGGATGCATTTTTACTGACGGTACAAATAAATTTATACCATAGGGAAGACTGGAGATACTTGGTTCCTGATCATAAAGTATACTAAAATCAATATGTAGAGTTTTGAAATATGGCAGTACATTTTAAGATGCATTATTTTAGATAATCTAGCAACATAAAATCATTTACAGCCATTTTATTTCAGCATAAAAAGGAAATATTTAAATGTTGCAAGTTCAACTTTTTTAAAGTTTTGTTTTTATTTTCTATTGTTGGAAATTCGATAAATTGAATTGTATATCATTTAAAAGTATAAACTTTATTATTCTCAATATAACATCTTTAGCAAATTTGTTTTGTTTATTTACTACCTGAAATATACATTTATGTTCTAAACACGAAATGGGGATACTTGATCCCCTTTTTCTAGGGATACTTGATCCCAAGGATCATGTATCCCCAAATAGCTAAACTTTTAATACAAACAGAAATACTTCAGTTTTGTTACTAAATAAAGAACATTAGCATCAATTTAGCAAAAGGTGTTTGCGATACTTTAATTTTATTACAGCAATAGTAGGTAAATTTTCAAAGTATCTCTTTCATTGGAACTATGAAATGTTTGCGACTAAAACAAGATTCCATTATAGACAGGTTTTATTTACACTGGTGAACCATATATAGTATATATAGTAAAAGCTGAGAAAAAGCAATTGTAAGCGACCAAAAAAAGTTTTAGACAGATTCCTCCCTTAGTACATATAATTGTATGGTAATCCTTCCATCTTGGGCGCAAAAAGTTTCCATTTAAGACAGGATTCTGGTATAGTCAAGTTCTGTTTTGACAGGTTTTATTGTTATAACATAAATAACTGCATATGTGTAAATACAGCAAAACCTGTGAAAACGGAATCTTTCTTATACAGAAAAATAGTTAAGTCTCACTTAAAAGAATATCGTAACGGTTGCCGTTTATATTTCACCGGATAAATCTTTAAATGCAATACGAGAATTTTTGTACGAAAATTTGTTTATTTATATGTACATGTATAATTTAATAATATAATTTAATATAATAATATATATTACAAATTATTAATGTTTATTTATATGTAATTTATAGTTAAATTATATTACTATGAAAATTGTAATATAATTTTAGTAGTAATAGTTTATAAAAAAGAATAAAAAAACACTACATTTAAAAGTATTTCCTGCACAATAACACATTTCCTGACAATTAAAAAAACACACACGTAATTGTTGAAGTTTTCACTTCTATTGGCACTCCCGGAGTGCCATTGTTTTTTTTTTTGTTTTTTTTTTTTTTCTTTTTTTTTTGTTTTTTTTTTCACTGCGGACTTTTCTATCGTATCAAAAAATGATTGCTCACTTTTGGGTGTTATTCTTAAATATGTAACGAACGGTGCTATGCTTTCGCTTTTATTGGTCTCACATCACTTTTAACCATTGCAGAATTCCAATATTTACATCATCGAATAAGGAAAAATGTACTGTCGAACGAATTTTGGATAGTTTTATGTTGCCCGGGCTCAAACGATAATGCTCCAAGTATTGTTCCCATCACCATAATTCATATTGCATTGATTTCATTTAAAATATATGAACCTTTCAATCATTTTATTTAAAACTAGCTGTACCACGAGTTGCTGTGACTCAGTCTGGCTAAAAGGAAAAGAAAGAAAAGAGAAAGTGCACGTTTCTCACATGTTTAATTCCATGATGCTCATGGATATACAATATTTTTTGTTGTTACATTATTTGTGCAGATGTAGAAATTGCCTGGTTTGCCGATCTTAGAACACGAAACATATAATTGTCCGTATTAGAAGCAATCCGTGTCTAGATCTAAACCGCAGAATTCTAAAGCTTGGCCCTAAGGTTTGTTGATGGAGATTGCAAACGCCAATCAAATCGGTAATTGCAATATCTCAAATTGAAATGGCACATCTATTGGAGTCAAAGGAATGCGAGGAATGAGGGCATCTTCACCTTTGAAAGGTCCTGTCAGTTGCTTCTACGACGTTGCTCATTATTTTTTTACAGCAAGCCGCGTGCCGTTGCAAAACTTTGGCTGGTGGATATTTCGCAACCTCATAATTGGCACACCGATTGTCAATTGCAGTACGTGCGGTGACATCCCTAGCAGATCGAGTGAACTAAAAAGAAATGTGCCCAGTTAAACTGATGGCATTGAGCTCACAGGCTATTCGCAAAAACTGTATATTATACTCTTATTTCAAAGAATAATGCCCCTTGAAAAATAAATTAAGGGGAATTATCTCCACGTTTCCTCCCCTTTATACTTAACCAATGAACATCCAAATCTAATAAGGGAAGCACCTTATCAGAATAAACCAGTATACCAAATTTGAAACAAATCGGATAATTCTGCATGAAAAACCCACTTATCTAAATTAAGGTGGTACTAGCCCCCCGTCCCCCTTTTATACTTAACCAATGAACTCCCAAAGCTAATCAGGGAAGCGCCTTATCAGAATGAACCTATTTACAAAATTTTAAGCAAATCGGATATTTCTATCAAGAGTTATCGCCATACAAACGAACATTTACATTTTTTTATATAGAAATGTGCCCTCACGGGGGGATGGGAGGTGCATAATATGAAAGAGTAGTCAGGGGGCTTTCTAATGATATATCACATGACGGGTGTCGGAAAATTTTTAAAAAGTGTCCCCTGGTCGTGGTGAGGAAATTGGAGGGCGAGGTTCGTGATAGGTATAAGGAAAGGGCATGTTTGAAAACAAACACTTCCGTCAACCAATCTACCAACTACATTTTTGTCATAACGATCATTGCAGGTATAGTTTTGGCGATGTAGGCCAATCATATCAGAGACCTGTTACACGTAGACCAATCAAATTTGCCTGGCTCATGTGTACAGGTAAGAGTCATAATGAATGAACAGGTTTTTCTTGCTGACCAACAGTAATTCAAACAACAGTGACTTCAGCTGCCCTTTCCTTGTAGAAAAACACGCGCGTATTCGAATGCAACGCAATCCATGAATTTCAAAGCAATCGGTGGAGAACTTTCGGAGGCTTAAGATTTTGTACAAACGAACATTTATAATTTTATTTATATAGAAATGAGCCCTCACGGGGGGGAAGTGGGGGAAGGGTGGTGTGAGGTGCATAATATGAAAGAGTAGTCCAAGGGCTTTCTAATGATATATCACATGATGGGTGTCGGAAAAAATTTAAAAAGCGCCCGCTGGCGGGAATGGCAAATGGGGGGTGGAGGTGAGCGAAGTTCATAATAAGTATATAACAACACTTCCGTGTTCGAATGCAACTCAGTACGTGAATTTCAAAGCAATCGGTGAAGAACTTTCCGAGATTAGCGATTTTGCACAAACGAACATTTACATTTTTATTTATATAGATAGATAATTTTCTTTTAAAATACATATGTTAGAAACACATGTCTTTTATTCATTTCATTTAAAATGCATACTTTTAAAGTATGCATCTTTTACTAATTTATTTTTAAATACAAAATAAATTAATTAATAAAAAAGGAAAATCATGAAACACGAGATGGAACCCATCGAATTTCGGCGAAAGAAAATGTTTAAAAAGGAAGTGTTACATTTATTTATAATAAACCTACAAAATTAATCACAATAAAAAATCACCTTACATTGGCTTATTCTTAAAACAAACATTATTTTAACCTAAATTTACCAAAATACTATTTCCATAAACTTCAACAGATCAGATTATTGAAAAATTAAACTTGTCTATATACGTAATCGGTAACATATAATCAAGATCAGTAATTATGATGAACTTTTCAATTTAGGCTCTTATGCTCGGTATTACGGAATGAAAAATCCGTTAAAATTACTTCACTTTGACACAATCATACAAATTTTTTTTCTTTAAAATCTAAACCTAATGGCATCATTTTCACCGCCTAAAACTTTACATACCTGTATCCGTATTCGCTGCTTAAAAAATATTTTAACGCGCAATAGCTTATTAATAAATATGTTTCCAAACTTGAAGTCACGTTTGTCAGCTACAACTTTGATATGAACATTCACAATCTTGTTTTGAGGATTCTAATCTCAGTACCAGTGAGTAAAAATCCCAGAAATTTATGTCTTCTAAACGCATTCGCGATAAAATATTTAGTTTTATCAAAGAAAATTATCGTTTCCTTTTAAATATGATGTCATTTTCACTCACTTGCATTACTGGCTGTTAAAATCTAACGTCCACCCAACCAATCAGGGATCTCTTTGCCTGCTGTGAACCCCACCAGAGTAAGATCGGCAAGCTCAGAGGTCAGAATAAGATGGCCAAACTACGCAGGAACTCCAAATGCTTGTTTGACTCGTTTTCCAATGTTTTGTGATCAACTCATAAAACTGCTACAGAAAGCAGCGGAGAAAGCAGTAATCTAGGCTTATCAGTTCAATGAAAGGGATGGGGGGGGGGGTGATATAAAGAAAAACTTACTAAGACAAAATTGAAAAAGACAGGGGAATTTTTCGTTTTAAGCAGGTTTTTGTCATAACAGGTAGCGCAATTCTAATACAATGAAATCTGCTTAGACGGAATCATATGGGACCAAACGAATTCCGTTTTAGACAGATTCCGGTCTTACAATAAAGGTGCAGATTCCCAAAATCTCGAAGGGCCCAGTGGCTTCTAAACCCAAAAAATCCAGTGACCTCATTGTAAAACAAATGAATTAAAAAAAAAGTGTTTATAAGGGGGGGGGGGGGACTAAAAAAAACCCTCAGGAGTTCAAAGTGAAAATTTTGAAATTGGATGTATGACATGTATGTACATGGGTAATGATATTAAATGAGACGAAGGATTACTAGTTTTTGAATATTTAGCAACATGTAATGAGCTGACCGCCTATGAAAAAAAACATGTATTTTTTTTCTTTTTGATCTTAGTTCAGTTTATATATGGTTTTGCACTAAACATGTAACAATTTGTTCGCGTGACCTTAATTAATTTATGTACTTGAAACTATAGTATATAATTTATTTAATAAATATTTCAACATTAAAACAAAAATTCAATATTTTAATTTTTAATATTTGATATAAAAAGGTTAATTCTAAATTAGAATCTAAAGTGTGTAATATGACTGAATGAATTTATTATTGCTGTTGCGATTCATTACTATGAATTTTCAAATTAATAAACAATAGTGCCAATTTTGACTAATATTTCAAATGAAAATATGACTATTTCGATAAGTGCAAAAGCTATTTTTTAAAAAATATATATCAAAATTGGTGTTTTGAAGCAATTTTTCAGCACAGACAAAGCGAAAAAAAGGTCCCCATGAGACATTAATCACACATGACATAAACCAAAATGAAATTGCAATGCATTTATCGAACAATAAAAAACGACATTCCATTCCAAAGTACAATCTGCTAATTTCATGCTTTATGTTTCAGAATGAGTTTGCAAATGTCAGAAAATTTGTCACTGTTAAACGAATTTTTTTAGGAAAGGGGAGGGTATGTTTGGTTGGGTTGATTTTTGACGGCCGATTTATCTACTCGAGGGATAGGCCCGAGGGAGAGTGCCCTGTGTGGGAATCTTTCTAAGGGATCCTAACCCGTATTTACGCTTGGAAATCCAAGGTTCGATGAAAACCACGAAAACTCCGAACGATTAGGCCGACGGGCGCGATTGAGTTCGAACCCAGCATCCCCCGTCTACTAGCTTCGAGAGCAGAACCTCTCGGCCACTGGTGGGGCGGGGGGTGGAGATTAAGTATAATCTACTTTTAAGTATACTGTTGTACAGGGCTTGCCTTCACCTTAAAGTTAAAATAAAACGGAATTTAGATCTCGTTAGGTGCAGGGCATAGTGCAAACCTTTTTAAGACCCAATTTATTTAATTCTTTATTATGTTTTTCATGTAGAAAAAAACGTTTTTTAGTCTCATCGGAGGTCCCTATAATTGCGGGGCCAGGCTGCATTACACCTGCCACATCCCTTTGCTGGTGTCCTTTTTTTTTGTATTACAGAATATGTGAAAATATACCCATAACAGTATGTGTTTACCTAAAAGTGCGAATTACATGAAAAAATATTTTTATATATTAAATACTCGTAAGAATCGTAAAACATTTGCAATTCTAGACTTCGGGTAACCTTTTTCAAAAAAGCAATGAACACATTAATTTCAAAATTTTTATGCCTTCTGAAAATTCATCATAAAAGAATAATAAGCATCAAATACATATTAAAAATAAAGTAAAATATATATTGTGGCGAATTTTGAAAATCATTGAAATATTTTTACGATTTATCTTCGCAATTTTTATGCTGTTCTAAAAAGATTTTTTATGTGTAAAGAAACAAAATAAACTTAATAAGCATTAAAATTTTCAATCGGGAAAAGAATAAATAAAGGAAAATTTTCAAAATCCATACGATACAATACAGTGTTCACATATTCAAGATTAAAAAGATGACGTGACATTAGCAGCAATAGTAAAAGGCAAGTTCTGGGATATTTACTCATTGTTAATTTAAAATGCCTTATCACATATGAACAGCTACTTTGAAATTTTCATTTAAGGATGTTCTCAAATCCAAATTTGTCTACTTTCTGACGCATTTTTTAATTCATTTTGTTCGCAAACGCATGAAATTGGCAGTTGCTCTTAGTCAAAAACTATGCAATCAAATAGTTTTTTTCCTTTTTTTAAAATCTATTTTTGATCATTTCCTAGCATGTCCAATTTCTATTTTTTCTATTTCATTACATTTTTCATTATTATTTAATTATTTATTTTCCAGCCTGGAACAAAATTTATTTTACCAATGACCATCTGTTTTCGTTCTCTGACTGACACCCAGAAATCCCAAATGACTGAAATGTTTTGCTCCATGTTTAACTTTTTGCTTTTTCAATTTGTAGTTATATTCATAGTATGATGAAATTATAAATATTAGTGTCTTTATTTGGAAAAACGCGCGAAAATATAATTTGATAAAATTAAAACTTTATTAAAACGTGGTAACTTGACTTTGAGTTGTCATCTTTCACAATTTATCCACCCATCAAAGAAAAACAAACTGGCCGTGCCATTTTACTAAAATCGTTTTGAGCCCACTCAATATTTTTGAAAATTTGGAGTCACTGTTATGTGTGATTCATGTCTCATGGGGACCTTTTTTTCGCTTTGTTTGTGCTGAAAAATTGCTTCAAAACACCAATTTTGATATATATATATATTTAAAATAGCTTTTGCACTTATCGAAATAGTCATATTTTCATTTGAAATATTGCTCAAAATTCGCACTATTGTTTATTAATTTGAAAATTCATAGTAATGAATCGCAACAGCACTTTAGATTTTAATTTAGAATTAACCTTTTTATATCAAACGTTAAAAATTAAAATATTGAATTTTTGTTTTAATGTTGAAATATTTATTAAATTATATACTATAGTTTCAAGTGCATAAATCAATTAAGGTCACGCGAACAAATTGTTACATGTTTAGTGCAAAAACATGATGAGACTCCGATGAGACTAAAAAACGTTTTTTTCTACATGAAAAACATAATAAAGAATTAAATAAATTGGGTCTTAAAAAGGTTTGCACTATGCCCTGCACCTAACGAGATCTAAATTCCGTTTTATTTTAACTTTAAGGTGAAGGCAAGCCCTGTACAACAGTATACTTAAAAGTAGATTATACTTAATCTCCACCCCCCGCCCCACCAGTGGCCGAGAGGTTCTGCTCTCGAAGCTAGTAGACGGGGGATGCTGGGTTCGAACTCAATCGCGCCCGTCGGCCTAATCGTTCGGAGTTTTCGTGGTTTTCATCGAACCTTGGATTTCCAAGCGTAAATACGGGTTAGGATCCCTTAGAAAGATTCCCACACAGGGCACTCTCCCTCGGGCCTATCCCTCGAGTAGATAAATCGGCCGTCAAAAATCAACCCAACCAAACCTACCCTCCCCTTTCCTAAAAAAATTCGTTTAACAGTGACAAATTTTCTGACATTTGCAAACTCATTCTGAAACATAAAGCATGAAATTAGCAGATTGTACTTTGGAATGGAATGTCGTTTTTTATTGTTCGATAAATGCATTGCAATTTCATTTTGGTTTATGTCATGTGTGATTAATGTCTCATGGGGACCTTTTTTTCGCTTTGTCTGTGCTGAAAAATTGCTTCAAAACACCAATTTTGATATATATTTTTTAAAAAATAGCTTTTGCACTTATCGAAATAGTCATATTTTCATTTGAAATATTAGTCAAAATTGGCACTATTGTTTATTAATTTGAAAATTCATAGTAATGAATCGCAACAGCAATAATAAATTCATTCAGTCATATTACACACTTTAGATTCTAATTTAGAATTAACCTTTTTATATCAAATATTAAAAATTAAAATATTGAATTTTTGTTTTAATGTTGAAATATTTATTAAATAAATTATATACTATAGTTTCAAGTACATAAATCAATTAAGGTCACGCGAACAAATTGTTACATGTTTAGTGCAAAACCATATATAAACTGAACTAAGATCAAAAAGAAAAAAATTACATGTTTTTTTTTCATAGGCGGTCAGCTCATTACATGTTGCTAAATATTCAAAAACTAGTAATCCTTCGTCTCATTTAATATCATTACCCATGTACATACATGTCATACATCTAATTTCAAATTTTTCACTTTGAACTCCTGAGGGTTATTTTTTAGTTCCCCCCCCCTTATAAACACTATTTTCTTTATATAACCCCCCCCCCTTTCATTGAACTGATAAGCCTAGATTACTGCTTTCTCCACTGCTTTCTGTAGCAGTTTTATGAGTTGATCACAAAACATTGGAAAACGAGTCAAACAAGCATTTGGAGTTCTTGCGTAGTTTGGTCATCTTATTCTGACCTCTGAGCTTGCCGATCTTACTCTGGTGGGGTTCACAGCAGGCAAAGAGATCCCTGATTGGTTGGGTGGACGTTAGATTTTAACAGCCAGTATCGTACAGTTACACCTGACCTGCTAAAACGAAAACCGTAAATTTATCTACTGAAAATATTATACGGTATTTTTTTTTAAACTATTTTTAGAAATTCCAGTTTTTTCCCCCGCTGATGCAAAGGATTATAGTCAATCTTAAAAAAATTATTGGGAGTGGGGGGGGGGGGGGGGCATACAACTCGATGCCTAAGAATATAATTATTTATTGTATTTCCAATCAACTTGCTGTCATTATGTTATTATAATCTGATAAAGCCATTCAGTAATAATAATAATCACCGTTCAACAATGCAAAATTTTCTGACTCATTTTAAAACATAAAAGCATGATACTTGCACTCATTATTATTGAAGTGATTTGTAATCGAACAGTTAGTTATTTTACATTTCATAATAAATGAATTACATCTGGAGTTCTACGGCATTGTTGTCTCAGGACGGCAATTTCTTTTTCTTTTAAGCGCTATCAAGTCAATTCGGCTCAAAATGCCCACTTTGACAGCATTTTCTGAAAAATCTCCTGTCTCTCCGAAAAATGAGAAAATAAGTCATCTGAATTTCATTTTGTTGTTGCACTGCAGCGAATACAGTACTATATACACATAAAAAATATTACAGAAATAATGTATGTTTGATATCGTAAAATAATACATTTTGTAACATTTTTCAGTAATCTTAAAATTCAGTTACGTTGTAAAGCAAATAAGTAAAAAATCTGTACAAAAATAACAAATTTTGAATAGTTGGTTGATATTGGAAATGCAGGGATGAAAGTGCACTAAAGCCATTTTGGAACAGCAAAAATCTAATTTTAGAGCAATAAAATCCATTTTTGGAGCCGCAAAAATCTGATTTTGAAGCAGTAAAATCCATTTTTGGAGCCACAAAAATCTGATTTTGAAGCAATAAAATCGATTTTTGTAGCCTCAAAAATCTGATTTTGAAGCAGTAAAATCCATTGTCGTAGCAGCAAAAATCTGATTTTGTAGCAGTAAAATCCATTTTCGTAGCAGTAAAAATCTAATTTTGTAGCAATAAAAGCTGTTTTTGGAGCATATTGAAATTCTAATTAATGCTAATAAAACTCCTAAAAATTAAAATGATTGCTATGTTGAAAATATTTTAACATTTGAAAGAATTATTAAACAGATAAAATTTCCGCGCATTTTTTGCTATCAGTGAACATTCTAAACGACAATGGGAGTTGTCGGAGTTTCCTCTTAGTCCGCAGAACTTCGAAGAAAATCCTTATTATTTTTATGCTGCCACCACCGATATGATACGTGGTATCGGTCACGCACTGAGAAGATTGTTTAAATGAAAACCAACGCTTTCAATTAACTAAATTTACAGTTTATTTACACACTATTTACACAACAACAAAAGACTATTTACACTTACAAACTCGGATATAGATGATCCGGTTCAACATTAAATCGAATACAGTAAATGCTGGCTGTGTACGGTTAAACTACGTTAAATCACTCTCACTCTACACACGTTAAATTAGCTTTCCGGAGATCAGTCTCGATCTCCCAACACATGGGCTCTAAGCCTACGCTATCCGAGCCTCTCTCAACCCTACGCACTCTCTGAGAGCTATCCAAGGAACTCACGTCCACTTTGCGCACTACGCTCAAAACTGACTATCTCAGCAGACGAGATTGCCTTTTCAGGAACCCCTTGCTTCTTCTCAACGTAACCCCTCCTTAGTTTTCTACCTGGCTCCCATTTCAAACGCTTTCCTTCGTTCGTGGAATTCTTTTGTCTTCTTCTCTTCCACAGACATCTCAAAAGGTTGGTCACACCCCTCTCTAACTATCTTTTTCCCCCTTCACACCATCTATACATTTTCACCGGCTTAGATCCAGTTTTAGATAAGGAAAGTCTGTTATTTTGAAATTCCAGTACACAGCCCATACAACGTATAATATATTAAGACAAAATAATATAGAACCTCAGTTCTAATAGTAGATGTTTCTCAGAACCTGACACCCCCCACCTTAGCGGAAAATATGCCATTTAGGGGCTAATTTTCCCCAAACATATAGTAACATCACAGAAGAGTTCAATTGTCTCTTTGCAGGTTTCTTCATTATTATTATTACATATACATATCAAGGTATCTGAACATTCTCTACTGACATCTCTAATGAACCGTGTACTATTATTATTATTACAGAAAAACTACACATGCTAATACACTATAACACAAAATTCAAATACAATTACACATATACAAAAAAAAAAAAAAAAAATTAAAACGTGATGACATCCCTTTCAGGTTTGTCCACTATTTAGTCATTGATACCGATGGGCTAGTAATTGGCTGTTCTTCCCAGCTCTTCCTATGTAGCCTGGAAATTGCATCAGCATTTAAATGTTGCGCTCCTGGACGATGAGAAATACTCAGGCTCCAGCGTTGCAAGGTAAGAGCCCATCTAGTGAGTTTGGGGGACCTTGGGGTTGTTTCAGGGAGAAATTTTAATGGATTATGATCCGTTATGATCTCAATTTGAGATCCATAATGTCCACTTTTCAAACTTCCGCAACCCGAAGAGAACACTCCAAGCCTCTTTCTCTATACTCGGCCAAGCACGCTGAGCCCCTGATAATTTCTGACTGGCAAAAGCTATCGGCTTAAACTGACCCTTTTCATCTTTTTGCGTAAGACAACATCCTACTGCCAGGTCTGAAGCATCGGCGTGAAGCTGATATTCCCGGCCTACGGTAGGTGTAGCGTGTAGCCAAACACGTCACGTTACATAACTCATCTTTAAGGGTATTAAATGCTTCCTCTGCTCTTTCATTCCATGGTACAGTATTTTAAACTTTCCCTTTAGTTAATTCCGTTAAAGGTATAGCAATTTCTGCATAATTTGGAATATAAGATCGATAAAATCCCATTAATCCCAAAACAGATCTAACTTCCTTTTTAGTTTTCGGTCTCTTTAAATCCCTTATTGCTCCTATTTTCTCCTCATCAGGTGCATGCGTTCCACCCCTAATTACATGACCTAAAAACTCCAAATTTACATTTATCCAGCCTAATCGTAAAATTTCTATTTTTAAGTTCTTCTATAACAGACCTAACATGCTCACAATGCTCTTCCCAAGTGTCGGAGAAAATGATGACATCATCAATATATGCTTGTGGATACCTCCGATGATCTTGAAGAACCTCATTCATATCTTTTTGAAACGTAGCAGCTGCCCCTGACAAAAAAAAAAGGCATAGTACGCCACTGATAAGTCCCATTATGAGTTGTAAAAGCTGTCAAATGTTTACATTCCTCCGCCATTTTAATCTGCCAATAACCCCTCAATAAATCGATCGAAGATAAATATTTAGTTGCCCCCGCAGTATACATGATTACCTGCGAATCTTTCATAGGAAATGTTGGGACCTGCGTTACTGAATTTAAAGCTCTATAATCAATGCAAAGCCTAACAGTTGCGTCTTTTTTCGCCACGCAAACAATTGGATGACTGATTTCTGCATTTGATACTTCGATTAGATTTAACTCTAATAACTCCTGAATCTGTCTATCTACTTCCTCTTTATAAGCAACAGGTACACTATATAACTTTGGCCTTTTTCCTTGCCACATCCGGTTTCAAATCAATACGGTGCTCCCCTACTTCCGCTGGTCGCACAGGAGCCATAAATGCCTCTTTATTATCCCTCAAAATGGACTTTATATCCTTTACTTGACTATTAGATAACCCTTTTATTTCGAACATTTCTATGTCCCGTTCTACTTCTTGTTCCCGGTTTAAAATAGGAATTTCCCCAACTTCTCCAAATTCTTCATCACCTTCAAAAACAATATTAACTATGTTACGCCTGACAACAAATTCCCCTTTATTTTGATATACATACTTTTTGCTACCATCCGCCATCTCAACTAAAACTCTATCACGCACTTTCACTTTTCTAGATAATTGACATTCTAGACATGATTTACAGAATTTTTTGGTTTCATTAGCCATACCTTCCCTATAAAAAGTTTGCCTAATTCTCTCTAAGGTTTTCTTTGCCGCGTGATATTCTCCCTCATTAGAAACATGCGCTGACTTTAAGATTCCTTCTCTTTTGACTTTAGGCACTACTAATTTAGCTATAGCTTCTTTTACAAATTTATCTTTATGATACAATAAGTCCTTTTCAATATAATAACCCCCTTTATCAATTTTAGCTAATTCCCAAGCTCTCTCTAACTCTTTACATTCCAATTGGGATTTTTTAAATATATCTGAATTACTAATGATAACGTTAATATTTTCCTCTACTTTCGCTTTTTCTGCATTTTGACTTTGTAAATTTTCCGATCTCGCTTCTATTGCGTAAACATTACAATTATCGCTACTCATATCTTTCCTTTCACTCTAGTTATCAATGCCAATTTCCGAACTTTCTAATTCTTGGGACTCTAGCAATGGCTCCTCGCGATTGATCCCTGACAACTCATTAATCACCTCGGGATGTAAAATTACCTGCTCATTAATATTATCGGCCACCGCACAAAGTACTTCCTGATGAATTATATTAGTTTGTCCGAATTGCGGAATAGCTAACGGTAATTTAACCAACGGTGATTTAACTGCTTCACCAAATAATCCTTGTAAATAAATACTACCCGCTCCTTTTAATTTCTCTTCCGGTACCAAATCTTTATGAATAACGCTAATTTCACATCCAGAATCGACCAATCCTTTTGCTTTTTGCCCATTTACACTAACTTCAATTTTCTCAAGTTTATTTAATTTCTCACCAATAACATTAGTTCTCTGTTCGGCCTTTGCCGATATCCTCGCCACAATAGCTCCCTTCGGTAACTCTTTATTTCCTTTCACGACAATCTTATTTACACCCGCTTTCTGTTCACGCCCTTTACTAGCATTATTATTTCCCTCATTACCCACTTTATTACAAAAATGTTGGTAATGACCCCTTAAAGCATATTTGAAGCATCTAGGACAGGGATGGCCAACTGTGGCACGCGCCACACCACTAAAATTTTATAGTAATCATTGCCTTATCTAATCATCGAATCTCTGCGATTCATAAAGTCGACTTTTTCTGTAAAATTTTAGTGGTGTCCGGCGTGCCACAGTTGGCCACCCCTGATCTAGGAGCTGAATCATAACTAGGTTTCTTAAAATCAATTTTCCTACCCGAAAAAGAATTAGTCTCATTACTCCCGTTTTGCCTCCAATTACCACTTAATTTACTATCCTCCCTCGGTTTCCCTTTTTTACTGTTTAGATATCTATCTTTACCCTTAAAACTTTTATGCGTAACCACATAAGACTTGTGTTTAGCGTCAAAATAATTGTCACATTCTTTAGTAATTTTAGAAGCTTCTAACCATTTACTCTGCTGAGTTAACCCAATATATGATGCGGTTTCTTCATCTAACGTGTTTAATAACTTATCCGTAATTATTAACTGGTTGACCTTTTCATATGAGTCAGCAACGCTAATCTTACAATAATTTTCCCATGTTGCTATTAAACGCGATACAAATAATACATGAGTTTCATTCTGGTTTCTCCTAGCCTTCTTAAAGTTTTCCAAACACGCCTTCGGTGTCGGCTCGTGTTCCCTTAGAACTAATTCCTTTAATTCCTCATAACTCTCAATTTGTTCCCTAGTGGTATAAATTAACAAATTATCTGCTTTATCTCCTAGCATATTTAGTAGAATTTCGGCCTGCTGGTTTTCCGGTACGTTTTTAGTTTTGAATGCCCTTCCTAAACTGTTGAAAAATAAATTCCATCCATCAGTCCCTTCTGGTACTTTGATAGACAGAGTTTTAACACTTTTGATCAATTTTTCTAGGTTACTTTCATTATTAGATTCCCTACACCCATTTGAGTTATTTGTCGAACCTTGTACCCTTAGCCTCTCCATTTCTAATTCATGTTCCATCCATAATTTTTCAGCCCTCTCTTCTCTTTCTAACTTTTTAGCCCTCTCTTCTCTTTCTAACTTTTCGCGTTCTATCTTTTCCCGTTCAACCCTTTCTACTCTTTCGCGCTCTAACTTTTCGCGCTCTAATTTTTCCTGTTTTTCTTCGCGTTCTAATCGCTCCGCAACAATAGTGTTAGATAATTCCTTAATAGCCCCCCTCATCATAGTCACCGCTGTCCATTATATTTTTCTTAAGCTGAAACCTGGTATCTTCCGTGAATTCAACCCCCCAACTCTTCGGCTATCATCTGAAGATCCACCCTTTTTAGTTTCAATAAGAAAGCCATACCTTCACCATTACTATTACCACTCTACAATAGTATTTAAACCTACCAAATTAATATTTCCTAAATTTCTACTTTAGTACAGTTACCTCCACTTATTATACTAATTAATACATTTCAGATAATCGATGTATTATATTTCTAAATTAACCTACTGTATAATCTTGATTTTCCTCAACCATTTATATCACACAATTTACTTCCAATAAAACAAAAGGTAAAGCAATAATTTCGATTTGATTACTATGCAATACAGATTCCACTTTATACAATTAGATAATAACATACAATTTCCATAATAATACTGATACGTTGCAAATTGAATAAAAGTATTGATTTCAATAGAAACATCCACATAAAGAAAAATTGTATAACATACACATATAAATTTCTACAATTATCCTCAATAAAATATTTCCAAATTCAACAATGGTTCTCACATTTAAAACAAATAAAATCAAAACCTTCACTTTTTTTTTTCCTTGTAAGCCTTTTTTTTTTCTTTCCGAAATTTACTTCTAGCCAATTAAAATTCTAAGCAAACGTTCATTACTCGTTTGTTATCAACTCTTCAAGCTTAGAACAGTATTGCTTCATTTAAATATTACTTTACTAATGATTTAAATTTAAGTAAATTCAATTATTCCTTCCAACTATTATTAACACAATGCATCAATTTTGTTCACGACCATTATTAGTAAAAAAAAAAAAATAAAATAAAAATAAAAATAGAAAATCGATATTAGTATAAGTTATGATGACTTTTTCTTAAAACAATTGTAAATATGGCTCTTAATATCTCCTATCTATCTGAACACAATTACTTTATTGCACATAAATTATCTTAAATTACTATTACTTATACAACAACAAATACATTTGGTTCGAGAATGTCAGCAGACAGAAATGATCAAAACACCTTACCTTATACTTTATCTGCTGGGGTACTCCGCTGCTCACACGTAGTTTCCCGATGAATTCAATATTTCACCCTTTAAAGTCACTTTGATGCTATTCAACACTCAGGCTGTAATACACCGTAATTTGATTCACTGTAGCGATGATAGGGCACAAACACTATTTCGGTTCGCCGCAACGACGATAGGGCACAACACTTTAGTTCGATTCGCTGTAACGATGATAGGGCACAACACTTTAGTTCGGTTCGCTGTAACGATGATAGGACACAACACTTTAGTTCGGTTCGTTGTAACGATGATAGGGCACACACACCCTGTATTTCTGCTCGACGCTTGGTTTTTATCTCTCTAAAATTCCGCTCGACGATCCGGCATTTCCACGCAAGAATTCCACTGGGTGCTCCGGCACTAACACACTGCAACACGGCTCGTTGGTCACTGGTCCAAGACGATTCTACCCCGTCTCTGCCATCAATTTGTCGGAGTTTCCTCTTAGTCCGCACAACTTCGAAGAAAATACTTATTATTTATATGTTGCCACCACCGATATGATTACGTGATATCGGTCACGCACTGAGAAGATTGTTTAAATGAAAACCAACGCTTTCAATTAACTAAATTAACAGTTTATTTACACACTTTTTACACAACAACACAAAAGACTATTTACACTTACAAACTCGGATATAGATGATCCGGTTCAACATTAAATCGAATACAGTAAATGCTGGCAGTGTACGGTTAAACTACGTTAAATCACTCTCACTCTACACACGTTAAATTAGCTTTCCGGAGATCAATCTCGATCTCCCAACACATGG
The DNA here is from genome assembly GCA_963932465.1 of Maratus speciosus. NCBI lineage: Eukaryota > Metazoa > Arthropoda > Arachnida > Araneae > Salticidae > Maratus > Maratus speciosus. Next base: position 423,794,471 of record OZ010795.1, read on the forward strand.
GCTCTAAGCCTACGCTATCCGAGCCTCTCTCAACCCTACGCACTCCCTCAGAGCTATCCAAGGAACTCACGTCCACTTTGCGCACTACGCTCAAAACTGACTATCTCGGCAGACGAGATTGCCTTTTCAGGAACCCTTGCTCCTTCTCAACGTAACCCCTCCGGGGTTTTCTACCTGGTTCCCATTTCAAACGCTTTTCTTCGTTCGTGGAATTCTTTTGTCTTCTTCTCTTCCACAGACATCTCAAAAGGTTGGACACACCCCTCTCCAACTATCTTTTTTCCCCTTCATACCATCTATACATTTTCACCGGCTTAGATCCAGTTTTAGATAAGAAAAGACTTATTTTGGAATTCCAGTACACAGCCCATACAATATATAATATATTAAGACAAAATAATATAGAACCTCAGTTCTAATAGCAGATGTTTCTCAGAACCTGACAGGAGTATCGATTGAATAATGAAAAGTTAGCAGCAGAAAGCAAAAAAAAGTCTGTTTATTTGAGGCTTGAGATTGCGCGATCTTTTGACGAAATTCACCGTTTTTCCGAGATTTTTTCCCGCGATCCTTTGACAATTCGCCTTTATTCAGCGATCATTTGACGAAATTCGCGTTTTTTGCGTGATTCTTTGACGAAATTTGCTTTTTTCCACGATATTTTGACAAAATTCGCATTTTTTTTTGCAATCTTTTGAAGAAATTTGCATTTTTTCGCGAACTTTAGACGAAATTAACATTTTCCCGCGATCATTTGACAGATTTCGCGTTTATTCTGCGAACTTTTGACGAAATTCGCAATTTTTCTGAGATTTTTGAAAAAATTCTCATTTTTCCCGCCATCTGTTTTTTGGCAATCTTTTCATAAAATTCGCGTTTTTTTCTGAAACCATTTAACAAATTCGCGATTTGTCCTTTCCCCCTTTAATGAAATTTACCTTTTATCCACGCCCCCCTTTAACGAAATTCTCGTTTTTCAGCGATCCTTATGATGAAGTTGTTATTTTTCCGCAGTTCTTTGACTAAATCTTTGTTTTTCCCGCAATCTAAAGACAAAATTTGAGTTTTTTTAGCGGTACTATGTCGAAATTGTTTGTTTTTTTTCGCGATCGTTTGACGATAATCGGGTTTTTTCGGCAACCATTTGCCGAAATTCGTGATATTTTTTATGTACGAATTTCCGGATTGATGACCGATTTTTTTTTAATTTTCGAAACAAATCACCTATGCGAGAAACAGTAAAAAAAGCGGAAAATCGCGGATCCGCGGAAGAATTTCATGCCTGAGTGCGTTTTGGGCGCAGGCTTGACGCAAAATACTATTTCTGCGCAGATATGCAAAAATGCACGGCACTTGAAATCCTGGAAGTGGTTAAGTAAATTTCAGCGACTTTTGCTGTGCGCAAACGCGGTTGGTTACTGACTAGTGCCATAGAAATATACTAGCCCCTCCTAGAGCAAAATCCTGGGTGCGCCAATGACACATCATTAATGGCAATTTCGAGCTGTAAATAAAACATATTTCAAGCGATTACCTACACTAGATGTTTTTTAAACCATTCGATTGGTCTTTATGGAGGTAGGGGATATTTTGATACACAGACAGATAGACAAAAAATAAGATAAAATAATAAAATCTCGATTACGTTGAAAAGTATTAAAAAAGATGTTGCACAAGGTCGTCATAATAAGCACATATATTTTATATCTACCCATATTTTTTATGGTTATCATTGATTTTTATATCCTTTTCTGTCTGAATTCATTAATTATTCCTATTGTAAATTTTAATGATATTTTTAAAAAATATGTTTCGCTGCTAGTCTGTTGTACTTTGCTATAATTTTTTTTCTCAAAACGCCTCGATTAACGCGGAATTCGGATATGTTATTCGTTCAGATATCAGTGTTGTCTTTTAAAACACTTTATTATTGTTTCATTGAAAAATTTTAGAAATCCTGCACATATTCAAAATATGTTTAGTAATTTAGCAAGTGAAGTAAATTATAATATTTCTTGCTTAGTGTGCAAATTATTTAAAATATGTTTAACAATTAGCAACCGAAGTAAACAGTGATTTTACTTGATCCATACGGAATCTATATATATATTACGCTATCGTATGCAGCACAGAAATAGCGATTATTTGTTAATTGTTTAATGGCAATGCCCGAATGAAACACATCTCATTGGTTATTGAAAAGCATTTAATGCATCTCCATACCTATAAGAAAGGTTACCATAGGGGGAGGTTGTTCTGTCGCCAAATGCAGCCAAGTTTGCGTCAGCTTCGTGCTATATCACCACATTTGGCGACCAAAATGAATCGTCAAAGTGACGCCAGCTTGGCGATATCTCTAATATTTTCCCAAATTCCCATAGACTTCAATTGTAAACCAATAGGGTTTATTTGCTTACAGAAAATAAAAAATATGAGATATTTTAATTCAACAAAAACTGATATTAGCTGGGATTATATAAATTATATTTAAGGGAGTCCATGTAAATTAAATTATGAATAAAAATAACACGATACAATGCTTAGCATGCTTTCCCAAACATAAATTTTAAGGCAGACTAAACTGGTCACCAAGGGCGACTAGTTGTTAATAATGTCCTGGTTTGCCGGTGTGTATTACGTCTTGTTTTGACGGTGTGTATTACGTCCTGGTTTGACGGTGTGTTTTACGTCCTGGTTTGACGGTATGTATTACGTCCTGGTTTGACGGTGTGTATTACGTCCTGGTTTGACGGTGTGTATTACGTCCTGGTTTGACGGTGTGTATAACGTCCTGGTTTGACGGTGTGTATTACGTCCCGATTTGACGGTGTGTATTACGTCCTGGTTTAACGGTGTGTTTTACGTCCTGGTTTGACTGTGTGTATTACGACCTGGTTTGACGGTGTGTATTATGTCCTGGTTTGTCGGTGTGTATTACGTCCTGTTTTGACGGTGTGTATTACGTCCTGGTTTGACGGTGTGTTTTACGTCCTGGTTTGACGGTGTGTTTTACGTCCTGGTTTGACGGTGTGTATTACGTCCTGGTTTGACGGTGTGTATTACGTCTTGGTTTGACGGTGTGTTTTACGTCCTGGTTTGACGGTGTGTTTTACGTCCTGGTTTGACTGTGTGTATTACGTCCTGGTTTGACGGTGTGTATTATGTCCTGGTTTGACGGTGTGTATTACGTCCTGGATTGACGATATGTGTTACGTCGTGGCTTGCTGATGTGTATTACATATTCGATTGTCGGTGTGTATTACGTCTCTGTTCGTAGGTGCGTATTTGTTCTTACTTTTCGGTGCGTATTATGTGCTCACTTGTCGATCGGCATTACGCCCTAGGTTGCGAATTTGCATTTAGGCCGTCGATTGACGTCGACTAAGTCGGTTTATTACGTCGTTGATTGCTGGTGCGTATACCGTTTTTGCTTGCTGCGTGAATTACGGTCCTTGCATACATGTACTGGTTAGTTTCTCACTTTGCGAATTGCAAAGCGTCCTCGTTTATTGATGTTTAAAGTGCCCTCGTTTTATGGCGTGTATGTCTGCATTCGTGGATGTGTTTATGGATATATTTTATGCATTAATTTCATGCATCTTAGCAGAGTGTTTAATTGCCTACCTCGTTTAATTATTTTTTTGTATAATTCAAATATTATTTTTAATCCACATAAACATTGCAACATTTCTGCTATGTTATTCTGCTAAACAATACTAAACAAACAGCAACTTATGCATCCGTTACATTTTTATAATTTTTCATCTTTCAAAAGTTTAAAAAAAATTATTTCATTCCCGTAATTAGAAGCAAAACATTCTTATAGCGCAAAAAAAAAAAAAAAAAAAAAAAAAAAAAAAAATTACAAATTTTAACGACCATTTGGAAAATGATTTTTCTTCAAAGACTGAAATTTAAGACATAAAAAATCGCACGGAGTTGATCATACATTACGTACACCATTAATAGCGTTATTACACGTAAAAATTGCAGGCGACAGTAATCGCCTGCGACTCGTCAGATTTTCTGAAACTTACGTATTATCCAAGCATTTCATTGGCTGTTCTGGAAAAGGCTTTTCCATCGTCAGACTTTCAAGAAATCTGACGACCAATTTTAAATGAAATTTCATTCTTAAACTTCTAAACATCCCACAAAATTACTTTTTACACCGTCGTATAGAGAAAAAAAATGTACTTTTAAACGCAATTTGTTTGAAAGCTGTATCTCAATTTGTTTAGGAGTTGTTACCTTTTTTTGTAGTTTTTATTATTTTTTTGTCATAGTGGCAACAGAAGTATCCATCTCTGTTGAAAGTAAAGGGTAAATACAGATTTCTGTATAGACCAATCAGAAAACGAATAAAATGCAGATTCAACCAATAGAACGTTTCAGATATGCTTTTGATTTCCTACCCTGACATAGAACAATAACCATTTTCCCAAATGGTTAAAATAATAATAATAATATATATAATTTTGTAATTTTATTTTATTTATGCTTTTTTTAATTTAAGGTTTAGAAAATTTCTCTTTTTTAACTAATTTTTATAAAGTTTTAATGATATTCGTGACAGTTATGTAGTAATTTAAAAAAAGACCTTTTCAAAATCTAATCAGTTTATATTAAGGCGCAACTAAATATAAAATTGATTGCTTGCTGATGATTCCTGAAATTCTGTCCATTACTTTTTGAACTAGGGCGGCTGCAAAAATTTCTGTCACACGCAAAGACCCACAAGCCCACAGCAGACAGGGAGAATTTTTCCAAAAGTAGTCAAATCGTGTTAAGAATATCCCAAAATGTATAAATTCGTCAAAAAAGGATGTCGAAAATTTTCGTGATTCCAATACTTTCTTCTTATGTACATAAAAAAAGGTAAAAAAATAAAACATTAAAATGTATTTAATGATTAAAATCTGAAATATAATTTTTACACTCATAAACGATCAACGTGTAAATTACAGAGTTGCATGAAACTTTTTCAGAATGTCCGGGGTTGATTGTGTGTATCATAACAGTAAATGTCCTCAATTGATTGTAAAATAATGAAGTCCTCAATTGATTGTGTGTATCGAGTTCACTGTGTGTATAGGTGTGTATCAATGTCCTCATTTACATTGCGAAAATACATATTGCGAAATTTTTAAATTTTAACAAAAAGCAAAGTTGATTCGTATTTAATGGAGTATAAGTAATAGTTTTTCACCGAAAATAAACTTCTAAGTCGGTTATTTTTGAAGTCTCCAATTGGCGGTGTATACACAAAGTCCTGAGTTTGCACGTCTTGCCAACCTGTGTGTGTGTGTGTGTGTGTGAAATATTTTGAATATTTCTTTAATATTAAGTTACTATCTGAATATGTTTTGATAAATCTTTATAAAAATCTTTATTATGTGATTTTATTATGTTTTTAATGTAGGATCCAAAGTGCGAATATAGCATTACAACATAAAAGCAACGACAGTTCAAATTATAGGTTTATTCCTTTTTTACTTTCTTCTATCTTTACAAGAAGAAAGTATTGGATTCGTGAAAAATTTCGACTTCCGGTTTTCGACTTTTTTATACGTTTTAGAATGCCCAGAACACGATTTGATGGTTTTTAGAAAATGTCTGTCTGTGAGTCTGTCTGTCACTCTGTGAGTCTGTATGTGACAAACATTTTGTGGGCGCTCTATCTCAAGAACTAATGCATGGAATTCCACAAAACTTCACATTTAGTTAGACCTTGATATAAACTGGACCTGATTAGTTTTTGGTGAAAATCGCCCAACAGGCAGCGCTGCTATGCGGCATTTTTCACGATTACTGCAATAGCTATATCTCAAGAACTACTGCACGGATTTTCATAAAACTTCAGATTCAGTTAGTCCAGGATATAGTTTGGTGCTGATTACTTTTTTGTGAAAATCGCCCAACAGGTGGCGCTGCTATGCTGCATTATTCATGATTATCGCAATAGATCTAACTCAAGAAAAAATGCACGAATTTTCAACAAACTTCAGATTTGGGTTAGTCCCTGATATAAATTAGTGCTGTTTAATTTTTGGCGTTAATCGCCCAACAGATGGCGCTTCTGTGCTGCATTTTCACGATTTTCGCAAGAGCTGTATCTCAAGAACTATTGCACGAATTTTCATCAAACTTCAAATTTAGTTAGTCTTTGGCATAAATTGACGTATAAATTAGTGCTGTTTAATTTTTCGTGTAAATCGCTCAACATTTGGTGCTGCTATGCTGTATTTTTTGCGATTTCCGCAATAGCTTTATCTTAAGAACTAACGCTTAGATTTTCAACAAACTTCAGATTCAGGTATACTTTGATATCATTTAGTGCTGTTTATTTTTGGTGTAAATCGCTCAACAGGTGGCGCTGCTATGCTACATTTTTCAGAATTTCCGCTATAGTTCTATCTCAAGAACTGATGCACGAATTTTCATCAAATTTGAAATTCAGATATATTTTGATATGAATGGTTCTAAATGGATGTCATTTCTTGGACTATTTAAATGATTTAATGGACGTGATTTATATAGAAGACAGTTTTGTCACGGCCACAACATACTAGTTTATTTAAATGATAGAATAAAAAAAAAAAAAAAAATTAAAAGATAGTGTATTAAAACAAAATACTAAAACAGAAACGATATAGACTTTGTAATTATACACAGATACATACATACATATATATATATATATATATATATATTCGCACTGTCTTGAAGGAACTTTATATGAATTATTATAATTATACCATTGCTCACTCTTATTCAAAGGAAATAAAAAGAATATATTCATGATTACTCTATTTGAATGTTGAAAATGAAAGCTAATCTGTTTACTCAAAATGTTTACGTATTCTGCTATCGCATTATTATTATTATTATTATTATTTTGTATTTCATTGGAAGTCTTTGCATTATATGAAAACAATAAAAGATGTTTTAAGCATTAAAACCTGTTACATTAAGAAAAATAATGTACCAAAACTTTAATAATCAGCAAATACAATTTCATAAAGTGTTTGTGATTTACCATTTCACCCAAACACAGAATTCTAGAAAGTCTTTGAAGAAGCATCTTTTATGTGAGTAATGGAACATTTCTTGACTTGTCTAATAAGGATTCATTTAAGGAAACCGAAATCTGGTTATAAGTTGATGTGAGGAAATGTAAAGTTTTAGATTAAAGCTGTCTAAAGTTACTTCATTAGTCGTAGAATTATGCTATTAAATAAGGTATATTAATCTATAAATATAATCTAATATCCATAACACGTGTCACCTAAGTGTAAAATAAATATTCGCTTATGGAATATGTAATGATTTGTAAACTATGATGAATACCAAGACGAATTATATTGTTCATGAAGTGTAAAAATTATTTATGAAAGTGGGAATAAAAAAACTGCCTAATTTTGGTAGGAAGGTTTTGAGTGGAAAAAATGAATATCTGTCCTTACGTGCCTGTAGTGTTAACGAGCATTTATAACAGTCAATGTTACACATATGAAATGCCTTATTTTACTTTAAAGCAAATAAAATAAATATTGAAGTAGAAGCGTAATTTTATGTTTTCTGTAGGGAAAGTTCTCATTCATTCAAGAAAAATTGTATACACATAAAAAGTAGGGAAGTGTTTACCGTGTGTAATGGTGTAAATGAGAATTTCAGTAATCACTTCTAAAAATGAATAAAAAAATACATTTCATGCTCCTGGTTATTGTTAATCATACTTGCAGTTGCATCGCGTCCGAGAGAAAACACTAAAGAGTAATGTATACCAATAGATAAATTGACAAGATTTAAAAATTTCTAAAAGACTCTAAAAGAAGGGTTTATTGATCGCAGAATTCTGATAGTAAAAAAATCTCTTATTAAGCAAAGGGAAAGTGGAATTATAAAAGTTACTTCATTAGTCGTAGAATTATGCTATTAAATAAGGTATATTAATCTATAAATATAATCTAATATCCATAACACGTGTCACCTAAGTGTAAAATAGATATTCGCTTATGGAATATGGAATATTTATAGCTAGACATTGAAGTTATGTTAATAAAGAAACACTTGTCGAAATATTTTTTTTTCAATTGAGGATGTTATCTTAAAGATAAAAATAAATAGTTCTTGAAATTTCAGTAAATTTCATCCCAATATTCTCAAAGTACAAAATCATCATATTATATATAAAATATAGAAAGATGCTCTAAAAATGTTATCCCGCCTAATTTCAAAAACTGCCAGTTGGATTTTCTTTCCGGATAATACCATCTGAAAGAGAATAGACCCGAATAGAATATATCAATTATATGATTAATATACCGATATAATCATGATTTTTGTGAGGAAAACTTGAAACTTTATTCTTATTTTGAACGAAAAGGTTGTGTTTCTCCTTCTTGCACGACCATTACCGTTGGGTAAGAATTTAAAAGGCTGTTTCACTTAGAAATAAAATTCAATTAAAGAAAAAAAAAACCATTATTGATTTTATTTAAAATCGAAGAACAAATAAGAGAGATGGGTGAAAAAAGCTTTTATGGCAGATAATGATAATAAAATGATAATATTTAATTTAAACATAAAAAGAAATAATTTTGATACCTAAAAAATATTTCAATGTCAAAGATATGCAGTTTAAACTGTATTTATTGATTTATCATTAGTGTCCGGTTAGATAAAATGCATCAGACTATTTACTGTAGCGCTCAAAAGTATTTTGACAACCTTATATTCTCTCTTATTTTATTTAATATAAAAATGTAAAAGAAAATATGTTCCCTATAATTGAGAACACTATGACTGCAGTTATTCAAATGTATCAAGTTACAACTTGCTTGTTTACATTCTGCGCCACCGAAGAAACATGACTCCTCCTTAGCTCAAAAGTATTTTGACAATTAGTTTGCATTTAATTGTTGAAAGTGTCAGTGGCGCTATAGCTTCGATTAGTGTTTATATCGACTTATTGTAATTATTTTTAAATCCGAAATGTAAAAAAAAAAAAAAAAAAAAATATTTGTAAATAAGAAAAAGCTATATATCATACACATAATAAACCGAATTTTTTTTAAGAAAAATTCCGGTGTCAGTCATTAATTTCAAAACTTTAGCAATGGAATTGCTTTGCCCCTGAAAGGGTTAAGCCGTTTTACAAATGCAACTCTAGCGTTCCTATTCTTAGTAGATAACAAACGTGTTTTTGCTGGTCTTCTGCCATGTAATCCAAAGAGGTTTAGGCGTCGTTTGAGTGATGAAACGTGTACTTCTATGCCGTAATTTTTTTTAAATTCATTTTTTATCATTACAGCGGACTTACGATAATCACTTGTAGATATCATTTTTAGAATACAGTCAACATTGCAAGTTGTTTTTTTCGGATGGCCATTTTGAGGCTTATTTTCGATGTATTTCTGTTTATTAAAAACTATATTCCATGTAATAATAAGTTGACGAGACCCGTTACAAGAACGAGCTAATTCTGCTTGCAGTCTACCTTTCTTAAGTGCATTTACAGCGGCTTTTCTAGAATAACTTCAATATATTTTTTTTTTTTTTTTACATTTCGGCATTTAAAAATAGTCACAATAAGTGGATATAAACACTAATCGAAGCTATAGCACCACTGACACCTTCAACAATTAAATGCAAACTAATTGTCAAAATACTTTTGAGCTAAGGAGGAGTCATATTTCTTCGGTCGCGCAGAATGTAAACAAACAAGTTGAAACTTGATACTTTTGAATAACTGCAGTGATAGTGTTCTCAATTATAGGGAATATATTTTCTTTACATTTTTATATTACATAAAATAAGAGAGAATATAAGGTTGTCAAAATACTTTTGAGCGCTACTGTAGTTAGGTAAAAGATATGTGTATTTTGTTTTATTTTTTTTAATTTAATTTTAATTTTTATCACTTCCCACATCATGCGACTTGAAGGAGAAACTAGGAGTTATAATTGTAAAAGTGACTGTAGTTGTGAGCTATATGTTACTTGTTACTACTTAAGGTTTTGATATTACTTCTATCGCCCAACAATGTGATCTTAAGAAGAAAATGCTTAAATCCGATTTTTATATTCAAATGTAAACATACAGTGACGAACAAAAATTGCATCACTTGTGAAACTAATATGTTGTGGCCATCACAAAGATTTCTTCTATATAAATCCCATCAATTAAATCATTTAAACAGTACATGAAATTACATCCATTTAGCACCCAGCCATATCAAAGCATATCTGACTTTGATGAAAATACGTGCATTAGTTATTGAGATAGAGCTATAGGGGAAATTCTGAAAAATGCCTCATAGCAGCGCTACCTGTTGAGCAATTTACACCAAAATGCATAAAACGTCAATTCATGTCAAGGACTAACTGAATCTGAAGTTTGGTGAAAATCCGTACATTAGTTCTTAGATAGAACTATTGCAGAAATCACAAAAAAATGCAGTTTATAAGCGCCACTTGTTGAGCGATTTACAACAAAAGGTGGGTACAAAACATCAATTCATGTCAAGGACTAACTGAATATGAAGTTTGATGAAAATCCGTGCATTATTTCTTGAAATAGAGCTATTGAAGAAATCGCGAAGAATGCAGCATAGCAGCGCCACCTGTTTGGCAATTTACACCAAAAACTAATCAGCTGCAATTTACATTAGGGACTACTTAAATGTACATTTTTATTAAATTCCGTGCATTAGTTCTTGAGATAGAGTGCCCAAAAAATTTGTGTCACATACATAGAGGCAGACTGACAAGACTAATGGACAGACATTTTGTAAAAACATGTTTTTCAGAATCTCTGACTTCTAAAACGTGTAAATCAGTTGAAAAATGGAAATTGAAAATTTTTACGAATCCAATACTTTCTTCATGTAAAGATAGAAGAAAGTAAAAATGGATAAGTGCGCAAAAAATGGGTTTTACAAAATGTGTCATGTTGTTAATGTTGATAATGTGGTTACATTAAAAGAAACCTTTATTATTAATTTGCCATAAAAATTAGTTTAATTAAGTGCCTAATTATGCTGAATAATTTCTGAAAGTAAAAAAATATAATTTTTTATCAAAACATGGAACAAAGTTATTGAGCACAAATGAAGTACACTGTAAAAAAAATACTGTCTGTTTTCCGGTAGGAATCGGAAAAATAGTTGCCCTTATCGTACCGGAATAATTTCCGACCCAGCTCGGAATAAAATCCGTAAAAAATGGAAATAGTCAGTAAAACGGTATTTTACGGATTTTATTCAGAGGTGGTTTGGAAATTACTCCGGTACGATAAGAGCAACTATTTTTCCGATTCCTACCGGAAAACTGGCATTATTTTTTTACAGTGTAGTCAATCATAAATTTTACATAACTACAATCATGTTAAACATCCATTGATGTGATTATAATTATAATGATCATTTTAATATTTTACAGATTTAGCGCGAGAGACGGTGACACCCTAGCGGTGGTCCGCCATGGGAAAAATAATCTTCTGGATTTAATCGTATCCAATTTCATGGTAAGAATACCTAATAATGTTTTGCTTTAGCTTAATTTTGGTAGCCTGCCTCATTTTTACAATTTTAGTATCCATTAAAAGCCAAAAAATATTAATAGTATTAAGATCAGGACTTCTCTCAGGCCATTCAATAGCTGAAATACCAGATTTTGTTCAAATAGGCATTCACAGAAAATGGGGGAATATGTGGAAAATTACTTTATTAATATATGCTATGATGTGGATTTAAAAACGTATAAGTGACTCAACAAAATCATTTATGGATAAATTAATCTTACCAATTTCGTCATATATGACAAGCTACTAAATCTTAATTTAAAAAAAAATACATTTTTCTGCACTTTAAAATTATTTTGAATAACTTGCTTTAAACTCCTCTCCAAGATACCAGGGAAAACAGATGTTGAGGAATAATTTTAGTCATGTCTTTCAATTTCCCGATATACTTTTATTGACCATTTGGCTCACTAGGAATTTCGCAGTTGCTTAAATGCAATCTTGAAAAAAGTTTTATTTTTTCGTCTCGTAACATACCGCTTATTGTGTTAGCAATATTTAATCTTTGCTATCATAAAATTTGCGTGATGTTCGTTTTTTATCCTCAAAAATTAATTATCTATTTCTCAATATAAAAAACATAGGTAAGTTATTACCTATATACTTACCTTATATTTATGTATATCCGTTTATCATCTGGTAATTTTCCTCCGGAAAGGGTAAATGGATCTACATGTTCTTCAGGTATTTCTTATTTAATCCATATATATGACTTATGGTCTGAACTTCATGTTGTTTAAAAAGACGCATATTTTTGTGTGACTTGTGGACATAAGTTTGTGCCGAAACTTATAAATAGAAAAGTAAAATTAAATTTTAATAAGAGCTTTAAGGTACACATCTCTCAGTTTGAGAGTTTGAGTTACAAGTGAAAGTAGAGAAAAAAATACATGAATAAAATATTATTAGCAATAAAGAACAGGAAATTAATCCCATAAATCAGCATAACAAATAATTTGTATCAATATTTATATTTACGGTAATTTAAAATGAGAGTATATAAATGACTTATAGTTCTTGAATATCACAAAATGTTTATAATAAAATATCTGTTTACGATTGTGCAATCACTTTTCAATTTCACTTCCTTCTTTTAGATCATAAACACTTTCGATAATTACTATTGTAAATCACATTTGACGCATGATAAAACAATTTATTCGCTTAATTATTTTAATGTCCTTGTTTGGAGATTATATTTCACAATATCTGTCAACAATTCCCCCCTTAATCTCCTAACGAGGATTGTTCTGTAATTTCAGTCTGTTTCTATTATTTAGAAATTCAGGCTTGGTCTCTGGTTTCGTAAGTATGTCCGCCGTCATTGACTTGCTTGGGCAATAACGCAATTCAATAATTTTATCTTCTTTCAGCTGTTTAATCACATTATATTTGATATCAATATGTTCGATTTATTAGAAAACTTTTCAGATTCTACCATTTTTATGCAAGATTTATTATCTTCATAAATTACTATAGGCAATCTTTGCGGTATATCGAGATCTTCTAATAGTTTTAGCAGCCATATCAATTCTTGTGTTGCGCTCACCGCTGCTACTAACTCTGCCTCTGCATATGATTGTGTGACACACGTTTGTCGTTTTGTTATCCACTGTATTGGATTCTTTCCTAAAAGGAATAAATTGCCTGTTGTCGATCTTCTTATTTTTAGATCTCCACCCCAATCTGCATCAGTATATACTTCTAGGATGGGTGGTTCTTCCGTGCTGATTACTAAATTTAAGTCTTTTGTTGAATAGAGATATCTTATTAATCTTTTAACACCTTTCCAATCTCTTTCAGATGGCGTTTCGTTCTTTCTGCTCAAAATGTTTATACCTACTAAAATATCGGGCCTACTTATTGTAGCAACATATAACAGTGCACCTATTGCTTGCAGGTACTTAGTGTTGTTTGGCATTTGTGTTTCTTCATTGTCTAATCGTTGAAAGCCTGTTTCCATTGGAGTCCCATATGGCTTAGAATCTTCTAAATTATTTTTTTTTTACGATTTCTATTATTTTTGCTGTTTGATTTAGTTTAAAGCCATTGTGAGTCTTTTGTATTTTTATCCCGAGGTAATTGGAAAATTGACCTAAATCTTCAAGTGCGTACTTAGATTTTAGTTTATCTATTATCTCATTTATATTTTCATCTTTTCCTGCGATGAGAATATCATCTACGTATACTGCTATATAAACCGTGTTTTCCCCTTCTTTTCTTATAAATAAACAATTGTCAGCATTGCTCTGTTTAAATTTTAATTCCTTTAGTGTTTCACTAATGTTTGAATACCATGCTCTTGCAGCTTGTTTTAGTCCATATAGGGCTTTTTTAACTTACAAACCTTATTGGATTCTGTAGTGTTTATATACCCTTTAGGTTGTGATACATAGACATTTTCTTCCAATTCACCGTGTAAGAATGCAGTTTTGATGTCAATCTGCCTAATATTGAGATTGTGGTATGCTGCGGCAGTTATGAAGACTCTTAAACTTGTATGCGAAACTACTGGCGCATAAGTTTCATCGAAATCTACTCCGTATTTTTGTCTAAATCCTTGTGCGACCAATCTCGCTTTGTAACGCTTGATTTTTCCGAATTCGTCATATTTCGCTTTAAAAGTCCAATTCGACCCAATTACTCTTGCTCCTTGTGGGGGATCAACTAAACACCAGGTTTCATTTTCATTAAGGGAATTTATTTCCTCTTCTGTCACTTTTATCCAGTTCTGTTTTTCTATGGGATATTCTATACTCATCAGATCTTCCCAACTGTTAGGTACATATACTGGATCGTGCCGGACTGCATAAGCAAACCTGTCCGGTGGCACACCTCTATTGGTTCTCTCTGATCTTCTCACTTGTGGAATTTGTTGTTGTGACGCGGGTGGTGGACTTAGTTCATTTTGTGTTGGTGTCAGATCTATTTCCATTTCATTCGTGTCTTTCTGTTGTGTTTGTTTGTTTGTTTCAGCGATTAATTCCCTTCTATCTAGATTTTCGTTAGTATCTGGATTATTTTTATTTTCTATAAATTTTACACTTTTGGCCAATATTACTCTTCCGTCACTTGTATAGATTCTGTACGCCTTAGAGCGACTGTCGTATCCGACAAAAGTGCGTTTGTCCGCTCTATTATCTAATTTTCCTCTCTTTGATTTGTGTATGTAAGCGTATGCAGTACAGCCAAAAACTTTGAGATATTTCAAATTTGGTCTCCTATTCATCCATAATTCATAGGGTGTGGTGCTTACCGATTTTGAAGGTAGCCGGTTCTGTAAGTGATTCGCGGTACATATGGCTTCCTCCCATAATTTGTGCGGGAGATTTGCTTCATTTAGCATACTTCTAACCATATCAAGTAGGGACCTATTCTTACGCACTGCGACACCGTTTTGGCTTGGGTTAAATGGTACGGTGAGCTGATGATGAATCCCATTTTCTTTTAGATATTTTTCTATTTCGTTACCCGTATATTCACCACCGTTGTCCGATCTGATCTCAGTAGGCATGTCTCCGAATTTGTTTTTCACCATTGAGACGTATTCTTTCAATTTTTCTGAAGCCTCACTTTTATTTGCCATTAAATAAATTACACAAAATCGTGTATAATCATCGATAAAAGTGACGGAGTATTTTTCCCCCCAATTGTGGGTGTATTTATAGGGCCGCATACATCAGTATGGACTAACCCGAGCCTTTTTGTAGCTCAATATGCACCTGATTTGGGAAATGGGGTCTCGCTGATTTTTGACTTGATGCATACCTCACATTTAGCATTATGTTTGCAGTTGTTGATTTTAATTCCCTCAACTAAGTCCTTTGATAACTTGGGCTTTATTGTGTCGTAGCTCCTATGCCCCATTCGCCTATGCCACAAATCTATGCAATTTGCATTTGAGCAGTTGTAGGTGACATTTGCATAGTGCTTGCGATTTTCATCTTTACTAACATGTATTTCGTACAGATTGTTTTTAAGTTTACCTTGAAGTATAACGTCGCCTTCGTGGATTATATCCCATTTATCTTTTTCAAATTTGACTTTGCAACCGTTTTTAGTTGCCGTACTCACTGACAGCAGGTTAGTTTCTATGTCAGGAACGTATAGTGCGTCACGCAATATAACTTGTTTGTTTTTATTTTCGGTATGAATTATTACCTCTCCAGATCCATATGAAATCACTTTATTACCATTAGCGACTGTGACGTTTGTTTCATTATTATTTGTAATCTTGGTAAAAAATTCCTTTGAATTTACTGTGTGACTCGAACTGCCACTGTCCACTATAAAAGTGCCTTTATTTTCGGACTCTTCGGTTAGAAAAGCGACACTGTTGTTTTCATTTACTGTGTCTTTTCTTTCTTCAGGTTCCGCATTTTTATGTAAATTATTTTCTTCCTAAACTAGTGATGTTGAGTTGTTTTTATTTTTAGAGTGTCTGTTATTAGTGTAACTGTTGTTGTTTTTCGTTTTTAGAAACCAGCAGTCTTTATTTGAGTGGTTTTTCATTTTACAGTGTGAGCAGTATTTATTGCTGCCTCTTTTCTGTTCTGAATGATTAAATTTACCTTGAGTTTTATAGGCTTTATTGCTGTTTTCGGAATTTTCACTGTTATCTACTCCGCGAGTATAATCGTCCGTAAGCCTGCTTTTTATAAATTGTACGGTTAACTCAGCTTCATCTCTGGTCTCCAGGGCAGTAACTAGGGTATCGTAGGACGGTGGCAACGAGCACAGCAACAGTGCTGAAATGTGCGAGTCAGTTAGGTTTTCACCAATGGCTGACAGTTTATTAACTATCTCTAAAATTTTAGTAATGTGGGCTGTCATATTGCCACTTTCAGTTTTTTTTTTTTTTTACTGTATAGTTTTCCTAGCAAGTATAGCTTACTAGAGAGATTAGATCTCTCATGTATTTGTTTGAGTGCATCCCATGTTTGCCTGGCTGTATTTAAATTTTTGACATGTACTATTTGACTGTCGTCAATGGAAACATTTATTAAAGCCCTTGCTTTTCTGTCTTTCTTGGTCCAAGCATCGTTTAATGGAGTTGGGGCCTCTTGCGTAATAACTTCAATAAGTTCATCTCGAATCAATAGCATTTCGACCTTGAACCGCCAATTTGTATAATTGTTGACATTCAATTTTTCAATGGTCGTGCTATCTTTTGTAGAAGAAGCCATAATGTTGCTAAGATTCGTTTTATTTTTTCTAATAAATTACCCTATCGGATTACCAGAATTGTATTCTTATTTTTTCAGTGACGATGTTTTTATTGAGAATTTTTTTTCACTCTCATAATCAATTTGTTATCAATATTTAATCTTTGCTATAATAAAATTTGCGTGATGTTCGTTTTTTATCCTCAAAAATTAATTATCTATTTCTTAATATAAAAAACATAGGTAAGATAAATTGGTATTACCTTATATTTATCTATATCCGTTTATCATCTGGTAATTTTCCTCCGGAAAGGGTAAATGTCCTTCCTGTATTTCTTATTTAATCCATATATGTGACTTATGGTCTGAACTTCATGTTGTTTAAAAAGACGCATATTTTTGTGTGTCTTGTGGACTTAAGTTTGTGCCGAAACTTATAAATAGAAAAGTAAAATTAAATTTTAATAAGAGCTTTAAGATACACATCTCTCAGTTTGAGAGTTTGAGTTACAAGTGAAAGTAGAGAAAAAAATACATGAATAAAATATTATTAGCAATAAAGAACAGGAAATTAATCCCATAAATCAGCATAACAAATAATTTGTATCAATATTTATATTTACGGTAATTTAAAATGAGAGTATATAAATGTCTTATAATTTTTGAATATCACAAAATGTTTATAACAAAATATTGTTTACGATTGTGCAATCACATTTCAATTTCACTTCCTTCTTTTAGATCATAAACACTTTCGATAATTACTTTTGTAAATCACATTTGACACATGATAAAACAATTTACCTCGCTTAATTATTTTAATGTCCCTGTTTGGAGATTATATTTCACAATATCTGTCAACATATTGTCCATTTCCATGGAGGTTGCACTTATCCACTTGGCATGTTTTCCCCCCTAAGTATTTCTCTTCTGCATAGAATTTTTATAAGTGAAGGCCTTTTTAGGGGTACTTATAAGCATGAGGAGCACAGAAAGTAAGCCGTCATTCGACAGTTAATGCAGGTATACAAGCATCACAGACAATTTAAAATTAAACTTTTAAATCAAGAGCAATTGCTTGATGATTACAGAGATACACTTCGTTTATATATAGATCAAGCGAATTTACGAATTTTCAATTTGCAAATTTCGTAATTTGGGAATTTTTTATTTATGAACGCTTTTACGAACGTCTTAATTTGCGAATTTCGTAATTTACGAGTTTTATAATTTGATTTCATTTTGCGATTTTCGTAAATTGTGAATTTCATATTTTGCGACTTTCATAATTTTGTATTTTGTAACTCATATGGTCGAGCTGAGATCAGATATTAACTATTCTTTGATTTTTTTTTAACGTAATATTACCAGTTCCAATTATAGAAACATTCACTGCCTCAAAATTTAGGAGGCAAAGATTATTCTTAAAGATATTTATGCAATTATTCGTTGTTACTATCACATAAGCCAACAATTTGGAATGGGGATTGGTTGTTGGAATAAATTTTCTAATTAATTCAACCTTTATTTTTCTTTTCTTTTTTGTAACATCTTCTCTTCTTTTAGGAATGTTATTAAAAGATATTTCACGAATGTTCCATAATCAGCCACCCTTTAATAGGCGTATTTATACTAATTAAAGAACAAATCGCTCTGTGAGTGTGTGTGTGTGTCTATCTGTCGGTCTGTGAGGGCTAGCAAAAACTGCTGCACATAGAAGCCTGAAAATGTATCTGTGATTAGTCCAAGACCGGTCCTGATGCACCTGAGGCTCAGAATTTTCATTTTTTAAGGACCGGGTCCCCTGGGCCCCTTTAAGTTTTAATGCACTAAAGTGTTAATAACATGCCTTTTTCTATCCGATTGTTTTCATTTTTGGGGTGAATTATCCATTCAGTTTCTACCCCATTTCTACATTTCCATTGTCTGGCCTCAGTTTCCCTTGCACCCTTGGGGACCGCTACAGAGCCCCTTCAAGTTTCAGTACACTATATTGTTAATATATTGCTTCTTATTAATCCGATCTTCATTGTTGGGAATCTTTTTCCATTTAGTTATTCTCTTGTTTCTACAATCCAGTTAAGACCCTGGGCCCGTTAAGTGTCCTGTAGGTCCCGGTCAAGGGCCCCTTGAACTATTTGTGTGCCATGCATTTATCACCCCCTACTTTTTTCTCCTTCTCAGTACATAATTTTAAAGTTGAGTCTTGGACTCATCTCCCTTGACCAACACCCAAAAATTTTTATTTGGGCCCTAGGGTCCTTTTTAAGCATTTCCCCAATATTTTGCGCATTTCTTTAAAATTGCATTCTAATTATTAATTCATACTCTATGCTTAATTTTGACCAATAAAAGATCTAAAATGCTAAGTGTTAAAACGTTTTAACATGTTTTTTATGTTAGGGCCTTGTTATCAACGATTAGTTAGCCCCGTTTGAGCCCCATATTATAGCTCCCTTAAAATAGTCCGATTCACTAGCTTTTATTTTCTAGCAACTGCTTAGGTTCTCCAAGTACTACATGAACGAAAAAAAAAAAAAAAAAATCAGACTTCAGCTACCACCAATTTTGAATATTAATTTTCTTCTTGGGGCCCTTGGTGCCTCTTCTTCAAAAATGATCCGAATTGCTTGAAATTTTCTTTAACATAGTTCTAGCGTTCTCTGATTACTTTAAAAACTACTAAAAGTATTTTTATAGCCAACTACATACCACTTAACTCCCTGGCCCCATGTGTCCCCGTACTGATAACCAGTTGGTCCTCTTTGGGCCCTTTTTTATAAGTCTCTTAAAAACGGTCCCATTCACTAGCTTTTTTTAACAACTTCTTAAGTCCTCCTTCTTCTGCATGAATGACAAAAAAAAAATTTCAGACTTCAGCTACAACCAATTTTGAATAATAATTTTTTCCTTGGGGCCTTTGTTTCAGATTCTTTAAAAACTATCCGATTCTATTAGAATCTTCGTTAATATACTTTCCGCGTCCTCCAGCTATTTTAAATCTAGTAAAAAAATTCCTTATACCTAGCTATATTCCAATTAAGACCCTGGCTCCAAAACCACGGTCTTTCTTTATACCTCAGCTACCACTTTTTTCGAAAATTAAACTCCTTTTTGGGTACGTACCTCCTTTTTGAGTACGTTTACTCACTACAGCCGTAAATTAAAAATCACAGTATTTCAAAGGAACGTAACTTTAGATAAGGTATTTCTTCTGTTTATTAAATATCGAGTTAATGTTAAAATTACGTCATGAAAGTTCTAGGGGAGGGGACATCATTCACCGCTTGGGTACGTAGTTTTTCGTCGGATTCTAAGGACTCAATTTCAACGGGATTTGTTTCATTCAACTTAGATTACATTTCAACGACTTTCTGCATTATTAAATTTTACCTTAGACTTCAGTTACTAACATTTTCTAACATTAATGATGTATTCTTTTTTTTTATTCTATGGCCTTGATTACTACGGGGCTTGGCTCACTCAACTTGCTTTTCGATTGTCTCTGGCACTTGCGGAGCACTTCCGGCACATGCTGCCTTAGGTAGCGGGGATCCAAGTTAGAGGTGCTTTCGGAAAGAAGTTTGTTGGTAACGCACTATCCGCTGCTTAAGGCAATGGGGACCTCCAAAATTAGCTTCATTCTAAAGAATTTCAAAAGATATAAAATCATAATGTTATTGTTTAATGTTATTGTTTACGGACCCCGGGCAACGCCGGGCGGGTCTGCTAGTTTACTATATTTTGGGAAGTTTCTTCTGTGTTTGAAAGAAAGTGTTGACGGTGAATTCGAATACAACATACCAGACTTGCTTTCTAATCTATTACTAAAATCATGGATTTTCTTTATGTGGAAAGAAACGAAAGCTTTACTATAATATATACAGAAAATGATTAAAAACAGACAAATCACTACGCGTTTGCTAATCAAATGCGCAAATCATTGTACTAAAATTAAATACATGATATTACAATTAATATAAAAGTAATTGTTTAGGAAAATTTTATACATGATATTACACAATACATATACAAATAATAGGACTTGATTATTACGCTTTTAGTACTCTTAAAATAAAAGTTCCAGTTCAGATCATTTCTGGATTTCAAATGTAGTAGCCATGTTTTTTTTTTTTTTTTTTTTTTTTTTTTTTTTTTTTTTTTAATTAAAGGTGGATAAAATAAGACTATTAGGAAAACATTCTCATTTTAAGAGAAATATTAAGTGACTTGTTTTCAGATGTACTTAATCATTTTATAGAATATCATTTATTTTTTTTTATTTAGTTTTTTATAGAAAGTTATATTATGTTTTTATTTTACAAGTAATATTTTAAGTAAATTGGGCAAACTAGATAATAAATTAAAACGAATTTAAGAGAGTTAACGATAGAGATTATTTAAGAATAAAGAATTTGTGTATATAGAGTAGTAATTTAGAATAGAACAGGGAAATCGCTAAAAAGATCTAATAATGTATTATACAATATATTTTAATATACTTTAAAATATGTGTAACGCTAAATTTACGCTTGAGCAAAATGATAAGAAGGTATTCGAAACTACGTATCGGGATTGACGGATATTTTCGATATCATTTAACAACGCATTTAAAAGTGATTCTGAGCACAATCGTTTAGTCCGAAAAACATTTAAACAATACGGTAAGGAAGTTCGACTCGGTTCGGCCCAGAATGGTTACCTATACTTTCCTACAAATGATTTTTATGTAAGCAGATACGTGCTCCAACAAGGACAATTCTGGTTACAGAACATAGCTGAAAATCATTTATTTATTTATTTATTTATTTATTTATTTTATAATAGATATTTCACACTTAATATATATTTCTGAATCAAAAACATTTTATACCAAAAATATCAATTTTATATTCAAATAAAATTTTCAAGTTTATTAAAAGCAATACTTTCGTATTAGCCGCATGCCAGAAGTTAATTAGTCGAAGGAATTTCCGCAAATTTCTATACTTACTGCAGTACCTTTTTTTTGTTTAAGAGCGTAATTCGATTACACATACGTTAAATCTGTGGTATATTTATATTAAATTACACTTTTTTATTCATGATAATTTAACCTTTAACTGGTGTGACTAAAATTTGTCACACAACTGAAATGCTGCTGTCTCACAGTCCGCTCGAATAAAATTATAAAAAAAAGTAAATCAACTTAAATAGTTAACTTTACTTAAATTTTGTCCTAACAAGATCATTGTAATTCACTTAAGAGAATGTGAATTAATTTGCATGAGAAAAGTATCTTGTTCATATTATTTAACTTCAATACAGAAAAAAAATGTTTTTTTTTTTTTTTTTTTTTTTTTTTTTTTTTAATATACAAAGTAGTTTGTCAATTTTACTAATTAAATATAAAAATTAATCGTTTACAAAATATTTTACAAATTATCGTTGGAACATTGTATGAAAATTAAAATGCAGTAAGTACATAAAATATATTATATAAACTTTAAAAAAGTTCCTGTTTTACTTAAAAGGTGACTAAAAAAATAAAATATATGTTGCAAGTTAAAAATATGCATTTTATTTAAAACTTCTTAGTACTTTCAAGTTTTTCCAAGCTCTTCATTAGAGAGCTCTTTTTTTTATTTTAGTCACCTTTTAAGTGAAACAGTGAACTTTTTAAAGTTTATATAATATATTTTATGCTTGAATCAAGATAAAATATTGCGTTTCGTCTTATGATATTATTTGAAATGCAGTGT
Source organism: Maratus speciosus (assembly GCA_963932465.1). NCBI lineage: Eukaryota > Metazoa > Arthropoda > Arachnida > Araneae > Salticidae > Maratus > Maratus speciosus. The sequence goes on from OZ010795.1 coordinate 423,816,963, forward strand.
TTATTTTACAAAAATAGTATTTACCCTGCATATGTAAGTGTCAATGTACATCATTAAAATAGTCAACACATTTTTCGAGTACATTTAATGTATACTGGCTTTTGAACAGTGAACAGCAGTGCAGTTCAATGGGATTCCTAGTAGCAATGAAAGGCACTTATAAGATGTTTTTTTACGCTGTTTATTCCGTAGTAAAAGTTATGTTAAAAACCAACAATAACATATATTTTTTCAACATAGGAAAGTTCAGAATTCGTATCGTAATCTTTTCGTCAGTAAAATCTGCATCGTCAGAGCTTTCAATATCGGAATATTCTTGATCTGTTCATAATATCTTTATTTCCTTCTGTATAAGGAAAGTAGAACTTTTTCGAGGTTGAGTATAACACAAACAAAAACACTAAAGAAAGCAAAAAAGCAAAAAACATAAAGCATAACTAATGAAGAGTATTAGGTAGCTTTCATTACAAAAAGCTACCTATTGCAGCCGTTCGGAGGAAAGCGATTTCAAAAAATTTTGGTATATTTTCATCGATCATGACCCTCAGACCCCGAAACCACCCTCCGTTCAAAATTGATATATATATATATATATATATATATATATATATATATGACCTATGCCACACTCTAACTCTCGTAATTATGAACCGATTTCGTTGTAATTCGGTGTGTACATAGTACATACCAATGACTCGACCGAGTTCGTTGCCCAGCTTCATCCGCCGTTTTTTTTTCAAAATGGCGGCCATTTAAAAATTAAAAAAAAAATTTAAAATTTGAAATGTGGTACCAAAAAATTAAAAATGGAAAAATATTTTTTTCTTATGTATTTGACCTTTATACAAAGAATCTGGAGCAGTTTTTGTTTCGTCTATATCTTAAAAAATGGCTGAGTTATAGCATTTTGAATTTCTAGCGTGGCTGGCATTTTGAAACGTCCTGAATTTTGTCACGCGATAAAAGGCGTATTTATGAACCGATTTCGATGTAATTCGGTGCGTACATAGTACATACCAATGTCTCGACCGAGTTCGTTGGCCAGCTTCATCCGTCATTTTGTTTCAAAATGACGGCCATTTAATTTTTTGAAAAAATTTTAAATTTGAAATGTGGTACCAAAAAATTAAAAATGGAAAAATATTTTTTATTATGTGTTTGATCTTAATACAAAGATTCCGGAACAGTTTTTGTTTCGTCTATATCTAAAAAAATGGCTGAGTAATAGCATTTTGAATTTTTATTGTGGCTGACATTTTAAAACGACCTGATTTTTGTCACGCGATAACAGGCGTATTTATGAACCGATTTGGTAGTAACTCGGTCTGTACATAGTACATACCAATGTCTCGATCGAGTTCGTTGGCCAGCTTCATTCGCCATCTTGTTTCAAAAGGGTTGCCATTAAAAATTTAAAAGGAGGTATTAAAAAATTGGAAAATGAAAAAGATTTTTTTATGTGTTTGGCCTTGGTACAAAGATTCCGGAGCAGTTTTTGTTTCTGAAAACTTGTTCTTTTGTTTATATCTTAAAAAATGTTTGAATTATAGCACTTTGAATTTCTAGCATGGCTAACATTTTGAAACGATCTTGTATTTGTCACGCGATAACACACGTATTCGCCTATTTCAATGTAAGAAGGCATGTGGATAGTATACATCAATACCTCGACCAAGTTCGCTGGACAGATTCATCAGCCATCTTGTTTCAAAATGGCGGCCATTAAATTAAAATATATATATATATTTAAAGTGAGGTGCAAAAAAATTAGAAATTGAAAAAGGTTTCTTTCTTAAGTATTTGACCTTTATATAAGGATTCTGGAGCATTTCTTGTTTGTCTTTACCTTAAAAAATGGCTCAGATATAGCAGTTTCAATTTCTATTGTGGGTGACATTTTGAAAAATCTGATTTTTTGCATGCGACAGCACTCGTATATATCAACCGATTCCGATGTGAGTGAGCATTTGCACAGCAATTAGTAAGGTCTCCACCAAGTTCACTGGTTAGCCTCATCCACCATGTTGTCTTAAAATGGCAGGGACTTTAAGAAATCGCCGAATTTGGCAGCCAAACATAAGTTACTTTAAAGACAAGCAGCTTGGATAAAGCTGACTAATTTCGCGAAATTCTCATTCATTACATTGATAAAAATTAGTATTGAATCTCCTATATTCGGTTTCCACTAAATTGAGCTTCGTGTGTTTGAATGATATAAGTTGGCTTTTTTTAAAATAAGGAATATGAAAGCTACCTCTTCCTCCCTGCACTGGCCGGAAGGACTTTTTTACAATAGTTTCAAATAATGACACAACTGCCGTGATGTGTTCTGAAAGACCCCAGAGTAACGAATAATAAGTTTAAGTGTATTTTTTTATTATATTTTGTAGTAAAATTTTATTTTAATCATTTTTTAACAACTTTCTAAAGCGTAGGAAGGAGAATTTGGGATTGCATTCTTTAATTTTTTTTTTCTCCTAACTTAAAATACATCGTTATTTACCGCGGGCAGATAAGAAATATTGCTATCCCTACACGCAAAGCTTTAAAAAAATGTGGCAGCCCACAAAAAATTCTACTCGCTAGTGACATGTGCCCCCACTCCCGTCGGTCAACCAAACGCACACACATACACGCCTTTATGAGTTTCCGTATTTCAAATTAACTCATTGATTTTCAATAGCGCACACAGTATTTGCACAGAGTTAGTTGGCACATTGTATTTTATGCATTAATTAAGTCAGAATAATAAGTGTAAAAGTTACGCAGGAAAATATCTCTATATACGAGCAAGTCAAACAAATAATTCTCCTTTTATTGTTTTAAAATTTTAATTATGCAATGATATTTTTTGCAGAATTAAAAAAAAATGATATATATTTGGACATAATCATAATGAAGATTTTATTTAACAATTTGACTAAGATAAGTAAGGGATGTTGCAATTGAAAAAAAACGTAATCGTATCTTGACTGAAAACGTAAATGTGGAAAATAAACTTAATTATATATAAGCTAAAGCGTAATTAAACGCATTGCGTGCGTGAAAAATATTGTTTAAGAAAGAAAGGGGAAAAAAAGTTTAAAATATGAGACAATACCAAAAACATATTTGTCACATAAAATATTTTTTAATTAGTTTGGGGAACATCCAACACATTTGCCAAAACTTGGCAGCGATTGTTTTCATTTGTCCTAAAAAAGCATCTTTAAAAAACTAAAAAATCACTAGCACGTAATTTTCCCTGCTTTATTCTACTTTCTATATTGTGATAATCATCATTACATGAAAAAATTTGAGGAAAATACTTTAACTATTTTTGAATTGTCTATGGGGATATAAAATTTGGTATTTCACAGAATATCCGATGTTTTGTAAATATCATATTAATATGTAACAGATTTCCGATAACGAAATGCGCAAATTCATGCCTGAGACATAACTGAAATACTAGTCTGTTAGAGCTTCTCAATTAACTTGAATCGTCAGTATCGGATTTAGTAAGTCCTCGCCGAACCATAACAATCAGAGATGTCATATATAAGTGAAATTGAAATAAGTCTTATCCTGTCGATTTCGGGTGCATCAAATGAATATAACTGTGCACAGAAAGTGTTATTATCCCATAAAGCAATATTAGAATATCATTTAATATCATCGGTGAAATAAACGAAACTTTAATAATTGTAATGTTTTGAACATAACAAAATAGGAAAATAATTCTATTAAATATTATTAATAATATTAAATATTCTAATTAATAATTCTTTTACATTATTATTACTTCTATTAATATACTAATTTTATTAAATATTCTAATGAATGAACTTTTATAACTATTTAAAATATTATTAAGCCTCTCAAATCCATTACTTGGGTATTTAATTAAACTTTCTCAATATTTTCAAAAGCTTTTAATTTTTTTAACTTGAATCGTAATGCGTGAAAAATAAAACTGATTAAAATAAATATCCCCCACTTTTATATTAAGTTTAAATTATTTGTAATACCTTTTTTATAATCAGTTAAACTTTTCCAATTTCTAACCAGCATATTATAATATATAATAGAACCTCAATCGAATAAAGTATCCTCGAAGACATTTATAACTTTTTAGTGTGGAGAGGTGGATTCTAATCTTAAAGTAAATATGTAACTGGTTTATATCATTTTATTTATTCATTACAGTAATTTACACAATTTATACAGAATTAGTTTTAATGGAAAATAACATTTCCAAAAATAACGATAACTTTAAATGAATTGTACTTCACCCTCTTTTCCAAGTATTTTCATGAAGAAAATCTGTGAGTTATTTTTTTTTTTTCATTTCAAATACAATTTATGGAACTATGCATATTTAATTATGAAACAAAGTATCAATATTTTATTTATTCGAAATTAAATTTCGCAACAAAGATGAAGACAATTGATTTTCTTTGCGTAATATATATAAAAAAATAAATGAAACCGGTATTTTAATTATACTGCTTTATTTTTTGCTAAAGGGGACTTTCACAGAAAGTCTTTATATGTTTGTTTATCTCTCTTTTTTGTGTTTGACTTTAAGTACTGTAGTAAAATTAATTAACTTCACTAATTCTAAGATAATTAATTTTTTAAAGTTTATTATATGTCTTTAGCTTATTTGCATTTATTCAGTTTTTTTATGTTACATGTTTTGTAAACATATTATAATGCTAAGCGTTTAATTAAAAAAAAATGTTCTTTTAAAAGGAATTGTTCAGTATTTCCAACTCTAATTCAGTCACTATTATTGGCTTCTAACACAAATACAATCTATACAATGATTCGAATGCTTCAATTGATATAGGGCATTTAACGGGTATAAATCCCATAATTTAAAGAAGCAATCATCCTCATATCTAAACACAGATTTTTTTCATGAAATAAAATAATTATTCATTTATCAAAATTCAGGTATTCTTTCTCTGTTGAGTACGAAACTAATTATATATGTTTCTTCTCTTTAGATATTTTTTATAATGTACTAACAGGTTCAGTCGTGGAAAAAAAGTACCCCCCCCCCACCCCGCTGCGAATTCTTAACAAAGTATTGTAGAAGACAGTTACAGGCACCAAACGATTGGAAATAAAGTCTACTTTAATTTGATACATACGGAATTTCCTTAGGGCATCATCTACATATCAAAACGAACCAAAATTTGTTTTCTTTTTAATAGTAATACCCAAGTTGGACACATAAATAGATTCTACACTCATGAATTAGCTGAAATCCAAATTTGCCTGAAATTAGTACGACTAGTTCCTGACAAATTAATTATTTTAAAATAAACATAATTTAGGGGCTGTATCCAAATGGAAGTTCGGTACTCTATTGTTGAAATGCAACAAAATGATTTTGTCAGTTCTATTAATGTATTATTTCTTGCCAATATGACCATTTTACTCTCTTAAAATGTTTCGACTATTGCCAGTCCAAATATTTCAATAAAATGAGTAAAATATATATATATTTTTTCAAATTATGCTTTTCTGAACATCATAGATGGCCCCTGAAACTCTCATTTTGCCGTTTTGTGATAATATGAAAACTACTTGAAAGAAAAATTTTGAATTGAGAATTCTCATAAAGCAGGACATAATAAATATAAATCTATCAAGAAAATGTAGGTTGCAATTCATATTTTTTTTCGAATATTAATTTCATAATTCATAATTCATATTATAAAATATCTTAAATTATAAATTCAATATATTTTTGTTTGGTTTCTTTTAAGAATTCTAACCATACACAAAATCATCACATTTGAATTGTAATTTCAGACGATATAATTAATAATAAGAAAATATAATTTAACATTAGAAGCTCTAAATTTTGAACTTTTTTAACACAAATACTTATCATTCAAATGAATAGAAATTTCGTTTCTAGGCATAGTTTGAAACGAAGATTTCAAATATAATGTCAAAATTGGGTGTTGCCACAGAAAAAAAACAAAGTTTGATCAGGTTTTCATTTGTAGATGGCCCCCTAAGAAAAATTTATGTACATCATTGAAAAGTATACTTTATTTCCAATCGACAGATAACAGTAACTTCCTTCTGTTGAAATTAGTAACAGAGTTAGTAGGGTTTGTTCACTTTTTCCCCCACGACTGTACATATTAACTACATATATAACAATTAAAAATAAAAATAATTGCATTTATTATGTATCCAATAATTAATTATTTGTAAGAAATGAAACTAATTTATCAACAGTTTAAAAATTATACCATGGATGTCACGATACTGAATTCGCTTCCATAATATTAAAATGACGAACTTCATAAAACCTAATAACTATGTAAGCAGTAAAATAGCAATAAAAAGGTGTAGAAGTCGCAAAATATGTGACATTTAAGAAAGATTTTTGGTATGAAAATACTTTTAACTGTTATTGTAATGATTGCGGTAATAAATGTTTTCCTGCCGAATAATAGTCTAAATTATATATATTTTTTTCTAAGTGTTAGTATCATCATTATTTTGCAATCGTAAATCATATAATTATAGTACAGGGCCATATTGTAAAAGAAATCATGCTCTAAATCTCTTGTACAGAATATAAATAGATCGATTCACATGAAATGGGAAATTTATTTCTGAAGTTCTTAAAAATAGCATTTAATTCGTATTGTTTACTGACATATAAATATTTGGTTACAAAGGAATGCGAAAACAAAAGCAGAAAACGCAATTTTGTATAAATTATGATTTTCTTATCATAAAAGTTTAGCAAAATAAACAAAAAAGAAGCTTTAAAAAATATATCGGAGGAAAACTCTCAAATGTCGTCGTTCAAAAAATAATTTCTTAATGATGTCAAATATTTTCTATTGATCATGGATCATTTTTATGTTATAAGAAAAGAAAACTAGTTAAAGATGACTTCTCATAGACCTATTTTTAACTCTTTCCAACAGAGTCTAAAGGTGTTTATTAATTATGTCTGTATGTCCGCATGTCTGACGTCTGCCGTAAGCTCTGTTCTCAAACCCGTGTAAATATAATCGAAATGGGATAAAAACATATAGGTTATTTAAGTTAGTTTAGAATTTGTGGCACGGAAAATGATGTATGTAGCATTTATATTTCGTTTACATGGACACACTAAGATTTTTTTATTACATTATCATCGATGGGGAGAAATCGGTATATATTAATGAAATTGTGATACTTAAAACATGATTAAATCACTAAAGTAAAAAATATCGTTTTTTTCATAGATTATAGACTGAAAAGCATTTATTGTTCATGTATTCAGAGGCACTGAATAATTCGGTTGCAATCTTATTGGCAGAAGTAAGTTTTCCGTTTGTGTACAGTTCCAAATTTACATCTGAAATCGCATAGAATTATAGTTTAAGTTTTGTAGCTAATTCTTTTTTTTTTTTAACCGTAATATAATAACGAAATTGTCATTGAGATTTTTGAAGTAGAATTTTATTAGTTTATTAATTTGTGTATATTGTATTGTACTTCAAACGTCCTTCATGCAGTCAACACAATAGAGTGTTATTCATAATTCCCTCCGGGATTTCGAAGCACTGTAGTAGAAAAAGAAAAAAAAAAAAAAAAAAAACTAAGACACATACAGCAGAAAAAGGCTTTTGAAATAAAGAAATCAAGTTTATTGTCGTCAGTTGGCGCTGAACCACTGAAGGCAGTTAGTAAATAGAAATGGCCTTTAAAGGCTAAGAAAAAGCGTTTTTGTGTTTTAGAATTTGCAAAATCTGAATCAGTGGTGTTGGTTCAGCGGTCATTTCGTACGAAATACCGAACGCAGAGACCAAATGACAAGATAATTCGTGTGTGGTACAATAAGTTCAAAGAGCGTTGATAGGACAATGTTGAATAGAATGTGGAAGGAACTAGACTATCGCTTTGATGTATTCCGTGTGACCAAGGGTTCACACATACAAGACCTGTAAGTTATGTCAGCAAAAATTGATTTGTTTCTGTATTCTTTCAAATGTCTATTTTTGCTGTATTCGTCTTAATTTCTTTACAACAGCGCTTCGAAACACCGGAGGGAATTGTGAATAACCCTGTATTATATTGACTACATGAAGAACGTTTCAAAATTCAAGTACAATATAATATACACAAATTAGCTGAAACATTTTACCCGACGAACATTTGTTACGTTCTTCTCATTTTTTATATGCTTACAACACATTGATCATTTTTTTTGTCTCATTTTAACCTCATACTAGTCTAATATTAGCCCCGTTCCGTGGGGATTATATCAAAAATGTTTTGTTTTTCATCCTTTCACATTTATAACAATAATTTTGTTTACAGATCTGCAATTAAAGGGGGGGGGGGGTAATCGCGAATTATCCATATTTTAATTGGGACTGCTGTCGTGAAAAGTTTATTATTGTATTTCACAGTACAGACCGCGTATATTAATTTATGTGCAAATAGTTTACCATTTTAAGTAATTCAATACATGAATTAAAATCGATGGTTTCACATATAGCCGAGTGGTAGGGGAGCAAAAAAAGGCCAAATTCGGAAATAATTCGGGAAAGCTGGAAATTGTTTTGATCCCTTCTGTTTAGGTCTAGAATGGATATGCTATGTTTTCCCCCTCGTACTAGCTGAGCGTTAGGAAATATCTATATAATTATAGTAAAAAAACACGTTTTTTTTTTTTTTTTTTGTTGTTTTTTTTTTTTGTGCATACCATAACAATAACTCAAAATAGCTAACTCTGTCAAAAACATTGTCAATACAATTGTTGTAGAGCTTAAAATTCTGAGTAAAATGAGTACCTACACTCAATAATGTTGAATACTAAGGTCACAATTCTACTTCAAAGTTTTAGATCCATCATCAGGGGGATGACCTCAGAATTAATTAGGAGAAAACTGGAAATTGTTTTAATCCCTTCAGTTTAGGTCTAAAATGAACGTACTAGGTTTTCTTCCTCGTACTTGGGTGAATGTTAGAAAATATGTACATGTTTATTTTCGAAAAACACGTTTTTTTTAGTTTCCTTAACAATATCTCAAAACAGCTAACTCTGTAGAAAACATTGTCAATACAAATGTTGCAGAGCTTAAAATTCTGTATAAAATTAGTACCATCATTAATATTTTTGTTCAACATTAAGGTTGAAATTCTATTTCAAAATTTTGCCTTAATCGCTAATAAATAGCTTGAAACCAGGAGAGACCAAATTAACTGAACAATATCTCAAAATATCTAACTCTATTAAAAACATTGTTAGTACAAAAGTTATAGAGCCTAAAATTCTGAGTAAAATGAGTACCTACACTTAATATTTTTGTTCAATATTAAGGCCACAATTTGAGATATTGTTAAGTTAACTTGGTCTCTCCTGGCTTCAAGCCCTTCATTTGAAAAAAAAAAAAAAATGAAATAGAATTGCGACCTTAATGTTGAACAAAAATATTAATGATGGTACTCATTTTATTCAGAATGTTAAGCTCTACAACATTTGTATTTACAATGTCTTTTATAGAGTTAGTTGTTTTGAGATACTGTTAAGGAAACTAAAAAAAAAAAAACGTGTTTTTCGAAAATAAATATGTACATAATTTCTAACATTCACCCAAGTACGAGGAAGAAAACATAGTACGTTCATTTTAGACCTAAACTGATGGGATTAAAACAATTTCCAGTTTTCTCCTAATTAATTCTGAGGTCATCCCCCTGATGATGGGTCTAAAATTTTGAAGTAGAATTGTGACCTTAGTATTCAACATAAGTATTGAGTGTAGGTACTCATTTTACTCAGAATTTTAAGCTGTAACATATTTGTATTAACAATGTTTTTGACAGAGTTAGTTATTTTGAGATATTGTTATGGCATGCAAAAAACGTGTTTTTTGACTATAATTCTATACATATTTCCTAACGCTCACCTAGTACGAGGGGGAAAACATAGCATATTCATTCTAGACCTAATCAGAAGGGTTTAAAACAATTTCCAGCTTTCCCCTAATTAATTCCGAATTCAACCCCCTAACCACTGGGCTAATACACAAACTATCAAAATTATTGTTAACATTATTAGTGGCATATTTTCAGTTTATTGTGAAGTCATTAAGTATGAAGATAACACACTAATAGTAAAAACAGCTTCAGCCAATTCGGCAATTGCGTGAATGCTTTTGCTTTTTTTTTTTTTTTTTTTTTTTTTTTTTTTTTTTTTTTTTTTTACATTTATATATTTTGCTGCCCAAAGATTTGTGTTAGTAGATATTTCGGATATTATGTTTAATGTAAAATTCTTGCGGAGAAAATTTTTAATGTATTGGCAATTTGGCATAGCGTGGTCAAATACCAAATTGAAATTTACTTTCCGATAAAAATTTTGTTAGATTTTATGAATTATTATTTTAAAAAGCAAAGACAAGGGGATTTATATGGAAATTAGAATTAATATTAAATTATTTTTTCATTTCATTTCAAAGAAGAAAAAATTATCGTGTATATATGTACATTGTAATAAGTAATTATTTTTAGAGAAAAAACAACGGTTATAAAATATACTAGTTGCATTTACATTTAGACATTCAAAATTTTATTTAATTGTTAATACCCATCTTGTATGACAAATAAATTCTATCAAAATCTATATGAGCCTAAAATAAACTATAACTGTAACAATATGGATCACAACTTTTTTTTATTATTATTATTATTATTTTTCTACTTAAAAGTTTTCACAATTGTTTCCATATAAAAATCTGTTCATATTTTATTTTGAATGATTTTGTAACTCATATCACAATCTATAATCAAAATGGAAAATTCAAAACATATATTAAAATATTTATTTGGTTAAAATTTATTACTTTAAACACATTAAAAATATATTAAATACCAGTACTGACATGTTTCAACTCTTTCATTGAGTCGTCATCAGAATGTATAACAGAAATTGCAAATACAATTCATATAAAAACCGTAAAAAAAAATACCTATCTGCATTACTCAATATGGGAGAGTAGCCGAACTTGGACCACTTCACTTATTTTCATGTGTAACTCTCTTAATTTCTGAAATATCTGCAAAATATCACTATACGTGGTCAATCTATTCATCTACTAACTATATAAATCTGTAGAACAACGATACCTTTTTAAAAAACCTTAAGATTAATTTTAATTTGAAAAATTTGTAAAAAGTAACCCAGAGTCAACAATTGGTCGCTAAGTTGGACCCTAGTCTAATAAATTGGAACAAATAATATTAGGATGTTTTAATGAGTAGGGATATAATGGATTTTATTAAAAGCAAAGTTATCGATGAAACAATCAAACAAATCAACAGCAATGAAATCTAATGAAATCAAATGTCTGAAATTAAAAGTAATTTGCTTAAATCAAAATGTATTGAAAATAAATCAAAGTTAAAAGTAACTAAGAATTGAAATTTTGGAACCAATTGCCAGTTACTTGAACATCATGTAAGAAGTAATGCAATATTTACGCATGAATTTGTTTTGTTCATTTTTTATTCCAGCTCACACAACATGGATCCATATTGGACAGTCTGAACACTGAATTATTTTTGCAATTTTATTTTTCTTAAACAAAACCAATCATCACTATCTTGCTTGTTCTTTTTTAGATTATGAATCATTAGATATATTTTTGCAACTGAAGTTTTCTTTACCTTAAGTCTGTAGTTCTTCTCTTCCATCATTTTCTTTCCAATTGAATTACGCCTAATTTTAAAAATTTTATGTTCCAATTGCTTTTGTGCATTGAGGGCTTCCATTTTTTTTTTCGATTTTCACACTAAGGCTTATTTTATGTAACGAAGATGTTAACACAGCTGTTTTTTGGCTCCATCTGTACTTAGACTTGACTGATGTTGGCAAATGAGATAACCTTTATTATGATTCTTTGGCTTTATTTTTTTTGGAGGGGGGGGGGGCGATGTTTCTTGCGGGTCAATCTCTACACAACTTTCTCGTTCCTTTTCGTTTCCTATATGTTTAACAACTTTTGCTGTCACTGATGTTTTTCTTCCAGGATGTCTATCTGTGTCGTTTTCATCCTTTTTTTGATTTTCTTAGTTTTAGTAGGTTTTATGATTACTTACTCTGACTCTGAAATCTCACTAGCAAGAGAAACAACCGATCTATCTGCAGTGCATACCTCCTCTTCAGGAATAAGAAAAGAAATTGCGAACAAAATTGATTGCATAGAAATGTAAAATATATTCATTTTGTTTATGTAGGCCTAAACTGTATAAAGAAATTGATTGGATATACGGAAAATAAAATAAAATATTCAAAAACGTGCATATATATAGTAATCTATTATAAAAAAAATAGCGTGCAGCCCTCAAAATTTATTACTTACTTTTAAAATTTATGATCGTATATCTGGTCCAATTTGAGCAACTCAAATTGGTCCAATTTAGACAAATGCGCCATTTTTTTTAAACAGATAATCTCAAGACTTAGAACAAAAACGAAAGCAAACAAATCCGCTTGAAAAATATGCGCAATAAACACACGAATTTAGATATGTATATGAAAACATAACAACTTATGTTAGTTTTAAAGTATTCTCTTACGCTTAGTAGGAAAAAATTGGATCAAAACAGCTAATCTTAAGTTTTTTTTAAATTATCTGAAAAGAGCACGTGGGAGATTCGTGCTTCTTCTAATCATAAATGACGTTATTCTGATGATTTGGATTTCAGGAGTAGATGGCGTATCTTTTTGTAATTAATAGCAGAAATGCAGCGGTCATTTATAACTCCTGTCAAAATATGGTTATAAAAATATATAAAAACTTGCAACTTTGAACGATTGCATACCTGCCATTTGCAAAAAAAAAAAAAAAAAAAAAAAAAAAAAAAAAAAAAAAATCGTAATTTTTCCTTTAATTTTTCTCCCGGTTTTCATATGCATTGTAATTTTTGTTATTCATGGTCATCGAAATATAATGCCTAGATTTAAAAAAAATCATACATCGAAACCTTTTATGTTAAATGAGTAATTCTTTCACTACACGATATCTGGTGAACGCAAGTTTTGATTTAGTTCACCAGAATTCGTTTGCGTGTGTGTGTGATGCGCGGATTAATTGCGCAGTCGTCAAGGTCAGCCGACGCGCCAGACTGCAGCTGCTCAGTAAATGGTTTTTTCTTCGAAAAAGAAAGGTCCAATAACTTTGTCATGAAATAACCCGCATACCAAATCACGCACTGTGCTTTTTGTTGCACGGTCAACATCGTACTGAGCAGCTGCAGTCTGGCATGTCGGCTGACCTTGACGACTGCTCAACTAATCCACACATAACACAGACACGCAAACGAATTCTGGTGAACTAAAACCAAACTTGCGTTCACCAGTTATCATGTAGTGAAAGAATTACTCAATTAACGTAAAAGGTTTCTATGTTATGATTTTTGTTAAATCTAGGATATTATTTTTCGATGACCATGCATATTCGGAAGACGATTCAATGAAGGAGTTGAAATCTGTCAATATAGGTTTAATATATATTTTAATGTCTCTTAAGCAAATAAATATTTTAATATATATATTTTTTTGGAGTTTTCCGTTTGGAATATATATTCTGATACGGTTACTAGCAGACTTAATTAAGACTTATTACTCTTATTTATATTCACATTTGTAAAGCATGTTGTATTTTCTTTACATAAAATTTGTTGTATTATAAAGTTTTATCGTTCATACTTTCTATTTTAATGTTGATATTGATAAATTAATTATACTGTTTTGCTTATTCTGCAGGAGAATAAATTTACTATAACAGTTGTGGTGTCACATTTGCTTATTTTCTTATCACTGATTACGGATTTCAAATTTGCATATTCGAAAAGAAAAATAAAGTGAATTAAAAATCTTGTCTTGAATTTCTATATAAACAGATTTCCAGATTATGGGAATTTATGAGTTAGTCACTTTTAAAATATGCATACATATTACATTGAAAACATATATGGTAATAACATATAAGGTAATAAAATAGTAAGACGAAATGCTATATTCCACCTCGATTGTATAGAAAAATACACAATAGGAACTTTTAAAAACTCCCAGTTTTACTAAAAAGATGATAAAAAAAAATAATATAGAAGTTACAAGTTAAAAATATACATTTTATTTAAAATTTCTTAATATTTTCAGTCTGTAATTTTCGCGGCCATCGTCAGAGATTATTTTCGTTATATCATCGGTTTGTCCCATTTCATCCATTTCATTCCCTAGAATATGTTTGTATGGATGGAACAGCAATTAATAATAAAAATATTATTCAAGTAGAAGTAGTAGTAGTAAATAATATTAAATAAAATATATATTTTTATCCTGTAAGATATATATTATTATTATTGTCGCCTTACGTAAACAGTGACCTTTTTTCAGTTTATATTGCCTATATGGCACTTCCGGTAGAGCTATAACTATTATAGGTATGATTATATACTATATGCTATACACTATAGATCTAAAACTCTGTAAGGAAGTCATTACAAAACTTGCAAAAGAGAAAATCAGGAAAATATTTTGCTTTAGCGTATTAAACTCAAGTTGTATGTTCTTAGACATGATGAGGAAGATACAGATAACTGCAGTTTATTATATTTTGTCCACTATTAAATAACCATTTTTGTATAATATATTTTTCTGACATTTCAATATAGTAATTAGACGCCAGTAATTAATTCTTAACTATAGCTACCTTCTTTCTTTCTATGAGAAGGCGCCACCATCTTTAATAATATTCATAACTTCAAATGGACACATCACTCCATACTTTAGTAGAAAGTGATGTTTAATAAAACTCTGTACAGCAGGATATAGTGTTATTTACATGATGGCTGTGCAATATTTACATAGTAAAGAACGGCAAAAGAAATCCGCGTGTGAAAACATATGATTCGCAAACATTTCATCATTTCACGCCTCTCATTAAAAACTCCAATCAAAGAGAGAATCCAATGCAAGACCACGCGAATTTTACAACCTATTCATTGTGCGTCTCAGAACACTGCCGAAAACGTATCGCAAGGGATGATGGGAGAAAACTCTTTGGCAGTCGCTATAATTGGGGACTATAGTCTAGTGCTGCATCTAGTGTAGCAATATTTATATATTTGTTACATAACTATTTTTTTTCAGGAATCCTGAATTGTGTGTACCGGATCTTTAAGTAAGTCAATATTATCTATATACTTTGTTTTCTTTATAGCACGAAAAAGCATTTCCAAGCTTTATACAGATAAATATATTTTAAAAGAAAGATAGTTTCATTTAAATGATACATGATTAACTAATTTTATAAAATTAGTTTCCAATGATTAAAAAAAGTTCGAATCCTAAGGCATTTTAATTAAAACATATGAGACATTACACTCGAAAAATATTTTTTTATCATAATGCCGAAGTAATAAAAGTCTTTTTCCAGCACTTTTTTGTTAACGATTTGCATCATTATTTCAGTTCCGAAAATTTATTTATATTTGTTTGCATATAAACTGTAAAAAGCAATTAAATAAAATTTCTCTTGTGCAATATAATATGCAAGCATTTGCTTGAATATGAAGAATACTTTTCTTAATATTTTTTTACTAGTGTAAAAAAAGGGTAACTTTTTATTCTTTGAAAAATATGAATTACATTATGTAACATCTCTTATTATGTTGGAGAGTATAATTATATTATTCGTTAGTTTCTTTTGCTATTATGAGAATGCAATTAGGGCAACAGATGTATTTTATACGTTCTGGATCCTTCTTTTTTAGTTTCGGTTATCAACTGTGCGCTTAATGCATTATAATAATAAAAAGCATAATAAATGTATCTGTAGTAGACTACGTAGTAGTAGAAAAAAAAAAAAAAAAAAAAAAAAAAAAAAGAGTAAATTTTTAAAGTTTTTTACAAGAATTTGTAGTGCGTGCGCAGCACGTGCTGCCATACTGTGCCGCAGGCAGCGAGGATCTGGTTCGCGGTTTTATCTTTGTTTATTTATTATTATTATTATTATTATTATTATTATTATTAAGATTATGCAGTGCAGTCGAAGTACGCCTGCTACACGGTGTTGTAGGCAGCGGGGACCTAAAGTATTTTTATGTTGGAAAGTAAAAATTTAATATTAAAAATGTTTTTTGAGTAGTTTCAATATTTTTACGTTTTATAATCTTTATTAAGACATGACAAAATATTTCTTTTTCTTTTCGAAATAAATCGTTTATTTTTTAAATCTAGTCCCTAACTTAATAAAAATGTACAGTTACACAACAAAATTTTTATTTACTTCCTGAATTAAAAACTGACATATTTGTGTGTGTCATTTCTTAGACGTTTCTACGTTTTACCTGTTTAATCATCAATAAAACAGGATTATTGCTTATGAATATTTTTACATGCAATATACGTATGGAATCTATTACAGGGTGTTTCTGTTTTGATTTTAAATACGAATGAGCACATTATAAATATGAATGCTTTTTTTTTTTCTTGAGTAACAGTTTATTCAATCAATTAATGTTCTAAAATAGTAGTATTTAACGCTTAACCAGAAACGCACGTCTGCCCAACCGTTCTTCTTTAAATATTATATATTTGAGGAGTAAAAATGGAAAACGCTGTAAGACCAAAAGAGGAATATTTTCAAGAGAGCGAAAAAAAAGAAGGCGAAAGCACCACAGTTGCCACCGTTGATGTGCAATTTACGACTTGTTTGAACTACTACTAGGGTTAGCTCTTAAAGCGTTTCTCTGTTTCTTAAGCTTGGCACTTAAGACATTTTTCGTAAAGAAAAAAAAAATCAATTTTATTTTTACTTTCAGCGTTTTTTATTTTTAGTTACAGATACCACGACAAATTTCAAATTATTTAAATACATACATGAAACAAAACTATTTATTATATAAATTCGGTCCTGTTTGCACATCATACATATTAGACTTAAGCTATTAAATGAAATATTTCTAAAATCGTGTATGATTTTGTTGAATCAGGAAAACTGTTAGCTCTGTAAATAATTTTTGGTTTATAATTAATAAAAAATTGATCTGTACACTGTAAAAAAAAATGCATAAATTCTACTAATATCTCTCTATTCTAAAAAAATAGTAACTAACGCTGTCACCGCCGTCGGTTTTAAATGTTTTGTGACCGGAGGTCTTTCTTCTTTAATATTAAGAGAAATATTGTATACGAAAATATGAAAATCGTAGATATTATAGAGAAATGTTTGATAAACACTCTGATGCAAACAGTTTACAAATCGAAGAATTATTTAAAAAGATATTTAATGCTAAAGTTGGGTAAAATCGCTCCATTAAAAAGTTTTATGGGAGCAAAAACTATGCATGGGAATTTAATCATTTTAGACCATTTTTTTGCGTTAGTAATTCCCTGTGTGCAAACAGCATTTATTATTATTATTTTTTTTTTTAATTTGACTCATTTTTTGAGGTTTTATTTCTATTTTAAATTCAAATTTTCAGCCTTTCGAGAGATATTTTTTACATATTTTAGAAAATGATATTAATTTATACTGTTGCCAACTGTATAAACAACGCAAACAATAATATTTGCTTCAAATTAAAAATCTATTTACACGTGATTATTATAAACAGAAAAAAAATCACGTATAAAAATCAGGAACTTATTGAAATTTACGTCATAAAAACTATATTTACACGTGAATTTTAAAAGAAAAAGGATGTTGTAAAATAATAAATTCGTTAACATGCGTTAGAAGTCTATAGTAAGAGAAATTAAATCACATTTAAGTCACATTACACTTATTACATAAAATGAACAAGAAATAATATTGCAAAACAGTTTAAATTTAAAAATTTGATATTTTGAGAAGATCATTTTTAACTATTTTGTTAGGACAGTGCAAATAATATTTTATTTCTAACAAAAGTATTTTCACGTGAACATTAAAAAGAGAAATCAAAGTTTGGTGAAAATTACGTAGGATTAAAAACGATATATTTAAAACGTCTTATTTAAAAGAAGTTTCTTTTCGCTTTGTGAAAAAATACCGGCTTTGAGACTTTGTTTACTTATTTCATTTTATATTAGCTTATTTTGAAATGTTTCAATGATTTTATTTAATCAAACGCGGGAACAGCTATTGTATCTTTGTACTATTTAGTTATCCCGTCGACCAAAAATCTATCGCCAAACTATAAGATTAAATGTCAATAATGGTTGATCGTAAATGCCACATTAACTTGACTTTAAGCAAGTTACACGTGTCAACGTCATCAAGTTATTTATATTTCGGTGTTTTATTTGTAAATTTATTAATGTTATACTAATTTATTTGTTCTTTCGTTATTTAAATTAAAAATTATGCCAATTTGTATTATTTGGCGAGTTGTTTGGCGATTTATATAATTTGGGGAAATTGGTCAACGGGATACTTAAGTAGCACCGCATCTGATTTGGCCATAAAATTCCCCAATCAAACAGAAATGAATAGAAATTCGTTCATAGGGAGATTGCCACTGTATTTTAAATTATAATTCAATCTTCCGAAATCTTTTCAAAGCCGATCAAATTAGCGTACTTTTAGATTCTGCGGTGTCTGAACGGGGGTTGGCAAGCGTAGATCGTAGGGGGAAAAGCCCCCTAGTAATAAAAAAATTAATGAATAATAATAGATTTTCTTTAAATCTCGGAGCTTTTGGAGAATAAGAAAACTTTATTTTAATTATACAATTAAAAAAATCACATATTGCATGCAGTTATATTAAATAATAAACAAAAATCGATATATCTATACCCTTAAAATGTTAACTCTGAATTTTAATTAACTTCGTTATTATATTGAAGTCTTTTCATGCAGCATACAAAACTTCCATTATAATAAACATTTGTTGATTACTCCTGTTTAAAGATTTAAATAAGATTTCATATGATGATAATTCATATAGCAATAACAGTAGTTAATTAATTTCAACAAAGTGCTAATTCATCAATGTTAGAACACAAGTAATAATAGTTTATATTATCATACGCATTACATTCGAAGGAATTATTAAACAAGTAGACTTTTTACTATTTAATTCTTAAATGAAGTTTCTGAATTCCTTTCTTAGACGGTAGAAGATCGTCTCATTTTGTCAATTGTAAATATAATATTTATTTGAGTTTTTTTAATGCTGGGCTAGAAAACTATGTGCCATGATTTAAATTATAAAAGCATTATAAAATAGTGAACAGAGAAACCTACGTTCTCGAAAACAATTCGTTACTGAAATTGTAAAGAACTAGGACTTACCTCAGAGGGATTAGTCTGAGCGATATTACTGAGAACATAGATTTAATAATAACATGTGGAAGAAAAGAAAATGAGATGTTATCTTTATGTGTCCATATACTGCGAAAAATTGAAATGATGAAAATAATCGAATTGCAGAATTACAAAATCTTATATATAAATTCGTATACACTGTTTAAAAAAATGGGAAATCAAACCATTCAAGACAGCCATGCATGGATATAAAATTGAAAGTACGCAATATATTAAAAGTAAAATAGAAAATGAAACACTAATTTACTTATATCGGAATTTTATCTGTATAAAATGATGTCAAGAGCATAATCAGACGCTCCGAACCAATTTGAGTAACTTTAAATGACAAATATATGATGTTTAAAAAGAATGGACTATACTTTATGTGGTGTGTGCTACCCCGGAATAGTTAATATTGTACAATATCTGTTTTCCACGGATGCAATGAGGTTGTCGATAACATTTAAGGAATTCTCTTCTCAAAATCTAATATAGTATCAAAGTACCGAATACAACAAAAGTGGCATGCAATGCTTCGTTAGAGTGTGTTTTAGATATGCTCGATCGGATTTAAATGATGAGTGTATTCTGGCCACTACATACGCTGTATTGTTTTGTTTTCAAACATATTCTGCACAAGTTGAGCAGTATTTAGCATGTATTAAATAAAAGAAATCGGCTATGATTGCAACATAAAGTATGCCACAAGATCTGAATATATCGTCTGCATAACTTTTGAGCTGTCAAAGTGTCATTTGAAGTAATTTACAATTCCATACATGTGTATTCAGCAAATCATGCAAGCTAACATACGCCGATATGAACCCGGTTACAAAATTTCACCAGAATAAGTTAATATATAAAAAATCTACTAATGATAATTGAGAATATGACCTTATGATAAAATGTCTAGAAAAATGAATCGGATAAAAAATTCATATCACATTTAAAACGGCACTTCCCTCTGTTAGTGGCCTTGGCGAGAGAGAGAAAAGCCTAGAGAAGGAACACTTTAACAAGTACTTTCGGGCAACCTACTCACTGTTTCTTACAGGTCTTTATTCAATATTTACACAATTTATTTAATGCTAGGTGGGAATCTATCAGTTTTGTTGCATTTAAATCGCATGTTTTGCGGAGGAAATGCAGAATTATGAAATATTTAAAGTTGCTGTACCTAATAATTCCAAATTAATGGTAATTGAGATCGCTTTCCGTTAATTTCATCTTTTTAAATTTAAATTTTTTTAGAAACAATTCATAGAGACAATTGTACATTTTAAAACTAACCCGAAGCAAAATTTCAAGATTTTGGGCTCAGCAGTAACAGAGAAATAGAAAATTTTTGAAAGTTTTTTGTTTCTGCACTGTTTTTTATAGCGACATTTTTAGAAATTGTTCTATTGCGAGAATTTACGTCATGATAAATACAGCCAAGTCAATTTTCATGTTTATATTCCTGACAGTTCCATGTTCTTCGTTACTTAGATCATCTTTAGATCTTTTTCCGCTTTGTTTAGTCTTTCTATTTTTTAGAATTCGTTCTACAACGAGCATTTACATCTTATTAATCACTACCATGCCAAAGTTCTAGTTTCTAACCCCAACAGTATCCCAAAAATTTCAGTATTCCAAATAAATCATAGTTTAGAAACTTTCTAGAAATTTTTACGTTTATCCGTCAAATTGAACCTTTTAGAGAGCGTTCATTACGTGTATTTACATCTTAAAAGTAACTACCGCACCAAATTAAAAGTTTCTAACCCAATCAATATCGCAGAAATCACAATTTTAGAACTTTTTTGCTCCTGCAGCGATGTAGGTTCTTGCACTGACATAAAATAGTCTTTTTTTCGAAGCAGAGATGGCCACCAACATTTTTTTAAGTTGGCTATGTAGTTTCAGAGATAACACCTCACAAACGTACAAGCATTAATAATATTATATACTTTATAATATTATAACGCTTTATAATATTAGCATTAGATGTACAGATACAAAAGCCATTTATCTGTTACAAGCTAAAGTGCCGGCGTTGCCCAGAATTTGAAGGATGTTTGTTCTGAAAAATCAATTTCAAAATTTAACATACAACACAAAACAAACATTAAAAAAAGCAGTCGAAATGTTGTTGAATGAATCATATGAAAACGCTATATAAAAATGTATAAATGTATATAACAGACGCAGAAGAAAACAGATATAAATGAACTTATTTCAATTTATAATTGGAGCAATAATGTTAAAATACGCCAATATTTCCCTAATCGGGTTTTTATCATGCTTCAATACATTTTTCACACTCATATGACGTTATACTATATCCACCATGCCCTTTATATTTCCAATATGACGTAATATTTTCCTCTTTCACGTGGAAACCTTGAAATCGAAAAGTTATGAAGTTATATTCACTTTCATTTAAATTCGTCAAACCATTTATTTCATTTTCATATTTCACGTGAATATCTTGCAACAGAAAAGTTATGACGTAATATTCACCTTTTTTTTTAAATTCGGCAAACTATTTATTTCATTTTCATTTTGCACGTGGAAATCTTGCAGTAGAAAATTAATTGTTGTAGTAATAATTTTACTGTGGTTTATAATTCTTGGCAACTGCTATAACGAAAAATGTTTAAATTTGATAAGAAATTGCTGTTAAATTGGTGGTTTTTTATTAATTAAATATTAACTATAAGTTATTTCGATTCCGGATTACTTTAGTTGTCTCGGCCATGTTTTAATACACATGTACGTATCTCTTCACAATTTTGGCTACCAAATTGTGAATTTTTTATAGAATTACAAACAGACAGATAGACAAGTTTTCATTTATATATATCTCTCTATTCTATGAAAAGTAACTAACGCTGTGACCGCCACCGCCGCCGCCGGTTTTGAATTTTTTATGACCGGAGGTCTTTCTTCGTTAATATTAAGAAAACTATTGCATACAAATATATGAAAATCGGTGGTATTATAGCGAAATGTTTGATCAACACACTAATGTATACAGTTTTCAAATTGCAGAATTATTTTAAGAGATATTTAATGCTAAAGTTGGACAAAATCGTTCCATTAAAAAAAATTATAAGAGCAAAAGCTATACATGGGAATTTAATCATTTTTAGATCATTTTATTCAATAGAAGATCCCGGTCTGCAGATTTCATTAATTTTTTTTTTAATTTGACTCATTTTTTGAGGTTTTATTTCTATTTTAAATTCAAATATTCAGCATTTTGACAGATATTTTTTACATATTTTAGAAAATTTTATTAATTTAAACTGTTGCCAACTGTATAAACAGCGCAAACAATAATGTTTGCTTCAAATAAAAAAATATATATATATATTTACACGTTACTATTACAAACAGAAAAAAAACCCTTCAAATTACAATTAAATAATTAGATATAAAAAGCAGGCACTTATTGGAAATTACGCCATAAAAACTATATTTACATGTGAATTTTAAAAGAGAAAGAATATTGTAAAATAAATTCATTAACATGCGTTAGAAATCTGAAATAGAACAAATTACTTCACATTACACTTATTATGCAAAATGAACAAAAAATAGAATTGCAAAACAGTTTAAATTTAAAAATTGCGCGAGACAAAATATTAGAGGTAAAATATTAGATTTTTTTCAAAATTTTATTATTTGTCGTTTGATGTGAGGTGTTCAGCTATAAGTATGCAAATTTTTATGTTTCAACATAATTAGGGGCTGAGTTAGAAAAATTGCTTTAAATACACAAGTTAGAGCCCAGAGGGTTAAATATTAGACTTTTTCAAAATTTTATTATTTGCTGTTTGATGTGAGGTGTTCAGCTATAAGTATGCAAAATTTCATGTCTCCAACTTAATTAGGGGCTGAGTTAGAAAAATTGCTTAAAATACACAAGTTAGAGCCCAGAGGGTTAAATAATAGACTTTTTCAAAATTTTATTATTTGTCGTTTGATGTGAGGTGTTCAGATATAAGTATGCAAAATGTCATGTCTCCAACTTAATTAGGGGCTGAGTTAGAAAAATTGCTTAAAATACACAAGTTAGAGCCCAGAGGATTAAGTAATAGACTTTTTCAAAATTTTATTATTTGTCGTTAGATGTGAGGTGTTCAGCTATAAGTATGCAAAATGTCATGTCTCTAATTTAATTAGGGTTCTGAGTTAGAAAAATTGTTTAAAATGCAGAAGTTAGAGCCCAGGGGGTTAAATATTAGACTTTTTAAAATTTTTATTATTTGTCGTTTGATGTGAGGTGTTCAGCTATAAATATGCAAAATGTCATGTCACCAACTTAATTAGGGGCTGAGTTAGAGAAATGGATTAAAATACAGAAGTTAGAGACCGGAGGGGTTAAATATGACTTTTTCAAAATTTTATGATTTATCGTGTTATCGCAAGTGTTCAGCTATAAGTATACAAACTTTCATGTCTCCAACTTAGTTAGGGGCTGAGTTAGAAAAATTGCTTTAAATACACAAGTTAGAGCCCAAAGGGTTAAATATTAAGCCTTTTTAAAATTTGTATTATTTGTCGTTTGATGTGAGGTGTTCAGCTATAAATATGCAAAATGTCATGTCACCAACTTAATTAGGGGCTGAGTTAGAGAAATGGATTAAAATACAGAAGTTAGAGACCGGAGGGTTAAATATGACTTTTTCAAAATTTTATGATTTATCGTGTTATCGCAAGTGTTCAGCTATAAGTATACAAACTTTCATGTATCCAACTTAGTTAGGGGCTGAGTTAGAAAAATTGCTTTAAATACACAAGTTAGAGCCCAAAGGGTTAAATATTAAGCCTTTTTCAAAATTTTATTATTTGTCGTTTGATGTGAGATGTTCAACTATAAGTATACAAAATTTCATGTCTCCAACTTAATTAAATTAGGGGCTGAGTTAGAAAAATTGCTTAAAATACACAAGTTAGAGACCAGACGGTTAAATATTAGACTTTTTCAAAATTTTATTATTTGCCGTTTGATGTGTGGTGTTCAGCTATAAGTATGCAAATTTTCAAGTATCCGACATATATAGTTTCTGAGAACAGGCTCTGTGACAGACGGACAAACAGACAGACAAAGGAGTGAGACAGGTAGGGTTTCGTTAGATGGACGAAACTCTAAAAACATGCTGCGGATGACTGTAACAACATCCTAAAATTACATTACCATCAGCGATCTACCAACCCCGAATTTAGTTTATATTCGTTTCATATATTCTTATTCTTTTGTGCGGACCTGTAAAATAATTATCAATATTATATACAGTAAAACCTCTGAATAGCGGACACCCCGAGAATGCAGAATTTGTCCTCTATTTAGAGGTGACCGCTACTGAGAGTAAAACATGTACAGTTATTTAAGAGTTGGTAATCGAAAATATGTCCGCTAAATAGAGGTATCCGCTAATCGGGTGTGTCCGCTATGGAGGTTTTTCCAGTAAAACTTCTGAATAGCGAACACCTCGGGAGGGCAGAATTTGTCCTCTATTTGGAGGTGTTCGCTACTGAGAGTAAAAAATGTACAGTTATTTAAGGGTTGGTAATCGAAAAAATGCCC
The DNA here is from genome assembly GCA_963932465.1 of Maratus speciosus. NCBI lineage: Eukaryota > Metazoa > Arthropoda > Arachnida > Araneae > Salticidae > Maratus > Maratus speciosus. The sequence continues at coordinate 423,841,854 of OZ010795.1, forward strand.
GCTAAATAGAGGTGTCCACTAATCGGGTGTGTCCGTTACCGTTATGGAGGTTTTACTGCATAATAATATCATCCTTTACAAGAAAATTGCATGCTGTATGATAGACAGACAGACATCCAGAGAAAGAAAACCTCCGGATCAATAAACACTCATGTCTTTTGTTTTAATCATCCACAATTGTATGTCATACAACATGCCAGATTTTATACAACAGGCTAAAAACGGTCACCGTGGTATGGAATACTGTATTATTATTTATTTGCCCACCAAAACTGGTTGCCACGGGTTGTTGCAAGGTTTGTGATCACGTGGTTGAAACTGATCTATTCAATATTACTGTGTGCGTCTTTTTTTTTATTTTGCTCCTTGTGTTCAAACCAGTTGTCTACGAAAACATCAACCAATGAAAGTGACGCACACCAAATTTCTGTGACGTCTGCAGATAAATTGTGCTTTTTTAAGAGTTTTTTCTATATAATTTTTAAACGTTTTGGACCCTTTTTTTCATAGTAGGTGCATTCAATAGGCGACTCTCATAGGTACCTTCTGGTGCAATCAGAAACGAAATCCGACAAATATTTTTTGAGTTATGCTTGACGAAAGGTTTTTATTAGGCTTTTTTTTTAGTAGGACATGGCGTTAATATCCATCGTAGTAGTAAAGTGTCCGGACAGTAATATTTCGCTGAGTATTAGCCTTCGCTTCGCTCAGACAATAAAATGAATCCAGAAAAAATAATATTTTAGCAAATTAAACAAAATGTGTACGATTATTTGGTTCCAATCTAACATATTAATAACTATATTTATCTACTTTAAACAGAACTATGGATATAATAGTAAAGCAAAACATAAAAAATTCTTATAAATGTACAACACTGTATATTTCACCTGTAAAAGATAATTTTAAGGTGTCTTGTACCTTTAAAAATATGCCGGAAATCAAGAAAAATTTCAAAGTTTGAATTAGTGTATCTTCAAAACCATATCATGTATGAGCATGAAATTTTGACTATTAATTTAACAGATTGGCTATATATATATATATATCGTTTTTGTTGATTTTCGTCGCATTTTAAAAGGTACCTCTTATAACATATAGATAACCTTCTTATAATAAGACATCTTATAACATATAAATAAAAGTTTAGAAAAATATTGAACATATCTTTCTTGGTAAAACTTTGAATTTATTTAGATTCATTAGCGGAAAGAGATTTTTTTCTTATTTTTTTAAGTCGCTAATTAACTCCCTCATTTTAAACCTCAAAATAAAGGAAATTCGTTATCACAGATATCAATATTTTATATACGTCTAGGACATAAAATGGAAACAACAACAATGAAGAAATGAGACAAAAATTATGAAAAAATCCTCAAAGGATTTAGAGATATTACAGAACAGAAATTCAAAAAAGTCCTTCCGGCCAGTGCCGGGAGGAAGAGGTAGCTTTCATAATCCTTATTTTAAAAAAGACAACTTATATCATGCAAACACACGAAGCTCAATTTAGTGGAAACCGAATATAGGAGATTCAATACTAATTTTTATCAATATAATGAATGACAATTTCGCGAAATTAGTCAGCTTTATCCAAGCTGCTTTTCTTTAAAGTAACTTATATTTGGCTGCCAAATTCGGCAATTTCTTAAAGTGCCTGTCATTTTAAGACAACATGGTGGATGAGGCTAAGCAGTGAACTTGGTCGAGACCTTAGTAATTGCTGTGCACATGCTCACTCACATCGGAATCGGTTAATATATAGGAGTGCTGTCGCATGCAAAAAATCAGATTTTTCAAAATGTCACCCACAATAGAAATTGAAACTGCTATATCTGAGTCATTGTTTAAGGTAAATACAAACAAAAAATGCTCCTGAATCCTTATATCAAGATCAAATACTTAAGAAAGAAACCTTTTTCAATTTCTTATTTTTTTCCACCTCACTTTAAATATATACATATTTTTTAATTTAATGGCCGCCATTTTGAAACAAGATGGCTGATGAATCTGGCCAGCGAACTTGGTCGAGGTGTTGATGTATACTATCCACATGCCTTCTTACATCGAAATAGGCGAATACGTGTGTTATCGCGTGACAAATACAAGATCGTTTCAAAATGTTAGCCATGCTAGAAATTCAAAGTGCTATAAATCAACCATTTTTTAAGATATCAACAAAAGAACAAATTTTCAGAAACAAAAACTGCTCCGGAATCTTTGTATCAAGGCCAAACACATAAAAAAAATCTTTTTCATTTTCCAATTTTTTAATACCTCATTTTGAATTTTAAATTTAATTTTTTTTTAAATGGCAACCCTTTTGAAAGAAGATGGCGAATGAAGCTGGCCAACGAACTCGGTCGAGACATTGGTATGTACTATGTACAGACCAAGTTACATCCAAATAGGTTCATATATACGCCTGTTATCGCGTGACAAAAATCAGGTCGTTTTAAAATGTCAGCCACAAGGAAAATTCAAAATGCTATTACTCAGCCATTTTTTTTTTAGATATAGACGAAAGAAAAACTGTTCCGGAATCTTTGTATTAAGGTCAAACACATACAAAAAAAAAATCTTTTTCATTTTCCAATTTTTTGGTATCTCATTTTTTTTTTTTTAATTTTTTTTAAATGGCCGTCTTTTGAAACAAGATGGCGGATGAAGCTGGCCAACGAACTCGGCCGATATATTTGTATGTACTATGTACACACCAAGGTACATCCAAGTCGGTTCATAAATACGCCTGTTATTACGTGAGAAATATCAGGACGTTTCAAAATGTCAGCCACGCTAGAAATTCAAAATGCTATTACTCAGCCATTTCTTAAGATATAGACGAAACAAAAACTGCTCCCGAATCTTTTTATCAAGGTCAAACACATAAGAAGAAAATATTTTTTCAATTTTCAATTTTTTGTACCACATTTCAAATTTAAATTTTTCTTAAAAATTTAAATGGCCGCCATTTTTAAACAAGATGGCGGGTGAAGCTGGCCAACGAACCCGGTCGAGACATTGGTATGTACTATGTATAAACGAAGTTACATCCAAATCGGTTCATAAATACGCCTTTTATCGCGTGACAAAATTCAGGACGTTTCAAAATGTCAGCCACGCTAGAAATTCAAAATGCTATAACTCAGCCATTTTTTAAGATATAGACGAAACAAAAACTGCTCCGAAATCTTTGTATAAAGGTTAAATACATAAGAAAAGAATATTTTTCCATTTTCAGTTTTTTGGTACCACATTTCAAATTTTAAATTTTTAAAAAAATTTTAAATGGCCGCCATTTTGAAACAAAATGGCGGATGAAGCTGGCCAACGAACTCGGTCGAGAGATTGGTATGTACTATGTACACACTGAATTACATCCAAATCGGTTCATAAATACGCCTTTTATCGCGTGACAAAATTCAGGACGTTTCAAAATGTCAGCCACGCTAGAAATTCAAAATGCTATAACTCAGCCATTTTTTAAGATATAGACGAAACAAAAACTGCTCCGGAATCTTTGTATAAAGGTCAAATACATAAGAAAAAAATATTTTTCCATTTTTAATTTTTTGGTACCACATTTCAAGTTTTAAATTTTTTTAAAAATTTTAAATGGCCGCCATTTTGAAACAAAACGGCGGATGAAGCTGGCCAACGAACTCGGTCGAGACATTGGTATATACTATGTACACACCGAGTTACATCGAAATCGGTTCATAATTACGGGAGTTACAGTGTGACATATGTCAGATATATATATATACTAGCAGCCTTCGCCCGCTTCGCTGGTCTGTTTTCCGAAACAAACCATGAATCAAACGAAATATATCTGTGAATTTGATCATTCGTTTGAAAGCAATTTGGACATTAACCTGGCATACCCATCCGAATTGCTACAAACGATATGGACCTCATATTCAAGGCTGAAGTAGCACAGTTGAAGTTTATTCCAACAGAGCGAAAAATGTCCAGACCAGGGATCGAACCTGGATACTTGGGGTGCCGTGCCAATGCTTTACCTGTTAGGCTATCCGGACCGATACCTGGCTGACATAATTCACTCTTATTAGTTGGACCTCATTATACTATTGTATTTTCTATTGAGACAGACCAAATTTGAGCTGCTAAGGACCAACTTCTTTAATTGATCCTTTACTGTAGGATTTGGTAAAGTACGATAGAACAATATGTAATATACTTATACCCTTCCTCTGAAAATTTATCCATGCAATTCTCATCAGATTCAGTCCAATAGAACGTATGAAAAAGGCTAATATTTCATAAATGGGCTCACCTCATTCTAGAACTTTCATCTAAAATCCCATAACCAAGCAACCTAGAACGATATGTGTTTTATACTAAAATATTCCCTGAAAAATTAACTAACTGGGCAAGTTCCACCAAAATCCACTTGGCAGAATCTTTTTAACTGGCAAATGTACCAAAACGTTCCCTAAAAATTATCTAATTAACAGTTTGTCTTACCAGAATCCACCCAGCAGAACCTTTAAAAAAGCCAATATTTCATAGTCGTGTTGTTCTGATTTTGAATTTTCCCGAATAATTATTTAAATAAGCAACACAGAACGATATGATGTACTAATTATTTTTTTCTGAAAAATTATCTAACAATGTAAGTCCCAAACAAAATTTCTCTTTGCATTTCATACATATTATAGATAATTAAATTTAAATATATCTTCCATAACCGCGTTAACCAGATTATAGAACTCTCAGGGATGTAGGGGTAGGTCTACTTTATATACCCACTGGATTTTTTAAGAAACCCCGCACACCTTTATAGAATATATATTCTCTAGTAACTGATATACACATTGCATATAGCGTACATCCTCTTATAGTGATTTACTACACCACAGAGAACTTTCCGGCATAGCATCAAAATCCATTTAGTAGAACTTTACATTAAAGGTAATCTTTCATAATCGGGTTCACCTAATTTTAAAAGCCCCGTACTTATCATTTATTCAAAGTAGAACTATTTTTTTACATTAAAACACTTCTGAAACAAATTACTTAACTAACAGTGTACGTTCTACAAAATTATGTTCAGTAGAACCTGAGTTATAGTCAATCAGAATAAAATAAGAATTTGCGTCTTGTAAATATAGTAGATGTTGATGAGTAAAATTGTAAGTATTGGTATTTGCGATTTCTAAAATGCTATTGGCGAGATTTATGCACGGCTAACATAAAAGTATCCATTTTTTCTTTTTATCCATAGGAGCAAATGGTAAATTGCAAAATATTCTTCTATTTAAACCTTTGAATATGAACACTTTTTTAAACTGTACAAACATTGCTTTCATACTTAAATTAAATATTTCCGTTTTATAATATTTATTTCTTATTAATCCCTTTTCTTTTTATTTTAAATAGAATCAGTAACTGTTTTGGTATTTTTCCGTTATACCAACACCGTTGTCGCCAAGCATAATAATTAGCGCAAAATGAAATGAAACATTTGGAAAAAAAAAATTATTTTATTGATACAAAAATGAGCAGTTAAAAGATATAACATTTGAAAATTACAGACTTTCACCAACTATTTTTTTTTAAATCAATACAAATCAATACTTAAAATAAAAGAAAAAATAAATATTTTACAATAAAATAATAAAAGAAAATCAATTTAATCTGCAGGTCTCGAATTGTAAATGTCTTTCAGGTTATCATTGTAGCGTGGCGTACGTAATAAGCATATCTGTCATTGCAGTAAACATTTAATTTTTTGAAAGACGTTGAACGTTTTTTAACAAAACATTTTTAGAGGTATAATTCCTAAGTTCTGAAATGATTTTATTACACCTTCCTCGTCGTCAAGTAATTGCCAAATCGTAAAATCCATGTCAGTGTCAGTAATAAATGTAAGTTATAATTTAAAAATAAATATTTTCTATTCAAAAAATAACAAATTAAAAAGTTTTATGAGATTACGATGGAATAATACTCATAAAAAATATTCACTTTCAATAAATAGCAAATGTTAATCTTTGGCACGGTTTGCAATAAAAATCGTTTGCACGCTAAGGGTAGAAATAAATGGCGCGATACCATATATTTTGGCATAGTGTTGATAGAACGAAAAAGTACAACAGTTTTTTTTTTTATCATTATTATTATTTAGTTTTAGGTTTTGAGGCGTTTATAATTTTTTTCCTAAGTGACGTAGTTGTTTTCAATATTTAAGCAAGAGAATTGATTAAAAAATTATTCAATTTGAATTTCTTCCCTTGCTATAGTAACAGAATGAAGATAATGAGTTTTTAGAAATTATCACTTGAAAATTTGAGGTTTTGTCGCCAAAGATAGCGCCAAATTAGAAAAATATGAAATATCTCATGAACTATTAGACTTAAAATAATTTGATTAGTACCATTCGATTCAGCACACAAAAATACACTAAAATATGTTATCAGTTGAAAAATAACTATAAAATCAGATTTTTAAGGAATTTTTTAAAAGTTCGTTCTATTTTTTACCCCCCTTAGGGATGGAATTTTAGAAAATCCTTTCTTAGCGGCACTCAATGTCATAAGAAGTATTTTTACGCCAAATGTCAAGATTTTAGGTTCAGTAGTTTGGGCTGCGCGTTGATTAATACAAAATCCAGACTTTCTTTTATATATATAGATATATACATATATATATATATCAATTTTGAACGGAGGGTGGTTTCGGGGTCTGGGGGTCATGATCGATGAAAATATACCAAATTTTTTTGATATCGCTTTCCTCCGAACGGCTACAATAGGTAGCTTTTTTGTAAAGAAAGCTACCTAATACTTGACCTTTGTTACACTTATGATGACTGTACCGCATATTTGGACCCCATATTTGAACGTCTGCATGTTGATGTGCTTCAAGTAGAAACTGCGGTGACTTGGAAAGAAAATTAATGATTATGAGGATAATGGAAAGACAAGTCTTTAGGACGCTGGCCTAACTTGGATTATGGCCTTGCTTGCAACTCCTACCGATGGAAAGAAATGGAGCGTAGTGATTGTTTTAAAGGTAGCAAGTTTTTTTCAGGTCTTCATGGGTAAAGGTGGGGATATTGCCTTCTCACATGTTCAATACTTATAATTGCTTAATGATTTAGTCATATTAAAAATTTTTATTAATTTTTATTTAGGTTTTATAAGATATATCGGTTTTCTTGGATTTTGAATTGGTTGGTTATATTTGTTTTTAAAGCAGTTTTGATTCGTTAATTTTTTTTTTATAAAATAGCTTTGTTATGTTGTGTTTTTGAAAGTTTAAATCTATTGTTATACTTTTGGAGTATGTGGGTTGGCCATATCTTGCGAAACCTTTGAGGATCCAATTTCTGTTTTTGATACCTGCTTTTTTCACTCCTCCCACTTTCTGAAGAGCAGGGAGTGGTTTGTTTGTTGTTTTTTCGTTATAAATTTTCATGGATTTTTATTGTTGTTTTGCACCCTCTTTTCATAGTAATTTTCATAATCATTCACTTTTAATAGAGCTATATATATATATATATATATATATATATATAATCAATTTTTGTGATAATTGACAACCAATTATCTACGACAAACATATAAAAAACATTGAAGTTACAGCATTGGACAACACTGAAGTTATATAATCCCTTTTACATTAAAAATATATTTGATATTCCCTAATAAGTGTATTAAAAATAGGTATGTTAGAAATAAGAATATTAGAGATATGTACAGCTAGGCTCAAAGTAGTTCATTACCAAAGGATTAATGCATGGCATTTGGAACATAATGGCAGTTTAGAAATAATAAATAAATTAACATTATGACAACATTATTTTCAATTCATACTTCACATTTTTATTTATTTTTAGTATTATCTATGGCTACTGAAATGTAACAGTAAATCCTTCTCATTATTTCATTAAGTAAACTTTTATGCTTTCTTAATGAAAAAGAAAAATCGCCTTTAATTACTTCTCTAAAAGCAATAAAAAAAAGCAGCATTTTTATCGTAGATCTCAAGAGTAATCTTATTTAAATATATTCTGCAGCTTCTTCAGTTTCTAATTAAGATATCTTCATGAAAGTATAATTATAGTCTAAATAGAATATACGAATTAAGTTTAACGCAGAATTTAAACTATTTTTCTGCTCCATAATTTCCATTTATATTTTTAATATCTAATATTAATACATTTATACATATCATTATAAAGAGCATTTTCGTGTTTAAAAAAAATAATGAATAATCAGTCTCACACGAAAAAATTCGATATTAAGGAAATGCATGATGTCCATAAATTATTTTTGAGGTTTTCTTGCCTCATAATTTATGATTTAAGAACATAACGAAAAAAAAATCATATTCGTTATGTACAACATAAAAGGATTTTTATTATTCTTGACCCATAAACACACGCGCTGAGGTAAATCTCATATCAATCACATTTTTTCTTTGAAAAAAAAGCCGTATTTTATAGACCACTTTTCTGACCTGTCTTTTATCTTTTAATGTCAAGGTAGAGAAGGGGTGGATGAGGGATTGTGTTTTCTTTGTGCGCTAGGAGGGGAGAAATATATATATTAGAATTAAATAATCTCTGTCTTGTATGGATGTTTCATTTCGACCAATTCATTTCGTACGGAATAACACAAACTAACATAATTTTAATAAAAGGCTAACATAAAGGCTACTTGTATGTATTCATGATAGGGTATTAAATGTAATTAATATCCATTTCGTTAAATAATCCATGTTTCAAGTTGTAAAACAAATCGTTTGTATATTTTCTAGAAAAAAAAGTGTGTATGGTTTGTTTTTTTTTTTTAATCAAAAACTGCTACAAAATCTGAAAATTAAAAAAAAAAAACATGATTTTTTCTATAAAGAAATATAACTGATGCATTTTAGAATATAGAGCTTTACATTTACTTTTAAAACGTATATTACCAAAAATGTATTGGCAGATAAAATAGGGTGAATTTTATCCCACGCGTGTGCTAACGTTGCAAAAATAGGCGCTTGTGCGGACTAGTTAACACAAGCATCTTTCATAAGCGTAAAATTAGAATTCATAAGTTATTAATTAAATATTTTAAAAAGTGGAATTAAAATAAATCTAACATTAAAATGTTATGAAATTTACATAAAATCAGACGAAAAGAGCACGTAGTAAGTCTTTTGCGTCAAAGAATTACAATGCACAAATGGCTTTCTATTGTGCACTCACATCTGAGCCTACCACAATGTTACGCCACTATGTTACTTTATAAACTGAAGGGCAATACTTAACTTTATTTGTGTTATATAAAAAAAAAATCTTTTTGATTTTTACTTTAATAATATGCAATATTATTTTTCGTTGGGAGTCTGTAACGAAGAAATCCGATATTAATGAAATCAAGGATGTCCATAAATTATTTTTACGATTTTCTTACCTCATAACTTTTGATAAAAGAACATAACGAAAACTACAACAAATATGTTATTATTTAAGCACAGTTTTAAGTGTTTTTTTTTATTAACACAAACATGCTACATATGTGTAAAATTGCCACTCAAAGTTCAATATTAATTACAAACAAATAATAACTAAAATATAAATTTTATCAAATTTACCTAAAAGTAGACGAAAGGTGCATGTAGTACTATTTTGCTTCAAAGGACTACAATGCGCACAACGCTTTCTCTTGTGCACTCACGTCTCATCCTAGAACAATTTGACGCCTCTAGGTTACTGTATAAATTGACGGACAATTTTCAACTTTGTTTGTGTTATAGAAATAATCTTTTTGATTTGTACTTTTGGAATAAGTAATATTTTTTTCGTTATGCACTGTTAAGAATTTCTGTAAAAACACAGAAAAGAAACAGAGACTCTCTGTAAATTTACGCTAGTTCTCTGTTAAATGCATTCTATTGAGTGTCTCGGTCAAGACTCTCTGTAATTTTACTCTTGTTCTCGGTTAAATGCGTCCGGTTAAGTTTCTCAGTCATCGTTTTACAGACATTTCCTTTATCTTGTATCAAACTTCCTGTAGGGATTGCGATGTCTTTCAATCAAATTTAGGTAGAGTAAAGAAATAGTTGCAGCTAAATATTTTTAAAAAGTAGTATTTTTTTTATTTTATCATTTTTATAGTTATAATTTTTCTTAAAAAAAAAAGTTACATGAAATATTTTCAACTGCAAAAGCCTTTCCATTTACAGAGAGGATCATAATACATTTAAATACATTGCTTTTATAAGAATTGTGATATAACGATAAAAGTATTTTTAGTTAATTAATCTGATTACTTTTGTAAATATTTTACCAAAAAAAAAAAAAAAAAAGTTATAAAAACCGATAATTTTAACCAGTTTTAATGAAAAAATATACTTAAATTTGACATTATTATTATTTAAATTTCCAATAGATCTTCAGATATTAAAAAAGATAATTACTGAGAAGAAGCAATTTCTTGATAAATAATTCCTTAAATAAAGGATTAAAAAAATAAATAAAAAAGATAATAGGTATTACGTATCGGTCTAAACTGAATTAAAATAAACCGTTTAAGAAATTTTCTAACGAATACATTTGAAGCGAAATCTTTGAAAAGCACAAATACAATAGATATTTTCTCCGCTTCATTATAAAATACATTTTTTGTACACAACAGCAACAGCTCCTATGACGCACTCAGTAAGATGTTCTCTCCTGAAGCAAAATCTTTGAAAAGCACAAATACAATAGATTTTCCCTCCCCGCTTCATTATAAAATAGATCATTTGTACACAGCAGCAGCAGCTTCTTTCGCGCACTCAGTAAGGTGTTTTCCTCCTGCGCAGAGGTCTCGGGTTCAATCGCCAGACCGACTAGAAGCAAGTTGTGAAAAAAATTATATTAAATGGTACATCATTTCAAATTCACTCGAAAAATTCTGATACTTCGAAGTTCTAAAATTCCCTAATTTCAAAAACTATTTTTGACTTTATATGATGCTTGCAACATAAACATTTATAAAACTATTACACATTTCTTTTGTTTCTTTTCTTTGGATAGTTTTTTTTTTTTTTTTTTTTAATGTTATGACATTCACATGTCACCATTACTTTGTGTCACAACAAAGATTTCTCAAGTTATAGAATGCTGTTCCTTCACATGTTACTTTTAAATTTAAAACTTATGAAGTTTCTATTGTCTTCATCATATTTGTTATGGTTTTCTACACTTACATATTACACTCAATTTAATTTTAGGGAGATTAAATATAATCTCTGGTGAAACTTCACTGAGACATCAAACACGTCTTAGCCGTTTAGGATGTTTTATTCAAATAAAATAACTTCACAATACAGTTCTTTAAATTTTTCATTTGTACCATTATTAACCTATTGCAGTTACACCAAATTTTTTAAACATTAGTTAATATTATACAATACAACTTAAGGTAATATCCTTCTTGATACATCGTAGGTAATACAAATTTAGAGTTTATTTTGAATAACAATTTCAGTTGTTATACTTACCCGATCAGGTACCAGTGTCTCAACACACTCGGACTGACCTTTTACTTTTGATATGTGAGATTTTATCTCAGTTTTTTTTTGTATGTTTTAAGTTATCCCCTCTGAAGTTTTGTTCCGGGTCAAAATTTTTGCCCTAAGGGTTCCAAACTTCATTGTGTAGAGAGACAAAACCCTCGAATTGTTGTTTCAATTCAATAAACATAACTTTTTTTTATATGATACATCGACGCATGCTCCTTTGAAGATCACTGTGATCTTTGGGGAGCAGGGACTTATGTATCACTTGATGTATGGGTCTCAAAAACTCCCTCCTCCTATAGGGCTGATGTCTTAAACTGATGCCGTCGCACTTGTTACTTAGCAAGTATAAGGGCTACACCCATTCATAGGCATGCTATATGCATCCCGTTCGTTTGTAGTCCTGTGCTGTGTGTACGAATACCAATTTTCTACCTATTTTTTTATTTTTATTATTACTTCATTTAACTTTTATGTACAGACATACTTATGTCGTTTATTTTCTATTTCATTTTAGAATTGTGTCTGTGTCTTTTGTTGCTTGCATTTATATTATAATTATTTTTATTTTGAGAAGAAAATATAACTACATACAAAAAAGTACTTCTCTTATTTGGTCATGAAAAATGCTGGTACCAGCCTCTAAAACAAATATAATAGAGCTATTTAAAAAAAAGGATCCTGTAAATATATATATATATATATATATATATATATATATATATATATATTATTTGCTCTTTCTTGGAGACTGTTTGGGACTAATGATGTCCAAGAAATTTGATATAAAAAAGGCGCCATTTATCATGACCTGAAAAGTTTTGCTTTATGCAAACGTTTATGAAATTGCAAGCACGCAGGTATTTTTATTTTTATATACAAGGTGGTCATAAAAAAAACTTTGCCGATATATGGAACTCTAGTGGCCGTTCCGTTTAACCGATCTATATGCGATTTCAGATATAATTATTCAGAGGTATGAGCTCGGGATTCTGTGAGCAGCAACAAATTGGCGCTCACAGTTACGGTTATAGGCACAAAAACTCGAAATTTTCGAATGGCAACGCCCATTTTTTTTCGTCGCAAAATGCTCAGCGCATGCGAAAACCCTGAATAGCGCTGGAACGGTACGTGTATCGCAATAAATGGGCGAGTTATGCACGCAAAAAAAAAACTCAGCGAACAGCCAAAAACAACACGATCGGGGCGCACGTCGGAAATTTGCATAGGACAGAGGTACGAATCCGTTTTCTACGCTGATTATCTGTCGAAAAGAGTTCTGTGATTATTGTCTTGCCTCTGTCATATGCAAATTTCCTCCGTGCTCTCCGATCGTGTTGATTTTGGCCGTTCGCTGAGTTGATTTTTGTGCGTGCATAACTCGTCGTTTGTTGCGATACACGTACTGTTCCAGCGCTATTCAGGGTTTTCGCATGCGCTGAGCACTTTGCGATGAAAAAAAAGGGGCGTTGCTATTCGAAAATTTCAAGTTTCTGTACGTGTAAACGTAACCGTGAGCGCCAATTTGTTGCCGTTCACAGAATCCCGAGCTCATACCTCTGAATAACTATATCTGAAATCTCATCTCAATCAGTTAAACGGACCGGCCGTTAGAGTTCCATATATCGGCAAAGTTTTTTTTATGACCACCCTGTATATGGAGGCTTATCTTTGTTATTATGTTATATCTGTTTTAAATACTTATACGTATGGGGTGGACAAACTAATCATCCTCTTAAAAAAACTGTTCTTCAAGCATCTCAGTTTTTTTTCCGGTGGTAATGAGTGATATATATAACGGCTTTTCTGTTATATATTCATTTAACCTCCTCTCCCCTCAAAAAATCAACATTTAAATTTACTGTTTCATTTTGTAGTTGTCATCATCCCCCCCCCCCCTTAAAATAAAATATTTAGTTTAAATTTGACAATTTATACTTAATTTCATATGTCGTTATTCATTCTCCCCCCCCCCCCCTCACACTACTGTAAGTTTCCCTTTTAACTTTTTAAAGTTCGTTTTAAATGCAGGCATCATTTATCTCACAAGAAGAGGGCCAACCTTGTTAATCACAGATTTTGATTATTTTAATATATGTTGTAGGGTAGAGGCCCCTTAGTGTCAGGTTCAACGGATATTATCCAATGCTCCTTAGTTCTTGAGAAACCGGGGGGGGGGGTCTAATATTAGTGCACAACTTAAATACTTACTTTGCTACGACAACGATAGGTCAGTCGTAGCTCAGTTGGTATGGTGTTAACCGGCTGATTGGCGGGCCCGGGTTCGATACCTGAATGTGCTACATTTGTTTTTCTCATTTTTTGTTTTATAAATTTACTTGTAAGTATAACTTAATAATCTCACTGTCAATTAAAATTTTTAATATTGTATATCAATTATAATTTTAACCTATTTAATTTTTTACTTTTAACTGAATAGTTGTAATAAAACATCATAAAACGGTTATTTTTTTTTAAATCACTTTTAAAATATATTTCATATATTCTTTATCGTTGCAATGATATTGAGCAATTGTATCAATTCGTGATTTTAAAGAAACATCATTTACGCATTGCTTTAACAAAGGAAGTCAATGAGATAATACTATTATTCTGTTTTTAAAGTAACAAGCATAATCATATTAAAAATTAGCATCAGAATTAAATTACAACCGATTTTTTGCATATTAAAGATTTTTAAATTTGTAATAAGTATGCTTGTGCTTTCAATTATTTTGCTTTCCCCTTTATCTTTTTTCTGCTTTTATTTTATTTGAATATTCTTTTTTTTTTTTTATCATAACTAGATGGCACCACAACAGAATTTGTCACGATTTTGGAATTTTTATCATTCAATAATAGATCCAATTTCTTTTTAAACCTGTTTAATGGATGAGAAATGATAGTTTACAAATAAGAAATGATAAATTCAAGTTTGTTAACATTATAATTAATGTTTGGTGTTAAAATTTTTAATTGAAATTATTAAATTATAATTATAACTATATTTATAAAACAAAAAATGAGAAAAACAAATGTAGCGCATTCAGGTATCGATCCCGAGCCCTCGGATCAGCCGGCAAACGCCATGCCAACTGAGCTACGACTAACCTGTCATTTTTGCTGTGAAGTAAGTATTTAAGTTGTCTACTAATATTAGACCCCCTGGTTTTTCAAGAACTAAGGGGCAATGGACAAAATCCGTTGAACCTGACACTAAGGTGTGTCTACCCTACAACATATATTAAAATAATCAAAATCTGTGATTAACAAGGTTGTCCCTCTCCTTGTCAGTTCCTCTTTCACTTTCACACGGATAAAAAAAATATCTTAACCGCAGTGATGTTCCGTTGAGATAAAATAAAAGAATAAAATAGAAGTGAATGTCTTTCGCGTCGCAGCCACCAATATGTAATGCATATTTTCTCAGCCTCTTGGCTTGCATTAATAATCAATCCTCACACTTGTATTTTGTCGGATAAAAGCCATATGCCCCTTGCTGACTAATTTCACCTGTCGTTAAATCTGTAACGTGCATCTAATATCACGTGTTAGCTATTTCTTTAAGTCACCCTGCTTTATCGCAGGAATTTTAATTCTTGTACCATATAGCCCGCCATGGCGTAGGTTGAGTTCTATGTAATACTTCGGGATACTTCTAATTCCTTTGTCCTTGCCACCCATATTCACCGCCAATATAGTACATATGTTCCTATTCATCTCGCCAATGAGTGAGTGATTGTAATGAATATTTTATCAGTACTCCCTCTGAAATTGAACGTGACGGACCTCGGCTTTCCGCCGTTCGGGGCCGCCCCATCGGGCAGTCTTGTGTTTGACTTCTCCCCGTCTCTCTGTACAACTTCACGGCACTCCTTCTAAAAGTTCTTTATAATAAAAAGTTTAAGTCTCCTTTTTTTTTTTTTTTTTTAATGCTCTGTGAGTCTGGGTATACGAAATAACTGTCACCCCCACCCCCCATATACACAAAAGTAAAATAACTAGAGAACAGGAATTCTGCTTTTTTAGGATTTACTGTAGCCCCCCGGAATTTCCATTACTTCATTTTGTTCTGGTGGACTGGTGTTTTCTATTATTATGAAACAGCCATTATAAATGAAGCGTTAGGTGAAGATGAAAGAGAAGTCGTAAAAAGTTAGAACTCTGATTTTCTGGTCAGAATGGGAAAAAATGGCCATTTTTTTTTTTTTTTAAGAAATTATGCCCATTTTTTTTTTTCCATTCTGACCAGAAAATCAGAGTTCTAACTTCGTACGAATGCTCTTTCATCTTCACCTAATGCTTCATTTATAATGGCTGTTTCATAATAATAGAAACCACCAGTCCATCAGAAGGAAATAACTCGATTAAGCGGGACTCGGATAATCGGGACTCTACTGCAAAACATATTTCAATTTTATGACTTAAAGCACACGCTTTTATTTATGTAAAATGACGTCATTTGCATTAATATAGATACTTAAAATTAAATATAGTTTTTAATAGCTATATGTTTTATCATAAATCATTCATTTATATTTTTCTCAAAATAGCACGTATTTTAATTTTTTTTTCAATTTTTATGAGAAAGTGGCAACAAGAAGATATAATTGCTATTTTTCAACCATTTTTCCTTTACTTTCTACAGAAATGGCGTACTTGAGTTGCCAAAATGAAACAAATGTCGCTAAAAACTACAAAAAAATTAAAATTTCAAGAACAAATGGAGATGCAGTTTTCAAACAAGTTGCATTAAAAAGTACTCCCCCCCCCCCCAATACGACGGTATAAAGATTGAAAATGTACGATGCTTATAAGTTTTTAAAAATGCTGTAGAACATTTAATCGCACACTAATACATCTGTTTTGTATATTGCTAGCGTCTGTAAGGTAACGTTATTTTTTGGAGACAAAATAAGCTGGGAGAAAGAAATAGCATTCCGTCCCGGGGGCTAAAAACAACACAGGTTTTGTGACACAGTGACTTTTTCCTGATTCCAAAATTGAAGGAAACAGAACATCGGGAACAGGGTTATCTTCGAACAGCGGTGTAAAAACAGCTGCGCATAACTGTCTCAGTAGGCACGGACGTTATTTCATGCAAGCTGTGTTTAAGAACAAACATTGCATTTAGATAAATGCCAAAATAGAGTTGGCGATTAAGTGGAAAAGTGATCGGCATGTTTGCACCTTAATTCCATTTTCTATTTTCTATTTATTGTTACGAAATAATTTAGTATTGCCTTTCTAACTTTTTTTAAATATTTCCTCGTAATAAGTATTTACTAATATTAAAAATGCACCTTATTTATTACATTTGAATTTAAATTTTTTCACCTTCAAATGTTTCACTGTTGTGCAACTTGGCATATTGTTTTTATGCTGTAAGCACAGTTGGACAAAGAAAGCCAGAATATACCATAGATTTTAATCATTAAGTTGTTCGAGAGGGCGAAAATGAAAAAAAAAACCTGACTTTTAAAGGTCTTATTTGAATCTGTGTTCAAATAAATTATCATACGATGTCTTCTTCATGTTGGAATTGTACCGAACTCCGAAACTTTCAATAGAAACACCTAATTGCGGTATGAATATTGATTTTTCTGTGAAAATGTTCTTTAAATAAAAAACTGGAGCTCATTCTGTCAAGTAGTTATGAATCATGGAGTTTAAAATTTGGATGGCTTAAAGATAAATCCATCTGTGATTTTTTCAATATATATTGTAATGTGGGTTGTTTTTAAAACATATCTCAAGAACTACCTGACGGAATTATATGTATTTTTGTGCTTGTCTATTTAAATTTCAAGAAAATTTATTTCTCTTAGACAATTAACAGTAACAATTTTTTAATTCTTTTGAAATGGCAGTTCTATATTTTAAATAAAATGTATATTATTTCTGTTGTCAAAGATGCCTTTTTCTGAACTAGTATGTAGCGTACAAAGGTGAATAAGGAATCATTGTATGGTATTTTTTACCCATATCTGACACTGCACACTGAATTTAATTTATATTTAACCTACAATGATGAATGGTGTATAATTGGATAGGATTTTTTTAAAACATGTGATATTTCGCACTGAATTTTATTAAATAACTTTAGTTGTTTAAAATTTTACATAAATAAAAAAAAAAATCGGGGTATACTGGATGCTGGGATGCCGGCGGGAATAAAGGAACAGGTAACGGAGGTGGCGGTGCAGCTAAGTGTGAATTCTTCTCACGGGTTTACTGGTTTTATATAAATAAAAAAAAAATGAATTGCAAAGCATAGATTTTTTAACTGAAACAGGAAAACTACAGCTTCAACTTTAACATTATTTATATATCATAAATGCAATTTAAATGTAAAAACACAGCTTAATTTCCAACGATATTTACATGAAATGCTAAAATTAGATTTAAAAGTAAATAAGAAGTTTCAAATATGTTTCTAAGGCATTTTAAATAAAACATGTAAAAAAATCTTTTGAAAGTTTTTTTTTTTTTTTTTTTTTTTTTTTTTTTTACTTTAGTAAAAAAAAGTTTAGCTCGTCACTTTTTGCCAAAATTCCATTAAATTAATTATGCCACTAAAGTAAAATAATTTTAGTAGATTATATTCTGTAAAGGAAAAATAAAAAATAATTTCACACATATGTTTAAAAAGTTGTGCTAGCAAGAGTTATTTATTTTACTTATGTTTCTTTCAATGCACAAGTATATAAAAGCAATAAAAGCACACTTTATATATTCTTAAGTACCTTAATTACATTATGTAAGATCTCTCATTGCGTATAATAGAATAATTAAATTAGTCGTGGAAATATTTTCTTTTTTAATCCACAAATTGCGGTAACATATGCATTAAAAAAACAAAAAACAAAAAAAAACTTTATTTTATTTTAGATTTAGTTAATATAATTAGTCTTTCCAAAAAAAAAATTGTTTTTTTTTTTAACTATTTTAACAATGATATTCTGTGTTTTTAACATATTTCGACACTGAATACTATCTTCATTATAATCGTCAAAGTCTTATAATTAAATAGTACTACTTTCGAACAAAAAAGTACATCTGGAACTGTCGAAAAGATATAATTCAATTCTTTAATAAATAAATGTATAGATAATGACTGTTGTAATGATTTATATAAAACTAAAATTATTTTTAAAAAATAATTTCCTCGCAGTAAAAATCGTGCCGCTGTAATATTAATAAAGACTTTTTCTGCTATATATTTATGAATTTATAATCCTTATTTTTGAAATTGATAAATTTTCTTCTTAATAATAAAAATTCCAATGCACTGTAAAACATTGAAGAAACGTTTCTTTATGTATCATAAAAGCTTTAAAAATTTACTCTTATTTCCAAAAACTGTTTAGAATTAGCAGTGATTCCGAAAAAAATTGCCATAATCTTAAAAAAGTTACTATAATATACTTAAATTGAAGATTTAACATCGATTCGATAAACATTGTTTTATATTGATATGGGTCATTCTTCAAAAAGTGTAACATTTCCGTCACACGCATTTTATAGTGAAATTTTTAAAGAATTATTCATTTAACTATAGTTTATAATTGCAATAAAATTATGTCTATTTATATGAATACCCGCCTTTTTTATAATAATTTTTAATTTATTATTTTTTGGGGTCACAGTATGTGATTTCTCACGACTGTGGCATGTCACACACCTTGTGTGGCTGTTAATATCTTGTTTAATTAAAAAAAATATATTTACATATTTATTATTCCTTCTACAGGTGTCTCAAATACTAAATATTTAAGCATATTTAAAATTTTTATATTATGATTTAGTTTATTTTAGTTGAACAATTAATTTTATAACACAATAAATTCTCATCTCCATTAAAGAAACATAAAATGCCATTTTTCACTCATAGACGGCAGTACTGGCGTCACATTTTATTTCCCATGAAACAAGTCATCCATCTTGTTTACTTACAGCTATACAGAAGTTTTGAGTTTTTAGTTGAGAGATAAGAAGATAGATTTTGTTTTTAATTATTTGAACACTGAATTTAATTTATATTTAACCTACTATGATGAATGGTGTATAATTGGATAGGATTTTTTTTAAACATGTGATATTTCGCACTGAATTTTATTAAATAACTTTAGTTGTTTAAAATTTTACATAAATAAAAAAAATCGGGGTATACTGGATGCTGGGATGCCGGCGGGAATAAAGGAACAGGTAACAGAGGTGGCGGTGCAGCTAAGTGTGAATTCTTCTCACGGGTTTACTGGTTTTATATAAATTTTCAAAAAAAAAAAATGAATTGTAAAGCATAGATTTTTTAACTGAAACAGGAAAACTACAGCTTCAACTTTAACATTATTTATCTATACTCCTATTATAAAGAGGAAAAAATTGTTTATTTGTCAGAGGTAAGCTCTGGAACTACCGAACCGATTCCAAAAGTAATGGTATCAAAATGATGGTGTTAGTCCAACTTAGAACATAGGCTATATCTTATATCGGTGTCACTACCCCAAAGGGGGTGTAGGAGCAAAAAACGTTCTAAAAATGCGATTTTAGCGTTACTGAAGGGCCTAGAAATATGAAATTTTAAATATTAGTTATTTATAAGATATAAATGATGTCTAAGAACAGTTCATAAACAATTCGAATTTTAAAAGGGGTGAAAATGCACAAAAAGCGTTCTAAAAAACGTTCTAAATGGTAGTTTCTACAAAATCTCAGGAAATACCAAACCGATTTAAAAAATATTGGTGTCAAAATGATGGCGACAACGCTTGCTCCAAGATAGGCTATGTTTTATGTCGGTGTCACTACCCCAAAGGGAGTGTAGGAGCAAAAAACGTTCTAAAAATGCAATTTTAGCGTTACTGAAGGGCCTAGAAATATGAAATTTTGAATATTAGTTACTCATAAGATATAAATGATGTCTAAGAACAGTTCTTAAACAATTCGAAATTTAAAAGGGGCGAAAATGCACAAAAAGCGTCCTAAAAAACGTTCTAAATGGTAGTTTCTACACAATCTCAGGAAGTACCGAACCGATTTAAAAAATATTGGTGTCAAAATGATGGTGACAACGCTTGCTCCAAGATAGGCTATGTTTTATGTCGGTGTCACTACCCCAAAGGGGTGCAGGAGCAAAAAACGTTCTAAAAATGCAATTTATGTGTTACTGAAGGCCCTAGAAATATGAAATTTGAAATATTAGCTATTTATTAGATATAAAGAATTTCTAAGAACAGTTCTTAAACAATTCGAAATTTGAAAGGGGTGAAAATGCGCGAAAATCGTTCTAAAAACTTTCTAAATGCCGATTTGTCGACAATATCTCAGGAAGAATGAATCTGCTTTCAAACGTAATGGTAGGAAATTGATGCTGAGAGCCCCTGCTCTAACATAGACGCTATGTTAGATATACTATCACCGATATACTATCACCAAGACGTTTCAGGAACAAAAAAGCGTTCTAAATTTCGATTTTTGTGATCGGTAGGGGCTAGCAACTTAAAATTAGGCAAGGTACATACATATTTA
Source organism: Maratus speciosus (assembly GCA_963932465.1). NCBI lineage: Eukaryota > Metazoa > Arthropoda > Arachnida > Araneae > Salticidae > Maratus > Maratus speciosus. The sequence goes on from OZ010795.1 coordinate 423,862,908, forward strand.
TTAGATATAAATTATCTTTAAGAACAGTTTCGAAAAAATTGGAAATTTAAAAAGGGTCGAAAATGCGCGAAAAGCGTCCTAAAAATGTTCTAAATTGCGATTTCTACCCAATCTAAGGAAATATCAAAGCTATTTCAAAAGTAATGGTTACAAATCAATGGTGACAGTCCCTGCTATAACATGGGTTATATTTTATGTTGCTGTCACTACCATCTGAGGGTTGCAAAAGCAAAACATGTTCTAATTTGCGTTTTTTGCACAACTGAGGGGTCTAACACTAAGTATGGCATGGTATTTACTTACAAGATGCAACTGCTTTCTAAGAACAGTCGAAAGAAAATTCTAAATTTAAAAAAATGAAATGAGTGAAAAGCGTTATAAATTACAATTCTTAAGCAAACTTATAAATTACCAAACCGATTAAAAAAATAATGATGAAACATTTTGGTGATTGAACCTGCTCACACATAAGCTATATTTTATGTCTGTTCCACTACCACCAGAGGTTTCCAGGAGCTAAAAACTTTCTAAATTGCGATTTCTGTGATACTGAAAAGACTAGAAACTTTAAATATGACATGGTGGGTACTTATAAAATATAAATGCCCTCGAAGGAACGTCGAAAATAAATTCGAATTAAAAAGGGGTGAAGCGAAGGGGAGGTGCGAAAAGCATTCTAAAAAATTCTAAATTACGATTCTATGCAATTTCAGGGAATATAAACCGATTATAAAAGTAATAGTTGCGAATCAATGGTAACAGTCTCTGATCCTACACAGGCTATATTTTATGCATGTGATTCTACCACCTAGGGTTCACAGGAACAACAAACGTTCTGAAAAAGGGCTTTAAAAGCTTTCTAAATTACGTTTCTGTGGAATATTAGGAATTAACAAACCAATTTCAAAATTAATGTTGGCAAATTAATGGTGACAGTTCCTGTTTCAACACAGCCCGTTATGTTGAGAGATGTGGTAGGACTTGGAATTTGACATGATGGTTAATTTTAAGATGTAAGAAGATGGTTTCTAAAAAATTCAAAACTTCAAATGAATACTGAAATGAGCGTATTAATTGAGCATAAAAATTTCAAAATATTTTCTAAATTATCATTTATTTAGTTTTAATTCATTTTATTAATTTAAGTCTCATTTCTGCCTAATGCAGTGTAATAATGATGTTTAATCAAACTGTGTTTTAAATAGTAATTTTTGAATTATTCCTAAAAGTAATAAGTACCTTTTAATAAAATAAAATATTACCTTTTAATAAAATAAAAATTTAGTTAGTACCTTTTAATAAAAATTAGACATATAAATATCACTTGGCATATTTCAAATATTACGCGAGCAAAGCCGCGAGGTTTGCTAGTATATCATAAATGCAATTTAAATGTAAAAACACAGCTTAATTTCCAACAATATTTACATGAAATGCTAAAATTAGATTTAAAAGTAAATAAGAAGTTTCAAATATGTTTCTAAGGCATTTTAAATAAAACATGTAAAAGAATCTTTTGAAAGTCTTTTACTTTAGTAAAAAAATGTTTACCTCGTCACTTTTTGCCAAAATTCCATTAAATTAATTATTCCACTGAAGTAAAATAATTTTAGTAGATTATATTCTGTAAAGGAAAAATAAAAAATAATTTCCCACATATGTTTAAAAAGTTGTGCTAGCAAGAGTTATTTATTTTACTTATGTTTCTTTCAATGCACAAGTATATAAAAGCAATAAAAGCACATTTTTTATATTCTTAAGTACCTTAATTACATTATGTAAGATCTCTCATTGCGTATAATAGAATAATTAAATTAGTCGTGGAAATATTTTCTTTTTTAATCCATAAATTACGGTAACATATGCATTAAAAAAACAAAAAAAGAAACTTTATTTTATTTTAGTTTTACTTAACTTAATAAAATTAGTCTTAAAAAAAATAAATAAAAATAAACGTTTTTTTAACTATTTTAACAATGATATTCTGTGTTTTTAACATATTTCAACACTAAATACTATCTTCATTATAATCGTCAAAGTCTTATAATTAAATACTACTACTTTCGAACAAAAAAAGTGTATCTGGTACTGTCGAAAAGATATAATTCAATTCTTTAATAAATAAATGTATAGATAATGACTGTTGTAATAATTTATATAAAACTAAAATTATTTAAAAAAATAATTTCCTCGCAGTAAAAATCGAGCCGCTGTAATATTAATAAAGACTTTTTCTGCTATTTATTTATGAATTTATAATCCTTATTTTTGAAATTGATAAATTTTCTTCTTAATAATAAAAATTCCAATGCACTGTAAAACATTGAAGAAACGTTTCTTTATGTATCATAAAAGCTTTAAAAATTTACTCTTATTTCCAAAAAATGTTTAGAATTAGCAGTGATACCGAAAAAAAAATGCCGTAATCTTAAAAAAGTTACTATAATATACTTAAATTGAAGATTTAATATCGATTCGAAAAACTTTGTTTTATATTGATATGGGTCATTCTTCAAAAGTGTAACATTTCCGTCACACGCATTTTATAGTGAAATTTTTAAAGAATTATTCATTTAACTATAGTTTATAATTGCAATAAAATTATGTCTATTTATATGAATACCCGCCTTTTTTATAATAATTTTTAATGTATTATTTTTGGGGGGTCACAGTATGTGATTTCTCACGACTGTGGCATGTCACACACCTTGTGTGGTTGTTAATATCTTGTTTAATTTAAAAAAGTATATTTACATGTTTATTATTCCTTCCACAGGTGTCTCAAATACTAAATATTTAAGCATATTTAAAATTTTTATATTGTGATTTAGTTTATTTTAGTAGAACAATTAATTTTATAACACAATAAATTCTCATCTCCATTACCGAAACATAAAATGCCATTTTTCACTCATAGACGGCAGTATTGGCGTCACATTTTATTTCCCATGAAACAAGTCATCCATCTTGTTTACTTACAGCTATACAGAAGTTTTGAGTTTTTAGTTGAGAGATAAGAAGATAGATTTTGTTTTTAATTATCAAGTGTGATTATTGAGAACTCTCACCTCCGTGAACTTGAAGTTGAGGTATATAAAACAATGTAACAATACAAGTTTGCCCTTTATAATATGCTTAACATCTACAAATTGTAATACCAAAAAAAAAAAAAAAATCTTTTCTTGAAAAAAAGCATACATTAAACATATTTTCATAGAATATTCTTCCTCTCCGTGAGTCTCACCTCCGTGAATTAAAGCTTATCTCCGTGAATAAGGTTATATATATAAATTTTTTTTTATATTTATGAGTAAACTAATTAAAATTAAGTAAGACCTTTGTTCATGGTAACTTCTAGTAAGTAAAAGTTTGATATAAAAATGAAAAAAAAAAAAAAAAAAAAAAAAAAAAAAAAGTAAACGCAAGGTTTTGAAATTGAAAAATAATTTTTATTGAAAAGGTACAGTTTCTGGAGAACGATCCATATTCAAACTCGAAACAGAATTCAAGAACCTTCCTTGATTAACGGAAACATTTCTGATTTAATATGGATTCTATTTTAGGTATTATTTTTTCTTAAATGTTAAGAAATAGTTCTTTAATTTTATTCAAAACATATCATTAATGCAGATACATTGGCAGGTTTATGAATAAATAAAATGGTAGATAAGTAAATGCAGAAATACATTTGTAAGCTGAACTTGTCTTTATTACATATATTGCATGTTTATATTTTTTTCGATACTGTAAGTTTTTAAAATGAAAATATAGTATGATTGGACTAGTAACAATACTAGCATCTAAACATCAGATCTCATCTAAAATATCAGTCTAAGATCTGTAAATATATATCGAATATCTTGACAATAGTAGTTTTTACAAAATGATTTATTTCACTTTACTATATAACATTACACTATTTAATAATTTATTACAATGCTCGCATAAGGGGGAAAAAGCATACCTTCTTAGATTATGTACCTGTTAGTAAGCATGCTAATTAATGAATCACATATGCATTTACTTGTGCACGTGACAGAACAATATTAGTTTCTTTGCCTTTTGATAAATGGAGACGAAATTTGGTGGAGTAATCTTTAGAGAAAAATGACGTCTATAGTCAATTTTGTTTAAATTACTTTATTATTTATTTATTTGTAGTCATAAAATAAATTAGCAAATTCACATTTATTTCCCCCTTTTCTAACTTTTCTTATTAAAAATATGTAATTAATATCTAACAAAAACATAGCTGTGAAAAAAGGGAGCCAAGTTCTGTAAAGACAATGGCAAGAAAAGAAGTGATATCTAAGTGGGTGCCAAGTTCAAATAAAATTCACCCAAACTTACCTACTGAAGTATTATAGCATTTTTTAAATTGTTTAGAAATAAAAATTATTGATAGCATATTAATAATAAATCTAGAACTTGGCAAGTTTTTACCTACAAGTCATTTATTTTTATTAATGACATTATTATATCTAAACTTGTTATTTCATATTTGGAACCTTCATTTGAGTGAGCTCCTTCCCCTTGAAGGATGGTGGGATAAAATATATCCCACCTAAATTTAACTGCAAAATGCCACATTGACACTAGAATTCAGGACTAAAAAGTTTAATTTTATTAAATACGTGAAAAGAAGCTTTTACCCATTTTAAAATAAATTTGTTTTTAAATTCTGGTGTGATTGAATCATTTCAGCATGTCACGAATAAAAGCTCTTTGCCCCTGAAGGGTTAACGAGGTGCAGTCTCTAGAGGGATGACCAAGAACAAGCGTAAAGGTATCTGTCTCTTTCTCAGGCCTTTTAGTCTGTTTGCATTGAGGTTTCCGAAGGATGGGTGCTAGAGTGATAACCAAAGACGAGCGGGAATGTATTTGTGTATTTATTGGTTTATCAAATCTTTAACATGAGTCATTTGTTTATAATAATAACTATATTAATTTTTTATAATGTCATTGTTGTTAATATTAACATCATCATTTTATTAAGACATGAAATTGATAGGCATAACATTTATCAAAAACTTGCCAAGTTCTAGATTTATTATTAATATGCTATCAATAATTTTTATTTCTAAACAATTTAAAAAATGCTATAATACTTCAGTAGGTAAGTTTGGGTGAATTTTATTTGAACTTGGTACCCACTTAGATATCACTTCTTTTCTTGCCATTGTCTTTACAGAACTTGGCTCCCTTTTTTCACAGCTATGTTTTTGTTAGATATCATTACTTTTTGTACAGTTGCAATATATTTAGACACTTTACTTAATGCTTTTTAATGTGTTTACATGAGACTATTTTATTCGCCAAGCAACATTCAATTTTAATTTAAATTTCCTATAACAAACTATTTGGCTGTCAATTTGCGGCAGAAATCTATATTTTAATACTGCTACACTGAATGCATGTTTTAAAACGAAATGTATTGATTCGAAATTTTTATTGTTTCTGAAACAGCAATTCCTATTAAATTTCTATGTTAAATTTTCCTATTCAATTTTCCAATTAAATATCCTATAGCGGGGCCTGCTTTTTTGTACTGAAAATGAAAAATAAAGTAATGTGCTTATGCCACACTATGTATCATTCATCCATGGGTGCAGGCAAAGAGGCAGTGCAGAGGAAGGACACTGACCCTCCCTGGATTTTCAAATTTAATTAACTAAATAAACTTTTCTCTGATGATTTTGAAAATAACAAGTGGGTAAGTGTGATCACAGATCGCACAGAGGGTTTCGTTTAATATTCCTTTCAAAACACTTTATCATTTTAAAAAATCTGTTAGTTCCACATTTCGCAACCAGGGGCGCACTCTATTCTAAACAAACCTCTATCCGAATGAAACTCCGTTTTACATACTATCCGTAGATATTTTAGTCGAGGGGATTGAGCCTATAGCACCCGAGATAAATAGGTGCCTCTGGCGATAAAAAGTGGAACTAAAATATGTAAGACTATGGAGCATAATATGAAAGAATGGTCAAAGGGTTGTCGGCAAAAGTTGGAAAAGTGCTCCCCCGCGTGAAAAGGGCGGAGGTTAGAAAAATTGCTTAAAATACACAAGTTAGAGCCCGGAGGAGTAAATAATATAAGACTTTTTGAAAATTTTATGATTTGTCGTGTGGTCTGAGGTATTCAGCTATACGTATGAAAAAAGTCATGTCTCCAACTTAATTAATGACTCCCTTAGAAAGAATTGCTTAAAATACATATGTGGTAGCTCAAAGGGTTAAGCATAGGACTTTTTCAAGATTTTATGATTTGTCGCCTGGCCTCAGGTGTTCTGCTATAAGTATGCAAAATTTCAAATCTGCAATTTAATAAGGGGCTCAGTTAGAAAGAATTGCTTAAAATACGCATGTGGAAGCCCAAAGGGTTAAATGTACGACTTTTTCAAAATTTTATGATTTCTCGTTTGATGTGAGGTGTTCAGCTATAAGTATGTACAATTTCACGCCTCCAACCTAATTACTTAGAAAGGATTGTTTAAAATACACATGTGAGACCCCAAAGGGTTAAACTTACAACTTTTTCAAAATTTTATGATTTGTCATTTGATGTGAGGTGTTCAGCTATAAGTATGCAAAATTTCACGCCTCCAACCTAATTAGAGGCTCACTTTGAAAGAATTGTTTAAAATACACATGGGGGAGCCCAACGGGATAAATGTACGACTTTTTCAAAATTTTATGATTTGTCGTTTGATGTGAGGTGTTCAGCTATAAGTATGTACAATTTCACGCCTCCAACCTAATTACTTTGAAAGGATTGTTTAAAATACACATGTGAGACCCCAAAGGGTTAAACTTACAACTTTTTCAAAATTTTATGATTTGTCATTTGATGTGAGGTGTTCAGCTGTAAATATGTATAATTTCACGCCTCCAACATGTATAGTTTCTGAGAACGGGCTCTGTGACGGACAGAATATCTCAATTTGTTGATTTTCTGTAAGCAAGTAAACCCAGATAAACCCCCAGTAAGTAGATAGGTTTACAATGGAAGTCTATGAGAATTTGGCGAAATATTACAGGTATCGCCAAGGTGGCGTCACTTTTGGCAACTGATTTTGGTCGCCAAATTTGGCGATATATCGCCATGTTGGCGAGAAACTTGGCGGTATTTGGCGACAGAACAGCGTCCGCTCCTACGCAAATTAAAATTTCGCCTAATAGATGCAATGGTAAAGTAAAAATGGGCACCCCTAGGTTGGTAATTCATCGATTTTCACAATTTTTTTATTTTTTTCCTTAGTTTTATAGTGTAAACGAACTTCGCACCAAATTTGAAGTCTGTAGCTGCAGTAGATATACGAGATCTTTTTGATGAGTGAGTCAGTCAGTCAGTCAGTCAGTGGTAAAATTATCGATTATCAGACATTTTCAAATGTCATTATCTCGGAAACTAATTACGCGTTATTTATAAAATTTTGGATTTTAGGTAATTAGGGTGGCCTTACTACCCATTTCGTATAACAAGTACGTAGGTCTCATAGATTTTCAGTTGTAGAGCATTGAAATTTGATGAAAACAGCTCGAAATGGTTCGTGTAAATAACACACGGCTATGTCAGGCGAACTTGGCTGACACACTGCCGTGTGTCTAGATATCTTGAAAAACTTAGATAAAAAAAAAAAAATGATTTCTTATACTTCCGAAAACCTTTTTATTTAAGCATTACAATTTAAAGATTCTGTGGTAACTATTGCTTTAAATCTTATAATAAACCTTCAGCTGTATGAAGTATAAAGGATAGTGAATTTGTTATTTATCTTTGAATAAAACTTATAAATACAGTGTATTAGGACGTATAATCGGCTCTATTGTATGACTCGTACAAAATAATTCAATTTAGATACGTGTTTTTAATTTTTACGTATAATCGCCTTATTAATATTAACATTTTCTTAATTTTATGTATAATCGACTACTTTTTAGAAAGAAACATTTATGAAATGGACAGCATAAAAGTACATAAAAAAATTATAATTTAAAAACCAGAATAAAACAAAAGAGAAAATGATTGCGTCATTCACACATTATGAAAATAAAGCCACCATATACACCAGGAAACACTTCACTGTTTAAAAAAGTGAAATATTATGCCTAAATGAGCAATTTAGAAAACGAATAACTCATTTAAAAAGTCAATTATCCGAATTCATTTGTGTAGTTCGGTATTTGATATATTGATTTCTATAATTATACTACATAGTGCAGGGGAAAAGGTAATTATGATAGATTATAAGATAAGTTAATCATGATAGATAGCTATTAATCAGATCAAGTATAGTGGAAAGTAGTTAATAATAATATCATTGCGTTATGAATTTGGAATAGCTAAAGGATTAGAATTATTAACCCATCACTTAATATTAAAAGAGATTACACATAACTAATAATAAATAAATAAACATTTTCCTATTTGTTACTATGCACACAAAATTTTATACATATTATACACATTACACAATGCAAAATACAAACCTTATATTTATACACAAAAAGAAAATTATATGTACAGATTACGTAGAAAGAAATAGCATTACCATCATCATTATTCTGCAATACATTACTGAAATTTTATACATTTATATTAATTGGAAAGATTTAAGTTTTAAAATGAATGGAAATCAACAGAAACAACACAAATTACAAGTCAGATACCCGTGGAAAAAATTACTATGTATCTAATATAATCTCATAAATTCTATAGAGATCTAAATGTATACCAAGTTATTCATTCAATTAAGAAATCACAAGAATTAAAATGAAGATTTTTTTTTAGTGTAGAAAAACATTTTTATCTTATAACTAGCTTTTTTTTTATTATTTATTAAACTTCATACAATTTCTTTAAAAAAATTTAAGAATTAATCTTGCCAGATTGTAAAACTAAAAGTTACCCATCTTTAAGAGAAAGGAAAACATGTTTAAATTTTGTATAAATCATAATAGCAATGTGTAGATTAATACCACTGATCTGAGCTAACGGACCAGACAGCCTAAGTCAGACAAAAGAACAAAAATAATGACGTCTCATCATTTTTATATCTACAGAAGCATAACTACCATAAAGCATAGATATATATAAATTTTGAATAATAAAGATGTTACCGCTTTTTTTTTTATAAAAAATAGGCATACTAAATTTACAATATTTAAAATAACTTAAGAGATTAAGATTTAAATACAATTTTCAATATTAGGTCTTAAAGGTTTTTTTAAGAAGAGTTACTGACATGGAGTGTTTTTTCCAAAGGTTGATTGCCAACAATTCTAGATACTACATAATTGTCATTACGAGCAATCTTAATTATCTCCCAAGGACCAATGTACCTCTCAGTGAGTGAACCAGACCGCTTAAAACTTTCCATAAAAACCTTATCGCCCAGTTTTAATTTGGTTTGATTCTCCCTTTTGTGTTTTTCTGGTAAACAGCAAAATACTGTTCTTCATTTACTGAAATTTGTTGTTTCATTTCATTTAACATTTTTTTTATATTGTCTTGATATGTTTTAAAGCTCTCTACAAATTTTGGTACCTCTACAGAATCAAGTGGAGTGTTAAGAGATCTTCCAAAAAAAATTTCAGCCGGAGTGAATTGAGTTGCAGCATGTATTGAATTATTGTAGTGGAGTTTGAAATTTAGTAAGTTGCTAGACAAGTTCAATACATTGTTAGACATTGAAGATAAGCTCTTTTTCATTGTCTTGTGGACCCGTTCAATCAATCAATTCGATGATGGAAAGTAAATGGAAGATTTCCTGTGATCTATGCCCAAGTTTTCTAAGAAATTGTCAATTTCTTCTGAAATTAGGTTTGGGCCATTATCTGTTTGAATTATTTTTGCTATTCCAAATCTAGCAAAGTACTCATTGAGGCATCTTATAATAGTTGCAGATTTTACATTGGCTAAAGGAATAGCTTCTAAATATCTTGAATAATGATCTACAATGGTTAGTATAAAGAACTTTCCATCAATAGATCTTGGCAACTTGCCTACAATATCAATTGCTAATTTTTCACCTGGAGCTAAATTTCTTTTTTCTATGTGCTGAGAAGTAGTATGTTTTGGTTTTGATTTGTTTGCAATACACTGATCACAATTCTCACAAAAACTTTTTGTATCAGAAAACATACCTCTCCAGTAAAATTTTTTATTTATGAAATCATAAGTTTTCTTAGTGCCAAAATGTGGCGAATGAGCGATTTCTATGCAACTGTTGATTAGAGATTTTGGAATAACTATTTTGTTAACAATTGAATTAGATTTATTTTTATGTCTGTATTTGTACATAAGCAGTTTAGTATGAGAATCAACAAAAAAATTCATTTTAGTTTTCTTATCGTTATTATTAATTTTATCAATTATGTCTTGAATTTCACTGTCCTGTGATTGTGAAATCTTTATATTATTTTGTGTGAGAGAGTTGTCTGTGGGGAAAATATTTATGTTATTGACTGCCTTATTCTCAACTTCCATTCTGGAAAGAAAGTCTGCAGGGTTACTCTTGCCAGGTATGTGACTTAAATCATACTGAAATTGTCCAAGATACAATAACCACCTAACCACAATATCAGGTTGTTTGTCTGGCTGAGTGTGATATGTTAGCGGTTTAGCATCTGCAACAATCGTGAATTTTTCACCATACAAATATTTGTAGAAATGCCTGCAAGATGCAAAAATGGCCAAAAGTTCTCTACGAATAGATGGATATCTTGACTCAGCTTGTGAAAGCTGTCTCGAGAAAAATTCAACAGTAAAAATTTTGTCGTCATATTTTTACATAAGAATACCACAATTAGAAATTTTTGATGCATCAGTAACAAAATACAGTTGTTTATTGTCATCTAATTGTTTAAGAGTAGGTTTGTTCAGAATCTCATCTTGTATTCTATTGAAAGCATTTTGGCAGACCTCAGTTCAAACAAAAGTTGTATCTTTACGTGTCAAGGCAACAATTGGCTGAATGATTTCTGGATAGTTAAAGATCATGTGCCTGAAAAAATTATTCATACCCAAAAATGCTTGTACTTGTTTTAAGTTTTTGGAACAGTAAATTGTGTCACCTTATTAATATTGCTATCAGAGGGTGAAAACCTTGTTGATTAATATTGAAACCTAAGTAAATAACTTGCGATTTACAAATTTGAACTTTTTGGGTATCCAAAGTTAAATTAAATTTTGATAATCTGTCGAAAACAGTTTGAAGCAGATTTAAAAGTTTATCCAGATCATTTTCCGCAACAATAATGTCGTCAAGATAAAATTGTATATTACTACCTACAAGATCACTTATACATTTTGATTAAAGTGTATGGAAATATGAGGTTGAATTTCTACTCCCAAAAAATAATCTTGTTGGCATATAATTCCCTAACTCGCAGCAAAAAGCAAGTTTAGGTTTATCACAATCTTGAAGTTTAATTTGGAAAAAAGGCTGATTTTAAGTCAAGAACACAATAATATTTTTTTTCCAGCAATCTGATGTAGAATCTCCGATATCTTTGGTAAACAAATTTGAAATGATTCCGTTATAGAATTTAATAAACGATAGTCTACACACATGCGGAATTTTTGTTCTTTGGAGTTATGTGCAGATGTTTTTTTTTTCCAAAAAAATTACAGGAAAATTGTAGTTGGAAACTGACGGTTCTATAATCTCTGCTTCTAAATGTTCATTTATTTTCTTTCTTGCAATTTTTTTTTTTTGACATTTTAGGAATTGGATATGGAGGTGTTTGAATGGGGAAATTATGAAGAAGTTTAAATTCAGGAACAGCAGCATCTGTTGAACCCAATGTTTTGCACCTCTTTGAGAAGACTATAGAGTTGTTCACCAGCATTGATATTACTTTAGTTTTATCCTGATCATTTAAATGGCTTAAATCAAAATCATTGACATTGAGATCTTCCCTTCTAAGTTTATGAATTTCTGATAAGTTTAAGGAATTTACTTGTAAAACTTCAGATTTACTAGGATCAATAATATCAGTGTCATCAAAATCTTTTATTGTGCCAATTTTGAGTTGTTTTCTTAAATGAATTACTTTATTTGAGTAATTTTCTACTATAGTGAATATGAATGTTTTGTTTACAACTTTATTTATCGATTCAGAAATAGAATAATTTAGTTTGGTTTCAATGGGTGTCAGATTTAAATGTTTAGTATTAGCAAAATATTTTGGAATCTGCAGTTTTATAACTGAAAAGGAATTTGGTAGAATTTTCACATTGTCAACAGATTTAGCATAATGGATTTTATCTTCTCATTTTACTATATTGTTGGAAATTAATTTTGGAGAAGATTCAGAAAATTTGAATTTATTGTTACCCATGATCAGCTGTTTATCCTGGATGTCCATTAGAATTTTATTTCTTTGCAAGAAGTCATATCCTAGGATAATTTTGTATTTGCACCGCCAATCATTTGGAGTAACAAAAAATTGATTTTCAAACCAAGACTTGTCAATTTTGAATTTTATATTTACTGCTGATAAATAAGGAATTAATGAATTGTTTAGAGTGCTGATCCTGACACACCTGGATATGTCGACACTTGTTGGACCTTACAATTTTCTTTTATAATTTCTAGTACATTGTTTTGTATCAAACTCAGATTTTCTCCTGTGTCGAGGAGAGCGGGAACTTCTTCCTGACCAAATCTTAATACAATAATTGGTAAGTCAGCCTGCTTTTGATCACAAGACATGACAAGCAAAATCTCCTGTTCATCTGTCTGAGTCTGAGTTGAAATGTATTATTTTGTATTGCTATCCGTAGTGTTTTGGAGATTGGAATTTTCTTTCGAAATTATTTCTCTATTGTCTAAGTTATTTCCTGATTAATTTTTATATTTACATTTTGATTTCTTAAGTTTTTTCTTAAATTTGTCATTAACCTTTTTGTACCTAAGATGCTTATTCTTTTTTGGGGTCCTTGTTTTGATATTCTTTTTTACACTACAAGAACCCTCTAATAGTTTAAAGGATGGAGTTCTTGTGTCGAATCCTCTGTGTCATTTCTGTGATTAGACCTCCCACGAGAGTTGTTACACTTAAAAGAATTATCTCTGTAATGATTACCCCTAGAAGAATTACCTCGATAATGATTGCCCCTGGAAGAATAACCTCGAGAATAATTACCTCTTGAGTTTCTGCATCTTTTATTTACTCTGTTGTTTGAAATATGTGAAGTGTTTTGAGTTTTGTTTTTGGCATCTGGAAAATACCAGCAGTTTATTATCAAATGTGGTTTACCACATATCAAAAAAAAAAATTGTGTCCTTAGAATTTGAATTCTCACCAACCTCATTTCGTTTTGTATGCGAAAAGATACCTGTGCCTGTTATATTATTTACAGATTTTGAAGTTATTAATTCCTTGATTTTATCTGTTAATTCCTGAATCTCTGAGTTTGTTTGTACCTCAAAATTGATTAAAGTTGAGATCTCAAATGACATATTGTTGTTTACACTTAATTTGGGACCCTTGAATGCATTCTCAATGTTTACAGCTGCTTCTATTGCAGATTCAAAGTCTCTAGGATTTAATTTCTTAACCTCAATCCTGATGTCCGATCTCAACGACTCAAGAAATTTTTTCAATTTTAATTTTCTAGCTAAATCAGCAATTTGTGCATCGGCATTCTGGTCATTGTTTAAATATTCATTTGTAGCATTTTCAACCTGTTCAGCTAATTCTCTAACTGATTGGGACTGTTTCTGGCTAATGCCTGAAAATCTTTGCTGTTTCTCAGCAAATGATGTTGTTTTGGTATTTTTATTTGCAAGTGCATGTTTTAGTTGGTCGACATCATTCATCTTAGAGGCAATGGGATCCTTTGCTATAAAATTTGGCGCCTGATCCTTGCAGTTTAATTTTAGCACAACTTGTTTTCTGTTGTTATCCCATTCCTCTAAATTTCCTAAATTCTCAAGCTGCTGAATGAAAAAGTTAAAGGTATCTTTGTTGCAAGAGAAATATGGAAGTGAGTTCACTAAACTGACCTGTTGTACCTGATTTCTCCTCATGTTTTCAAATTTTAAAATTAATAATAAATTTCGAAATGCTAACAATATATACAATAGAAAAAATATTACTTGCAAAAATAATAATGACAGTGAAAATAAAAATAATATTACCTTTATGTCTCCTGCAAAAATTTACTCATTTCAAAATACTATCTTAAAACACATCAACATTCACTTAAAATGAGCAGAATTTGAAAATAGAAAAGTGATTTCAAAATAGTAATAATATAATAATAACAGAGGAGAAAAAAGATATATTTTAGAGTTATTTCATAGAAAACCAAGATTCGAGACCTTAAAATTTCAGATTAATTTCTTTAAAAAAAATTTTTTGTCACGGTACCATTATGTAGGGGAAAAGGTAATTATGATAGATTATAAGATAAGTTAATCATGATAGATAGCTATTAATCAGATCAAGTATAGTGGAAAGTAATTAACAATAATAAGATCATTGCGTTATGAATTTGGAATAGATAAATAATTAGAATTATTAACCCATCACTTAATATTAAAAGAGATTAGACATAAATAATAAAACATAAATATACATTTTACTGGATTATTTATTATGACAACATAATTTAAATAAATAGATAGATTTAAACACATAAAAATATTTCTTGACTATACGCATTAATATGTCAATACATTAAGCACAATAATGAATGAATAATCAAATAACCATCATGATAGTTAAAAAAAACTGATCTAGGCCTTTCTGCCCAAGTGATTATCACTGACCATTCTGAGAATTCTATCTCATATCATCACTTAAAATTCAGATTGCAGCCATATTTTGCGTGTTTGATTTCTTTCACTCACAGGGACTTTTGCAAGATCCCTTTGTATTTTTAGCACATGGTACTTGTTACACGAAATCATTGCAATCTCAGAGAATTAATGTATGGATCTTCATATTTTTATATTTAATATATAGTTCTGGACTTGGATTTTTCAAAAAACGATACTTGGACTTTTTATCACAATATAGCACAACTTGAATCGTCTTGAACACGATCGAAAACTAACAATTATAGCCCAACACTATGTCTTCTTCGTACACCATCGCAACCTGGAAGTGTTTTGGCACATTTTTATTTCATATTTCTCAGCACAAAACTTTCATCTCAGCACACCACCTCACAAATTTGATGTTTTTCCACACATTTAAAAATTTACTTGCTATCTTGAAAAAAAAAAAAAAAACAGACGTCAACGCCACAGCAAAGAGATATTTCTATCTCCTCGCTGTGCGCGGCTAACCAATTCGTATCCCCCTCAAGGAATCGTTGCCAAACCACCGTTGAAAGACTAGGGAGAAAAAACCATTCCCCTTCTACTGCTTCCCTGGTCTGACTTCGGAAGAGGGAAAGGGAGATTCATCTGTCACATCTCGCTCTGCGAAGCCTTGCTATTCCTGTGAAAATGCAGATGATTGGTTGCATTCTTGTGTGCGTTCGGAATGTGAATTATGGCTGTGTTCTTTAGAATATATGCTTTCAGTTCACTGTTTATCTTTTAATATGAAGATGCAATCTGTATCGATAAGCTTTTTCTCTACACATAGTATGTGGAAATTTACTTATGTTTAGAAAACACATATCTCGGTAGAAAATTCCACTTTAGCAGATTTCATAAATAAACATAAATGTATTCGAATTTTTGCGTTCAATCCCGTGTATGATTCCTAAATTATACACACCGAGTAATATGACAAAAAATAATTAAATGTAAAATGAAAACCATAACTGAAAACAAATTTCCATCAGTTATTGTTTATGAATAGAACTAAATAGTAACCGAATATTTTTAGTTCTCTGTAAATTTACGAAAAATGATATGAATATAACAATAGTGTAACTCTAGGATAGATGGTCATAGAGGAGAGATGGCCGGTCTAAATAATTCAAAAACTTGATCATATATTGCAACATAAACTTTGTTCGTATGAAATAGTTTATCGAGTTTATTTATTGCGGCGTTCAGCTGTGTCTTTCGATTATAAAAATTAAGTGTAATTTTAAAGCTTATTTAATTTAGTGGTTGAATATTTTTTTTTGACTTAGGTATCTGAATAGTTAGATGTACGTAGGTTATATATATTTTTTACTGTATGGACTTTTAAGGCACGTACGTAATCCAATCTTTAATGCTAAGCCTAAAACAATGGCGTACAATGGTTATTGATGCTTTAAATTGAGCGACCATCAGTCCTTCAATTTCAGGAGAGATGGCCACATGAAATCGAGGAGAGATGGCCACCTTTAATCAATATTTCAAAATTATACTGAGTGAGGATTTCAACTAAATATAATTAAATTTAAAATAATTATATATCGTGTATGTGTATAAATATATTAATTGATATAATTGTTTAAATTTTAACTCATATAAATATTTTAATAATAATAATAATAATATAATAAGACTTAACGATTTGTTTGTTTCAGAAAATATTGAAAAACGTCGGAAAATTTCATATTAGACACTGATAAAATTGATAAATAAACTGGATGAATGAAATAAACCTAAAATTGACGCGAGAAAAAAAAAATAAATAAATAAAAAAAAAAAAAAAAAAAAAAAAAAAAAAAAAAAAAAAAAAAAAAAAAAACACGACACTTCCAGTAGCGAAGAAAACGAAATACATTTAAAATTATTACGTTCTATACATTCCGAGTTAATAGATTTGGATTAGGATGACTGTTTTGGTTGTGCAAAACAATATAATATCACATCCAAAAAGGAAAACTGGACACAATGCATAAGGTAACTGAAGTGGTTCCATGAAACGTGTAAAAATTATCAAGACCTTTGCCAAACATGTGGTAAGATATTACGAAAAGTGAAGTATTGAAATTATACTTCAAATTTTGTTTATTCGAGTTTTATCCACTCATTTTCCATCACATAACCGCATCTTTACAAATTGCTATATATTTTTCATGATTAACTATATGGAATGTGTTATTTGTTTGCTAATTAACTTCACTTTTTTCTTTCTTGTATTGGAAGGCCATCTCTTCTCGGATTTAAGGAGAGATGGTCATTTGCCATTTTAATTTCAATTTTGTTTAACACTTTTCGTTTTCAATATTTAATTATTTTTTGCATAAAATATTATGAGTATACGTATACAAATTTCAAATATGCATAAATGTTTCTTGTATTTGCATTCTAAGAATTTTTATTTCAATCTTAAAATCTATGGCCATCTATCCTAGAGTTACGTTATATAGTAAACATCTTATAATAAACTTTCGTGATGTATATAAATTTCAATATGCTTTACGAAGTGCAAAATTATTAAATGCACTGCAAATGGTTTTATTCCAATGGTCATAGCGTTATTGAATTATTTGAGTACCCCTGTAAAAGAACTATTGATGATACTTTATTTATATTCAAGTTACGAACATGCTGTGAAAAAACCAATAATATATATTAACTATATAATGTTCGATTTTATTTACGCTAGTTAAGCGCGGATTAGTTTTGCCAGGTGTTCCGCATAAATCAGGGTTTTAAATGATTTGGACACCACTAATTTCTTACAGTTAATTTCACTACGTTTAATTCTGTCGTTAGATAAGGTGTAGACAATTACTTTAAAATACTGGTGTCCAGAGCATTTGGAACACCAATTTACGCGGGGCACCTGGCAACATCAGCGCGGATAGACAGGCAGACGGATTGACGATTACTATGATGGAAATTATTAAAAGTAAAATAAAAAAAGACCCAGCGGAAAATGCAATACGTGAACTTTTCTTACCGTATGTAGTCGAAACTAATCTTCGCAGAAGTATTATTTTTCTTATGCTTCTGAATGAATATATGAAAATACATTTAGCTGAAAAAATAAATTTACAAAATTTCTAAAATAGGGTCTATTATTATTTATTCAATAATTTAACAAAATATAAATTTATACACTGTAGCATTGATTTATCAAGAGAAATAAATACTAATCAATGTGTTGACCATTATTGCAAAGTAACAGTATTGTCAGTTCTTTTGAAATTGCGAAATAGAATGCTTAAGTGTCACGCGAAGCACATTTTTGGAAATTTTGAGGACATGACGGTAGATACAGTATTTGAGTTCATCCAATGTCTCATTTGCAGTCATTGCTCCTCAGCGAATATTTTTTTTAAGTTTGAAAAATCCGCAAAGCTTGAAGTGTGTAGTCTAGTTTCAAAACCGGAAAACTCCTCAAAAACTGAAAATGTGTATTTTTAGTTTTTTCAGTTCTAAGTAAAGGTTTCTACCATCTGGAAACGATAAACCATGCCAAAGCCGGCCAATCCCTGTGTTATATGCGTTTAAAAATCACAATGTGGTGAAAAATCGACCAAATCCTTCAACCGGTGAGTTTCAAAACCTGCCATCTCCATATCCGCTTGATAGCGTTTCTGCTCGACCCCACAATAACCTCTCACTTGTTGATTAAATTAACGTTATCATGTTTTCTCTCGCCTGTGACTGCTCTCCCTTGGTGCATACAAATTTTCTAATAATTCAGCTTCGTGTTTTCTCCGACTATGGAAAAGTTTGGGGAAGAAGAATCTACTAATCAAGCAGGGAAGCAGCAAAGTGGACCAACGATGTGGAAAAGGAGAAAAGTCCAAATTCAAAGGTAATGTACACCTTTTGATAAACAGGGGCGGTTTATCATTTTTTGATGCCCTGGGCTAAAATACTTCCCCCTCACCCTTCAGAAAACTGTAAGTGAATTTTCTCTGATAAATTTAAGAATTTTTTAATCTACTTACTTAATTAATAATACATTTAACCCTTAAATGCCTGATTTTTCAAAAATCATTGTAATAATGTTTTTCGGCTTTCATTTTTTTAAATAAAACATGGGAAATATACTTAAAAAAATTCCTATTTTGTTTTAAGTATGGTTTACGGCTAAAAAATTGTTAGTTACTAATCGGCAATATTGGTTTTTAATTGAAAAAAATAATTTTCCTTGATAAAATTCTATAATATTAAACACACAAGAATTTTAGGAACTATAATAAGAAATAGTTTTTACTTGCTCACTGCAGAACAAAATAGGGTATTTCGCAAGCTTCCAAACAAAACAAAAAGAACAAGTAGCAACTATTGAAAAAACAAATCTATCCTTATTCTTAAACAGCACAAGTGTTGCCATCTACATGTTGAAAATCGATTTAATATTATTTTCAGAATGTATGTTATTGGCAACATTAGGCATGATAGTTTCAATATTATTCTAATAGTATTTTAGAAGCCTAAATTGGGTATGTTGCCAAAAAGCAACACCCGGCATTTAAGGGTTAAGTTTTGTTTTATCAATTTTAGTATTTTGAGGATTGTAGATTGAGAATGAATTGGCTTTTGTTACACTTAAAATATGAGAGGATTTTGTGTTGGTGTATCGAAAAGTAGAAAATTTGTTTTAAATATAATTATTATAAATTAATTTTTTATTTAACACTTTTCGTTAAAATTTTAAATTGTCCTTATTTCATTAAATTTAAATACATTAAATTTCTTATTTTTGCGAAACCTACCCAACGTACGCCCCTAGGCCACGGCCTAAATTGGCCTTATGGGTAATCCACCCTGGTGATAATATATGTACATAATTAATTGGTAACATAATAGCATCATAGTTAGCATATATTGATTAATTAATCATCATGATGACATAATATGTTATTAATCAAATAACTTGCTTACGTTCATTCAGTATTCTTTTATCCCTCCAGACCGTGTTTTAGCTCAAATTGAAAGGAGATTGAAGAAAATAAAGTTCAGCCCGCAAAGTATGAATAAATTTTATCTGAACATGGAACAGTTTTCAAGCCGGGAAGAAATTACACCAACCATGATTGGAATAAGACCAGCAATTTCTTCCCCAAACCACCTGTTCAATAGCCTTTCAAATTTGCTCCTACGAACAAATTTTCATAACAAAATATAAAAATAAGGTGTTGGTACAAGGGAAGGTTTTCTACAAATCTGAGGTAGAAGTCAGAAAGTCTATTGTCAAGAGTAAGTGAAGTAATTTGAACAGCAAGCTTGAGGACGTGGCTCCGGGTACAGTGGTGTAGTCTCTAAAACTTCGGGATGTCCAAAACTTACTGACTAAACATTTAGGACCAAATTAGGAGGCTGTTAAGCGGTTATTTGTTTTACAAAAATATATTGGCATCAGCTGCTTAAGAATCAGAAAGCAGAGACGATGAAGAAGAAGACGCATGGATGGACCATCATGACGAAATTTGTGAGACTATCAAAAACGATGAGACCACTAAAGTTTAAAATTGTATGTACATGTGCATAGTATGATTTTTGTTTAAGTTTTTAAAATTTAATAATTTTATTTAAAATAATTTTATGTCATTTAAATCATTTGTTTAGTGCGTTTAAGTCAGTTATAACAGCTAATCAGTTAGTTTTAACCCTTAAATGCCTGATTTTTCAAAATTCATTGTAATAATGTTTTTTGGCTTTCATTTTTTAAATAAATCATGGGAAAAATACTTAAAAAATAATATTTTGTTTTAAGTAAAGTTTACGGCTAAAAAACAGTTTCTTACTAATCGGCAATACTGGTGTTTAATTGAAAAAATAATTTCCCTTTATAAAACTCTACAATATTAAACACACAAGAATTTTAGGAACTTTAATAAGAAATAAATTTTACTTGCTCACTGCAGGTCAAAATAGGGTATTTCTCAAGCTTCCAAACAAAATAAAAAGAACAAGTAGAAACATTTGGAAAAATAAATTTATCTTTAAAATAAACAGCACAAGTGTTGCCATCTAAATGTTGAAAATCGGTTTAATAACATTCTCAGACTGCATTTTATCGGCAACATTAGGCATTATAGCTGCAATATTATTCTAATAGAATTTTAGAGCCTAAATTTGGAATGTTGCCGAAAAGAAACACCAGGCATTTAAGGGTTAACTGTTAGTCAGTTTTAACAATCAGTAACTGTGAAAACGTCGTTTTACGTTAATAAAGCTCCTAAAGTTCTTTTGTTTAGTTTAATAAAACATTTTTGTGTATTTGCTACCCCTAAAAACGCAATGTCAGATTAAATTTAGCAAAAATTAATTTTTGGTTTGTTGCAAAACCGGCCAAATCCAAAGTAAGTTGCAAAGGCGGCCAAATCCAAAACAAAGACTTAAATAAACCCCTTCCCTTCCAGTGCCCCTGCCACCTTATTTCGGGTTTCCAAATATACTGCCCTAATGACTTTAAAACTGAAGAGTTTTGGTTTCAAACTTTATTTGGCTAAGTGTTGTAAAAAATCAGCTTTCCCCCCAAAAAAAATATTTTTTGGAGATGAACGGTTTTGCAACTAGAGGACACAAATGTAGAATCACTATTTTGATTTTTAAAAAAATCAGCAGTAAACCACGATTAGCTGTACTACATTTGTTCTTGAGCAACGCATGTTACTGACAAAGGGTTCATAGCGTATTTTTATTTAACATTTTCATCGTTCATAAGCAGATACATGAAGTAGTTGCTAAAATGTCGATGTATACCAAAATTGTAGGAAACAACACACTCCGGTGGTCATTTGTGAGATTTTGTTTGACCTGAATATCTTTCGCTTTCCTTTATTCAAAAGCATTCTATTTTTTTTCCTGATAAATGATTTTGACTAAAATAAGATGTGTGTAGATGAACTTAGATTACGTGTACGCTTTACATTATTTAACGTCATTTATCTGAAACATCATTATGTAAAAGACGGCACACTTGTAATTAGTCTTGTTAGTCATTTATTCGTATTGAGAAACCAAGTGTCTTGAATTTTACGTTACACGTTTCAAAGAAATGTATGATGCTGCATTCCAAATATTACATTTACTGTATTACTGTCATTCGTAATATAATAAATGAATAATGTATTTTTTTGTATTCAATATTTAGAAAATTAGTTACATTATTGTCTTCTTAAAGATAAACTTTAATAAAAATATTCTTTTCGGATATGTATTGTTAAAAATTCATAAGATTAAATAAATGTTTTGTTTTTAATGAAGCATCGAAATAATCAATATTTTAATTACTAAATATTTCTCTTTCACATCATCTTATTAAAAATATGACACGTTATCAGAATATAATTATTCATTTTTGTAATAAAAATTTAATATATAGCTTTAAATTAATTTTTAATATTGTATTGTTTAAAATGCTGTTGTCGACATTTGCCTCCATATACCGAAGTAAATATCGTAGATAAAAAGTAATAAAATTTTGTAGGTGGAATTAATTATATTAGCAATTTGCAAAATGTAACACTTAATGTTCTGCTTTGCATAAGTGTTTCTCATCAACTGCGTTCATCAACAGTAAATGGGAATGTGGTATGTTTGGACGAGCTTAAAACGTTATTAAGTTTGATATTAATGTCACAATTAAATAAATATTATTACCGTACAGGAACTTAAGTACGTAGAAGAACTATTTAAAATATGTTAGCCGACTGGATATAAAACACATTTTCTGTCTGACTGCGTGAAATCTTTATTTATACTTCCATTTCATGAATATTATATTTTTTAAATCATAGGTTATGATTAAATGCCTTAATATCTATCTCTTTACCTTTATTTGCATTATTTCAATTTTTACGTTTAAACTTTTATACAGGCGTCGAAAACTTTCTGCATTAGTAACTTGAATTAAAAAAAAAAACCCTTTAAACACATTTTGTAAAAAAATATGTGAAAACATACTTTTTAAAAATATATATTTAAATCCGAAAAATTAAAAATATACACTAAAAATTTTGAAGTAAACATTATAACACTACTTCATGGCACATTTATCGGGTTAACCGAAATAATTTTCCTTTACACTTTGAAATGTTTGGATTGTATTTCTTACGTATTTGAATATTTTAAAGTTTCTATTCGCGGTCATAAAAAACAAATCCGTGACAGAGACTATAACATAAATAAACAATTAAAAATGCATTTTTAATAAACAATTTCATTTAAAAGATTCATATTAATATTTATATCATAATACTAATATTAATGTTAATTTATATTAGTAATGATGTTATTTTTCAAAGCATATAATTTACATTTTTATTAAATTCTGATTGCATGAAATATTTTCATTATAATTTACATTTGGATATTTATTCAACAGATTTTGTGTAAATCTATTAAGTAAACACATACTTTACCATTTTGTACAGTTTACCAATTTTCATATGTAAATTTCCTTTCGTGAAATAACAAGTTAAAACATGTAAATGTGAGATTTCTCATTATTAACGAATAATGAAATAAATATTGTTTAAAAATAAATATCACAGTCATAGATTTTATTTTAAAAATAAATTGAAGTCATAAAAGTGTTGCTATTTTCCGTTTTTTTCCGACAAAAAAAAAAAAAAAAAAAAAAAAAAAAAACTGAAATTTCACGTAAAGCTAACCTTATAAACATAGTATTACATTGTACGTGAAGGCGGGACATTTGTGTTCATTCCCAGCCATTTTAAGTGGAAACTTGAAAAATGAATATTTAAAAAGAGTTAATTTTTGTTTAAATTTAACAACGTTTTAGATATACTTTCTAATTTTAGGTCGGCAAATAAAGAAATATACAGAAAAAAAAGTTATAACTAATCAATATTTGCAGTATCCATTTTGACTGACTATGAACAGTTATGTTTTGATATAGGCATTTAAAATTGATTCAAACATGTAAAATCTTATTTACTTTATAATCTCTTCATCCGCTGCCATCTTTCAAGTTTGATTTGTAAATAAACATGTATACTGAAAATTTTAATATTGTTCTAAGGCTGTCATTCATTGCGAATTATTATAGTATAAGTGTACTTTACAATCCACAATCAGGAATAGTGACAGTCTCATTCTTCTCGAAACGTCGACGTATTAAATCAGTGTAAAATAGCAAAATAAGTAATACAATCTCTCAATATCTGAAACAAACAGAAAAAAAAATATTCACATCAGTAGCTATGAAAAAGTCAAATCAAAAATTTAAAATATGTAATGAGAAATATAGTTAGAAACTTTCTATATATGAGGCAAATAAAATAAAAACGATCTGTGCTAAATATTTTAATAAATTGTGCTACAGAAATTTGGCCGTCAAGTTACGCATGTAACCTGAAGAAAAAAAAAAAAATAAAAAAAAGGGTAAGAGAAGTCTTAGTGCTTGGTATTTTGGTCGTTTTTATCTTATGGGATTGTAAACAAAGAAAAAAATCCATAGTTTATTACCGATGAATTACTATATATGAGACTATTCTTTTGGTTCTATTGGTTGTTCAGGTACAGGAGAAATTTTTTTTTTCAGCTTTAACTTTTTTCTCACAGAAAACCACCGATTAGCTTATATCATTGAATTCTGTACTCTTAAAAACGTAATTCAATATATAAGTTTTTGAATTTTTTCGAAATCCATATTCTTCTTTTTTATTCTTCCTTATTAATTCTTGTAATTAAGTATAAGATACTTTATTTTATACATACAGTTCTATATCATAGGTTTGTGGCATCCATTTTTATTGTCAATCCATTCACAATTATGCGGTTTTTGATGATGGTCGGTAATGTTCAATTAATGGTTATATATATATATATTCTGTCTAATTCCATTATTGTTATTCTCATATAGCTTCACATTATCTAACATTACGTAATTGTTTTAAAATACAAAGTAAAAGTATAAGTTTCTGCGTTCTGCTATTGGTGCAATCAACTACCATTTAAATCACTTGTCATTATGTTTAATTTATTTTACTATAGCTATTCATTGCCAGTATTCGTATGATCTACAAGAGTAAATTAACGTTATTCTTGATAAATGATGGTATACTTGTAAAGATTTTTGTTTATGTACCCACATAGAAAATAAACGTTTCAAGCCATTTATAAAGTATTTCTTTAGGGAGTCTGTTAGGTCATTAACGTAGTAATCTTGAAGATTAATGCCAAAAGCTGTTCAGACTTATTGAGCCGTTTTTCGATATTTTTTACGCCAACATTGTTTTGCAAAACTAATCATACTTTGCTTTCAGCTACATTATATTTACTGTTTAGTAATTAGTTAATTTTTTATACATTTTTAGTTGTATCATATTATGTTTTAGACTTAAAAAGTAAAAATAAAATAGATATTTTTCAGAATTTATTTCTTACAGACTAATGCAAATTTCATTTTTATAAAAAAAGTTTTTTTTTTTTTTTTCTAGGGTCAATTTCTGTGTGGAAAACAAATAACAATAGACAATAATTTTCAATTCTAATCTATTTAATTAGTGCCTTTTCACACTTAAGTATTCCGAAAACGTTTTTTAATTAAAAAAAATACTCTATAAAAAGCTTACAAATCCATTTTTTGTGTTATTTTTTCATCATTGAATATATTATTTATTTAATATTTCCAGTAAAACCAAGAGAAACGAAGTTCTGAATTAGTAAATAGATTTTCTATATTAGAGCAAAGATCGTTGATATGCTTTAAGAATGAATGTTTTGGGATATATATATAATTATTTTAAATCTGTTGTGATTATATTTATTTTTACTTTGTTTATATTTTAATACATTTATTTATATTCTTAATTTATATACTTACTGTATATAATATAAGGATTTGTGTAGTGTATTGCGGTGTATTAAAAATGCGTTATTTATTTTATCACAGTCAGCTGATTGGAAACTATATCGTGTGTAGCGATCTTTGATCAGAGCGAAAAAATTCTTAAAGGATAGGACTCGAGCACTCGAATCCAGGACATTTTGGATTTCAAACAGCACCAGAGAATAAACCGCAGGTAAAGGAAGTCCAATATACACTGCTCAAAACAATTAAAGGATATTGCAGTTTTAGGTGGATTTTGTATCTGGTAAACTGTTTAGCTGATTGATACATGGTCGACAGCCATAGTAGGTTATATGAGAATAAATTACACATGTTTGGCAGAAAAAATGCATTTTATTGCGCATTTGTGTACAAAAGGGAAAAAAAACACAATTTGTGCATATGAGAAAAAAAGAATAAGAAAATGTGTTTTCTTCAAAGAAAATCATTTTCAATAGGGCGTATGGTTTCCACGGGCGGCCAGCAAAGTTGAACACCTTTGAGGCATGGACTCAATGAGGCTATTAATGACGAGTTGGGGTATTCTGCCCCACTCTTCCAGAAGAGCTCTTTCCAGTTCTTGGAGAGTTTGTGGGGGTTGTTGGCGGCAGAAACTCGTCTTCCTAGAGCGTCCCAAACGTGCTCGATTGGATTCATGTCTGAAGAACACGCTGGCCATTCCATTCGAACGATTCCTTCCTCGAAAAGGAAATCCTCCACCAGGTTTGCACGATGTGGCCTGCAGTTATCGTCCATTAAAATGAAGTTATCTCCGATTGCTGCAGCGTAAGGGACTCTGAGGTTCTGAGGATCTGAAATAGGTCTGAGGATCTCATCCCTATATCGGCTACCAGTCAGAGCTCCATCTCGAATGATGTAGAGGTCAGTGCGCCCGTCAATGGAGATGCCACCATACACCAACACTCCTCCACCGCCAAATCTGACACTTCCGTGCACGAACGCAGGATTATTCCTACTGCCACGGTCCCTCCAGATGAAAATACACCTATTATCCGGATGCACAGAAAAACGGGACTCGTCAGAAAACAGAATATTGCTCCATTCATTTCTCCTCCAGTTGACATGCTCGGTTGCCCACTCCCTGCGGTCGCGACGATGCCTTGATGTTAATCTAACACATACCATCGGTCGGCGAGCATACAGACCTACAGCATGGAGCCGGTTTCGGACAGTCTGAGTTGAAATCGTGGTGCCTGTAGCCGAGCGAAGGTGTTGTTGGAGAAGAGTAGCGTTCATGGTTCGGTGTCTCCGAGCTGTTAACGCTAAATACCGATCTTCATTGGGCGTTGTTGCCCGTCTACGACCTTGCCCTGGTCTTCGGCCTGCACATCCACTCTCCAAAAAACGGTTCCAGATCCTGGAAATGACACTTTGTGACACTCCAATGGATTGCGCTACTTCGGCTTGAGTTTGGCCCCCTTCTAACCTACCAACAATTCTGAAAGCTTCTGAATCTGTCAAATGACTTCGCTGAGACATCGTACTCATCGAAACAAAGCAATCACTGAATGCCGATCATCCTTGTCTTCATTCTCTTTTATCCAGTTGAAAGTCAAATTTCATTCGCTGCCGCTGAAGCGACGTTTTTGACGTCGAACTCAAAATTTGCATACCCCACAGTTTGAAAACCAGAAAAATTTGCATTTGGGATTCTCTTCTTCTATTTTCGGCAAAAAAATTTTCGTTTATATCTTTATTTTATATAAAACTTCAAATATCCTTTAATTGTTTTGAGCAGTGTACAATGTATAAGCAATTACCCTCCAATTAATCTAACACAATAAGCTAACAGATAAATGAATAATAAGTGTTTTTTTTTTTTTTTTTTTTTTTTTTTTTTTTTCATTTGAGCAAAAAATTGTGTCCACGTTGAACTCGAACACAAAACTGTTTGACGTCAATTGTCAGTGCTCTTCAAATTCAGATTTTTGGACCACAATCCAGCCAAATTACTATACACTTAGAAAAAACCTTTGGTAAGGACATCTGCTCTCTTATTTGAAACAGCTCGACAGAATAAATTACAGCTAATGAGACTTCAATGGGTAATTGCACTTTAATTATTTTAACACATTTAAGGGATTGATGAATAATTTATATAATTAACACTTTTTACCATATGAGCGTAAAATGTTTCCAGGTAAGATTCGAACCAAGAATATTTTGCTTCAATTGGAAATTCTCCACAGATTGAGCTATCTGGGCTACATCTCACTCAACGTATATACGCTTATATAATTATCTTTAAAAAAAATGGTAATTTCACCTGGTCTGATATTTGAAACAGTTCGATAGAATAAACTGCAGGTAAAGGAAGTCCAATAAACTACGGATGAGTAACTGCACTTTAATTTTGTAACACAATCAACTGTCGTTAAATATTCACGTTATTATTAATTTTACCATGTGAGCAAAAGCATGTGTCCTGATAGAACTCGAACCAAACCCTTTAGTCACAAATTGCCAATGCTCTTGAAATTGAGGTATCTGGACAATATACCAGCAAATTACTATACCATTTTTAAAAAATTGAGTAATGACATCTGATCGGTTATTTGGAAGAGCTTGGCCGAATGTAAGGGAACCCCAATAAACTATGGATAAGTAATTAAATATTTGTTATTTTAACACAATTAACTGATTGTTAAACAATTCATATGTTTAGAAAATTTT
Organism: Maratus speciosus; assembly: GCA_963932465.1. Classification (NCBI taxonomy): domain Eukaryota; kingdom Metazoa; phylum Arthropoda; class Arachnida; order Araneae; family Salticidae; genus Maratus; species Maratus speciosus. The sequence goes on from OZ010795.1 coordinate 423,891,284, forward strand.
CCATCAGAGCGAAAAAGATGTTTCTTGTGATATTCGAAGCCAGGGCCTTTTGGCTTCGATTGCGTATGCACTTCCAATTGAGTTATGTGGACGACATCCAGATAATACACTATTCGCTCAGAACAACCATTTGGTAATGACATCTTATCTGTTATTTGAAAAGTTCGACAGCATAAATAGAAGGTAAAGGAACTGTAATAAACGAAGATGACTAATTACACTTTATTTATTTTTACACAATTAACTTTTTGTAAATAATTCATGTTTGTTTCTCTCAGATGGAAAAATTACCTCTCATATGAGTTATTTACTAATCAGCTGATTGTGTTAATCCAAAAGGTGATGCGGAACACTACAGCGTTGTTAAAGAGATTTGAATGTACAAAAGTACATCTTCATATTGCTGCGATACCAGAGAAAAAAGTAGTCTTTAAAAAAATTCATGTGGGACATTGATACAAGAGGCACTAAAATCACAAATTCATATCAAAAGACTGGTACCAATAGGCTAAAGTTAGAGTTCAAATCATATATTATTTAAACGTGCATTCAATGACACATGAATATACCTAAATGTACAGAACATGTATCTATTATGCTCAGTTGCAGCCAAGTGTAGAATATTTTACTTTTCTTACGTGAATATATATTTCAGTTCAGTCATGCTAATTTTAAACAAATGTTTTCTGTTAATTTTTTTGCTTATATTTAATACATTAGAGACTAGCGGAAATATATATATATATATATATATATATATATATGTAATTGCAATTTAAAAGAAATAACTAATAGCTATTACACTCTACACTTGCATCTTTTATATGTGTAGCGATACGTGTACAGTCACAAATCACTTGCAATACTATATCAAATTCATCAAAAAATCAATTTTACTGAATTAGTAAAAAAAAATCCTTTTAGGACAAAATTAAATATATATATATATATATATATATTTAAGTATTGCGCGGCAGCGCAATACTTATTTATTTCCAGTGTCACTTCTCAATGTTAATTTAACATAGAAAAGCCTATGGAGATCATAACTTTTTCATTTTTTCTTCCCACCCTTTTGTTCCTGATGCCACTCATTTTTAATTCTTTGGTAATTCTAATAATATTATAAATTCAAAGTGTAAAAACATTTGCCTGACGTCAGGGTCAAAACGGATCATAAAATGCCTTTGCATACAGGTGGATTATAATCTAGCGAGTAACATGGGCTAATTTTTACTTACATTATTGAAATATTTTTCTTAATAATTCAAAATTTTGATTTTTTCATTGAGAATCAACGGACATTTTATAATAAAATTTAACATTTTTTTTCCTTCCTTGTTTTAAATAATTGAAAAGCCTTAATAATAATTTGCCTATTTTTAGTTGAATGATTTTCACGTGAAACATGAAGCTGAAGAAACTGAAATAGTTTTTTTTTTAAGAATTAAAAAGAAGATGAATATGGCGTCATAGTGGAAATTAAAATTACATTTTCAAGCAGACATTTTAAGTTCAGTTTGTAATTTTTTGACCAAACTACAGCAACCTGCATTACTGCATTGGTGAAACATTTTGAATTATACATAGGCAAATTGATCACAAATTGTGATGCGATATCGCATAAATCAAAGCCTGATGATGATACACTCCATTAATTTTGAAATGTGTCCGTCTGAATGCAGTAGTTATTAAAAAACTTGACATATTAAACAAAAACCTAATTTGCAGAACAAATTAAAAAAACAAAATTTATTTCCTAAATTGTTTAAGCCCGAGAAGGGGCAGATATTGAGATATTTCATTCAATTCGTTCTACATTTAATGTTAAATTTTTGTAACAAATAAGTTAAACCAATTGAACATTAAAAAATAAAAATGAAATTCATGCAGTATAATACTTTAAACACCTATATACTTAGATTCCGTTCAAATGAAATCGAAATAAATCTTAGACTTTCTCCATTTTTAAGTTGTATATATTTGTACTGCAGATTTTGCATTATGTTTATGACGATTATACATAATATGATAAGATACATGTAAAATATAAAACTTAAAAAAAAAGTCTAAGATTTATTTCGATTTCATTTGATCGGAATCTAAGTATATAGGTGTTTTAAGTATTATATTGTATGGATTTCATTTTTATTTTTTTAATGTCCAATTGGTTTAAATTATTTGTTGCAAAAATTTAACATTAAATGTAGAACGAATTGAATGAAATATCTCAATATCTGCCCCTTCTCGAGCTTAAACAATTTAGGAAATAATTTTGTTTTTTTTTTAATTTGTTCTGCAAATTAGGTTTTTGTTTAATATATATATTCCTATCCCGCGTTAACGTTTTCCTCTTCTTTTTATGATTGGCAGAACTATATTTATCTCACTATATGCACAAAAATTATTTCTCTGTTTAATTTTTTTTAAGTACATACAAATTGGTATTTATGTTATGCATATTTCAATATATTCTTTTGGCTTTTCGACATCAAATTTGTAACAGTTTAACTTGGTGTGATTACTTGTTGTTGACCGATTTCCTAAAATGTAACCCGTTTAGCTGGGGTAACCCTGCAGGTAGGGGCGTGGTCGTGGTCATCGCTCAGAAAGAAAGAAAGATTTCCTAAAATGTAAGTTTTAGAAGTTCAGTCCTTGTTGCAAAAATGCACCTAATGTTATTCTTTCTCACGCGAAAATCACTATGGATATTCTTTTAAGTTACAAATTTTAATTTTTTAAGGTGGCTGAATCTTTCTGTAATGTTAAAGAACTTTGTTTTGCCGAATTTTAATACACAAAAAAGCAAAAATTTTTATTTTACATTATAATACTAGTAGTTGCGGCGCCAGCTTATAATACTAAAATAAATAGTAATATACCATCCTATAAATAAATCAAACCATATATTACTGTTTAATAGTATATTACTTGCTAATTTAACTGTTTATTACTGTTAATTTTACGTTATAAACTGGTGCCCCAGCTGCAAGAATTATACTCTAGATTCAGCATTTTATTTTAGTGTAATTAGACTAGGCGGCGGCTGCAAAAACCATCACTTCACTGAGTTCGCCGTTCGAATTCCAGGATTGCACAGAATTCGATTGGTATTTTAAAATGGAACTAGTCTAACAATTCATATCATATTCGAAACCACCTGCGGACAAAATTATATTGAGATTTCTAATGAAGTAAGCGACATCAGATAACATAACAGCATAAAAATGGTATAAAATATACAGAACTTTTATTGGAAAAATCAATGGGGACCTACCAATCTACCATTAAAATTATGTTTTCATGTGTCAACACGAAGATCTGACTTCACAGACCAGTTTCATTTTAATATGCTAATCGAATTCTATGCGATAGTGTAATTTTCGCCGTTATATCGATCAGTTTGTACAGTCACTCACGCGCTAAAGTAAAATATTAAAAATTCCTCTTCGGTACGACGAAAATATTTTGAGATGAGATACATTGAATTTGAGTTTTATGACGCCTGAAAATGACCTATTTCCATAGGCAGAAACATTGGGAAATTCATAATATAAAAAACAAAAATTATTTTTTGTTGATAAATTCAGTTTTGTTCTTTTTTCATTTGAAAACTTGCACAAAAATATTCAAAATATGAATTATAATTCCTAGGACATTATTAAAATTTAAAAATCATAATATTTATCTATTTTGACTGAAATACTTAAGATGTGATAGTCGTCATATGAAAATGAACATTATTTAAAACAACATACACATAACCAAAATGACTTTTAAATTACCTACTGGATAAAAGATAAGCTCTAACCCCCCTTATATCCGCGTATGTATGATTTCATTATGCAGAAATTCAGCTTCCGTTTCATTTTTTGACTTATACAAATTCTTTAAAATTGATTTTTTTAAATATATGGTATGCATAAATAATATAGGTATAAACAAATATATATGCTTTATATCTAGTTTGTATGTTTAGTGAGTTTTCTATCAGATGAGAGACAATACATGTTTACTTTATTTCAAAAAGATGTATTATTTTTTAATGATACAAAAAATAATGCTTTCCTGATGACAGACTTAATGATTCCCTAAAGAAAACGTATTCAGCACTCGTCTATTTTCTCAAGAGGCCTTTTACTTAAATTTATTTGAATGCTCCTCTCAACTGGAGTTAAGACCACTTAAAATTGTACTTTATTTTGTGTAGAATAATAAAAAGCAATTTAAAGAGGTGATGTTAAAAGTTAGTGGCATTTCAAAGTTTGTTTCGAAAGTTTTTATTTTGTAGAGGAATACATTGTAAAAGACGCAAATTCAAACTTTATTTAAAGTTTAGATTTTCAACTAATCAAAATACATGCTTTGTAAACCAACTTGTAAGAATACATAAAATATTCAATAGATTTTCAAAAATACTTCCATTTATTAACTTTAAAACGAAAAAAAAAAGTGGTATTTTTATTAAATTTCCTCTAAAATAAATATTAAAACTAGAAAAAAAATATAAAAATCTATTTTTTAATGTTTAAAATTTAAAAGGCATCAAATTGTCTCAGAAAAGCTTTATGCATATACAATTTTAAGTAAAACAGTAGACTTAATATCTTGATAAATTACATTTATTCTATGTTATATAAAAACGCGTGAGTATTAAATAATCATTCAAAATTTGAATTTTTTATTTGTAGCCGAATTTTCACACATTAAGTTAAAAAAAATGAAGAAATTTTTTATTTTTATAAAATACATTAAATAAATACAATTAATTATGATACTACAATAAATTCAATTATTGTTTTTCAAATACATTTCTGACAGAAAAAATCTTCTTTTTATCTTTTAGTGATATTTTTTTAATTCTATATAATATATATATATATATATATATAACCATTAATTAAACATAACCTACCACCGTCAAATATTATGAATTAAAGCTGTAAGTATTAAAAAAAAAATTAATATAAGAATTATTATGGAAGAAAAAGAAAAAAGTGGACACCGACAAAAATTGAAAAGCTTATACATTGAATTACGTTATCAAGGGCACAGAATTCAATGATGTAAGCAAAATGGTTGTTTTCTGTGGGAAAAATAAGCTAAAGCTAAAAGTTATTTTCCCCTGTGCCCAAACAACCATAAAATCAAGTGAATTGATTAAAAATGAAAGCAGAATAGAAACAAATATATATATATATATATATATATATATATATATATATATATATATATATATATATATGTATATATATATATATGGGCTATTTTTTAATGATATATCTGCATTACATTTTATTAGAAAAGCTCTAATAAAGGATGAAAAACTCTATGTACTAAGATCTGAAATTATATGTACTAAGAATATTATGTACTAAGTATGAATGTATGTATGTATGTATGAAATATTATGTACTAAGATCTGGCCACTAAACAAAGCAATTACCCACTTCATTTACCTTCGGTGCAAACGGTAACTCTAAATGTCCTCAACAATTAAGTGTCAGGTTACTGCCAGTTCTAGGGAGTATCATTGTACTGCAAGAATATAGAAACTATTAATATATCAAAAACACGTTATAATTTTTTTTAAACTGATGTGACGAGGTCTGACAGAATCTGTGGCTCCCAGCTATAAACACTTCCACACCTTAAAAGTTCGAATATTAATTGCACGTACCGGTACCTTCTTACCACAGCTTGCCAAGGTCACACATAAACCAAAAATTCTGTGAGTTGATTTTAATTATCATTTTGAAAAATCACAAGACAACGCATCACTTACACTATATGGTCATTAATGACCGGCAACTTTCAATTTTAGACGTTTTGTCGAATATTTAGAAAAATACTTGACAGATTCTTCTGGAATTTCAGTATTAAAAAGAACAGGTATGACCTCATATTTAGCAATGTCGATTTGACAAGGGAAGTAATTAGGGGCCAACAAAATCAAAGAAAAAAATAATACTTGGGATCACCCTGTAAAATAAAGTGCACGAACTGATCTATCGCTACCGAATATAAATAAACAGACATTGTGCAATATGTGTATTCTTCTGTGTAAGAATAGGATGTACATTGATAAAGATATAGCGATTTATTTAAAAAAATTAAAATATTCTTGCATGTTTTTGCTTATAACATGCAGGGTTTTCAACCAAATGTAACGCCGGTTTCAGAAAAATTGACAAAATATAGTGCAAACAATATAGTGCAATTGAAATATAAATATATCAATTATTTTAGGAAATATGAGCAGTTGTATGAAATAATTTTTATTTGCGCATGCGCTTGCGATAACAAGGATCATTTTACATAATTTAATAGTCAACTTTATGGAGCAATTTATTTAAAAAAATCTAGTCAAATATCGTAAAAATTCATAAAGATATCTGCGTTAGAGTGAGCAAATATTTAGTTGTTCTCCAAAAGCAGTTGAATGATAAGGGATTTTCCACAAATTGACATTTCTAATTTACATTTTTTTTTTTCTAATGATGCTTTAGTTCTTCTTGGATAACCACCGGAATGAGCCTATACCATGATCAAAAGAAGTATCAAAATCGAAGCATGTTTTCCAAATCTACTCGTTGATAGTCACTAAATACTAACTTTTTCTGAAAGTCAGTAAATAAAAAAATATTAACTGACCTATTAGATAATAATTACATGATTATAATCTTATTAATGATAATTTTATTTATACCTAAAATTGAATTATTAAGTATTAAATAATGTAAATGATCCTTGTTATCGTTCGCGCATGCGCAGATAAAAATTATTTCATACAACTGCTCATATTTCCTAAAATATTTAATATATTTATATTCCTATTGCACTATATTCTTTCTACTATATTTTGTGAATTTTTCTGAAACCGGCGTTTAATTTGGTTGAAAACCCTACATGTTATAAGCAAAAAACATACAAGATTTTTTTATTATTTTTTAAATAAATCGCTATTTCTCTATTAATACACGTGCTATTCTTATACAAAATAATACACATATTGCACTATGTCTGTTTATTTATATTCGGTAGTGATAGATCATTTCGTGCATTTTATTTTACAGGGTGATCCAAGTATTATTTTTTTTTATCTTTCCTTTTTTGTCGGCCTCCTAATTACCCCCATTGTCAAATTGACATGCTAAATATGAGGTCATAACTGTTCTTTTTAATCCTAAAATTCCAGAAGAATCTCTCAAGTATATTTCTAAATATTCGACAAAATGTCTAAAATTGAATGTTGCCGGTCATTAATGGCCATATAGTGTATTTTAGTAGTATTTCCGTTATATAAAAGGAAATTTATTTATGTAACATATATCTAATTTTTCATTTACTACATATTGCGATTATTAATCACTATGTTTTTTACTACATATTAAAATACTAGTGAATTCTAAATATAAATAAATAATTAGTTACATATTAAAAATAATGATTAGTTTTCTTTTTAATTTTTTCATTGTTCTTCTTAACATTCGTTACATGAAATCCTTCTTTTAATCAAATGTTATTCTTGTTTATAATACAGCTTATAACGAACCTTTCTTGAAGGGTTCTTAATTACAAATTAGAAAAGCAATTTAATTTATTTAAGTGAGAGAACTTAAGTGGATAATGTTGAAAAACACTATATGTTTTTCCCTTCAAAGAGGTAATTAGTTGAGTGTTATTTTTTCTTTCTTCTAGAGAGGCTATCTAATTTTGCTCATTGAAATAATAAAAGTAATTATTTCTCTTAATGTCATTCATTATGTTGTTTCAAAAAATATATATATGTATTGTTGTTCATATATAATTAACCCTTAAATGCCGGTTTGTTGCTTTTCTGCAACATATCCAATTTAGACGTCTAAAATACTATTAGAATAATATTGAAGCTGTAATGCCTAATGTTGCCAATAAAATACATTCTGAAAATAGTATTAAATCGATTTTCAACATGTAGATGGCAAAACTTGTGCTGTTTAAGAATAAAGAAAGATTCATTTTTTCAATTGTTGCTGCATGTTGTTTTTGTTTTGTTTCGAAGCTTCAGAAATACCCTATTTTGTTCTGCATTGAGCAAATAAAATGTATTTCTTAACATTGTTCTTAATTTTCTTGTGTGTTGAATATTAGAGAATTTTATCAAGGAAATTTATTTTTTCAACTAAACACCACTATTGCCGATTAGTAACAAACTGTTTTTTAACCGTAAACCATACTTAAAACAAAATATGATTTTTTAAAAGTATTTCTCACATGATTTATTTAAAAATGAAAGTGGAAAAACATTATTACAACGATTTTTGAAAAATCAGCATTTAAGTGTTAAATAATGTCTGTTTTCGTTATTATTGAGAAACATTTATGAAAATGAAAGATTCGTGTGTTTACAGATAAAAATATTATTTTGAAAAAAATTATTAAACCTGTTCTAGTCCGACTTCTACTTTCATCAGAAAAATTTTAGAAAATATGTATGCATATTCTTTATTTTGTAATTTACACATTACATGTTAACAGTCCCTAGTAAATGCAGTTTCTAGCAAAGTCTAGTAAAAGAACAAAATTGTAAGTTATAATTTTTTATATGTTATAAAAATTATGTTATTATTATGTTATATAAAACAAGTTAAATTTAGTAAGAGAAAACTTCAAAATATTGGCAATTAATTAAGATTTCAAACTTGACAAAATTGCAGAGTTCTACAGTTTTAAATAACACATGTATTGCAATTTACTCGTTGTGAAAATTTAGAAGGTTTTATTTAGTATAAGACTACCAAAAATATCTTTAACTATTCTGATTTACGAATGCAAAATAAATCTGTTTATTTTAATTATAATTTAAAAGTAAATTTTTAATGTCAGAAACTAAATTTGGATCAATCAATACTTGTATAAAAATAAATGCATAATTAAAAAGAATATTCGATATTGGCAGTTTGGTTTCAATCAATATGGTAAATAACTAGTTAACAAAACTTTACGTTAATTTCTTGTAATTGTCAGTCCCGTTTAAAGGAAATTCCCGATACTTATGGATAAATGTTGTTTTCAAAATCACGCAAAAAGTAATAATTTTATATATATGTAAAAATAAAAATTTTCGCCCTTTTATCTTAGTAAAACTATTCCAAATTCTTAATATTTACCCCTTTTTTACTGAGCCTTAATAATATCTTAAATATCTTTTATCTTTTTTATGCTTTAAATGCCTATTCTTTTAATATTCTAAAAACTTTAATTCATTCGTCTAATCTCATAAAACCCATTAAATTACTTTTTTCATTTTATTCTAAAACTAAATCTTTTGTTTCGAATGTTTTTAATAGCATTTATTCTCTGATAGTCTTTTCCTCATAATTCCATGGACAGCCTCCGGCCAATATTTGTTTGCGTAATGATTCTGACGCCGAGGCTAATGAGTTCACATCGTCGTCACGCGTGCTTTCCCCCCTTTCCACGGACTGCACTCCGGTTATCTCATGATAACAGAGGGTTGGCATTGATTAATATACTACATTTACTTCGATATATACGGGTATCTCCGGAATGTCACTAAAGTCGACAGCAACATGCAACACATATATCCCGGTTGTTACCGAAAAATTCAAATTAGGAATCCACTTCCTGCACCCTGTATACAAATATATATGAACCATCCAGCTAATTCTAGTGTTTCAGTATTTTTATCATAAGCCATAATCCCCAAATAGCGTTAGAGATAAAATTCACATTGATTTAGAGCTTATAGGTATGCAATTTTTCTGGTCATTTTGCGGTAAATTAGAACAATATATGTCAGTAATACATTAAAAAAATAAAGGGATGTGTAAACAACGTAACAGAAGTTAGGTTTGGTTTAGGCACATCTTGCATATACCAAGGATTTTCTGCTATACTATTTTATATTTAAGATTGTACTCAATAAGCTGTGAAAATACCAACATACAAACGTTAAACGAAAAAGGTACCGTAAAAGTAAATCGAGTTTAAATGTCCCATAAGAAATATACTAATACCGACGGATTTGTAATGACGTATACTAATAAATAAGATGCACGGATTACGAATTTCGAGGATATATATATTATAACTAAAATAAAATTAGTTTTATGAATGGTAACACCTACTTATGACACAATATTTGAGTATGTTAATTGGATCTAGGCAGCACTTAAAATATGTAGATATATAGGGGAGAGTTGTAAAAAACCGGGTAGGGGGGGGTAAAATTGGGTAGCGCAGCTTCCTCCTTTAGCTTTGTACAGCTGTCTGTAAACTAACACTGGAAATACTTGTCGACAACCATTACAGCATTTGTAGCTGAACGAAACGCTACTGTGTGCGGTTATTTTTTTGTTTGAAGGATTTAGTTTAAATTACTCTTAAAAAATATTTTGTTTGATTCTAGGTTTTACGCATATAATGACTATTTGTCAGCATATTAAATATTATTAAGTACTATATCCAATTATTTGCTTTCCAGCTAATACTTTAACATTTTTACTGATCTTTTGCTTTAGGATTGAAAGTAGTGACGCCATATTTTAAAATCTGTGTCATGCTGGGGTAAAACCGTGTACTTAAGAGTGGGTCAAAACCGGGTATACCTCGTCTTGTCCTACACTCATGGAATGATATTTTTTAGTATAGTTAATAAATTCGAATGTAGCTTTAAATTGCATTTTTAATGCTTTTAAAGTACCTTATAATTCTAAATCTATCTAGTTGTAGTGAAAACATTAATTATGATTTTGTTTAATATTTAAAAGTGGGACAAATTGTTAGCTTACATTTATGAAATTAAATAAACTGCAATTATTAATGAACAAAATAATGGTACTAATTAAGGTATATTTTTATATTATGCTTATTACATTTTAATAAACAACTTTCTAATCCGAAGTATAATAACTCGCGTTACAGGCATATTTAAAATTCAAAATATATTTCGTAAATTGTTTTTTAAATAATATAATCAGTCCTAGTTGATAAATAATCTATAAAATTAAAAAACCATATAACTGGGCTACATAATCTGAAACAATATTTTCCCCCTTTAAATAAATATTAGACAAACAAAAGAAAACCCTCTCTCGATGGATGATGCTTTCCCAGGATCATTTGCTGTATATAATAGTGTTAGGATTTGAATCCTAATGAAAAAGGCGTGAGTAAGTTAGATAAAATTGGGACTTACCCGTTTTTCAGGATACTTATCTACTTCGGTGTACATCCACACTTTGTTTAATCCAATATGTGTTAGTTGTCATATTTTTAATCAACCAAAACTTTATAACCTTCTTTGACAAAAGAAATTGTAGACTATTATATCAAATAAATAAGCAGTGGTAACACTTTAAGCTATTTAATTCCCATTGTTTAAATTGTAAAAAAGAGAGAGCATTTTCATGCCTCTTCTCTGGAATGACTACATTTTCAGAATTTAAAAATATGTACATTATAAGATAATAAATCAGTAATAATAATTGTAATAACAATATAATAATAATAATAATAAATCAGTTTAATGTCTATGAGTCACTCAACAAGTCATTATCTTTATCAAAGGATTTCCAAGGTTAATTTCTTTTGAAGAGATTTATGGCTGAGTTGAAACGACGCATTATTTATGTAACTGAGGAATTTTCTTTAGCACAGTTAAATAGCTTGATTTATGTCCATCAACTCCTCCTTAATTTCTGAAGTTTCATTCTCACACAAATTTAAGTTCCTTCTATGGGTTTGAAAAACAGGTTTGGGAACTGGTTTCGTAAACAGGTCTGCTATCATCAATTTGGTTGGGCAGTACTTTAGGTTGATAGTCCCTTCTTGCTTTAGTTGTTTTATCAGGTGGAACCTAATTTCAATATGTTTAGTCTTACTTGAGTGCTTTTCTAATTCTATCATCTTGATCGTGGACTGGTTGTCTTCATATAGGTCTATAGGTAAGGTTTGCTTTAGGTTTAAATCTTCCAGTAGATTGACTAGCCACTTTATTTCAATTGCTGCATTTGCTGCTGACACATATTCGGCCTCTGCCGATGATAATGCAATGCAGGATTGTTTCTCTGTCGACCATTGTATGGGATTTCTTCCTAACATGTATAGGTTCCCACTGGTTGATTTTCGTGACTCTACATCTCCTCCCCAATCTGCATCCGCATAAACTTCAAGTATCGGTTTCTCTTCTCCGCTCAGAACTAGACTATAATTTTTTGTAGTCTTTAAATATCTTATCACTCTTTTTACTGCATTCCAGCCTTTCATTCTTGGTGATTCATTTCTTCTGCTAAGATATGTTTACTGCTGCACAGATGTCAGGTCTGCTTATAGTTGCTAGATATAGAAGTGCTCCTATGGCTTGTCTGTAATATGTGTTGTTTGGTAAAATGTTATCCTCATCATTAAAGCGTGTGTAATTTGTTTCCATGGGTGTGCTACACGGTTTTGCGTCTTGCAAATTAAATTTATTGATTAATTCTTCTATTTTCTGAGTTTGATTTATCATGTAGCTTTTATTTACTTTTTTAATGTTCATAGATAGGTAGTTACTGATGTCACCTAAATCTTTTAGCTCGTATTCTTTATTTAAGCTCGCGATTACTTCCTCTGTTATTTCGTCTTTTCCAGCAATTAAAATGGCGTCTACGTATGTTATTATGTGTGTTGTGTTATCGCCCCTTTTTCGCGTAAAAAGGCATGAGTCAAATTTGCTCTGACTGAAATTCATCTTTTTTAGTGTTTCTGTGATTTTATTATGCCACGCTCTCGCGGCTTGTTTAAGTCCGTATATGGCTTTGTTTAGCCTACATACTTTATTTTCCTCATTTGGTTTAGCGAAACCTTCTGGTTGTGACATATATATGTCCTCCTCAAGCTCTCCATGTAAGAACGCGGTGTTAATATCAATATGTTATACATTTAAATTTTCATGCAGTGATGTTATTAATAATGCTCTTATTGTTGTATATGACACGACTGGTGCATAAGTTTCATCATAATCCTCTCCGAATTTTTGTGAATATCCTTTTGCAACTAAACGTGCTTTATATTTTTGGATTTTTCCTGTGTTGTGGCGTTTTAGTTTGTAGGTCCATTTGCAACCTATTACTCTCCTATTTGGTGGAGGTTCTACAATTGACCAAGTTTTGTTTTTCATAAGGGAGTTCATTACGCTTTTCATTGCATCTATCCAATTTTGTTTATCCTTAAAATTTTCCATCTTTTCGATATTCTCATAATTTTTTAGTTCAGTAGCGTTTTCGTTCTTAACCATGTATATTAACCTATCAGGAGGTACACCTTTATTAATTCTTTCTGATCGTCTAAGTTCTGCTACTGGTTGATTGGACGTGGATGGTGTCTCATTGCTGTTTGAAATTTCTATTTCTACAAAGTTTTCGTTAACCCGATTTTCATCTTGTTTTGGTTTGTTTTCTACTTTCTTGTTTCTATATTTAAATTTGTCTTCGAGAAATTTAACGGTTCTCGCGATCTTTATTTCATTTCCTCCTACATATATTCTATATCCTTTGGATTCATTATCATATCCGACGAAAATTCACTCTATAGCTTTATCGTCTAATTTTTGCCTTCTGGCTTTACTGATATATGCGAAGGCTTTGCAGCCAAATAACCTAACGTAACTTAAGTTTGTCTGTCTGTTTGTCCATAACTCGTATGGCGTCTTTTCATTTGCTTTTGTCGGTAATCTGTTTTGCAAATGATTTGCTGTGCAAATTGCTTCCCCCCAGAACTTTAATGGTAAATTTGATTCACTTAACATTGTCCTTGCCATTTCAACTAACGATCTATTTTCCTCTCTGCCACACCGTTCTGGCTTGCGCAATATGGAACTGTGTGTTGATGTTTTATCCCATTAGCCCTGAGGTAATTTTCTATTTCATCTGATGTGAATTCCCCTCCGTTATCTGTTCTAATTGCTTTCGGTTTTTCTCCAAATTTGTTGCTAATTATCGCGATGAATTCTTTAAGTTTTTCGTAAACTTCACTTTTTCTAGACAATAGGTATATGATCGTAAATCGTGAGTAGTCATCAATAAAAGTCAAAAAGTATGATTTCCCCCTATTGTCGGTGTTTGAAAAGATCCGCACACGTCGGAGTGAATGAGCTGGAGTCTTTTACTTGCTCTATACTCTGCAATTTTTGGATAAGGTTCATCAGTTAATTTTGCCTTAATGCACGGTTCGCAATCTATGTTATGCTTACAGTTGTTTATTTGGATTCCTGTAGCTAATTCCTTTTGCGTAATTTCTTTAATTGATGTTAGATTTCTATGTCCTAACCTACGATGCCATAATTCTAGGAATTTTTTTTGTTCCAGCTTTGTGCTACGTTTGCATAGTTTTGGAATGCCTACTGAACTTCGTATAGGTCATTTACTTTTCGCGCTTCTAAGCATATTTCTGCGTTAAGATTGAACATACATTTGTCATTTCTGAATATAATTTCACATCCATTTTGCGTCGCTTTGCTAACCGATAATAAATTTGTTTCGATTTCAGGTACTAGTAATACATCTTTAAGTGTTATTTCATTAACTGTGTTGTCTGATGTTCGCGTGTTTATATTTACGTCACCTGACCCGTAACTGATAAGTTTTTTTCCCGTTTGCGATGGTTACATTTGTTTTTTCGCGTGATTTTATTTCTGTAAACATTTATTCTGAACACACAATATGGCTTGAGCTGCCACTGTCTACTATAAATGTTTTATTTTCTATTCCGTTTGTTATAAAGGCGTAATTTTTATTTTCGCTCGCCCTCCATGTATTGTTTTCATTTTCAGAGTGACTGTACCTACAGTTTGATTCTGGTGTTTGTTCACTTCTAAAATTGTTTTCACACTTTTGAAAAACTAGTGATGTAGAGTAATGTTTTTTGTTTGGTCTAATGTGTTGATTTTGTGGTGTATTTTGTGTTTTGGCTTTATTATACCAACATTCCTGGGTATAATGGTTTCTCATCCGACAATTGGAGCAGTATTTATTACTTGTTTTGTTGTTGTAATTTTTCTGTGCTTTAAATGCTCTGGCAAGATTTTCTGTTCTCTCATTATTATCATATCGTCGGTTATATTCGTCAAGAAGTTTAGACTTAATAAATGATGGCGTGAGTTGATTTTCTTCTCTCGATTCAAGGGCAGTAATAAGAGTATCATAAGATTGGGGTAGGGAGCATAATAACAGTGCAGAAATGTGGTTATCATTTATGACTTCTCCTATGGCCGCTAATTTATCTACTAATTCCATTATTTTTGTAATATGATTAACAACGTTGCCACCTTCCGCTAATTTAATCCCGTAAAGTTTTCTTAAGAGATAATGTTTGCTAGACAAATTATGTCGCTCATGGATTTCACGCAAAGCTTGCCAAGTTTGTCTGACTGTCTGTAAATTTTTGACATGAGTAATTTGATTATCATCAATTGTTAGATTAATTAGTGCACGGGATTTCTTATCACTTTTATACCAGGCGCCCGTAATTGGATCAGGCGGTTCTTCCGCAATTACGTGAAATAAGTCTTCTTTAGTTAACATCATTTCTGCCTTAAATTTCCAAACCGAATAGTTCGTAGCTGTAAGTTTTTCAATTGCTAAATTATCTTTAGAAGCTGCCATTTTCTTAAATTTTGATTACTTACGTGTTACCGTAAAAAGTTCTTCCAACTTTTCTTTTTGAAAGTTTAAAAGTTTATTTATCAAATATCTGATATTTCAGATTTCAGTGGAGGCTATTTAATTTATTTATTTTTATTCAGAGATCAGTAATCATAATCTTGTTAGGATTTGAATCCCAAGGAAAATGGCGTGAGTAAGTTAGATAAAATTGGGACTTACCCGTTCTTCAGGATACTTATCTATTTCGGTGTAAATCCACACTTTGTTTAATCCAATATGTGTTAGTTGTCATATTTTTAATCAATCACTCTTTATAACCTCCTTTGACAAAAGAAATTGTAGACTATTATATCAAATAAATAAGCAGTGGTAACACTTTAAGCTATTTAATTCACTGTTTAAATTGTAAAAAAGAGAGAGCATTTTCATGCCTCTTCTCTGGAATGACTACATTTTCAGAATGAAAAAATATTTACATTATAAGATAATAAATCAGTAATAATAATTGTAATAGCAATATCATAATAATAATAATAAATCAGTTTAATGTCTATGAGTCACTCAAAAAGTCATTATCTTTATCAAAGGATTTCCAAGGTTAATTTCTTTTGAAGAGATTTATGGCTGAGTTGAAACGACGCATTATTTTTGTAACTGAGAAAATTATCTTTAGCACAGTTAAATAGCTTGATTTATGTTCATCAAATAGAAGTGCATGGATTATGAAAGAGGCTTTCATTATTTGGTTAAAAAATTTATAGATTTTTTCCAATCTTTCTCTGGGAAACAGTGTTGAATTCAGTGGGTGGCCCGGGAAGGACATTACCCCACGGAGCGATGAGATGTCCCCCCCCCCGGAAGTTTTAAGATTTTTTGTTTCCAATAGTCGAAAAGTGCAATTATCACCCCCGGAACTTTCTAATGTCACCCTCGAAACCACAAAGCTCTCTCCAGGATAAAAGTATCTCATTTCAACATACTAAATTACTAAATTTTTACTAAATTGGAAAATTATTTAAAGCTGTATTTTCGAGAGCAGCAGTTGCAATTACAGCAATGAGAGGTTTTGGGTGAACAGGGATTTACCCTACCACAACGATGTTTTTCCAGACCATGTTTTTGTTCTTTTGGAAACGACAGTCAAACTTACGAAAGTCGTGATAAGACACCTAGGTCTATGCAGCCATAGGTTGGCATAGCTGCAGAATAAGTATTTCTGAAATATCACAGGATAATGGACCTCAACCTTCCAAACCTAAAAACGTTGACATCACACATCCATCAGCTGACAACATCCAGCATCTTTCACGTCGAGCTGCTACCACATGCAGCAGTTGACTTCACAATCTCAGACGTCATCAGTGATTCAAAATGCTACCTCTACAGAATACATTATTAAACGCATCCCATTGACATCTTCAAACTATGTAGCACAGCAATTTACATTTCCATTTTCGCTCAAAATATTATTGCCCCCTCCCCAAGAAGGTTTCAGAATGAAGAAAAGATCTGACAAAAGAAGGAGCAAAACCGTTATTTTAATTTCTTCACCCTATAAATTAGAGATCGAAGATATTAAGGAGAAATAAGCCAAACAAACTGCAAGAGTAAAAAAAGAAGATTCTTAAAAAGAAAAAAGAAATTAAGAATCAAAAGAAAAAAGAAACCAGAAAAGGTGAGGAGACATCATCAAAAGAAGAAGCAGATAGAAGCCTGTATGTTTTGCAATGAAATTTGTTCAAATTCTAAATCCAAAAAAGGTTAGATACAATGTTTGAAATGTCACGGATGGCACACGAAACATGTTTTAATGCAGAAGAATATGATGACAAATTCATTTTTAATTTTTGCAACTAAAAGAACTCTTAAGGCTTTCAGTGTAAAGTACGTAGGCCTATACAATGTAGAAAATGGGCACACAGGTTTATTTTACACATGGAAGAAAACGTGCAATTTCATTTTGCTAAAAATAACAAAGATGTATTTTTTTACTAATTAAACAAGAATTTTTGTGACTAAAATACGTTTTGCGGGAGTTTTAAATGGGTACCCGGTTTTACCCAACCAGTGGGGTAAAACCGGTTTTTTGCATATGGTAGGAAAAAGCTATTTTTTATAAAATCAATTACATTTTTTATTGAAAGCAATATGTTTTGTTACAGCCAAAGGTTCATTTTATAATAAAAACGGTATTCAGAGTTTGTTTTCCCATTTCACTTCATTTGAGAACAACAAATATTTATGGTACCCGATTTTGCCCCACCTTCCCCTACATACTATTTTATCTTCATATAGAGAAGGTCAAATTTTGAAAATGCTAATTTGAATTCACGAGACAATTGAATTTTCGTAAAATGTGATCCGAATTAAATATCTAATATTTTATGAGATGCATTGAACATATAGTTAAATTCGAGATATTTTCTCTATTTAAAAATCTACTTTTGCTTAAGAAAATTACCAATGAATTAATGTAAAGCATATAAATTATGTTCTACCAAATTCTTTACATAAAATGACTCACAATCGTCTAAAATAAGTCTGTGTAAGATCATGGTATTTTCGAATTATCCCTTTTTGATTTTGAGATTAAGTTTACCACCAACTGCCTCTTGTTATCATTGGTATACACAGAAACTAAAATTTAAGACAGTAACTAAATCTTTTCTACTTAAACTTAAATTTACTAAATCATCTTTCTTTCAACTATTTAAATTTGTTCTGTACTTCATTTTGGAATAGTCTAATTTATTTTCAAAACTTAAGGATAAACTTACTTTCATTTTTAATGTTTAAAAAAAAAAAACTATACAAACTATACAAACTCTAAAAATTTCAAGTTCTATAGAACTTGATAGGCGGCTTTGATTCAGAAAAATGGAATACTGTGTTTAAAGGTGGTTTTAAATATTTATAATACAAGTTAATATTTATTTGTTCATAGCACTGAAACCATAATTCGTACAGTTCACCTCATACCAGAAAGAAATTTGAACCTATCTACTGGTACTAGTGATATTTTTAAAGGACTATTTTTGCTCAAATTACTGTAGGAGAGTATCTTTTTTCCCAAAAATTATGCGTTTTTTTTTTCTTTTACATTAAATGACTATCTAATTTGCATTAGAAAAAAAATAAATTACAAAGATATTTATAAACATACAAAACATTTAGTGAACGATTCATAAGTGCGGATCTTAAAAATAGTCATATATCTATTTCTCTATATCTAACTGGGTGCTAGTTAAAACTGCTATATATTGATTGTATTGCATCATTTTACTTACATTGCATAAGCTTGCTTATATTGTTTCATATTCACTGCTTGATTAATCTTTATCATGCACTCATTAAAAATGAGTCCAGGTGTTTTAATTTACGATATCAAGATCTGGATAACCTCATTGGAGGAATAGCTCACAGTGTGAAGATTCAGACATTAAGCATTCAAAATTTTAATTTCATGTTAAAATACACTGTAACTTGCTCTTAAATGTTGTTTTATTAGCGCGTGTGTAACCGCTTTTTAATAAAACACTTTTGCAAGTAATTTATGACACAGTTAAATTCGTGATATAATTTATATAAAAGATTTACATTTCAAGGTTTCTAATGTTGTGGTTTGTATATGTAAGGCATCAGTTCATATTAAATTTATGACGGTATACGAATTTTAATTTGACTTTTTTTTCACGTCTCGTTTTGTTTTTGAGGTGGGAAAGAAAACTCCTCAGTTTGTTGATATGTTAAGTTGTAAATAGTCTTATATCGTTGCGCTCTAGTACCACGTTCATGAATCTAGATTTCCCTTTCCTGATGTTAAAAAATGCGGACAGGAATTTAGTATACTTCTTATATACCATATTTTATAGTATAATGCACGTGAAATAAAAAGAAAAATATTCCACTCAAAAAAAGAACAAAAAATTTCTGTGTTTAAATGTGTAAAATAATTTATTTTAGCAGTATGTATCATACATAAAATAAATTTTATATTTACCACATATTCTTGATATGTTAACCCGGTGTGAAATTATGAATTCCTTAATATTTATTTGACTCTGAAAGGTTTACGAAGACGAAATATAGATTGATAAAAATTTTGCTTATTTTTTTTTACTATTAAACCTACTTCCCTCTAACATTCAATTCCTCTTTATGATTCACCATCGAAAAAAATATTAAAAAAAATCTGCATTTTTCCTCTGCAGAAAAAGGCTTACTTTTTTTTTTACCCCATGAAATAAAAGTTTTTTTATGCAAATAATAAATATTTGTTATTTAAGTCATTTAAAGAGTAGAAAGATTATGAATAATACGAGTAGTAATTTATGATGTTTCCTATGGACTATGAAAAATTACCTAAAATAAAAAGATATATATATATGTATATTTAAATACTATGAATCTTATTTATTTTTTTTCATTAAAGATGTATCAATTTATCATCTTATTTTACTGATACATTTGAAAACATATACTTTATCAGCGTAGTATTCCAAATTTAGATATTGGCAGTGAGGATTAGTTTTTTTTAAAGATTAAAAAAAAAAAAAAATACATTTTTTGTAGTTATTTATAAAGTGTATAGGTAGTAACATCTCGTTGTAAAAAAAGGAAAATTGCAAAGTTGTTTTCTCTGTATTACTAATTGTTTTATCTAGATAAAGCATAGTTTTCTCAACATGATATAGAAAATTAATAATATTTATAAATATAAATCTTAAAACATGAACCATTTATTAATTATTTAATAGTGCATTAAAACAACGATAAAATGCATGCATTGCAGTGATATTCGCGTCACATGCAATGTGTATAATCAGCTTGGGTGGGCAGTGAAATTGTTTTAGCGAGTACACACACACACACACACACACACACACACAAAAAAAAAAAAAAAAAAAAAAGCAAATATGTCTTATATAAACTGGCACAATAAATATTTTTATTTTTTAATATTTTTAGTTTAGGGATAAAAATACTAAGTTCAGGTAACACGATGCTGCGAATAATGCGAATTTTAAATAAATCCCCAATATTGAGAGCCTGGTTAAAATAACTAACATTATGAAGTGATACACGAAAACGCGTAAAGTAATCTTCTTTTACTTTTCTATCTTATCTAATCTTCTACTTTTCAGAATAATTCTTGGTAAAAATAATATTTAAAATAACTTTAATCTAAACTTATATTGTAATAACTGAAACAACATTCATTACAACTGAAACTTACATTCATCAAACTTGCATTTCAAATACTAATTAAATTAATTTTTTGAAAGATTTAAATTAAATTAAAACTACATTTAAATTATCTTGAAAACAAAGCTTTTGGTAAAATATTAACTGTTTTTTTTTTTTTTTTTTAAACACATTTTGATAAATAAAAAGTCTACAAGAAAAAGAAAAGAAACATTAAATGTATACGAAATAGTCAGGAATATAGAGATTTGTTATATCTTACGAATCGCAAAAGAACTAATCTGTAATGCAAAGAATAATAAAAAAAATAATAATATGTACATTCTATTTTTATATCATTGCTGTAATTGACATCTACATTCAGTGAAAAACGAAACGTTACAATATACTTATTTTAGAATGGAACAAAGAACTAAATAAGATGTATAGTAAATGACAAAGCTTTACGTTCACAAGATCTTTGAATAGTGAGATTTCCGAATTAGAACTCATTATAAAGCTTTTGGTTATCTTATTTTTTGTCCTTTGAAAACATTTTCTGTTATTATGGATACGGCACGCGATTTTAAATACAAAAACACATGTCAGGAACGTATATGTATATATATATATATATATATATATATATATACATACTTTATTTATATATTTTACAATACACTTGTATATTTTTACATACTTTTCTAAAAAATGCTGATGTATTACATAAATATATATATATATATATATATATATAATTATTATTTTCACCTTTTCTTTAATATTTAGTTGATATCTATGTACGTTTTGATAATTATTTATAGAAATAATTTATATAAATTATAAACATATGTGATAATAGCAAACCCCGCGGCTTTGCTCGCGTAATATTTGAAATATGCCAAGTGATATTTATATGTCTAATTTTTATTAAAAGGTACTGACTAAATTTTTATTTTATTAAAAGGTAATATTTTATTTTATTAAAAGTTTTTTTTTATTAAAACGTATTTCAATTATTACTTTTAGGAATAATTCAAAAATTACTATTTAAAACACAGTTTGATTAAACATCATTATTACACTGCATTAGGCAGAAATGAGACTTAAATTAATAAAATGAAGTAAAACTAAATAAATGATAATTTAAAAAATATTTTGAAACTTTTATGCTCAATTAATACGCTCATTTCAGTATTCATTTGAAGTTTTGAATTTTTTAGAAACCATCTTCTTACATCTTAAAATTAACATTCATGTCAAATTCCAAGTCCTACCACCTCTCTCAACATAAAGAGCTATGTTGAAACAGGAACTGTCACCATTAATTTGCCAACATTAATTTTTAAATCGGTTTGTTATTTCCTAATATTCCACAGAAACGTAATTTAAAAAGCTAACTCTCTCAACCCTCTGGTGGTAGTGGCACAGACATAAAATATAGCTTGTGTTTGAGCAGATTCTATCACCAAAATTTGTCATCATTATTTTTTTAATCGGTTTGGTAATATATAAGTTTGCTTAAAAATTGTAATTTATAACGCTTTTCACTCACTTCATTTTTCTAAATTTAGAATTTTCTTTCGACTGTTCTTAGAAAGCAGTTGCATCTTGTAAGTAAATACCATGCCATACTTCAAAGTGTTAGACCCCTCAGTTGTGCAAAAAACGCAAATTAGAACATGTTTTGCTTTTGCAACCCTCAGCCTCACATGGTAGTGACAGCAACATAAAATATAACCTATGTTATAGCAGGGACTGTCAACATTTATTTGCAACCATTACTTTTGAAATAGCTTTGGTATTTCCTTAGATTGAGTAGAAATCGCAATTTAGAACGTTTTTAGGATGCTTTTCGCGCATTTTCACCCCTTTTTAAATTTCCAATTTTTTCGAAACTGTTCTTAAAGATCATTTATATCTAATAAATATGTACCTTGCCTAATTTTAAGTTGCTAGCCCCTACCGATCACAAAAATCGAAATTTAGAACGCTTTTTTGATCCTGCAACGTCTTGGTGATAGCGATAACGACATAAAATAGTGTCTATGTTAGAGCAGAGGCTGTCAGCATCAATTTCCTACTATTACGTTTGAAATCAGATTCATTCTTCCTGAGATATTGCCGACAAATCGGCATTTAGAACGTTTTTAGAACGCTTTTCGCGCATTTTGCTCCTGCATCTCCTTTGGGGTAGTGGAAACAGAAATAAAATATAACCTATCTTGGAGCAAGATCTGTCACCATCATTTTTACACCATTATATTTGAAATCGGTTCAGAACTTCCTGAGATTGCATAGAAATCACAATTTAGAAAGTTTTTTACAACGCTTTTTGCGCATTTTGACCCCCTTTTAAATGTCGATTTTTTTAGGAAATGTCCTTAGAGATCATTGATATCTTATAACTAACTACCATTCCAAATTTCACGATTCTAAGCCCTTCCGTAACGCAAAAGCCGCAATTTAGAACGTTTTTCTCCTGCACCCCCTTTGGGGTAGTGGCACCGACAATAAACAAAGCCTATGTTGGAGCAAGGGTTGTCACCGTCATTTTGACAC
Organism: Maratus speciosus; assembly: GCA_963932465.1. NCBI lineage: Eukaryota > Metazoa > Arthropoda > Arachnida > Araneae > Salticidae > Maratus > Maratus speciosus. The sequence continues at coordinate 423,914,677 of OZ010795.1, forward strand.
CCTTAATTTGACACCATTTTTTAAAAATCGGTTTGGTATTTCCTGAGATTGTGTAGAAACCACCATTCAGAACGTTTTTTAGAACGATTTTCGCGCATTTTCCCCCCTTTCAAATTTCGAATTGTTTAAGAACTGTTCTTAGAAATCTTTTATATCTAATAAGTAGCTAATATTTCAAATTTCATATTTCTAAGCCCTTCAGTAACACATAAATCGCATTTTTAGAACGTTTTTTGCTCCTGCACCCCCTTTGGGGTAGTGACACTGACATAAAACATAGCCTATCTTGGAGCAAGCGTTGTCACCATCATTAAGACACCAATATTTTTTAAATCGGTTTGGTATTTCCTGAGATTGTGTAGAAACTACCATTTAGAACGTTTTCTAGAACGCTTTTTGTGCATTTTCACCCCTTTTAAATTTCGAATTGTTTAAGAACTGTTCTTAGACATCATTTATATCTTATAAGTAACTAATATTTCAAATTTCATATTTCTTGGCGCTTCAGTAACATATAAATCGCATTTTTAGAACGTTTTTTGCTCCTGCACCCCCTTTGGGGTAGTGACACCGACATAAAACATAGCCTATCTTGGGTCAAGCGTTGTCACCATCATTTTGACACCAATATTTTTTAAATCGGTTTGGTATTTCCTGAGATTGTGTGGAAACTACCATTTAGAACGTTTTTTAGAACGCTTTTTGTGCATTTTCACCCCATTTAATATTCGAATTGTTTAAGAACTGTTCTTAGACATCATTTATATCTTATAAGTAACTAATATTTCAAATTTCATATTTCTAGGCGCTTCAGTAACACATAAATCGCATTTTTAGAACGTTTTTTGCTCCTGCACCCCCTTTGGGGTAGTGACACCGACATAAAACATAGCCTATCTTGGAGCAAGCGTTGTCACTATCATTTTGACACCAATATTTTTTAAATCGGTTTGGTATTTCCGGAGATTGTGTGGAAACTACCATTTAGAACGTTTTTTAGAACGCTTTTTGTGCATTTTCACCCCTTTTAAATTTCGAATTGTTTAAGAACTGTTCTTAAACATCATTTATATCTTATAAGTAACTAATACTCAAAATTTCATATTTCTAGGCCCTTCAGTAACGCTAAAATCGCATTTTTAGAACGTTTTTCTCTCCTACACCCCCTTTGGGGTAGTGGCACCGACATAAGATATAACCTATGTTCTAAGTTGGACTCACACCATCATTTTGATACCATTACTTTTGGAATCGGTTCGGTAGTTCCAGAGCTTACCTCCGACAAATAAACAATTTTTTCCTCTTTATAATAGGAGAATAGATTGATGTTATTAAGGATTACCAATCATGCATCAATATTGCATTGTAAACATAATAACAGCAACAGTTCAAATTATACGTTTATTTTAATTATTTTAAATGGCAAAATAGAAATTTAAATTAAAAAGATATTGCATTAAAACAAATAATAAATGAACAGCAATATAGACTTTTTATATTCTCATTGTCTAACAGGAATTTTATAGTTGTTGTTATAATCATACCATGACTAATTCTTATGCAATGAAAATAAAAATATTATTTAAAATTTCTATACTTGAATGTTATAAGTTAACACTAACCTGATTGCTCTAAATTTTTAGGCATTCAGATGTTATATGCTATATTTTTATGTATTTATTTTGCATTACTCCAGAACAATAAATGTAGTTTTATGCATTAAAATCAGTTACATTAAGCAGGATAATATTTTAAATCTTTAATAATCATCAAATATAATTTTCTGAGGTGTTTGCGTTTTACCATTTTACCCACGTACAAAAAATTCTAGTATATTTTTAGGAAGCATCTTTTATGTTAATTAGCGAACATTTCTTGACTTGTCTGATAAATATGCAGTTAAGAGATACCTTTGCATCAACTGATACCGATGAAATGCAATATTTTTAGATTAAAACGTTTTGAACAAATAATTTGCTCGTAAAAGTGATTTATAAATGATATTGAATATCAAGACGAAATATAATGCTCTAAAGTTGGGAAATTATACGTGAAAAAGAGAACAAGAAACTGCCTAATTTTTGGCAATAGATTTTGAGTGCAAAACGAATATTTGCTTTTTTCTAAGCAAACATATGTAGATCCATAAATGAAATGTTGAGAATGTTCACATTCTTTCAAGAAAGATAATATATGCATCAAAAGTAGATAACTGCTTACCTTGCGTAATGTAACAAATAACAATTTCATCATTAATTTATGAGAAGGAATATAAAAATATATTTCAAGCTTCCGGGTATCTTGATTCGCACGTGGAGTTGCATAGCGTCCGAGAGGGAAAAAAAAGAGGAATGTTTAATAATGGATAAATTGACAATATTTAAGAATTTTGAATGCCATTTTTACTTATGTTTATATAAATACTTCATTAATCTCAGAATTCTGCAAAGAGAAGGTGGAATAAGAAAAATGTATTTGATTTCGTCAATCGCAGAATTCTATTAGTAAATGAGTCGCATTATTCTGTCTGTGTTGAATGGCACGTGCAGTTGCATAGTGGCTGAGGGAAAAACAATAAAGAGGAATGTTTAATAATGGATTAAAATGAAAAGATTTAAGAATTTTAAATGCCATTTTCACTTATGTTTATGTAAATACTTCATTAATCTCAGAATTTTGCAAAGAGAAGGTGGAATAAGAAAAAAATGTATTTAACTTCGTCAATCGCAGAATTCTATTAGTAAATGAGTCGCATTATTCTGTCTGTGTTGAATGACACGTGCAGTTGCATAGTGGCTGAGGGAAAAACAATAAAGATGAACGTTTAATAATGGATAAATTGACAATATTTAAGAAATTTGAATGCCATTTTTGCTTATGTTTATATAAATACTTCATTAATCTCAGAATTTTGCAAAGAGAAGGTGGAATAAGAAAAATGTATTTGACTTCGTCAATCGCAGAATTCTATTAGTAAATGAGTCGCATTATTCTGTCTGTGTTGAATGGCACGTGCAGTTGCATAGTGGCTGAGGGAAAAACAATAAAGAGGAATGTTTAATAATGGATTAAAATGAAAAGATTTAAGGATTTTAAATGCCATTTTTACGTATGTTTATATAAATACTTCATTAATCTCAGAATTTTGCAAAGAGGAGGTGGAATAAGAAAAATGTATTTGACTTCATCAATCGCAGAATTCTATTAGTAAATGAGTCGCATTATTCTGTCTGTGTTGAATGGCACGTGCAGTTGCATAGTGGCTGAGGGAAAAACAATAAAGAAGAATGTTTAATAATGAATAAATTGACAATATTTAAGAATTTTGAATGCCATTTTTACTTATGTTTATGTAAATACTTCATTAATCTCAGAATTCTGCAAAGAGAAGGTGGTATAAGAAAAATGTATTTGACTTCGTCAATCGCAGAATTCTATTAGTAAATGAGTCTATTAGTAATTAGTAATTCTATTAGTATATATATATATATATCAGTGGCGTGGCGTCCGGTCATCGCTGGATGCGGCGATGACCAAGCAATATTTTAAAACTCTTAATAAGCTTTTAAAACTCTACGATCCAGTTTTAGCAGAACATTTGGATTTCATGTATAAGTGAAGGTATGATTTAAAGTTTCTTTTTTGAACACTAGGGGGCTCGGCCCCCTACGAGCTACGCTCGCCAACCCCCGTCCAGACACCGCAGACTCTAAATGCACTCAAATTTGATCGGCTTTAAAAAGATTTCGAAAGATTGAATTATAATTTAAAAAACAGTGGCGATCTCCCTATAAACGAATTTCTATTCATTTCTCTTTGATTGGGGAATTTTAACGCCAAATCCGCTGCGGTACTACTTGATTATCCTGTCGACCAATTTCGCCAAATTATATAAATCGCCAAACCACTCGCCAAATTATACAAATTGATATAATTTTTATTTTAAATAACGAAAGAACAAATAAATTCGTACAACATTAATAAAAACACAAATAAAACGTCTAAATAAAAATAACTTGATGACGTATACACGCGTAACAACATTTCAAAATAAGCTTAATATAAAAGGAATTAAGTAAACAGAGTCTTTGTCTCCTGGTATTTTTTAACAAAGCGAAAAGAAAGTTCTTTTAAATGAGACATTTTAAATTAATTCTCAAAATATCAAATAAATGTCTAGCGCAATTTCTAAATTTAAACTGTTTTGCAATATTATTTTGTGTTCATTTTATGTAATAACTATAATGTGACGTAAATATGACGTAATTTCTCCTAAGACTTCTAACGCATGTTAATGAATTTATTATTTTACATTATCCTTTCTCTTTTAAAATTCACGTGTATACTTTTTATGACGTAATTTTTAATAAGTTCCTGCTTTTTATACGTAATTATTTAATTCTAATTTGAAAGTTTTTTTTCCTGTTTATAATAGTCACGTGTAAATAAATTTTTAATTTGAAGCAAACATTATTGCTTGCGCTTTTTATACAGTTGGCAACAGTTTAAATTAGTGCAATTTTCTGAAATCTGTAAAAAATATCTCTAGAAATGCTGAAAATTTGAATTTAAAATAGAAATAAAACCTGAAAAAATGAGTCAAAATAAAAAAAAATAATGCAATCTGCACTCCGGCAAATTCTAACGCATAAAATGATCTAAAAATGATTACACTGCCATGTATAGTTTTTGCTGCTATAAAACTTTTTTAGTGGAACGATTTTGCCCAACTTTAGCATTAAATAACTCTTAAAATATAGCTTCGATTTGAAAACTGTCTGCATCAGCGTGTTTATCAAACATTTCTGTATAATACCACCGATTTTCATATTTTTGTATGCATTATTTTTGTTAATATTAACGAAGAAAGGCCTCCGGTCACAAAAAAATCAAAACCGGCGGCGGCGGTGACAGCGGGAGTTACTTTTTTTTAGAATAGAGAGATTCAACCATTGAATTTTAGAGTTAATAATTTTTCACCACAAACTTAAATAATTGCGATGACCACCGAAAATTTTCACGCCACGCCACTGATATATATATATATATACAGTGACACCTCCCTGTGCGACCACCTCCATTAAACGACCATTTTTTTTCTTAGAGCGAAATTTATTCCCATAGGGTCAATATTAATTTACCTCCGTTCAGAGACCACTCTGGTTGAACTCCCTCTACGAGCGACCAATTTCTTTGAAGAAAATGAAACAAATTCCGTTTTTTCCTAGTAGCTTGAAGTAGGTTTTATTAGAAAATAATTCCGGAGAGCGCATTATTCATCAAACTTCTAAACTATGTTACGGTTTTTTTTTATTCCGTTAACTTTTAAGTGTTTAAACCCCTTTGTGCTTTTTTAGGCAGTGAATTTAACTCTAATGACAAATTAAGAATGACGGTCAATAAACTGCCCTGCCCTATTCTGTGAGGAAACTCTCAAAGAAATATATCAATTAATGAAATCGTCATTATTTGTTCCCGACCCCGAAATAATTGCATGTATTTACTGAACTTCGAAAGGACTTGGAAAAAAAAAGTTATAAAAGATAAGACAGTAAAATCAAAGCAAACGTCAATGTAATAATTTTTTGAACTCTACAGTAATTAACTTATGTAATTAACTTTTGGTTTGATACTTAAATTTTCCTATTTTTTTCGAATGTGAAAATTAAATTTTAGTAACATTAATTGTTACCTTTTTCACCTCTTAAAATCTAGATTTAAACGGGCACTCTATTAAGAGACCGTTTCTCAGAGCGACCAGTTTTTATTGGAACGGAACGTGGTTGCTTTAGGGAGATTTTACTGTATATACAGAAGACTTCATTAACACGAGAGTACTTGCGTGTTTTTTGAGAAAGTTATTAGTGGCGCCTGTTCTTTTTGCCGCCAGTCCCCCAAATGAGGGAAATGTAAAATAAGAATCATGTTTCACTTAATATCCGATTATTACATTTGAAATATAAATTTGCAGTTTACGGAAATTATATATTTATTCTGAGATTATGAATAATGGGAAGTGGTATAAATGTGCTGACTTTAATGATCATTGCGCACGCTTTTCCATCAATTTCAACTTTGCTGCGAAAATGCACTTGAAAGAAAAACAGGACTTTTTACTTCACTGAGGTGGTGGAGAAACATTTAAAGTCAGCTACATGACAATTCCGCATTGTATTTGTAAGAAGATATAAGTTAGGGGAATATAATTTATATGGGCGACGAAAAGACCGAAATGCGACTACTACTGGGTTAATCGCGGAATTCTAATTGTAAATAAGTCATATTAGTCTATAAAATGAAAGTGTAATGTGTAACAACTGTCACCTGAGTGTAAAATAAATATGTCTTAGTGTGAAACGAAATATTTATAGTTAGGCATAAAATTGTTTTAATAAAAGAGCATTTGTTGAATATTTTATATACATATAAAAAAAAATGTGTTGCCTTAAAGGTGTTATCTTAAGATATTTGTTTTTTTTTTCATCACTATATTTTCTAAGTTCATAGTTATCATATCTATTAATATATAAATATGTTTATCCTGCACTGTAAAAAAAAATTCTGTAGTTCTACAGATGTAAAGTTACATGCTTACTAAACTGTCATCTGTAACTGTTCAAAAAAAGCTGCAAATCTGCAAAACTAGTTTTTGTAAAGCTACAGAAATCTGTAACTAAAATTTTATCTGTAAACCTGGATGTAGTTACATGAAAAGTTCTAGGCATCCCAGTTTCCTAAAAAATTCTTAGTAACCTTACAGATTTTTTGATTTTTGGCGCAAAAGTGTATGTTACATGAATATTTGTTGTTGCCGTTACATAAAAAGTTCTAGGAATCCCAGCTTCCTAGAAAAACTTTAGTATCTTTACAGATTTTTTTTTACAGTGTGACTGACTCAAAATTATCGCCGAGCCTCAAGAAATGAATCTAGCACAATGGAATGTAACAGACCTATTACTTACATAGTGTAGGCACCCACTAAAAAATAATGTTTGAAAAAATTCTATCTAAGTGGTTAAAGAGGGATCAAAAATTTTAAAACATTTCGTCATAAATAAGCAGCAGTTTTAGGGAGGAGCGAGGAATTCAGTATAACAAATATACTAAAAAAATAAATAAACACGGACATCAGTGATTTTAGAAATAACCACCAAGGAAATTGAAGGTGGGGTCGAAAACTTTTGGACATTTCTCCTTATATCCGCAGTAGTTACATGAAATTCAAGATAGCAAACCTGATACAAAATATCAAAAAAGGAGTTTCAGAGATTTATGAAAATTTCCCCTTGTTTTATTAAAGGCGGTCAAATGTTTTAGGTTATTTCGCCATATCGCAGCAGCAGTTTTAGGTTGAATCATTAAATGCCATATAATGAATCAACTAATAATCATTAAACACGTATTTCATCGATATTAGAAATTTCTGTTAGTATACCTAGACTGTTAGTATTCGTATAAATAAATAATCCAAACAATTAAAATGCACTATAAAAACATCCGTAAAACCAATTGAAAAGAAGTGTAACCAGGATAAAAGTTATAAATAGTATTCATTAAAATACATTCTCATCTATTTCAGATTTGTTTTCTACAGCAATATGTCGAATTTACCATAAAACAGAATTTTTAAGTAAAATAAACATTCTTAATTATTGACATTGTTTTCTCTGTCACATTTATAGAGTTTCTATAATGTGCCATACAAATTAATTTATAAAGAAATTATTATTATATATTCAAAAAATGCAGATTAAGAATTAATCATTCGAGGCGTACAATGTTTTTATTAAAATTTTCTGTTGTAATTTTAGTTATATTGATTATTCTAACGACACATTTAAAATAGTTTTGATAATGAAATCAAAACCTTTTATTAGTAAAATCAATATAGACATTATCACATCTCTTAGATTTTTTTTTCTCATTAAATGTTTCAATATATCAGTAGAATATAATGTATGCTTAATGCATACTATGTACATTGTTTATTCACGTTATACTAAACGGTCCCCATGAATATATATTGATATGAAATTAACTTGAACATGACATTCAGGTTATTCAAGATTATACGTCAGATAAATTAAGGCAGTATGTACTCAATCTGATAGTGACGAATCGTGTTAAATCGAAACTCTAACAGGAGGTATCACATGTATCTCTCAGACATCTATTCGCATTTGTAGTATGCATACACAAACCCGGTTGCCTTTTAAAAACGATATATATATATATATATATATATGTGTATATAAAATATTTAAGTGAATATGGCAACTACAGGGCATCACAAAATGCAAAAGTATGTAAAATTTTGTCAGAACAACTTGAAACAGAAACATTCCTCCAATAATTAAAAAAAAAAAAAAAAAACCCGGAAATATATGTTTTAAAATATGTAAATTATTTTCGTAGCGTGCGATTTACATTAAGCAAAATTTCTATTTACTACGCATTAATAAATATTATAAACGTGGCATGCGATTAAATGAATTTACATTGTTTACGAGTAAAATGACAGTTAATGACAGACATACACAGTAGTGATCATATAATCGTTCCGTTTTTACTTTTAAGTACCGAACCCTAAAAAAGTAGAGAACATTAAAGTAGAGGCTGTATTTTTGCCCGTCAGAAACAAAAATATTGGGTCAATATTCATTTTCATTTCATTGCGGAAAAACACACATTCAGGCGTTTGGAAATAATAAACGTTGTTTTAGAGTGTGTACATGTTTGCCCAATTATTTGAATCTTTTTAAGGCGTAATAAATCACTAAAAATATTTGAAATTTTGCTATAAAAAAAGTCTAAACATGTGCCATTCTGGTAACCCTAATTATTGTTAAAAATTTAGTATTTATATCGCAGAATTCGCAATCCCCTTGTTTCTTATTGCGCCCCTTGGATTAGCAAAAGCATGTATGGACTTTGCTTTTATATCACTTAAGGTATAATTATAAAAACGCTATTTTATTTAAATTTCTTCTTTTACTAGAAAATAAAAATATTTATATTTTGCTATTTTTTCATCATTGTTGAACTATTTTAAAGTTGCAAGTTGATACATACAGCAAATTTCCAATATTTTATTTCTGAGATTTTTTTTTTCTGTGGTTCATAGATATTTTTATAAATGGAAATGGAGTATCTTAAACATAAAAGTAGATAATTTATTTATCTATTTATTGGGTTATTATTTCTATTTATGGGTATATATATATATATATATATATGTATATATATATAAGGTGTGTCCCAGCGAAATAAAGCGACCCTAATTCTGTGCCATAAATGGACACGAAACAAACAAATAAGAAGGAAACAAATATATTAAGAAAGTCCATATACAAATATATATTTACAGGGAGTAACTCATTCCCTGCCCCACCTGGGCAGCAGAAAAAGATGAATGCGTAAAAAAAGAGGGGAAAAAGTGTTCCTCCGAAATAAAGCCACTGCCAATATTATATTTATTGATAACTACCAACTTTCGAGCTGCTGCAGTTCAACATGTTTATGATGTCAACTAGTTGTCAAATACTTTAGTTGTCGAACTTTGTGCAGACTTTAGAAGGCTGTATTTTCTATTTTTCCTGCAGTATTGCAATGGGAAAGAAAACACACTTATCATACTTTGAGAAAGGACAATTAACAGCTTTTAAGGAAAAATGACTTTCATATAGATCAATATCTAAGCAAATCAGTGGTTCTAAAACCGTAACAAACAATTTTGTAAATAAGGACAATACGTACGGGTATAAAGAAAGGAGGTATACATGCAGAAAAATGACTTCCAGACAGGAAAGAGAAGTTTTGCGTCATGTTTCACGACGTGGTATTTCCCTAAAACACTTGGCAAAAGATGATAACATCCCTGTGACAAAATCAACCCTTGAACGAATTGAAAAACGTATCGGCATCTTGCGACAGAAGAAAAGGAAACAGCCGCCCTTGTTGAAAGCTATCCACATGCAAAGGGCAGTCGATTAGGTCAAATATTATCGAACCTGTAAGGACCAATGACATCTTATTATAGTCTCAAAAGAGAAGAAAAAATTTGTATGGGCCATTCGGCCTTTCTTTCTATTCGTATGACATCAGGAAAGAACGGGAAATTTTCTCCAAAAGACAGCAAGGTGAAGGCTTCGGCTATGGAGGTAAACATAACCTGGCTTTTCTATCGGGCCGCATGAAGGCTACCAATTACCAAGAAATCCTAGAAAATCATTTTCTGCCATTTGCAAAGAGAGTTTGTGGACTAAGTTGGATTTTCCAGCAAGACAATACCTCCATTCACGTGCAAAAATCCTCCTGGGAATGTTTTTTGGATAATCGGGTGCATGTCATAGAATGGCCTGTCCTTTTTCCCTGATCTCAATCCCCAAGAATATGTGTGAGGTATTTTCAGTAGGGCTGTATGTGCCAATAGTGGACAGTTTCAGTCTGTGGCAAAATTGAAGGATGTCATCATTAAAGTGTGGGAGAATATTGATTCTACTGTCTTCCAAGGATTGGTAAATGGTATGCCATATCGTATATTCCACATTACATATAACCATGGTGGATATATTGTCTATTAACAATAGTGGCTTTATTTCGGCGGGACACTTCCTCCCCTCTTTTTTTTACAAATTCGTTTTTTTTCCTGCCCAGATAAGGCAGGGAGTGACTTACTCCTTGGTAATATGTATATATACTTTTTTAATATATTTGTTTCGTTCTTATCGGGGTATTTTGTGTCCAATTACACCACACAATCACGGTGGCTTTATTTTGGTGGGACACACCTTATATATATATATATACAGAGTATTTTGTTTTAAAATGTCGCAATTTAGAGCCATCTGAAGTTGTTTCTAATAACCGGAATGGCTTTAAATTTGGTAACATGACTAATAACATCTTGGGAAACAAGATTCCGCGAAAAACTATAGTTGAAAACACTGACGACAGGGTGAATATTGCACTGTTGTATTCTACGCAGCCCAGAATAAAATACAAATCGGGTAGCAAATGTAAATGTGAATTTCTACTTGCGTATGCTACAACTGCGCCATTAATTTGGACTGTACGCGCTCTTTGATAAAGTGAGATTCCAGACGAGGAATTGCTTCTCCGATATTTCTCATGAGTTTATTTCACAAATTAATGCCACTGTTGTCCCATACGAACGTATAATTCGGCGTTTCCATTTGTTATCAGTGTTTCATGTCCATTCCTACTGCGTCGCCTACAAAAACTCCATATTTATATCTAGCGGCGATGTTTTGAACTAATTTTGCTTTCGAGAACTCTTTCTTTCACATGGCGCCTTTAGTCCCATTATCACGTTTTGTGAAATCTGGTTATTTTAACGAGCTTCAGATTGCTCTGATTATCGTCAGTTAAAAAAACACCCTGTATATATAATACAAGACATAAGAAAAGATGCGATTAATTTTAACATGCAATAAATCTAAAAACATTTCAGAATTTTCTGCAATCTAAGGCGAATTTACTTTGTGACGTGTATCTTAAATTTCAACATTAATAAACTTAAAAAAAAATATATAAAGTTATGACAATGGATATAGGAATTCTTTTATGTTTACGCAGAGGTATCTTTACTTTCGATAATAATGTGTAAAGTTATTTAATCTATTTAAATAAATGGGTAGTGAAATTAAATATATAAACAGATAATATAAATATAGTTAGTTCGTATTTAGAAAACTACCCAAGGTTGAATAATGTTTTTTTTTTTTTTTTTTTTTTTTTTTTTTTTTTTTTTTATCATATTACAACAATAAAACATAGAATAATCTTAAAATTTTTCATATTTAAAAAAATAATTTATTCTGATTATTTTTACTGGCCTTAAAAATATTGTACTATGTCATGAAGAATGTAGTATTTCTTAATGCTATTATAAATTTTGCTTGAAATAAAAAATGAGCAATACTATTTTTACGTATTTTTTGTTATATGTATATTAAATGGGGAAAAAATAATGCTTATAAGTTTTTCACATGTCTAGGGAAATTGTAAATAATGTCTCAAAATTAAAAAGAACAACATTTTAGCATATTGATTAGTAATTTCCATTTCTAGTGACAAAACAGAAAACATTTTTTTTTTATTTATATTTTATTAAAAATAGAGGGACAGGGTTCGTACTGGTACCGTTATTTTCAAGGCCCAAAATCAAAATTTATTTATAGAAAAATAAATCTAGTTTAAACGATTGAAATTTCACCTTATATCAGGAGAGATTTTCCAAAAGAAAATACTGGTACCAAAGAATTTGTTAGCTGGGGAATTCTAGCACCCGTACGAACCCTGAAGGAAAAAGAAAGAGTAAATTTTCATTTGAAAATAAAAGTATTATTTATTTCCATTTTAAAAACGTGCATTTTCGCTGAAAATATTTTTACGTGGATTTAAATTAATGAAATATATTATTGAGATATCGAGAAAAAAGTTCATTTTACAATCGATAGGAAGTTTTTAAAGAATAAACATTGTATTGAAATTTTGACGATTGAGAAAGACAAGTGAAAATGTTAGTTTCTTTTTTTTTTTTTTGTATACATGTTACGGAAAAATAGGCATTAAAAATTAGTGTTTAAAATATGTACAATTATTAAAAATGCTTAGAAAAGCATAGTAATTTTCTATTTTGCATAAAAAATTGTATTGATTGGTAGAACATTGTTTAAAAAATAAACAAAGTGAAACTAAAACGTGTAATATTCTTAAATTTCATTCTTAATTTTCTATATAAAAAATCATTTTTTTCACAAAAAACTAAATTTACGCTTGAAAGAACCAAAAATCGAAGCATGGTGTTATTTAAGTAAACCGAAAATATCCATAATGTTCTAAATGGTTGCAATGACTTGTACTTGTGATTTAAAAAGAAAGTAAATGATTGATTTAATATTTTAAAAATATATATTTATGCATACTTCTTACTATATCATTCTTAGTATAAAAAATATGTTGTTGTAAATACACCAAAATAGATGGATTTTTATGACTAGCAAGTAATCTTTGATTTCTTTAAGAAATAAAACTTTAATAAAAAAAAAGACAGTTTCTTTCTTTTTGTTTTTCTTGTGGCGATGTAATGTGTGTCATTTTTTTTTTCAGTTAGACTTTACAATATACTTTGTCTCATATCTGCACGTGTCACATTTAACTTGATTGCGGTTTGGTTGCACGTGGTCCATTTATTATTTTGTTTCATTTTAAAGAAATTCTTGCTGATTTTTTCTCATTTTAGCACAATATATAACAATTATAACTTTATATATGTAGTACACAGAAACTATCAGTTTTTGAAGTATCGTGTTTTTTCACTTTTTCCGATAACAATTTGTTTGATCTTCTCACCAGCAAAACTGGCACAGAGTATGACGGTAAGTTTATATTTCGGCATTTTCCCGCCCCATGCATTTCTCGCTTCTTGCTGATAGGGCTGTTTAATTTGGAAGAGCTAAAAAAAAATGGTAGGTTTTGTCGGCATTGAAAGTATCAGCGATGTCGAAGTCCTCCATTATGTTCGGAAGTCTTCTTTCCCATTCCTCCACAGTGTAGATATTTAGGCCTGCAACTTTACAATTGATTATTTTGAATTTGATGTTTTACCAACTTTTGAAGAGAGTGTATCATCCTTCTAATGCCTTGAATCCCGTGATTTACACATTTTTTGCGAAGTCCAGGGGAATCTGCTTTATAAAGGATCCAGTGACAGGAAGATTCTTCGATGTCATCTGGTAAAAATAGTACAGACGTGGTTGTTTATGTTCTCGTTTCTCGTTTTGTGTTTTAAAATTCTACACTTTCACGATGGCTCATTTGATTCAAAATAATTATAATTTATTTCTCCTTCCTACTAATGGCGTTGACTTGACCTAATCAAATTCCAAATTCCGATGCAATTTTCATTCGACTTACTTTAATTTTAATTTTTTAAGAATTTCGCATTTTTCTAGAAGCTTCAGTTCCTTCCGTTTTTTCGTTTTCCTACTTATTTGCGGCATATCACCGTAAGTGTTACCGTGCAAAAAGGAAGAAAATAACAGAAGTAGGGGAGAGTAGCCAAATTTGGACCACTTCACATATTTTCAGGTGTAACTAAATTAATTTTTGGAATATCTGCAAAACAAAGTTACACGGGGTCAATCTATTCATCTATTAACTAAATAAATCTTTAAATCAATTTCTTTTTTAAAATCTTAAATTTTACTTTAATTAGGCCCCCAGTCTCCTAAACTGGACCAAATAATATCAGGTTGTTTTAATGATTAGGGAATATATATAATTTTATTAAAAGCAAACTTTGCAACTAATGAAACGATCAAACAAAATAACAGCAATGAAGTTTAATGAAATAAAGTATCTGAAAATAAGAGTAATTGTTTTAAATCAAAATGTATTCAAAATATAAATCAAAGTTATCAGTAATTGAGAACAAAAATTGTGGAACTAATTGTCAATTACTTGAATATTATGTAAGGAGTGATACAAAGCTTACACATGAATTTCGTTTATCGATTTCTTTTTTTCCAGCGCACACAACATGAAATTGTATTGGACAATCTGAACACTGAATCATTTCTGCCATTTGATTATTCTTACAAACTGGCCAAAACCAATCACCTGACTGCCTAGGTTTTTCATTTTAGATTCTAAATTATTAGACTTTTTTTTAGAAGGAAGTTTTCTTTACATTATGCTTGTAGTTCTTCCCTTCCATCATTTTCTTTCTAATTCCATTTCGCCTATCTTTTAGAACTTGATGTTCCAATTATTTTTGTGCTATAATAGCTTCCTATTTGTCGTTTTTTTTTTTTTTTTTTTTTTTTTTTTTTTTTAATTTCAAGGATTAATTTATATGCCGACTTCAAAATACTCGATCAATTTTGAAATTTTTGTTCATATTTGTTCATCCTGTGTCTATTAAGTACGTCGAACACAAATTTTATTTTTCCCGTTGTATTTGCTAAGCTTTTTTTAATGGCAGATTTTTGTACCAACCGGCGTTTGTGTAGTATGAAATCATTTTTTTTATGCAAGTTTTGAATTTATTGTTTGATTGCGATAATAATAATTATTATAATTAGAATAATAGTTTCTAGATTTATATACTAGTAAAATATTACTTATACTTGTATAATAATGGTTTCTTTAATTAGAATTATATTTAAAATATTAATTGCAATTCAATTTGCAAAAGAAAATTTTGTAAAATATATAATTTACAAATTCTAAAAAAGATTTAAAAATTATAATTACTTTTAAAAAATAGTAAAATATTTTTAATAAATTGAATGTTTATGCATTAGAATCAACATGATAACTTTTTTGTTGATTCTAATGCATACTAATGACACTCCTGACACTAATAAAATATATAGAACACAATAATATTCTCAAAGTCCACAAGAAGTCCAAACCGACATTTATATAGCACTAAAGAACTACGCATCTCATTTCGTGACACGTATTTATTCATAGACGCCTTTCTTTATGCGCCCTTGCATTATAAAAATTCGTTATAACGAGAGAATGGAAGTGGTACAAACGAACATTTTGCGACAAAAACCAGCACAAACGAATGCCGTAATACAATTTAGATTTCGTTGAATGGATGGGTCCACCGAAATGGCCGCCATGTGTTGGAAAAGTGGAAAATTCGTTATATCGAGAAAACCAGAATGGCAAAAATTAAACTTTTTATGGCACAAACCGACATTTATATAGCACTAAAGAATTACGTATTTCCTTTCGTGACACGTATTTCTTTACGATTTTCATAAGTGATTTTCTGTAAGTGAAGTGACCTTGAATTATAAAAATTCGTTATTGCGACACAGTACGGAAGTGGCACAAATGAAAGTTTTTGCAGCACAAACCAGCACAAACGTAGAATAAATGAATACAGTAACAATATTTTGATTTCGTTGATGGGGCTGGGGTGTCGTTTCACTCGCCCCACCCATTTTGTTCGTTATAACGAGATAATAGAGTGGCACATATGAGAATTTTTCCGGCAGAAACCAGCACAAACGAATGGTATTGATTAATTTTCAATATATGTGTGCGGCGGGGCCAGTGAAATGGACGTCTATTTTTTTATTTTCTGATCGTCTAATTAATATTGAGGCTACATATATGCCGGCTGGTACAATTTTATACCATTAGAAGTAAAAATGAATATACGAAACGAAACAAAAGTAAAACTAACTTTAACTACCACAATCGTTTAATGTATACCATTACAATTGTGATTCCATTTAAAAATATAATTAAAATTTCAAAAAAATATGCGTAACTTACCGTTTTCTTTTTGAAGGTAGAGACATACTGATCGATTTCGTATTCACTCAGTTTTTACACCTACTACTACGCTCCTTTTCCAACAAAATGTTGGAATTCTATTTTTATACTTATTTGTGATAATTTAAGATGCCAAATACATCATTGTTTGACAGATTGTGCAATCTAGTGAAAATTAATAAAAATAATTCGGTTTAGTAGATTTTTGTACCAACCGGCATTAATGGGTTAACACAACTGTTTTTTGGCTCCCTCTGTGCTTTGATTTAACTGAATTTAGCAAGGGAGATAACATTTCTAATGATATTTTGGCTTTTGCGGAGGATTTGCCACTGCAGCCTTCTTGCAGGTAATTTCTTCACAACTTACTCCCTCCTTTTTGCATCCTATATCTTTAACGGCCTTTGCTGTCACGGGTGTTTTTTCTTCCAGACAGTTTTTCTGTGTCTTTCTCAACAGTTTCAACAATATTTTAAAAAAGTGTTTAGAAAATATCCTGTATTGAAAAATACGCTACAATTAATCAAATGCAAACATTATATATTGAAACAGTGTTGAATTCAGCCCCCGCCCCCGGAGCCTTGAAATAACCATTCCCCCCGGAAGGTTTGAGATTTCAAGCATTTTATTGGCAAAAAAGTGTAATTCCACCCTCCAGAACTGTAAAAAGTCATCCATTGCAAATATACTCCAGGAGATAAATGCTTGAATTCAACTCTGTAAACCAAATACGCCGTATGAATAAGGAATTCAAAGAAAATAAATAAAAATACATACAAGATAAAAGAAATTGCATACAAACTTTATTACATAACCATGTAAAAATATTTTTATGTTTATATAGGCCTAAACTGTAAAAAAAAAATATTCAGATATTCAAAAGAAAAAAAAAACCTGCATGGAGATAGTAATCCATTATAAAAAAAAAAAAAAAAAAAAAAAGTGTACCGTCCTCGAAATTCATTACTTACTTTCCAAATTTATGATCGCATATCTGGTCCAATTTAAGCAACGTAAATTGGTACAATTACGGCAACTGCGCCATTTTTTAAAACAGGTAATCTCAAGACTAAGAACAAAAACGAAATGAAACAAATACTCGTGAAAAAATCCGCGCAAGAAACAGATGAATTCATATATGTATATGAAAACAGAACAACTTGCCTTAGTTTTAAAGTAATCACTTACGTTTAGTCGGAAAAAATTAGATCAAAGCAGCTAACTTTGGGTTTTTTGACATTATCTGAAAACAGCACGTGGTAGGTGGTTGCTTCTTCTAATTATGAGTAACGTCATTCTGATGAGTGGGATTTCAGCGGTAGATGACGTCTTCCTCTAATTAATGGCAGCATGGCAATGGTCCAATTAAAGCGGTGTTCCAAATATGGCTACTCTCCCCTATTAATGCTGTCCTACCAGATGAGCGAAAACGAAACGATAAACCTTTTTTTGACCACTTCCTCTAACACCTGTTGTGTGTTATCTGTCCCTGGGGGGAGGGGGTGGCATTTATATTGCGTAATCTTTCAATTTTTATCTGAGCTCGGGAGAGGTGGAATCACGTTACATCCTTTTCAGATTCTTTTTGCCAGTATATCTTTGCATAAAAATTGAATGTTTTGTTCATTTCATTTATTTGGTTATCATGGTTTACTTTTGCGATATGGTAAAAGTTTTATATCTGAATTTTTTTGTTTATTAAAAAAATATATATATTTTTTTAACTAGTTGAGATGTGGAACACGTACAGTAAAGATGAACCTGTTTGAAAAATATTCTTTCGATATCTCTATCTTTATAATAAATGCTTTGTTTGTTTTTTTAAATGAAAATTTTATATGGATTATTCCAACAAACTGCATCACCGGGTAGATACTTAAAATCTAGCGATGATTTCGCCTGTTTAATTTTTAATCTTATTTGTTGAATCTTTTCATTAATCTGCAACAATTTCTCCGAATTTCCATGAAGGGGAAATTCATCGAATTCCAATTACAAACGCACGTTCAGTTTACAGAGGCGTCGGGTACACTGAAAAATAAAAGTTAATTTTACAGTATAATACTGGCAGCGAGGGCGCCAGTTTAAAACTGTAAAATAACCAGTAATACACCATCGTATAAATGTATTAAACTTTTTGTTACTGCTTAATGGTATAGTAATAGCTAATTTTACTGTTTATTACTCTTAATTTTACAGTATGATACTGGCGCTCCCGCTGCCAGTTATACTGTAAAATCAAAAACTTTTTTTTGCAGTGTATAATGGTTATAAAAAATAGTGTTCATAATAGTGGGATGTTCATATTAGAGGTGTTCAGAATACAGGGATTTCGTTTTTTGTTAGGTCAATGGAGTTTTGCTGGAATCATCTAAATGTGTTCATTATACCGGGGTGTTCAGAGTTCATATTCGAGAGCGTTCAAATTGAGAGAGTCCTCTGTATATATGTATATACTTTACTTTCTGATTTTCATCGTAATTTTTTTCTTATTTTTATTTTCCCATAATCTTTTGTGAATCTCTGAAATAAAGTAATTAAAGATAACCTTTCATTTTAATTACGAAAATTTTAGCTAAATACAGGACATAAGTAAGAATAGTTTTTCGAAACGCCTCCTAAATCTAGATTAATGAGGAAAGCCATTTGATTATAAAATGCTGATAATATCTTTCATTAAGCCTTTTGATCACCAATATTTAAGCCCTAGCTGTGCTTGTAGAAATCTTTAATGATAAGGTGATTTCAGTTGAAATAATGAAGTTTGCGGAAGAAATTTAGGAAGCTTTGTTAATTATTTGGAATATTATCATTACTGTTCTACATGTGAATAAAATGAATGAAGCATTTAAAATAAAATGATCTATTCATTTTGGGAGAGCAAATGTCTTATAATTATCGTTTGTACATTTATACCTAAAGGTTTCTTTTTAATGTTATTTATAAAAATATACTAAATTACTCAATTACTCGTAAAAATTGAAAAAGAAAAAGAAACGGAATAAAATAACTTTCTAAGGAAAATAGATTAACTAATTATTGCAAATTAAATGATTTTTTTTCTCTATTTACAATTATTAAAAAATGTCCATTTATTAAAATCTTGCATAGGATGGGATTTTTCTAAGAGAAAATATATTGATATAATTTTTAGAAACATTGTAAAATGAAAATAAAAAAATAAAATACTAGTTGAAGCGTTAAATTAGTAAAATGGACTGATTTACACAAATATTATTTAAAGTGTAGCGTGTCTCAAATAATAGCTGTCGTCATAAATCAGTGTAGAATTATTCCTACAAAAATCTGGAGAAACAACTTATAAAAAATTATTGTTATATATGTCATATCTCAATAATAGTTGAGATCTGTATTAATAGATGGCAGCACTACACAATCTGTTTGTAAGGTATTGCATGTTACCAGAATATTTCTGCGCAGTTGTAAAATGTGACTTGTTCTGATAGCTGCCCTTGAGCGGCTTTTGTAAATAGTGTATAATAAACTATAAGTAATCTTATAGTTATGCATTCTTCCTTAGTTAAGAGTAATTAGTTATAATAAGAGAGCGGCGTTATAAAAATGGCGACGAAAATGTGAATTTAACCCAAAGTGAAATGTTGTGAAATTTTTTTTTTTTTCGAAAGTTAAAAAGTGGCACGGAAAATGGCAGATAAAGAAATAATTTCTCTGGGACGCTTGGAAGAATATAATGCAAATGTTCCGTGGACTATTTACGTCGAGAAAATTGATTTTTATTTCTCAGCAAATAGCATCAAAAATGATGAAATGAAAAAGAACATATTATTAAGTTCTGTTGGAACATCTACGTTTGCTATTTTACGAGATATTATTGTCCCGAATACGCTGAAAGAAATCAGTTACGAGGATCTTTTAAAGAAAGTTAAAGATCATTTTTCACCACGCCCGAGTGAAATTGTGGAACGATTTAAGTTTCAGAAACGACTAAGGAAGCAAGGAGAAAATATAGCCGAGTTTGAACGAGATTTACGTCGTTTATCCGAACATTGTAATTTCGGAAATACACTGAATGACCGCCTCCGTGATCAGTTAGTATTTGGGATCCAGGATGAGAAAATACAGCAAACATTACTGGATTCTAGAGACTTAACGTTCCAAACAGTGATAGAAATAGCTGAGTCTTTCGAGAGTGCTGAAGCTGGAGTAAAATCCCTACACATTGGAGATAATACGACTGTCAATCAAGTGCGTGTTTCTAAAGGAGAGAAATCGAAAGTTGATAAGTATACTCATGCACCTAAGCCTAAAGAAGATAGATTCGAGCCTGAGAAACCGTGTTATAGATGTTCTAAAAATCATAACCCCAAGTTATGCCCTTTTAAATCTGCAGAATGTCATTTTTGCCATCGATTAGGTCATCTTAAAGTTTGTTGCAGAAATCGAAAATTTGGAATGAAAAGTGAGAAACCTTTTAAGAACAGAAAAATTAAAACTGTTCAGGAAGAATATTGTTTAAATTTTATGGACGACAAGTCCAATAATCTGTCGTGGGTAAAACCTGTTAAAATAAATGGTGTAAATATACAATTTGAAATTGATAGCGGTGCGGCTCATACTATCATAAGTAAAAGTGTTGCTCATAAATTGTTCTCAGGTAAGCTGCCTTTAATTAAATCTAAAATTAAGCTACAAACTTATACTAAAGACTCTTTAACTCTTTTGGGGGAATTAAAAGTAAATGCTGTTGTTAATGAACATTGTATACCTGATTTAAGAATATTGGTAATTAAAGAGGAGGGTCCGAGTTTAATCGGAAAAACTTGGTTAAAAGCATCAAAATTATTTTGGCCTAATGTAAATATGATTAAAAGCATTTCGAAAGATGATTTAATTAGAAATTTTCCTAATGTTTTTGCTGACGGGATCGGAACAATCAAGGGTCCTCCCGCGTCAATAAAATTGAAAAAAGATGCAAAACCAGTTTTTCTTAAGTCTCGACCTGTTCCTTTTGCTTTAAGGAAAGCTACTGATGTTGAATTGGAACGATTAGCTAATGAGGGTATTTTAAAACCTGTTGATCATTCAGAATGGGCTAGTCCTATAATAATTGTTCCTAAGCCTAACGGTTCTGTTAGAATATGTGGTGATTATAGAGCAACAGTTAATTCTAATACTGAAAATGACAATTATCCTCTTCCTAGAATGGAAGGATTATTTTCTAAATTATCAGGTGGTAAATTTTTTACTGTTTTTGATTTAAAAGATGCATATTTACAACAACCTGTAGATAAAGAAAGTAGTAGAATTTTGACTATAAATACTCATAAAGGTTTGTTTAATGTGTTACGATTAGCATTTGGGGTAAAATGTGCTCCTGGTATGTTCCAAAGAAAAATTGAACATATTTTTAAAAAAATTGAATATTTGGTGTATTTTTAGATGACGTTATTATTAGTGCTAGTAATGAATCAGAACATTCTGAAAGAGTTGAAAGTGTTCTGAAATGCTTTTCTGAGCATGGTATAAGATTAAATAAGGAAAAATTAAAATTTATGGTTTCGGAAGTTTCTTATTTAGGTCATAAAATATCTCAGGAAGGAATTAGACCTATTCCAGAAAAAGTTAATGCTATTTTGAATGCTCCTATTCCAAATAATGTATCACAATTGCGTTCATTTTTAGGCTTAATTTCTTATTATAGAAACTTCCTGCCTAATATTTCAGATGTTTTAGAACCTTTACATAGATTATTAGATAATAATGTAAACTGGACATGGTCAGAAAAGCATGAAAAAGCGTTTCAAAAACTGAAACAATTATTATGTACATCTCCTGTTTTAGAATTATATGATGTAAACAAAGAAACAGTTTTAAACTTTGATGGTTCTGAATATGACATAGGGTCAGTTTTAAGCCACATTGTTGAGGGTCAAGAGAAACCTATTGCTTATGCTTCGTGAATTTTAAATAAAACTGAAAGGAATTATGCAATGATTGATAAAGAAGCTTTATCTATAATGTTTGGTGTCACTAAATTTCACCAATATTTAGCTGGAAAAAAATTTAAAATTATAACAGATCATAAAACTTTAATTAGATTATTTGATCCTGTTAAAAAGGTACCTGATACATTATCACCTAGAATGCTGAGATGGTCATTAATGTTAGCTGGGTATGATTATACAATTGAGTATCGCGAGTTTAAAATAATAAAAATGCGGATGCATTAAGTAGATTACCTCTCCCAGAAACTGTAAATATAGTGAGTAATCCTGCGGAAATAATGTTTGTTTCAAATAATGATAATTGGCCTATTACTTCTAAAACTATTGCAAAGTGGACAACTGAAAATCCTGTAACTAAACAAATTTTAGAATGGGTGTTACATGGGTGGCCGCGAAAGGTTAAACAAGAAGAATATCAACCATATTTTCGTAGAAGGGAGGAAATTTCCTGTTTAGAAAATTGTCTATTGTGGGGACATAGAGTGATCATTCCAGAGGAAAGTCGTGAATATATATTAAAATTACTACATTCCGTTCATCAGGTTATATCAAGCATGAAAGCAAAAGCTAGGGGGGTAGTTTGATGGCCAAGTATGGATAAAGAAATTGAACAAATGGTAAATTCTTGTAATAGATGTAAGATGTTTGCGAGGGATTGTCCCAAAATGGAACCCTTGAAATGGAAATCTGAACTGCCTTGGAGAGGATCCATATAGATCATGCCGGTCCTTTTGAAGGTAAAATGTGTTTAATAGTAGTCGATTCTTATACTAAATGGTTGGAGGTAGAAGTAGTACCCAGGTCTGATAGTAAAACTACAATTAAGGTATTAAGGAGAATTTTTGCTACATTTGGATTACCTGTTGAATTGGTCAGTGATAATGGTCCCGCGTTTACAAGTGATGAATTTGAGGAATTTCTTAAAAATAATGGAATTAAGCATACGCCTGTTCCACCTTATCATCCATCTTCGAATGGACAAGCGGAAAGGTATGTGCAAACTGTGAAAAATTGTCTTAAAAAGCTAGATAAATTGACATAACATTGTCAATTTCACGATTTTTGTTAGGAAATCATTCCACTCCTCATTCGGTGACTGGTAAAACTCCTGCTGAATTAATGTTTGGAAGGCCAGTTCGAACAGCCCTTCACTTAGTATTACCATCAAAACCTAAAATACAGCAACCCCTTCTCAAATATAAGCTTCATGATTTAGTTTTTGTTAAAAACTTTGGAAAAGGGGAGAAATGGGTAAAAGGAAAAATTATGAAATTATTGGGGAGTAGATGGGTTTTAGTAAATAGATGTGATGGAGTAATGTGCAAACGTCACGTTGATCAGTTGAGACGAAATAAAGAGATAAGTGAGGAAATACCAGAAAGAGTTATAGAGATAAATCGAAATGATAAACTAATGTCAGACAAAGTTGAAAATATGGGACATAGCGGTAAAAATTACAGTGATTATGATAGGTATGAAAGTGTTAACCAAAACCATTTTTCGGATATTAATGGAAAAAAAAGAAAAGTTTAATAATGATAATAATATAGAACCAAGCCAATCTCAGCCTTCTCATGATATTGTGGCAGGTACAGTTATGAGTAATAAAAATGATGTTACGATAGATAAAACTGTAAAAGGCAATTTGACTAAAAACAATGACGAGGACTGTCAGATAAGTGCTCCAGTTCGAAGAAGTCATAGAACAAGATTGCCTGTAGTTCGTTTGAACTATGAGGGGAGGGGTGTCATATCTCAGTAATAGTTGAGATCTGTATTAATAGATGGCAGCACTACACAATCTGTTTCTAAGGTATTGCATGTTACCAGAATATTTCTGCGCAGTTGTAAAATGTGACTTGTTCTGATAGCTGCCCTTGAGCGGCTTTTGTAAATAGTGTATAATAAACTATAAGTAATCTTATAGTTATTCTTTCTTCCTTAGTTAAGAGTAATTAGTTATAATAAGAGAGCGGCGTTATAAAAATATACAAAAAAAATCCATTCTGAACAGAACGAACATGAAATATTTTACTTTCAGAGTGATTAGTTGATTTATATTTAACAATCAAACTATTTAAATGAAGAATTTTTACTATCAAGATAAACTTCAGAGACGAAATATTGAGAAAATGCGTTATTCTTTTGTTTCATCCCTAAAGAAACATTTATTATACTTTTTATATATAAAATGCATTAAGCACAGAATTAACAACTGAAGCAAAAAACAGAAAGAATTAAAACGTTTAAAATACGTCTGACACCGTAATTCATTCTTATAATAACAAAAGACACCAACGACTAATTTAATTATCCTGTCCAATATAACAAGAGATCTTGTATAATTAATATTTTCAATGCATAAAATGATATTTTAATGTATTTTATACTAGTAACATATATTAAGGTAAATATTTTACTTAAACAAGCAAATGCTTGCACTTTACATTGCTCAAGCGAAATTTTACTTTATTGTCCTTTATAGTGTATAATTCAAACAACTATAATAAATTGTTAAGTCATATTTAATGATACCAAATGTTGACAAAATATTTATGGAAAGAAGACTTCTATTACTTCGTTATTATGATTAAGAATTATTTTTAGAGCGTAATGTCTAACATGTTTTAATTAAAGTTTGTTAACCCTTTCGGTCACATATGTGTTCCTTACTTTTAAAATGCTTTGAACTATAAATGACGTCTTGCAGATACGTAAAAAACCCATAATAACATATATGCATTCTATATTTGCATTTTTTAGTGGACAAGTAGCGTCATCTATCTTTGAAATAGTAAATAAAAAACTTGACAAAAGTTTTAATTTTTTTCGACTTTAAGAAAAAAGTCAGGTCTTATAGAGTTTAAACTTAAATTAGGGTATAATTTTCCAAATGAATAATTTGTGATAAACAAAACAAAACAAAACAAAAAAAAAAAAATACTAGAATGTTTCTATGTCTGTTGAATCCTATTGTAATACAGCATTTTCCAAACGTCTTCTTCGACTATTGTCATATGCAAAGAATGCGAAATAACTACATTCCTTATGTTTCGGAATCTAACATATTAGTTAAATTTCAGTAAAAGCTAACTTCTGTGATATGGTTAGTTACTTTTAAATTTATTATCGTAAAAGTGATTTTTACCGCAAACTGAAAAATAATTCAGCGCCAAAAAGGTAAAGTTCATAACTGACACGGGTTTTCTGTTACGAACTAATTAGATAAATTTTGTTAAACATATCTCATTTAAAGGACTTTCTTCTTCTTGTAAATTATATTTATGTGTATGAAGCTTTCAAATTGGATTTTAGCAATGTATATACGTCCAGTTATTACATAGAAATGTAATGAATGAAAAAAAATAATTGTGGGGAAACTTTATTAAATGCTTTTTAGTCATCTGAATTATACTTACATTTTCAAAAAAGATACAATATGAGTTTAATGCACTATTGCAAAAGGTTTCCTTGGCAAACAATTAAATTGTGTGTTAGTAATCTGTTTTAAAATGAAATTCTTCATGCAAAATAAAACTTATTTTTCTTTCATTTTGTATTGCAATTTCATTACCTATTTTTTTTTTCTTACTATTAGAAGCTTCATTGACGGCTGCAAGATACATGTTTTATATTCCAGTAATGAAATTAAATCCAGTCATTTCAACTGCATTATTTTTAAGTTTCCGTACCTGGAAAAAAAATTAAACCACAATAGTCACTCATTGAAAGTCACAAGTATAATAAATTCATTTAGCTAGCAAATAATAAATATCCCAATAAAAAGTTTTCGGTTAAAAAAAAAAAAAAAAAAAAAAAAAAGCGCCAAGTTCTCCTTAATGTTTCGGCCAAAAAAAGTAGTGATATCTGAAGTTCGCACAAGTTAAAAGCCAAACATCCCAAATCTTTCATTGAAAATGGCTTCCTGCGACTTGGCCGTTAATGCCTTCTACAGCATTTCAAAATTAATGATTGGAAATTACGCATTTATGAAATATTTAAATATTAAAAGTAATATTAGAATGCAAAGAGGCAAATTCACATAAAGACATTATAAGTAAAAGATTTCTGATAACTACCATTCAGTTTCAACAAACATTAGTTCTGATTACAGATCATTTAGTCCACTTGTGGTTTAATTGCCATTTTGTACGGTCTGTCAAAAGCTAAAGTCATTAACGTAAAACCCAAGAAATAAAACAAAATTTAGTTACTTCAAATCTCACAATATGTTACATTATATTTTATTGTATAATATTGAAATCTTGTGTATTGACGAAAGAAATTTTTTTTCGTTTGAACATTTATTATAGTTTGTTTGCATACATTAAGAGGTATTCGATTTATAAACTGTTAAAAGCTGATACTAATTATGTTTTAGCAATTAAGGATATTATCTTCTGAATACAAGTATTTTGTTATTTGCAACTTCTAAGCATTTAAATAGACTGAAGTTGTTTAAATGCTTTTTTCAAATGTGTATTTTATTTCTGTACTCTGTGCCACAAAATGCCTAAAATAATCAAAAAATGTAGTTGGCATGTAACTCATTTGTACATATTTTAAAATTTGAAAAACTCTCGAAGGCATTAACGGCCAAGTCGCAGGAAGCCATTTTCAATGAAAGATTTGGGATGTTTGGCTTTTAACTTGTGCGGACTTCAGATATCACTACTTTTTTTGGCCGAAACATTAAGGAAAACTTGGCGCTTTTTTTTTTTTTTTTTTTTTTTTTTTTTTTTTACCGAAAACTTTTTATTGGGATATCACTACTTTTTGTATGTTTTTTCAAGTTTGTTGTTCTAAACTATATTAATATGAAAAAACTTAAATTTCGGTACTTTTATGTTAGCCGGGAGCAAATCTCCTCATTAGCCTTTTGTTTTTTCGCCAATAGCAGTTTTCATTTTTCACATGTGTAAATTAGAAACAATGCTTTGATTTTCAAATAAAATATTTTGGTTTATGTTATTTCTTATTTATTTATTTATTTCTATGTTAAATATTCTATTAAATAAAATGAGGGAAATGCATCTATTTTAAATGAGATGACTGAAAAGTATATATCTTTAAATGAAATGAATGCAATATGAACAATGGGGGAGTTGGGAACAGTATTTGGCGATTTGCCACTTGCGCCCGGCTAACATAAAAATACCTAAATTTATTTCATTGAGCTTTTCAAATTTATACTTTATTTTTATATTAACGTACTAGCCGCCTCTAGCAAGCAGTATTTATCGTATTAATTCCATGTTAAACGTTGCATCATGTTACTGTTATTCATAATTTAATTTACTTGCCCATTCTTTCGCCAAGTCGGAAGCTTTTGATAGAGAAATCAAGAACTCTTTACGATCATGGAAGCACATCATATATTTTGTGTTGTTATGTATTTCGTCATTCGTGACAAATATTTCTTAACTCACTTAGCAGTTACGATTCGTTCTCTAATGCGGAAATTTTTAAACCTATTAAGTAATCTTTTCTAATTGGGCTCACTACCAATTGTTGTATTTTAACTGATATGACTGGGTACAAGTGAAATGGTTCTTATGAAATCCTTTGACAATATCTGCATTTGCATTAAATCATATTGATGCTAATATCTTTTTGTTTCACGTTAACCTTTTCAATAGATTCGATTACGGAAGAATAGAAGGTCTACCGGCTCACTGCCATGATACTTTTGAAAATCTCTCAGTCTTCTCATCTGATCGTGTTGAAGAATTAGTCAATGTGCCATGGTTTTAAGATTTTAGCTAATTTTATTCAAAACCTGAAAACTAAAATGCGAGGAACTGGGTTATAGAAGATTCATTCATTCTAACGTACAGTCGCGGAAAAAAAAGTAAACACCCCCTACTAACTCCTCACCAAATTATCGTAGACGAATGTTACTGGTACCGAACGATTGGAAATAAAGCCTACTTTTAAATGATGTATATAAAATTCGCTTAGGGGAACATCTACAGATTAAAACGAACCGTAACTTTGTTTTTTTCAATAGCAATACATAATTCTGACAGCATAAATGAACTCTACACCCTTCAATTAGCCTAAAAACAAATTTTTATGCAATTCGTACCATAAGTTTCTGAGAAATTAATTATTTTAAAACGAGCGCATTTTAAGGGCTGTATCCAAATTGAAGTTCGGAACTCGATTGTTAACCGAGAGAGCCCTCATCTTGATCAAGGTACCTTAAGAAGTCAATGAAGCCTGCTAGATTACTGCTCAGCAGAAGAAATATCAAAATTTCTAGTCACTCCTATTATAGACGGCCCCTTAAACCATCATTTTGCCGTTTTTAAGCATAATTTGAAAACATATTGGAAGAGAAGTGTGACATTTTGGATTTCCATAAAGCAGGACTTAATAAATCTAATTCCATCCAAAAAATTGTAGGTTGCAATTCATAATTTTTTAGAATATATTAATTTCATAAATCATAATTCATATAATAAAATTATAAAAATTCCAAATTCAGCGTATTTATGTTTGGGTATATTAGTATTATTGCTACACAAAAAATTAGAACATTAGGAGCATAATTTCTGGTGATAAATAAAAATATGAAAATGTAATTTAACATTAGAAGCACTAAATTTTGAATGTTTTTAATTCAAAAACTTATCACTCAAATGACTTGAAAGTCGCTGTCTAGGCATAGTTATAACCGGAGATATGAAATATCTCGTTAAAATTGGGTATTGCCATTGAAAAAATTGAAGTTAGGATTCGTTTTAATATGTAGATGACCCCCTAAGCAAATTTCATACACATCATTTGAAAGTAGACTTTATTTCCAGTCGTTCGGTATCAGTAACTTTCTTCTACGATAATTTGTTGAGGAGTTAGTAGGGGGTGTTTACTTTTTTTTTTTTCCAGGACTGTACATATCGATTAACAGGTTACATATTATAGAATTATAATAATCATAAGGTGAACAGGCAGTTTCAATGCTTTAATAGTTTCCGTAAATTCCCTTTATATGATACAGAAGTTTTAGTGGTGTAAAGATTAACAACATAGTCACAGTAAGTATAATAACAGTAGAATATAATAACAATAGCAGAGGTTTTGGGCAGTGACAAAACTATTAGCACTTTGGAAATATTAGTACGTTATATCATTTAACTATTCAGATGATATGCGGATAAATAAAAATAGATGGCTCGCATTAATAATTAACTCATTGAAAAATAGCCACTAGCGTCAAATATTCGCCAAGCTTGGCGACATTTAGCAAAGTTTCGCCAAATTTGGTAATATATCATGTCAATTCTCAAATTTGGCGACAAAAAATGTTTTGTTTATTCTGACGTCATAATGATGCATATGTATTATGTATTATACACATACCTATAATATGTATGATGCAAATGTATTACGTATTATATGCATATGTATAATATGTATGATACATATGCATAAGTTCATTAACATCACTAAAACGCACTTAAAGGAATAGTGTTCCATAAATAGTAGTGATAATTGCCAGATTGACCAGAGTGCTATTGAGATTAAAATTCCGACATTTATAATAGACCGGGAGGTGTCTGCACACACCATCACCTCATCGAGTTTACAGCTGAAATTTCAGGATTAGTTATAACTAGATTAGCATATTTAAATGCAACTGGTCTGTTAAATCATATCTAGGTAGAAACCACCTGAAGACCTAATTTTAGTGGTTAACTGATAGGTGTACTATTGTATTTTCCTGCATCCAAAAGTTTGGAAACATCGAGGAATGGGTACAGGAAAACGCAATGGAAAATCCACAAATTAACCCGTAAAATCCGGTCTGTAGGTTGTTTCCACAAAGATATGACTTGGCAGACCAGTTATATTTCAATACGCTAATCGATATTTAACTAATCCTAAAATTTCAGCCGTCAACTCGATGAGATGATGATCTGTGCAGACGCCTCCCGGTCTTTAATAAAATTTGTTTTAAGGAAGTGAAAGATAGAAAGATGGACAGATAAACTGAAATATTTGCCTTATTAAGATTTTTGTAAAAGCATATAAAAATTCATTCAGCTTGAAATCATGTAACACCTTTATAACTCAGGCTAATTTTCTGTAATCGGGTTTTGGCGACCAACATATCTTATCTATAACTATAATCTTTCTTTTACAGATATAAAATTAACAATGAATTAACAGTAAGTAGGCTAATAATACAATATAATAACATTAGCAGCGGACTTCGGACACCGCATCTGTCGCACATCGTTAAAGACAGTTTATTAGTAACACATTTCATTTAATTAAAAAGGAGATTTTTAAACTTCCATACGGAATTAGGATATTTTTCCACTATAGAGACCTTGGCATTTTTTTTTAAATCTTGGCGCAATTCGGACTTCAGAAACTGAGATATGTTGCCAAATGATATAAACAACTATGAAAACCAACCTGATGAACTCTCATGTTATTTATATATGTTTTTATATACATATAAACATTTTATTTATACATGTATAAAATAATATTTTTTATATACAAATTATTTATGTTGGTATATAAAAATAAATAAACGGGTTTCTTACATTAAATAAATTGTATACATATTGAAAAAATTGCTTGTGTATGTGACACAGTAAATAATTTGCCAGAAAATACGTTATTATCAAATTTCTTTTCTCGTCAAGGCTATTTTCTGTATTTCGCTAAGGCTACTATATCGGAAACGTACCGAATTGCAGTTATATTTTGCTAAATGTTTTATTGTTTTAATATCGTAAATATATCATAACCTATACTGATTAAAATTTTTAGGTATATTCATTTTTCTATTTAACAAACATCTTTGGAAAAGCATATATATAAAATGTTATTCTGCTTGAAATCACGTGACTCATTTCAAAACTCTGTAATCGAGTTTTGGCGACCAATATTGGCACAATTGAATGTGTTAAGGAACTGTTTACGGCCAAATGAACACCCCCTGTTTGAAGGGTTTAGAAGCGGAAATTCTGTGTTTTCAGATTTTTCTGGTTAATTGTGCCACAAACCCGACTTACCTGTGAAATTTCATGATTCTACGATTTTTAGAAGTACATTAGTTATTTGATGATGCGAAGTGAGTCAGTGACAAAAAAGCGCTTTTTCGGAATTTAATATTTCGAAAACTACTAAATATAGAAACATGAAATCGTAGAATCTTAGTTCAGTTTGACCATACGAACATGTGTATAAAAGAAAAATTTCTATATCTCTCCCTAAAACGACGTTATGAGGGGGTGAAAAGTATGCCGAAATGGTTCAGGAAAAGGTAGCTTACGGCTTGTGCGAACTTGGCGGACGCACTGCCGTGCTCCCAGATATGTAGAATTATAGGTAAATGATTTTCAGATTTTTCATTTACATTTTCTATTATACCATCCATCCTGTCAAAATTCCAGGTTT
Organism: Maratus speciosus; assembly: GCA_963932465.1. Taxonomy (NCBI): domain Eukaryota; kingdom Metazoa; phylum Arthropoda; class Arachnida; order Araneae; family Salticidae; genus Maratus; species Maratus speciosus. Next base: position 423,946,410 of record OZ010795.1, read on the forward strand.
TGGGTCAACCGGAAGTATTATATTGGTTTTGAGAGTATTAACTATGTCGATTTTGTACGTGGGAAATTCAAAAATTCCAATAATCGGAAACATTCATTATATAGAATCTCCGGACATGATTTTTTTAATGGCCTTTATTGCTCATTTTAAATGTATACATTTTGAATCAGCAATTAGTGATATGAAAATATACAAAAGACACACTACAACTGTTACAGTAATTTTACTGTGCTGCAGAATTAGTAATACAATATCATGTATTATATGCTATATATATATATATATATATATATATACATCAATATCAACACCGCAATGTAAGGTATGAAAAAACAAACAGATAATACAACAAAAGATATGAAAGAAAAATAAATCTTGCTCTACAAAGTCACGCAGAATAAAATAAGAAAGAGAAATACAACACAGATTCTTACATCTTAACATCTCTTATGGAATTTGAAGTAAGGGAGTAATCAGAGAAAGGGATTATCTCCAATTATTTAAAAAAAACAATAGTATATTTTAGGATCATGAAGATATTCATAGAATTTATTTGTGATGCATGATTGATTAAGACTTCTGAATGCCTATTCGGAAACATAACTAGTTTATTTTATTACTTTTCATTTTTAAATAAAAAAATAACAGCTTATTTCAATGTCCATACATATGATAAAATTACAATCATGTATGTACGTGGTAGTGAAATTTTGTGACTTATTTTTCATCCACGTCCAGTTGACATACAGCTTCCAAATTTGCAATATATCTGTATTCCTTAGAGCAATACACAAAATGGACATTAATCTCGTTAAACTCGATCCCTAAAAGGAGCAACGGGGATGGTATAATTGTTAATTTTTAACAGAGAAATCAGTGTCGTATGGATATAAAAATTAAACGTTCTTTTTTTACTAAAAAAGAATAGATTATTTCAATGCTCATGTATAATTATAATGTTTACTTACATGAAACGAGCAGAAATGGAATTTAATATTAAATATAATTTACATATTAATCCCGTTAGCCTTTACTTTTTAAATAATAGATAACAATAAACTAACAAAAATTTTATGAAGAAGAAAAGTTATTTTTTTATATTGATCGTGATAAGTTAAATAACCGCTATTAAGTAATGTTATACATTTAAAAAAATATGTCCTTAATATACACTGACGAAATCTTTGGTTTTTGCAAAATGAGTAATTGTAATAGAAATGGAGTGCAAAAAAATTCTAGCGTCATTGCTGAATTAACTGATGGCTCTCTTCATTATTAATGTGTTATCTTCATACTAAATGATGTCTTTATAAACTATATATATGTCACTAATAATATTGTCAGTAATTTTGATAGTTTATACATATGAAAACATCAATTTGAATTAGTATATTCACATTTCTTCAAATAGTAAATTGAGTGTATGTAAATCAATACATTCTGTCAGGATAACCAGACACAATACTAAAATTTCACAACCACTTTCAATGTGTTGATACTAATCCCAAATAAAGAAAATCGAATTCGTGTTTTTCTTTTCTTTTATTTACAAATGGATAAAATAAATCCATGTCATAAAAAAAGAAAAAAAAACCTGCTGATATAATATCATCGCAACGTGACTAATATGAATTGAGTATGAGGTTAAACTGACAAATGGAAATGTTTAAGGTGTTGTAAGCATTCAAAAAAGAGAAGCATGTAACAAATTTTCAACGGGTATAACGTTTCAGCTGCATTGTTAATTATTGTACATTATATTTTACTTGAATTTTGGAACATCTTCTACATGTTCATCAGAATACTGAAAAGAAACCAGTATACATATCTGAATCATAATATTATTAAATAGTATATTAGGGATAAAACAAAGAATGAAATTATCGACAAACTTAAAGTATAGAATAGCCTGGGGTAATTTTCAGACAGAGGGATTCGGGGTAATTAACATACAACAGCAATACTCGCACACTAACCGGAATCTGTTCGAAACAGTTTTGATTTTAGTTGAATCAACTATGTTTCTATTTAAATTAGTATTTTTTTCGTAATTAGCAGCTTTCTCTATCTTGTGAAAAATTGATTTCCTAAATTCTATAAAAAAAAATTCCTGCTTAACTTTTTGCTTCACTGATTTCAAACTTAAATTTCTCGGGTGTGGCAACTCTAGCACAAATGCTACTCCATTTTTTATACTAGGGTAAGTTGCCTTTTCGGAAACAGTGAAATAATGTCATTTTGATGTCTAACTGGGATAAAATTGAATTTTAAAAAAAAGTTTAGCTTTTACGAAACAGCGGCATAATTATCAGACAGCCTTCGGAGTAATTTCCACACACTAATATGTGTTATAAAATGTGTTTTGATTGATCCTATGTGGTAAATTAAGTATTTATGAGTGATGTAAAATGTGTTGTACATTAAAATATAACTTCAAAAGGCCATATGTAAGTTAAAATGAAAACACTGGGTGGAGTTTAAGCTAAAATGGGAGACTTATGATGAAAGACAGCGATTTATGAAGAAAGTGAGGGATGCTATTTCAGAATAAAATTCATAATATATGCCGTATGTTATGACAAAACATTCTGTCTGGGACAGGTACAAAAGTTTTTCCAGAAAGATGACTGTCCGAAAAATCTGTTGGAATTTGAAATGAATTTTTTAAACTGACTTGGAGATGGTCGTTGTTGGTTGCCAAAAAAGATCAAGTTGAAATTGTTTCCAAGACCTTTTGTTTTTTGGACCAATTTAGACTAAAGCTGTTGATCCTTTCCATAATAAACTATTAAAAGTATGAACGAATTGTAAAATAATGTTAAAAGTTTGGGGTACTAAAATATTTATTTTATTATATATACATATATATATATATATATATATATATATATATATATATATATATATATATATATATATATATATATATATATATATATATATAAACGAAATTTGTGTCGGTTTTATTTTTTTACTTGATGGTGATTTTAATTCAACCATAGAAACTATTTAAAATGTCTGAAATTCTTTACTGATTTACATAAATTTATATAAAACTGATATAGCTAAAGTGCCTATATGTGAAAAATTTCCATATAACTTACTTTTATTCGTGCAAATATAAATACATTTCAGATGTACAGTTGCAATTGCGTTTCTGTGCCTTTTTTCGGTATTTAGAATGGTCTAGTAAATATCCCATTTTGTATCATAATATTTTAAAATCATTCAAATCGTGTCTCTTAATTACCGTAGTCAGTGTTGAAATCTGATCCCTACAAAGCCCCACAAATAGCTGTATGGAAATTAGCCCTAATCTTGGGGTGATTTTCAGAGTGGATTTTATTAATTTTACTTTTTATTATTAATGTTAATTATCTGAAAATGCTTCAAAATAATCACCAGGCATGTGATGATTTTACCAAGAAAATGTTAAAACAAATAGTCATAGATTCCTGGATAATGGCATAAGTTTTGTTTTTGTCTGAAAATTATTCCAGGCTATCCTAATTGTTTGATTTTTGAGAAGTAAATTTGCAATTATTTTCTGTGTCTCTATAAATGAACGGTAAACGTTATTCATTCAATAAACTATAAAAATACTTTTGTTACACTTAACTAATTACACTTTAGGGATTCCATTATGATTGATGTGTTATAACGCAATTGCATCCACCGCAAAAGATTTCTCTGCATAGACGATAATGTAATGAAATACTTTTGTGTGCATGCAATCCATATATTAATGTTACACACTTCATTTTCAATACCGAAAATTCAATAGTAATCCAAAATAACGTATAATTCATTAATTCCGTTTCGATTTTACTTGCACGAGTTAGACAACGAACAGACGACAGAGAGGCGGACAGACAGACATAGTTCTTAAGCACTTTTACACTATGTCCGAAAGTGTTAAAAAAAAGTTTTTTAAAAAACTGCTTTAAAAAATTTCATATTTTTATCACATAAGGATCACCAGTGATTATTAGACAATATTTAAAGCAATTAAGAAATAATTTTTAAGCGATCTTGAGATAATTTTTAAACAATTTTTTACGTTTTTTTTTTTTTTTTCTTTTTTTCTTTTTTTCAACATTTTGCTTTGAAGTATCCGTTTTGATTGTATAAAAAATATTATGATAAGAGAGTCACACTTTATACAGATTGGGGTTTTTATGCTTTTTTCACATCTCCGCGTAATCAAAAGTTTATATGTTTCCAAACCAAAAGAAGTAATTGGTATACCAAGAAATTTCAAAAAACAATTTCCACGTTGAATGTGAATGGTTCAATTAATATTCAACATAAGATATTTACTCTACGATTTATGTTAATATATAACATTATTTTATAATTTAGGATTTGCCATTACAAAATATTGATGATCATAAAAATTTAAATCTATGCTCAAACTATTAATCTACCTTGCAACATCTAATGTAGCAATCATTATAGTAACAATTAAATGCATTTTCATACCAAATAAGTTTTAAAAAAATTACATATTTGCTATTTCTATACTTTTTTATTGCTAATATACTATTTGTATAGTTATTGGTTTTTATGAGATTTATCATTTGCTTGTCAGGGAAGCGAATTCAGGATCGTAAACTCTGTGTTACAATCTTTAAATTATCCATAAGTTAAATGACATAGGAGAGGGTAGCCATATTTGATCCGCCAATTCAAATGGACCGCTGCAATTCAGCCGTTAATTACAGAAACAGACGCTATCTGCTTAAATACTACACATCAGAATAACGTCATCTATAATAATACAGAAAGGAGTTTGTGTGTGAGTGAGTGAGAGTGTCGACGGTGTTCTAAAGAGACCGCTGCACGTATAGCTACAAAATTTGGGGAAAAGGTACGTTTATATATGAAGTTTTGCACCTCGAAGCCCGATTTTCGATTTTTTGATTAGATTTTTTTTATTTAATTTTTTATGCGATTTTTAGCGCTTTTTTATGTTTCGAGGCGATTTTTCTATATAAGTGAAAAGAATATGGTTTCTTTCTTTTAACCCAATATAGTAAATTTTGTTCTCTTTTCAAAAAAGTTTATTCGGAATTCGTGCAGCGATTTTTGAATTTTTAGCGAATTTTTTATGGAATTATTGAACAGCATTTAATGCATTTCCATAAGGAGGTTACCGTAGAGGGATACTGTTCTGTCGCCAAACGCCGCCAAGTTTATCGTCAACTTGGTGGTATATCGCCAAATTTGGCGACCAAAATGAGACGCCAAAAGTGACGCCAACTTGGCGATATCTCTAATATTTCGCCAAATTCCCATAGACTTCCATTGTAAACCAATATGGATTACTTGCTTACAGAAAATCAACAAATTGAGATATTTTAATGCAACAAAAACTAATATTAATTTAAGGGATTATATTAATTCGATTTTTCCACATTATGAAAAAGAATACGGTTTCTTTCTTTTACACCAATATAGTAAATTTTGTTCTCTTTTCAAAAAAGTTTATCCGGAATTCGTGCAGCGATTTTTGAATTTTTAGCAAAATTTTTATGCGGATATTGAACAGCATGTAATGCATCTCCATACCTATAAGGGGGGTTACCGTAGGGGGGGATCCAGTTCTGTCGCCAAATAACGCCAATTTTGTCGACAACTTGGTGATATATCGCCAAATTTGGCGACAAAAATTAGTCGCCAAAAGTGACGCCAACTTGGCGATATCTCTGATATTTCGCCAAATTCCCATAGACTTCCACTGTAAAACAATAGGGTTTACTTGATTACAGAAAATCAACAAATTGAGATATTTTAATACAACAAAAACTAATATTAACTTAAGGGATTATATTAATTATATCTAAGTGAGTCCAAATAAACTAATTACGAATAAATGTAACATGATCTAATGCTTAGCATGATTTCCAAAACATAAATTTTAAGATAGCCCACAGGTCAATGGAATTAAATTTGAAACTTTTATTCAATTACAGTAAATTTCGACTTTCGTGATTTTTGAGATTTTTAATGCGATTTTTACGTTTCTTCGCGATCTGATGCAATTTTTTGACATTCCATTTTTGACCTAAAGTACATTCTGCCCTCATTTCAATAAACTTTATTCGGATTTCGTATAGCAATTTTCGAATTTTTCGGGAATTTTGTATGTGATGTTTAGTGTATTTTAGCGATTTGCTACTATTTTTCCATATTAGTGAAAGGAATCAACTTGCAATCTTCGAACACAATATATACACAGGGTACAACATGTTATCTATCGCCGACCTTTAATTTCTCAACCGTTGGTCGTAGACATACAGTTCCAATTACAAAAACGTTTCAAATGAGCTAAATATTCATGCTGTGACATTATTTAAAGTAAAAAATCAATTTGATAAAAATTACGAAAAATAACTTTTTATACTATCCCCCAGTCCCTATAGTTATATTTAGTAAAAGTTTACACGTATCATAACAGATGTAACACAAAAAGTTTGGCATCTGTACTACAAAAATTGACACAGTTATTAAATTTCAAAGTTTGAGATTTTTGCACATGATTTTGTCTTTCATCGAGGGTTGAGTTAAAAGATGAATTAAAGTAATTCGAAATCAAAATCAATGTACAATGTCCTTTTAAAGGCGAAGCCACTTTTAGACCGTATCGTCGGTGGTTTTGAACGTTGTTCGACCCATAAAAGTTAGCTAAAATTTTTAGATGAAATAACCCTGTTTGATGATTCCCCGATTTGGTGATACCGGCTAAAGGTGGTTTCGCCGTAAAAAGGACATTGAACTCTGATTTTGATCTCGAATTACTTTAATTCATCTTTTAACTGATTCCTTAATGAAAGACAAAATCGTGAGCAAAAATCTCAAATTTTGAAATTTAATAACTGTATCAATTTTTGCAGTACAGATGTCAAACTTTTTGTGCTATATCTATTATGATATGAATGAACTTTTACTAAATATAATTATAAGGACTGAGGAACCGTATAAAAAGTTAGTTTTCGTAAATTTTATAAAATTGATTTTTACTTTAAATAATGCCACAACATGAATATTTAGTTCATTTGAAACGTTTTTGTAATTGGAACCATAGGTCTACGACCAACAATTGAGAAATTAAAGGTCGGCGATAGATAACATATTGCACCCTGTATATATATTTTTTTTTCTTTTCAAAACTTGATAAGCGATATAAAATTTTTTCGCGATATCTTATTGTGATTTTCAGAGCTTTTTCGTAATTCCTGCTGTTTTTTGACGTACCCAGGCAACGCTGGGCAAGTTCGCTATCTATCTATCTATCTTCTATAATAATAAAGAAAGAAGTTTGTGTGTGAGTGAGTGTGTCGACGGTGTTCTGAAGAGACCACTGCACGTAGAGCTAGAAAATTTGGGGAAAAGGTACGTCTACATATGAAGTTTTGCACCTCGAAGCCCGATTTTCGGTTTTTTGTTTAGATTTTTTTATTTAATTTTTTATGCGATTTTTAGCGCTTTTCCAAGTTTTGAGGCGATTTTTCCATATAAGTGAGAAGAATACGGTTTCCTTCTGTTAACCCAATATAGCAAATTTTGTTCTCTTTTCAAAAAAGTTTATTCGGAATTCGTGCAGCAATTTTTGACTTTTTAGCGAAATTTTTATGCAGTTATTGAACAGCATTTAATGCATTTTCATACCTGTAAGGAGGTTACTGTAGAGGGACACAGTTCTGTCGCCAAATGCCACCATGTTTGTCGCCAACTTGGCGATATATCGCCAAATTTGGCGACCAAAATTAGTTGCTAAAAGTGACGCCAATTTGGCGATATCTCTAATATTTCGCCAAATTCTCATAGACTTCCACTTTAAAACAATAAGTTTTACTTGCTTACAGAAAATCAACAAATTGAGATATTTTAATGCAACAAAAACTAATATTAACTTAAGGGATTATATTAATTCGATTTTTCCACATTATGAAAAAGAATACGGTTTCTTTCTTTTACACCAATATAGTAAATTTTGTTCTCTTTTCAAAAAAGTTTATCCGGAATTCGTGCAGCGATTTTTGAATTTTTAGCAAAATTTTTATGCGGATATTGAACAGCATGTAATGCATCTCCATACCTGTAAGGGGGTTACCGTAGGAAGGATCCAGTTCTGTCGCCAAATAACGCCAATTTTGTCGACAACTTTGTGATATATCGCCAAACATGGCTACAAAAATTAGTCGCCAAAAGTGACGCGAACTTGGCGATATCTCTAATATTTCGCCAAAATTCCCATAGACTTCCACTGTAAAACAATAGGGTTTACTTGCTTACAGAAAATGAACAAATTGAGATATTTTAATATAACAAAAACTAATATTAACTTAAGGGATTATATTAATTATATCTAAGTGAGTCCAAATAAAATAATTACGAATAAATGTAACATGATCTAATAGGGTGGGTCGAAAAAACCGAAATATTTATAATCGAAATGTAATAGAGTGGAAAAGTTGCCTTTTGTAATAAAGAATAAATTAGTAAAATGTTACACCGAACAGATAATATCTTTTACCGCCGCAAGGGGGCCAAAGTTTCCAAAAATCGCAAAAACATGTTTTTTTCAGTATTTTTTTTTAATTATCCAATCATACGAATACAATTTCTAATAGGACGCAATAGCTACATGAAGATATAAGAAATGTCCCGGAAAATATTCATTATGATAAATTAATATCTTTTACTGCCCTAAAGGGGCCATATTTAAAAAAAAAAAAGTTGTAAAAATTTCAAATTTTTATTTTTTCTAAATTTTTATAATTTTTATAATTATTTTTATAATATCTATAATTTTTATAATAAGTAAATAAATTTACTTCATATCTATTAATATGTCGTAAATTTTGTTAACTATTTGTTATAGACTGGAAAAAAACGGTAATCATTCATTATTCCTGACGACCGCTTCATCTACTGCTGTTTTACTGCTTATCAGCAGTTCATATACAAAAAATCACAAAAATGATATAAAATGAACAAAATATTTTAGTATTTTATTAATTACAATACAGAGATGATTAACCGAAATGGATTAAATAAACTTAAAATGAAGAAGTATTTAAAGTAATATAATTTTACAATATGACTCGAAATTGATCATATGTGATCTTCCCTCTGTTTTGTTAGTTTACAGTTATGCCGCTCAACTAAATCCATACAATTTTAAGCTTCAAAGTTCAAGTCTAGAATGGCGAAGTGACGGATCGCACTATTCGTGTCCACAGAACTTCGTGATTTGGCAATTTTCTTTATGGCTGGGGTCCTGATGTCCTCTCCTTCATATTCTATCTTTCCAATGAGGCCATTTTCATGATTTGCGAAACAGGCATTTAATGAAATTACAGGAACTATAATCTTTCGTGGATGATATGGCAAGTAACGAGGGTTACTGATTATAGTCCACAAAATCTGAAAAAATAAAAAACATGATGCATTCATTTTAATTGTGAACCAACTGATGCAGTACACTTTCAGGATGCACTCATTGAGTACATCCTGATCAGCTGATTGCCAAAATTGAAAATTGCCAAAGCACGAAGTTCTGTGGAGACGAATAGTGCCATCCGTCATTTCGTCATTCCAGACTTGAACTTTGAAGCTTAAAATTGTATGGCTTTAGTCGAAAGGCAAAACTGTAAACTAACGAAACCACCTGTTACGGGTTGTCTATCGACTGACGATCTAACAACACTGGTGAGTTTAGAATGTTCGATTAAAGATACCAGCTATTATAACTTTCCTTGTCCCACTCAATCAGTCGAAAGATGCGTGAAATTAGCCCTGAAGTGCTGGTAAAGTTTGTGGACCAGGACAGAGTGAGGATCACATACGATCAATTTCGGCCTTTCGAGCAACAATGGCTTTATTTGAAAGCAAGTCATATTATAAATTCATTTACTTTAAATACTTCTTTATTTTAAGTTTATTTAATCCGTTTCGGTTAAACATTTCTGTATTTTAATTAATAAAATACTAAAAGATTTTGTTCATTTTATATCATTTTTGTGATTTGTGGTATATGAACTGCTTTTATGCAGTAAAGCAGCAGTAGAGGAAAAGATCTTATAGAACAATGAATGATTACCTTTTTTATTTTCCAGTCTATGACAAATAGTTAACAAAATTTATGACATATTAATAGATATAAAGTACATTTATTTACTTCTAGACATATTATAGGAACTATAAAAATATAGAAAAAATTAAAAATTGAAATTTTTACAATTTGTTTTTTAAATATGGTCCCTTTGCGGCAGTAAAAGATATTATTTTATCATAATGAACATTTACCGGGACATTTCTTATATCTTTATGTAGCTATTGCGTCCTATTAGAAATTGAATTCGTACGTTTGGATAATTAAAAAAAAATATTGAAAAAAGCTTGTTTTTGCGATTTTTGGAAAATTTGGCCCCCTTGCGGCGGTAAAAGATATTAACCGATCTGTTTAATATTTTAAGAATTTATTCTTTATTACAAAAGGCAACTTTTCCGCTCTATTACATTTCGATTGTAAATATTTCGGTTTTTTCGACCCACCCTAAGATCTAATGCTTAGCATGATTTCCAAAACATAAATTTTAAGAGAGCCCACAGGTCAAAGGAATTAGATTTGAAACTTTTATTCAATTATAGTAAATTTTGACTTTCGTGATTTTTGAACTTTTTGTGATTTTTAATGCGATTTTTACGTTTCTTCGCGATCTGCTGCAATTTTTTGACATTCCATTTTTGACCTAAAGTACATTCTGCCCTCATTTCAGAAAACTTTATTCGGATTTCGTATAGCAATTTTCCAATTTTTCGGGAATTTTGTATGTGATTTTTAGTGTATTTTAGCGATTTGCTATTTTTTTTCCATATTAGTGAAAGGAATCAACTTGCAATCTTCGAACACAATATATATATATATATATATATAATTTTTTCTTTTCAAAATTTTTTCGCGGTATCTTATTGTGATTTTCAGAGCTTTTTCGTAATTCCTGCTGTTTTTTGGCGTACCCAGGCAACGCCGGGCAAGCTCGCTAGTTTACAATAACGAAGGATCACCCGCCTTCCACAAGCTGATTTAGGGAATAAAAAAAAAAAAAAAAAAAAAAAAAAAAAAAAAAAAAAAAGTATTAGCTATTTTTATCTAATCCCCCCCCCTAGTAAATTTAACAGAATACTTTTAAACTATGTTATGTTGCCATATACATATCTAAATTCGTGTGTTTATTGCGCATATTTTTCACGCAGATTTGTTTGCTTTCGTTTTTGTTCGTATCCTTCAGAATATGTGTTTTAAAAATGGCGCAGTTGCCCTAACTGGACCAATTTTAGCTGCTTAATTTGGACGAGAGATATGGTCATAAATTTGAAAAGCTATCGTTTACAACAGGACAACAACTGTTGAAACCTCCATTCAAGATTTTAAAGGAAGCAGCATTTGGCATCATTAGAAGCATGTTCTTAAAAATCGTCATTTTGCAACTGCTTCTTCACTTATTTCTCACGAGGAGGTAGGCACTGAAGATAGATCCATTGATTCACCTGCTAGTGAGATTACGGATATCAAGTTTAAAAAAAAATAGATCGACTGTGATGTTCTAATTATCTAGATTTTTTCGTCGCTAACCGCTATTGTAATTGGTTTTGTCCGAGTTTCTTTGTCACCCAATAAATCGAGTTTCGAGTTCCCCCCCCCCCCCCAGACACACACAAAAATAGTGATTATATATTTCAAAGATTTAAGAAAATTGCACACGTATTATATGTTTAATTCGAACCTTATTTATGTTTGTAGAACATAAATAAACCTTAATATCATATAATTTAATTCATCTCCGTACATTACATGCAATTAAATAATGTAAATAAAAATAAAAATAAAAATATCAACTGTTTTTAACGAAATTTCCTATAACTGGTATTCATCACACTATCGCTTAAATGAAAATGGTGCTTTAGCGGAATTCAACTTTTTAAAATTTGGTCCATAAAAACACTTGCTAAGTATATCCTCCTGAGACACAAGAATATTTGAAACACTTTTTCTTTACTAATTTATTTTCATCAAAAGGGTAAAGATAAAGTTATTTTTAAAGTTTTTTATTTATTTATTTATTTTAATTTTGTAAGGAACATATCCATTTTAATCGATGTTTAGTTCTTACATATGATGAAATGTAAACACAACTCATTTCCCATGTAAAGTGATACTGAAAAGCAATAAATTAACAATAAAGTGAAACTTATATATATTTATTATTAATTTAATGAAAAAAACTGAATTATTTTACGCATATTTAAACCAAATATAAATATTTAAAACAATTTCTTTTACTGGTAACGAACAAAAACATATTGCAACTTGGACATATAAGTTTAATTTTCTTTTAAATACATATTATTATCAATGTAATGTCTAAAATAATGATGTGCTTTAAATTTTATGTGCACGTATGCTTCTTGTTCTAGCTGTTGTGAAATATCAGAGGGATGTGGAATACTTGAGCAAACCTAAAAGGGAACATAACAGGTAATATAAAAATTATGTTTTTAAAGTCAATTCCTACTTAAGTCATCAAAGAAAAATTTAATATAATCCCTTAAGCTAATATTAGTTTTTGTTGCATTAAAATTTCTCAATTTGTTGATTTTCTATAAGCCAGTAAACCCTATTGGTTTACAATGGAAGTTTATGGGAATTTGGCGAAATATTAGAGATATCACCAAGTTGGCGTCAATTTTGGCGACTGATTTTTGTCGCCAAATTTGGAGATATATTGCCAAGTTGGCGACAAACTTGGCATGATTTGGCGACAGAACAAGGTCCCCCCCTATGGTAATCCCCTTATAGATATGAAGATGCATTAAATGCTGTTCAGTAATAACGAATGACCGCCATTTTGTCTCTCATATAAAACTAAAATTAATTAATTAACATTTAATTAATGAACTCATATTTGAAAAAACTGTATTAACATCAATTTTCGCCCAGCACAAATTAAAAAAATATATATATTTCAACTTGATAGGATGAATAATAAGTATTTTATTACGATTGAAAATTTGAACAAGATACACTATATGGCCAAAGGTGACCAGTCACTTTCGATTTTAGACGTTTTGTTAAATATTTAGAAAAATACAAGTGGAATTAATCTGAAACTGCAGATGTGTAAACAGTATAGTATAGGTCATAAATTTCTGCGAAGATTTTTAAACCTAAACCCCATAGGAGACCGCCAACAAATTGAAAAAGAACGAATATCTTTTGGATAACCCTGAAAAAACTAATCTAGCAAAATCGTTCAAACTTGAGATTATTAATAAGCGGTCAATTGGAATACACTTTGTTCATTGTTATGACGATAGCATGTATACACGTAGAGAAATTAAGGTTTTTATAAAAACACTCCCAAATTTCGCCCAGTTTTTTTGCTTATAATTTGCAGAGTTCTTAATATAAAAAAATATATATATATTTTCAGAAAATATGACGAACAACATTTTACACAATACTTCGCAATCAGAATTATAAAATAATAAAAATTGCATGAAAAATGAGCAGGTTTACTAAAAGATATTTCACTGCGCATGCGCGAATGCAATCAAGATATAATGTCCATAATGTGTTAGCTAAATGTATATAGCAACTTTTGTAAAAGTCTCAAAAATATAGATTGAAAAGTCTGATAATAATCGTGTATAGAATAAGCTCAAAATCCGTTGTTCCCAAAATGAAGCAAAAAGATGAGGGGTTGTATCCATATATCCATTGATTAGTGCCAATATAGCATACACAATATTGCACTTACTACTGTATTTGGATACAGCCCCTCATCTTTTTGCTTCTTTTTGGGAATAACGGATTTTGAACTTATTCTATAAACGATTATTATCAGACTTTTCAAACTATGTTTTTGAGACTTTCACAGAATTTGCTCTATACATTTAGCTAACACATTATGTGCATTATATTTTGATTGCATTCGCGCATGCGCACTGAAACATTTGTTAGTAAACCTACTCATTTTTCATCCAATTTGTATTATTTTTTAATTCCGATTGCAGAATATTGTGTACAATGTTTTTCGTCATATTATCTGAAAAAAACTTTTTTTTAGATTAAGAACTCTGCTAATTATAAGCAAAAAATTGGGCAAAATTTGGGACTGTTTTCATAAAAACCTTAATTTTCCGACGAGTATACATGCTATTGTCATAAAAATGAAGACTGTATATTACAATAAGCCATTTATTAATAATCTCGAGTTTAAACGCTTTTACTACACATTAGTTTTTACAGGGTTATCCAAAAAATATTCGTTCTTTTTTCAATTTGTGGACGGTCCCCCATGGGGTTTCTGGAAAAAATCTTCACAGAAATATATGACCTATACTATACTGTTTACACACCTGCACTTTCAGGTTAATTCTTCATGTATTTTTCTGGATATTTAACAAAACGTCTAATTGCAAGTGACCGGTCTCCTTTGGCCATATACTGTATATATATATATATATATATATATATATATATATATATATATATATAGGGAGAGTGTGAACTAATAGTAGGAATTCGAATTAAATCAAATTTCAAGATGCTTGTGAAAAATATTCTTTATTGCATTAATTTAATTTTTTTTTCTTTATATTTATGAATTTCTAACAAAAGAAAAATTTAGCCGAAATAGCCGTTTTAATTTAAAAAAAAAAAAAAAAAAAAAAAAAAATGTGTACATAAATCATAATTTGAACTTACTGCAAAGATCGCTTCCAAATAAAATTGGGCTTTAGATATTTCGCTATTTCACTTCTGTGAGTAAGTCATTCCCATTTGCTATTATTTCTAATGCTTCTAATGTTATTAATCTTTTGGTTAAAAAGAAATGCAATATTTTATAATATGCAATATTTTATAAAAAAATTTACATATATATGTATTTTTATAAAAAGTAATTAAAACATTACAGGCAGATTAAATAAACATACAAAACTTGGAAATATTGCGCATGATAAAAACTTTACTCAAGTAAGACCCAACGTCCATTTTAAAGGGTCTCAGAACTCTTAAAATTAGAAAAAATGAAAAAAAAAAGGCCATTTTCAACATTTAATATCTTAAATTGTATTTGATTTTGAGACACAATTTTAATTGGAATAAAATATATAAGTATTTTCTTTCATTTTACGTATTTTAAAAATTAGAAGATGCAGAATTATCATTTACAGAGGGCTCCAAATTGTCAGACATTTGACGAGCAAAAAATCGGCATAACATCTTACGCGCACGATTACAAAATAAGTATTGCAACTAGAATGAAAATTATGGTGGCTACTTACACTTCAGATTTTAATAATTATCCTGAATTCTTAATAAATTTGTATTTAAACCTTTTTTTATATTTTTAATACAAAGTTATATTTAGCTTATACAAAATTTAGAAAATTTCAACAGTATAATCACCTAAAAAATATTGTTTTGAACAATAAAAAGGAAATTCTAGGTTCAGTTTATACAGACTAACATGAAACACATGTTTTGAAAATTTCATGAAAAAATATTCATAAGTTTTTGAGATATCGTGCACGTTGTGCACAAAAAGGTCATTTGGAGAAAAATGGCTTCAAAGTTTCCGAAACGAAGCTTCAGCTGTTGAACGTGTATAAATGGAAAAGCCATAACTTCAGTTCTAATAGTAATTTCAAGGAAACAATTATATCAAAATGTTCAGAAAAAAAATAGAAGTTTAACATCTATAAAAATTAAAAATTTGAAAATTTTAAAGCTTTAAGAGTCCTGAGATCCCTTAATGGATGTTTTTAAATTGAGCTGTAAAGCAATAATTATATCCAAATTAAAGTTAAAAACTTGCTAGAGTACTACAATAACATTAAAATTATCATATACACTCTAAAATGTGCTTAAAAAAATAAAATGAGTAAAGAAAAATTGGAACTTACGAACACCTGGTTGAATACAACGTTGATTTACCCACGACGCCATATTACAAATAAAACAGAAGCGGTTGCCAGATTCTAAAAACGTAAAGTAAACTTTGAAGCGTGTATTATATTGGAGTATCAGGATTTTCTTCCAAAGAAATATTTGATGTGATTTTTCGGTTAAAACAAAACATCCATTTTAATGGATGCGGGGTATCAGGAGGGTATCAGGAGGATCATTTGATACACACAAGATAGACAAGATCATAAATGGATTTGAATTTCACTTGAATATGTAATTTTGTATTGTTAAAGACAACACATATCATCAACTAAGGGAACTTAATAAGTTCGATAGTGGCGATTCATGTTATTTGAGATGTTATAGTAGGTTGTATTTTAGGTATGTCTCAGACCTGCGTTTGTCTATTTCGATATCGTAGATCTGTTACAATAAATTGTATATCTGTGTCATAAAATATTTTTAATATTTTGATTCTATATTTTTCAGTAACATAGATTATCATAAATTTTAGAAGTAGGATAAGACGAAAAAAATTGCTGCTAGTTGTTAGTAATTTTTTATAAAAATGCTTTTTTTTTAATTTGAAGATAAATTCAAAGACAAATTTGGTAGGTCTCGACAAATGAGATTGGCAGTTCGCTCCTAGACACCAAAGTATGTTTTCTGGTTCGTATGTTTTTGGTATAGACGCATCAGGCAATAACCTTTCTACTGCTTCTATCAAGAGCAGAATCTGTAATTCTTTTCAGTCACAAAGTTAAATTAAAATCCTTATGAAATTTCATAATATAGATCATACAACGTTTTAAAATATTAAGAAATGGAATTAAAAATTATATCTTTTTTTTTTTTTTTTTTTTTTTTTTTTTTTTTTTTGATAAATGTACAATTTTCTAACGCAAATTTTAAAGTACTAAACACAGATTTATTTGATTTTTTACGAAATGGTTTTTTTCTGCATCACATTGAAACTGTTTATTTCGTCTCAATTAATTCATAAAAACAAAATTTGTGGTCTTTGAAAATCAATGATTAAATTTTACATACATAAACTGACAAGTGAATGTATTTGTGTGTGTGCGTGTGCGATTATACATGTGAAACTGGACAGTAGAATTTTTTGCTAGCTGCCATTCCGTTTCTCAAAATTTTAGAGCCTTGCATTTAGGGATATCATATTTCTTATCTAGCGCCAATATACATATGTATATAGCGGTTGTTCTAAAAAGGACTGGCTGATGTTAAAATTCAATAACCCGCAGACGGCGACAGGTATTTAAAACTTTCTTGTAGGTGTGTTATGTATGATGTAAGGAGATTTTTATTGTGATTCTTGAATTTAGTTCGAATTACAAACAATAGATAGCATGGCAATGCGGCAATATGCGCTAAATCCTGGCCCGATTGCTGACCCACTTTTTACATTACCACCAATACATTTTAATCTACTTTTTGGGCATGGTTGAAGAGAATGGCGAAAAACTCCAACTTGAATTTAGCGCCTATTGCTTGGAGCTCAATCTATTGTTTCTAATTCGAACTAAATGCGAGAATCACTGAAAAAAAAAAAAAAAAAAAAAAAAAAAAAAGAGAGAGAGAGAGAAAACTTCTCACATCATGCATAACCCTCCTGCCAGAGAATCTCGGAAAAACGCAAACCTCGTCAAAGAATCGCGAAAAACCCACAAATTTCGTCAAAATATAGCGGAAAAACAACAAATTTCGTGAAAAGATCCCGAGATATTCAGAAGTTTTTGAGATGTCGCGCGCGTTATGCCTAAAACGTCATTTAGAGAAAAATGACTTCAAAGTTTCGGAAATACATCTTCAGCTATTACGCGGGTAATATTATAAAAGCCATAACTTCTGTTCTAATAGGGCTTTCAGGGAAATAATTATATAAAAATGTTCAGAAAAGATAGGAGTTTAACATCTACAAAAATTTTAATTTCGAAATTATGGAAGATTTACGAGACCTGAGACTCCTTAATGAAAAGTTAATAAAAATAAACAAGTAATTAACATAAAAATTTTTGATAAAATAATCATTTAAAACTTATTTTAGTAATATTTATGTTATATAAATGCAAACTTTTATTACATATTTCAAAATCTTCGTTTACTCCATTTGCTATTAATTATCCATTATTTATATGTCACACAACAAAATACTAGTAATTTCCTAAACTAAAATAAATATTTAATTACATATAAAAATTGTGAATATTTTTTTTTATCCTTTAATTATTACTCTTAACTTTCGTACATAAAATCATTTTTCTTCTTTAAATGTAATTCTTGTTTATACTACGGCTCACAGAGGACATCTCTTGAAGAGTTCTTAAATTACAAATTAGAGAAGCAATTTAATTTATTCAAGTAAGAGAACTCAAGTAGATAAAGATTTTTAAAATATTTTTTTTTCCTTTCAAAGAAGTAATTAGTGGATCATTATTTTTTCACCTTTCTAGAGAGGATATATAAATTCGCTCTTTGCAACAATAAAATGAATCACGGCTGTTTTTGTTATCATTATTTTGTTTCACAAGAAATACGTATCTTTACGCATACAAGTAAATAACGACTTTTTTTCTTCTACTTGACAAAAAATATGTGAAAATGAAAGTTCCATGTTGCTTCCAAAAAAAATAATATTTTCATAAACAAAATATACTAAAGCTGTTCTCATCCGGCTTCCACTTTCACTAAAACTTTTTGAAAAAACATATATATGCGTATACTAAATATTGCAATTTACAGAAAATATAGTGACATTCACAATGTATAGTAAAAGAGCAAAATTGTATTATTATAATGCTTAAATGTGATAAAAAGATATGTTATTTTATATAATACAAAAAATTAGGAAGATTAACTTCCAAAATGTTAGCAATTTACTAAAGTTTTAAAATTAATTAAATTTCTTGAATTTTAGTTGTTTAAATAATGCGTTTATTGCAATATACATGGTCTGCACAGTTAGATAGTTTTATTTAATGAAAGTGATCCAAACTAATTTCTTTAACTATTCTGATATTAAATATATAAACTAAAGACTTTTCTTAAATAATAATTTAAAAAAGTATTTTTTTTTTATGAAATAAAATAACCTATGTTGAAGCAATGGTTATATTACTATTAATGCATAAAAATAAGGATTATTCGGTATTGATAGTTTGATTTCAAAAGTTATGGTAAGTAAATCGTAAAAAAAAAAAAAAAAAAAAAAAAAAAAAAAAAAAAAAAAAAAAAAAAAAAAAAAAAATTCCTTGAAGAAAATGTTCTTTAATTGTCAGAATTCTCTTAGCACTAAAAAAAACCCCTAATAAAATACATATACGAGAATAACAGAAACACTTTTATATATAGGAGTGGGTAGTATACTGTGAGACGAAAATTATTATTACTTAACTAATGGCAACGACTTTTATTCTTTAAAAAAAAAAAAAAAAAAAAAAAAAATGCTACATCTTTAAGCTACACAAATACGCTACACATTAATGTATAAATGGTTTTAATTAAGTTATTTATAAAAGCACAGAAGCAACATAACGGAGTATCGGAAATTGTCTCACTGTGTACTACAAGAGGTACACAGTGAGACGATGTATATATTTTCATAAATAATATATTTTTACACTCCATCAATAATTTTCTGCAGTTTATGACTTCTAATTAATATTTCTAGATTTTCAAAACATTAAAAAAATGAGCCCTGGGTGAACAATGGCAGACCTTGGGCTACCTTCATGCAAATTTTTGGAGGGGCATTATTCTTTGAAATAAAAGTATAATATACAATTTGTGTGAATAGCCTATGAGCTCAATGCCATCATTTTAACTGGGCATATTTCTTTTTATTTATTTACTTTTAAAAAATACTGTAATTTTTATTTTATTTATTTGTATAAGTATGTATACAATACCTGCCATGTTTTATGGTTTTTCTCTCACCACTATTTTTTAACATATAAATTTGTCTCACTTAATCATCGAAAACCTAAGATTAAATAAGTCTAATTTTTCTGATCAAAAATAGTGGTAGAGAAAAACCGTATAAGTTAAAATTTATGGTATATAATATTGTTTCAAAAGGCATTTAATTGTAGGAAAATGATCGTTAAAAAAATCGCCATTTTTCTAAATGTTTTGTCTTGCTATCTGCATAGGATTTTTGCTTGGGTCGGGTCGTGAACTGTATCAGAATAAACTATCTGGGTTTGACCTCGGACAAACATTAAACTTTTTTACATTTGAGCTGAAAATTGTGGTCCCTGTTAACCTATATGTGTACGCTATTTTACGCTAAACGCAGTAATTCAAATTATATATATATAAATAATTTATAGAGATAAGAATGACTGAAACCTCGTTGAAAGGAAAGCTATATTCTTTGCTATTTTTGAAGCAAATATAGTTAAGTTTTGTAAAGTGGCCGTACCGTTTTCTTTCCTTTTTTTTTTCTTTTGTAAAATTTTGTGTACAGTAAAGTTAATTTTCTATCTCTTACTTAAAATAGGATGAACCCAGTACCGTCTGTGTTTCTAATTCTATTTTTTTTCTAATTTCTTGAACAACTAATATAAAATTACAAAATCATTTATTTCCCGCAGAAGATCCATTCTGCTTATTGAAAACATCGAATGGAAATCATTCTATTGCGGCGATAAATAATGTCGTCTGCTCTGTGTGGCGGGACCGGTACATAGATCGCTCGTGTGACCGGGATAGCGCAAGTGTTTATTTTTCTTGTTGAAACCACAAGCGTTCAAAAAGTCGGTCGTCTGACATTTGCCTTATGCTGCATTTTTGTAGAGTGAAGTTGTATTCAAGCTGTTAGAACAACACATATCGTGAACCTGAGGGGTCCGGAGACCAAGAACTAATAAACGAATATGAACCAACTGATAATTCTTTAAATTCAATGGTTAATCTATGCAAGTATTGTAATGTTCAATATTTTAGTAGTTTGGTGACTAAAGAATATGTTAATTCCTGTTGTCATAACAGCTTCATTTCCCTGCCAAACTCCATTGTAAATGATCAACTAAAAGAGTTGCTTTTGAATAGCCCAAATTTTGTCCAACGCATAAGATCGCAAAAGAATAATATACTATCTCGATGGTGTTCGCATATTCTTCAGCAGTGCGGAAGGACATTAAAGTTGAAGGCCACATTGCTTTAAAATGCAAGGTCAAATTCACCATTTCGTTTGATTCAAGGTTCGCTTGGAAAAATAGCCGAGCGCAGCGGGCATAGCCTGCTAGTTATGATATAAAAACATCCGTAGATCAAAAATGAAATATATTTTGTTTTACGGAAGTGCCTTAAGTATCGTTATTATTTTTAATTATAAGACCAACTGCAAAAGTTTATTACTATCAAAATACACTCATTATGCTGACCATCCATTTATTAAGGGGGTCCGGGACACATTTTCAAATAATTTTTATTTATTGAGTTGAAATTTCGAATTTTTTTGTAATGGTTAACCATATCATTTGTAAATAAAATTACAAGATGAAACTTCTCCTATTTTCTTTTTCATTTAAAATTTAAATTTTATTAAAAATGTGGAGTAGTTTATTTATTTATTTATTTTATTTTATTTTTATTTATTTATTTATTTATTTATTTATTTTTTTGCATTTAAATAAACAGAAATATCTAAGTTTTAATTTAGATTCAGCATTTAAAAAATATAATTTTAAATAAAAATAAAAATTATTTAAATTAAAAAAAATAAAAAAAGAAGGGCGCAACTCTTTTTTAAAAAAATCATATTTTCAAAAGTAAATATTTTTTTCAAATTTGCTGAATCAAAATTACAGTAAAGCAATTGAAAAATACATGTTCCAAATTTGAACATTTATCTTTAACGGTTCTTGACTTATACACATTTAAATACGAGAAATGGTGAAAAAACCCATCATGAAGAAAAACGCATTTTCGCAAAAAGCCGTTTTCCTGACAAGCATTGATTGAAAGCTAGATTTTGAAAACAAACCAATACTTAAAAATGAATATTTCTTGTTCCAATTAAGATAGAAACATGATTTAAACTCCACTTTAAGCAAAGATAAAGAGACATTTTTAATGTAATAAAACATTTTAAGAAAATTTTAATTTTTTTTGTGTCCCGGACACCCTTAAAATTATCATCAAGTATGATTCTTTTAAATAAGCCAGATTTCTCCCACAAATAAAGTTAATAATTTTCTCTTAATAACAGAAAATTAGTGTTATGTTATGCAAACTTTTAAAATATATGTATAATTTAGAAGAAATACACAAAATTTAAATACATCTATATACATTTTAGTAGCATATAGTATTAGCATGTTAAGAGCATTCAGAACTAAGTTAAATCTGCGTTAAATAGAAACGTATAATCATATAGATGTAAATCATTGTTATAAATTAAAACAAGTTTTCTCTATTATTTTGAACATTTTTGGCAAAAATATTAAGAATATAACTTCCTAATTTTTATATTTCCATCTGTTGATAGATTTTTTTTTTTTTTTTTTTTTTTTTTTTAGGTTTTTATGTACTTCAAATGTAGTTCGTTTTTAACACTTTCCAAGAAAGTTGAAAAGTGTTTATGACTTTGGTTTATCTGGCCGTCTGTCTGCACTCTAACTCCCGTAAATATACTAGGATGTTTTTGAAATTTTTTTGTGTTATTGATGTTTACCATATTGATGTTTATCCTTAATTCAAATGAAGTTTGTTGAATGTTTAATTCATTTACAAGGATAGTCAAAAATCTTTCGTTACATTACGGCCTATGGTAAAATCGTTTCAAATGATTTTTTATGAAGTTAAAGGATTCCAAAAATATAACATTATATGAATTTATCAAGTGCACTAAAATATGTATTCTGTATAATTTGCACAAATAATAGTTATTATTAATTTACAGGGCCATACAAAAGAATTCCGTTACGTAATGATGGAGGGATGGCATGAATTGTTTGCGGCGTATTTTAATTATGTTAAAATATTTCATGTATAATGAAATTGTTATATGTCGCTCAGGTTTACTATATTTTATTTCATGCATAATACGATGTGCATAGCATTTACAGGGGTACACAAAATATTTCAGATACTACATTGTATCCGAAGTGCTGTAAAGTAGCGATGATTTTTGGAAATGCGTTTTAATTATATTGAGCGCTTTTATGTTTCACTATATTTATCCATAGAATGTGGTTTGTACAAATGCTATGATCATATACAGGGCTACACAAAAGAATTCGTAATAAAGTAAAATAATGCTATAAAAAGTGATAAATATCTTTATTGAGATTGACGATCGTTTCGTCGCACCAATGGCGACATTTTGAAAATCATTCAGGATAGAAAATATTTTCACATAATTTAAAAACAATGAACATATTCAACAATGTCACGAGACATGATGCATAATGAAAAACATTGCAAACATAAAGTTAAATTAAAATTAAATTAGCTATTTATGAGCGTGGATTAATTTTCATATAATTTAACAAAACAATAACATGGTAAACAATGCCACGAGACAACATGCATAATGAAAAACATTACAATACATAAAATAAAATAAAATAAAATAAAATAATCTTTTCAAAATTATCTTTATTATGTTGTCTCGTGACATTGTTTGCCATGTTATTGTTTTGTTAAATTATATGAAAATTAATACACGCTCACAAATAGCTAATTTAATTTTAATTTAACATTATGTTTGCAATGTTTTTCATTATGCATCAACTCTTGTGACATTGTTTACTATGTTTATTGTTTTTAAATTATGTGAAAATATTTTCTATCCTGAATGATTTTGAAAATGTTGCCGTTGGTGCGACAAAACGATCGTCAATCTTAAAAAAGATATTTATCACTTTTTATAGCATTATTTTACTTAATCTGTTTATAAGTGATTGTTATACATGTTTTTATAGAATTCGTAATGTTTACTTGGTATGACTGCAAATTGCTTAAAGGTGGTTGTTAAACGAGTTATGTATTTTTGCGCTGAATAGAAATTAGTTTACTAATAATTGTTTGTAGAGCATAGATAAAATGATATATAGGGTCACGCAAAGAATTGGATACATGGCCGACTATAAATGATAATTTCTAGAAATGCGATTTCAGTAGTTTTAAGAGTGTTTTGGTTGTAAGTAAACTTTAGTTAAATAGTGGCGTGTAATGAAGGTAATAGGTTAAGTACAGGGTTGAACAAAAGTATACAAGTATGTTTCCATCTATTGGTATAATTTGCATAAAGAGAAATTTCAACCTGTTATGCATTTTCTTGCTAAACTAAATTTTCCTATTATATAGTATATATATCAACCTACAAATCAAATACAGAACTGTTCAAAAAAATTGGAATATATATTTGGCTATGGACAGTAAATACGTTTTTCAAATGTTTTATGCGTTTTCTCTTTACTTAGTTATGTTATATACCTTATTTCCCTAAATAATGAAATTTTGAAAAAGCGTTTAGGAAGTGATGGAAAGTGTTTCATAATCTATGCTTAAAGCATGATTTTCCTTTCTTGTTAAAATAAGTTTCGATTATATATTAAAAGCAATTTATTTTTTATTGCTTGTGCTGTAATATTATAATAATACAGGTAAAAGCAAGTGCTATTTTATATTACTTTCTTTCAATGATTTTTTGAACTATTTTCTGACTTTTGGAAACAGGAAATGTCCAATTAAAAAAAAAATATATATATATATATAAAGCTGTAATTCATGGGAATTTCGCAAATGCCTTATCTAAAATTTACAAAGAACCGGATAATAAAGTTATAATCTCATATAACTTGTATCCAGATTTAGAATATTTCAACATCTGGATTTTCTAAAAATTAAGAAATTAAATTATATTCATGGTTTACAAATGTAGGAATGTAAACTGAATATTAATCTTTTATGTTTTACTAAGGTGACTATATTTCAGAATTGGTATTCTAAAAGACGTGAACATTGAGCATCAAAACTTGGATACATACAGATATTTCTGGAAATTTTTATAGTAAACTCCCTTAACCTCTGTCTGATATAATAATCACTTCTGTTTTGCGGATCGCAAATGAAGTATACTGACTGAATAACAACTGAAAAAAAAAAAAAATCTGGTTTATGTATTTTTAAATCTTTACTGCCACTGACATCTAAATTCAATGACAAAGAAATGTTACAATGTTCTTATTTTAAAATGAAATAAAGTACTGAATGAGATGTATGTCAAATGTCAAAGCTGCACGTTCACAAGAACGTTGAATAGAGTGATTTCTCAATAAGAACTCATTATAAAGCTTTTGGTTAACTTATTTTTGTCCTTTGAAAATATTTACTGTTATCATGGATACGGCACGCGACATTAAAACAAAAACAAATGTTAGGAATATATACGCATATGTATATATATATATATATATATACATATTGTTGGGCAGATCCAGGTCAATATACCAGCACCAACTTAACTACCCAAACATACATGTGATTGGGGACAGGGAGAACCCCAATCTTGAAGGTGGGGGAAAAAGAAGATGGGTAATGTGCATTAATTACCCTAGTAATTGTAGGTTAACTACTCCTAAATTATTGTACCTGAATTATTATAATGGGTATTTAAAAACGTTATAATTTATAAACAAACATTTGTGATCGTAATAATTGAATAATGGTCCTGGCTATTCCTGATAATTAGACTAACCATAATTATCTTAAATTGAGACGGGAGGAAACACATCTCCAAAACTGCCCCAAACTGCGTTGTGTAATTTTAGTGAAAAAATAGCGTATAGACCGCGCAGTTATATCTAAACAAAGACTATCGAAACTACGCATAAATAACATACTAAAGAAGTTTGTCATCTGAAATAAAACTTACATTAAATTAAAACAATGGACTCATGTTGTATTAAAAACATAGCCAAAATTTAACAATAAACAAAAGTTTATTTACAGTTAATTTACATATTTACAAAAACAAAATAGAATTGTGTTACAATACACCAGCGTTCCAAAGAACGAAATTGAATTAGTATTTACATTAAGTTTACCTTTTAAATTATCATTACAAATATTAATTAATTGCTTGGATACCATAAATTGTACATCCCTAGCATAACACAGATTATTAAAACAATGGGAATACAAAAACATTGAATAACACATACCTTCTGTAGTAGAGGCTTACTCATAGCTTTAGGTCACACTTATATCCGTGGCTGATTGAGTGTTTTTTTCACACTCCAGGAAAAGTTCACTAATTTAATTAAATTGACGATGCTGGCAATGTCCGAGAACTGCCGATCTTAGGGCCGTCCCTTAGCGGGAAAACCCGACCCGAATAACTCGTACTCATCGTTAAAAGCATCGTTGAAACACTTAGGTTATCTGGGTTTAACTATCCCTGTTGCGGAATAGAACTCATCTTTATGAAACCATCTAGTTGAAAATTGGAACTCATCTTTTAACACCAACATTGTTGAGAAAAAGCACAAGTCTTTTAAACCCTCATAGTTGAGAAAATGGGACTAATCTCTTTAATAAACCATCATAGTTGTGAGAGCTGCACAAATCTTACTATAACTCTCATAGTTGAGAAAATCGAACTAATCTGTTTATTAAACCATCATAGTTGTAAGAGATGACAAATCTCTATTAAACCCTCATAGTTGAGAAAATGGAATTAATCTGGCTGTAACTTCATTCTTCGCTTACGACATCACCTCGTCATAACAATATGGAGGATGGTCCTTTGCCCCCTTCGTCAAATGGTCGGTCAGTTTTGCCGCCTCCTCTTCTTTCGTCTTCTCGCAAACCTCTGATTTGGTATTACACTTTTTCGGGGTATACAGTACTCCGCCCCCTGAGCGTCAGCGATCGTGGGATCTGGAAACCCCGGGCCTTCTGCCTCGCCCTTGTGGTCCATCTTTTACGACTTCTTTATTAGGACCAATAAATAATCTTACATCCAGTCGTCAATACTGCTTGGCATTTTATGTCAACCTTTTGTTAAACTTGGAGGCTTCGTGCCTATCTAAAAAGATCCCCTTTAAAGATAAGATCCAACTGTGCAGTCGTTCTCTTATTAAGGCTTTACAACTTAGATACATATATGAGTATATTTATATCAAATAACAATAATAATAATCAAAGTAAATACATGTAAGAACACACTCTATATACACATACACACTTTATAAAATAATAATAATAATCAAAATATATAAATAATAGTATTTTTTTATGGCATTAAAAAAAATAACAACTGAAGTGGTATCAAGGGTGTTTATATCAGTTATATGATAACACTTCCAGCACCTATATATATATATATATATATATACATACGTATATATATATAAATGTTCTTCACTATAAGCACTTTTATACTTTTACATGCATAAAAAATAATTTATAGAAAACGATAATGTGATTTATATATTTTTTTTTTTTATATTTTTTCATTTTTTTCTTTAAAAATTTGTTGCTATCTAATTATGTTTTGATAAATGTTTATAGATATAATTTATATAAATGATAACCAAGTGTGATTTTGATGTTATTACTGATAACCAGACTTACGTCAACATTGCGTAATAAACTTAATAACAACGTCAGTTCATAAAAATATGGGTTAAAAATAATGGTTATATATATATATATATATATATTCAGAGTAGTAGTATAGTTTAGAAGGAACTATATATGCACTGCTAAAATTATACCATTACTAATTATTTTGCAATAAATATAAAAATAATGTACAAAATTTCTAGAATTAAATCTTAGAAGTGAAGACTTATATGTTTATTAGGTAGCTTTCTTTACAAAAAAGCTACCTATTGCAGCCGTTCGGAGGAATGCGATTTCAAAAAATTTTGGTATATTTTCATCGATCATGACCCCCAGACCCCGAAACCACCCTCCGTTCAAAATTGATATATATATATATATATATATATATATATCTGACCTATGTCACACTGTAACTCCCGTAATTATGAACCGATTTCGATGTAATTCGGTGTGTACATAGTACATACCAATGTCTCGACCGAGTTCGTTGGCCAGCTTCATCCGCCGTTTTGTTTCAAAATGGCGGCCATTTAAAATTTTTAAAAAAATTAAAACTTGAAATGTGGTACCAAAAAACTAAAAATGGAAAAATATTTTTTTCTTATGTATTTGACCTTTATACAAAGATTCCGGAGCAGTTTTTGTTTCGTCTATATCTTAAAAAATGGCTGAGTTATAGCATTTTGAATTTCTAGCGTGGCTGACATTTTGAAACGTCCTGAATTTTGTCACGCGATAAAAGGCGTATTTATGAACCGATTTGGATGTAACTTCGTTTATACATAGTACAGAACAATGTCTCGACCGAGTTCGTTGACCAGCTTCATCCGCCATTTTGTTTCAAAATGGCGGCCATTTAAAAAAAATTTAAAAATTTTAAATTTGAAATGTGGTACCAAAAAATTGAAAATGGGAAAATATTTTTTTCTTATGTATTTGACCTTTATACAAAGATTTCGGAGCAGTTTTTGTTTCGTCTATATCTTAAAAAATGGCTGAGTTATAGCATTTTGAATTTCTAGCGTGGCTGACATTTTGAAATGTCCTGAATTTTGTCACGCGATAAAAGGCGTATTTATGAACCGATTTGGATGTAACTTCGTTTATACATAGTACATACCAATGTCTCGACCGGGTTCGTTGGCCAGCTTCACCCGCCATCTTGTTTAAAAATGGCGGCCATTTAAATTTTTAAGAAAAATTTAAATTTGAAATGTGGTACCAAAAATTGAAAATTGAAAAAATATTTTCTTCTTATGTGTTTGACCTTGATAAAAAGATTCGGGAGCAGTTTTTGTTTCGTCTATATCTTAAGAAATGGCTGAGTTATAGCATTTTGAATTTCTAGCGTGGCTGACATTTTGAAACGTCCTGATTTTTCTTACGTAATAACAGGCGTATTTATGAACCGACATGGATGTACCTTGGTGTGTACATAGTACATACAAATATCTCGACCGAGTTCGTTGGCCAGCTTCATCCGCCATCTTGTTTCAAAATGGCGGCCATTTAAAAAAATTAAAAAATAAAAAAAATTAAATGAGATACCAAAAAATTGGAAAATGAAAAAGATTTTTTTTTTGTATGTGTTTGACCTTAATACAAAGATTCCGGAACAGTTTTTCTTTCGTCTATATCTAAAAAAAAAATGCCTGAGTAATAGCATTTTGAATTTCTCTTGTGGCTGACATTTTAAAACGACCTGATTTTTGTCACGCGATAACAGGCGTATTTATGAACCTATTTGGATGTAACTGGTCTGTACATAGTACATACCAATGTCTCGACCGAGTTCGTTGGCCAGCTTCATTCGCCATCTTGTTTCAAAAGGGTTAGCATTTAAAAAAAATTAAATTTAAAATTCAAAATGAGGTATTAAAAAATTGGAAAATGAAAAAGATTTTTTTTATGTGTTTGGCGTTGATACAAAGATTCCGAAGCAGTTTTTGTTTCTGAAAATTTGTTCTTTTGTTGATATCTTAAAAAATGGTTGATTTATAGCACTTTGAATTTCTAGCATGGCTAACATTTTGAAACGATCTTGTATTTGTCACGCGATAACACACGTATTCGCCTATTTCATTGTGAGAAGGCATGTGGATAGTATACATCAACACCTCTACCAAGTTCGCTGGCCAGATTCATCAGCCATCTTGTTTAAAAATGGCGGCCATTAAATTAAAAAATATATATATATTTAAAGTGAGGTGCAAAAAAATTAGAAATTGAAAAGGGTTTCTTTCTTAAGTATTTGATCTTGATATAAGGATTCAGGAGCATTTTTTGTTTGTCTTTACCTTAAAAAATGGCTCAGATATAGCAGTTTCAATTTCTATTGTGGGTGACATTTTGAAAAATCTGATTTTTTGCATGCGACAGCACTCCTATATATTAACCGATTCCGATGTGAGTGAGCATGTGCACAGCAATTACTAAGGTCTCGACCAAGTTCACTGCTTAGCCTCATCCACCATGTTGTCTTAAAATGACAGGCACTTTAAGAAATTGCCGAATTTGACAGCCAAATATAAGTTACTTTAAAGAAAATCAGCTTGGCTAAAGCTGACTAATTTCGCGAAATTCTCATTCATTATATTGATAAAAATTAGTATTGAATCTCCTATATTCGGTTTCCACTAAATTGAGCTTCGTGTGTTTGCATGATATAAGTTGGCTTTTTTAAAATAAGGATTTTGAAAGCTACCTCTTCCTCCCGGCACTGGCCGGAAGGACTTTTTTTTATGTATTTGGATATTATATAATTTTAATTATATTTTATTAAATGTCGTTCGATTACAATAAAACAATTAATACTAGTGTTAGATATCAGTTACAATAAGTAGATAGCACAAATATTTTAACAGCTTTAATTATCATGAAATATAATTTTCTGAACACTTGTTATGGTTTATTATTTTGTCCAAGAACAGAATTCTAGAATTTCAGTCTGGAAATAACTTTTGTGTGAATTAAGGATAATGTCTCATAAGGATGAAAAAAAAAAAAAAAAAGAAAAAAAGACAGTGTCAATGAAATTCAATGTTTTTAGATTTAAACAGTCTTAAAATAGTGATTTGCATGTAAATATTTATTATGGATGCTGATGACAACAAAAAACGGAATATAGAGTTCATGTAGTGGAAATCAAAATACTTTAAAATGAGAACAACGAAAAGGGTAACTATTTTTCCAGAAGATTTTGACTGGGAAACTTTTTTTTTTTTTTTTTTGTTTTTTTTGTTTTTTGTTTTTTTCTGCTTTTACAACTGACAGACATACAAACATACATAGTTTCATAAATTAAAATTATGAATTTACTTTAAAACTAATAGATAAAATATTGAAATAGAAGTGTTGTATGTTTGGTACGTTGTCTTTCCTTCAAGAAAAAATGGCGTAAATGAGAACTTTATTAATGATTTCTGAAGACGAATAATAAATACAATTCGTGATTAACGCTATCTGGAAATACGTGTGTAGTTAGACAGCGCCGAGAGAGAAAGTAAAAAGAGGAATTTTTACCACTGGATGATATGTAAAAGACTTCAGGATTTTAAATTTCACTTCTTCTATATATATAAAAAAATATATATTACTTCTTTGATCGCAAAATTCTTCAAGTAGATAAGTCATATTATTCTATACATAAAAGGTGGAATTCCATTTACGTAATTTGTGTCACCTAAGTGTACAATAAATGTTAGAGTGAATTGAAAGATTTATAGTTAGATATTGAAAGTATTTAATAAAAGAGCGTATGTTGAATTATTTTTCGAAAAAGGATGCTATCTTAAAGATAAAAAATACATTTTTCATATATTTAGTAATTTCTATCAAAGTGATACTTAGACATTTTATTGACATATTAGTTATGAACTTATTTATGGAATAACTAATAAATATCAATAAATTTAATTGATAAAATTAATTGTAAAGGAAAATGCATGTACTCAAAAGTTTCCGGCCATCTTCGCAAGTGTGGAAAAAAAAATGTGTTATAATAGAAAATAACAGTGATCAACAACATATGCAGTTAGTATTTAGTCGTCATATATTTAGCAATAAGTACTGCGGCGTAGCATCTATTCAATAAACTGTTGAAGATCGGGTATGGTACGTTTATCGACACTTCTTGCAATTTTGGGGAAAATTCTGCTGAATTGGAATATTTATAATTCCGCCGCGCTCATTCCAAAGATTTTCTTTTGCATTCAGATCGGGTGATTGGACTGGCCAGTTCAAAAGCGGAATTTTTTGAGAAAAACCACTACTTTACGAGCTTGCATATATGCATTGGGTCGTTATCATGCTGAAACAAATACTTGAGACCACAAGTTTTCCTTCAATAAGGCAGAAAATGATCTTGCAAGATTTCCTTATATATTGCATCATTCATCTTGCCGCGGATATCAATTAACGGACCGACACATTTTAAAGAGAATGCTCCTCACAGCATAACGTGTCCTCCGCCATGATTCATTGTAGGAATAACATAACTCGAATCATATCATTTCTGCCATCACTCCCAAAAATGTTGAACTTCTTTCCATCGGAAAATAGTACTTTTTCCAGTTTTCACTTCACCAGACTTTGTGCTCCTTGGAAAACGTCGGTCGGGCGCTCTGATTATTTTTACTTATCAAAAGTTTTTTTTACACCGACTCTTCCATAAAGTCCAACGTCACGTAATCGTCTTGACACGGTAGACAGACTTATTTCAGTAAGATTTTATCTACGTAAATCGCGGGATATTACAGCGGCATTTTTATGCTGGCCATCAACTGCTTTTCTAGTGATAATTCTGCCCACAAGAATAGTCTTTTTTCCGGGCTCTCCCGGACCGTGGCAAGTCCTGAAGCCCATACCCATCTTTATATATTTTTTTAAAAATCATTCAAGGTGTTTGATTCTGTATTAATTTGTGCCCAATAGATGGCGCAACCTGCTCTGTTTCCCATTCCCCTCTATGTAGTGAATGTTCATTTGGCTTCTGCAGTCGAGGTGGAAATTAAAAGGTTATTGCGTGGTTTGCCGCGAGTGATTTAAAAGTAAATGTTGTATGTAATGGATTGTATTTTATATTAAATTAATTGGTTTTCGAATAAGAAGCTATTATTTCAAACTATTATACACATTATAGATGTACAGACGTTAAGAGGGAATCAGTTACAACTGAAGGGGTTTTTTAAACTTCTAGATATATTCAAGTCAAAATGGAGTTGGATAATTAAAGATGGATTTTACACAAGGTAGAGTTTCCGCTCGATAACTTTGCCGCAATCTCACTAGAGAAATGGTCTTTCAGCGACAATGAAATCACTCGTTTACTAACCATAATTGTTGATCTTTTCATTTTTGAATTTCAACTACATTAATAACGTTAATTAATTAGCAAACACGGCCCATAAAAAACTCTTTACCGATTGCAAAAACTAACGATTGACGAATGGCCGGAAACTTTGGCACACTCGAATTTCAAATTCCTCCACTTTGCATAAAGTGTCTTGGGTATCCAATCCAAATGATCATGTGGTAAGAGGTTTTTTTGAATATACCTAACTTTTGGAGCAATTGCGTTTCTACTTCGCCGAAACGTTCTGGCAAACAAATCAAAGAAACTAACTGGCCGGAAACTTTTGACGGCCACTGTATATTACATCCGATTAACAAATAATTTAAAATATTTTTTTCATATGGAAACCAAAGAATATTACACAGAAAATCAATAATAACGTTATCACATCGGATAGATTTTTTTCTCATAAATTTTTATAATATATCAGTGCAATATTATGGATGCATAATGCGTACTATGTATATTGTTTATTTTCCTTATGCGAAATAGGTGAACACGAATAGATATTGATTTGAAATTCACTTCAACATGACATTTCAGAATGTTACAGATTACACATTATATGAATTAAATAGTACTTACTCAATCTGTTAGTGACGATTCATGTTAAATGAGAAGTTCTAATAGGAGGCATCACATGTATCATTCAGACATCTTCTCGTATATGTGGATATCAAATGTCGGTTTGATATTGTAAGTATATGTAAACAAATATGGTTGCCTATTAAAAAACGATGATTTTTTTATGACAATATTTAAATGTTTATGGTTAGTGCGGGGTATATTAAAAGACAATGACATTAAAAGGCAAAGGAACTCGTTGCAACGGAGATTTTATTAAAAATAAATTCCACTAATAATGTAAAGGACGAAAATATCTGTATTGATGCGTGTAAAGTATTTTGTTTCTGTAGAGCGCGTGTTACATAAATAAATAAAAAAATATATATTAACTATGTATTTTTACATATTCAAAACATTCCGTGCTTCATTAACTGTTTATTATTTATATAATGAGACGATAAAATGGTTTATTTGTATTTTCGAATGCAAAATGCTAGAAATTTTCAATAAGTATAAAACCATTGAATTTAAGATTCTTCTCCACCTAGTGAAATGATGCTTTAAACATTTATTTTCTCATGCTAACTGATTTTTATTTTCATATGACTAATGTATATTTCTCCATTTTAAAGAATTTTACATAAAAAGGACGGTATTCTCTAAAATGTGTATTTTCTTCTAAATAAAATTATTTTAATTTAATTTGCTTCTTGGATACGTATATAGTGATGAAAGCTAGAAAACAATCCGTGTCTATTTTCTCAGATTAAATGCAATATCCTGAGGTAACTGTTCTGTACACTTGTGGATAATAGTATAACACAATTGTTATAAAAAAAAACTCTATCAAAACAGTCTTTGTTAGAATTTATTAAATTGGAAGAGATTACTAATTGGTATCCAGTGAATCGAATGAAAAGTATGCCGTAGTTGTTGCCATTCATTCAGTAAGACTCTTTGGCATTTAGGTATTTTAAACAATGAAGGATTAAAGTGTTCTATGTGTAGACAATCGAACGTGTGGTTCAGAAAAAATTTAGTTATTTGGCTGAAAAATAACTATATTCAAGATTGTTTTTGAATATCTATTTGAACAATTAATAGATAATAACTTTTTGAAATTTTCATTTTAATTATTGAATATTTTCTTAGAACTGCAGACAAATACATAATGCAAAATTAAGTTAATATTATCTCATATTTTTTTTTTCGAAGATACTATTAGAGATGCGTATACAATATCTGCCTATAATGAAACAACTATAAGTTGTAAAATGAGAGCAACTTACGCGTACTTAAAGAGCTTACTTATTTGCAAAAATTCAGAAGTAACAAACCTAGGTGATACAGAGAAAATCAGAGAATTAAAACGTTCTGAAACGTTTAATTGTTAGAATTGAAAGATAGTCTACATATGACAATATCTTTATTCAAAGCATTGAAGTATAATATTTTTAGTATCTAATCACAATCATAAAAATTTTAAAAATCTTATGTCGAGATGGAGAATAAGAAAAATAAAAAGATAAAAACTATTGCGTTGATCATACTAACACATGCAGGGGAGACCGGGGCTAGTAGCAGCGGTTTTTAGTTATTGATTTTTATAATATTTTTGTTTAAGTCTTTTATGAAACTTTAACTTTACTTTTAAAGAACAGGCTTTGGGCTACGAATACCCAAAGTTTTGAGTTTGTAGCTTTTGTAGTTTATGTTTAGCGGAAACCTAAAGTAAAAGGAAAATTGTGCGCCAGCTTACCCCGTCACTGAGCAAGTTGCCTATACCCATGGAGTAAGTTGGCACACGCTTTATAAAAATTTAAATAAGACACGCAGTTAAAAGAAATCAATATCCTTATTACCAGAGGTTTAATCAAAGGCGTTATCGCCGTACAATGTAAATTCTAAATTATACAGACATAAAAATAATGAATAAAACATTAACATTGAGTAACTTCTACCCTACTCGATAACATCATGAGAGTTACAGTTGTCACAAATAAAAAATCGAGTGTCTCCGTTTGGGCTAGCCCCGTGTGCCCAAAATCTTGCATTGCAACCACTTTTTTCGGTGTTTGCCGTTTTTCAAGCTACCAGCATACACCAGACACCGAGCCAACTTGCCCCGTGTTCAATGCGCCTACTAGCCCCATAATAAATTTCTTCACAAAAGGGACACGTAACCATCGAAGCATAAATAATCCAAGTAAATCACATATTGGGTAGGATAATCATGCACTAAGAAAAATTGAACAAGTTAAATCGCAATTAATAAGATAAGTATTAGAAATTAGAAAAAAGAATGAAGCAATACAAAATTACTTATGAGCGCAAAAAACAGAAAAATCGTAATTAATGTCCACTGCACGTAGGTAACGCTGCAAGACTACAATGAGGATTGTAAAACGCAAGAAGAAATGTACTCTGTGACTTGTTGCACAATCTATCGACAAACAGGCGATTTATGGGGACTGCGCCTACTTACCCCTGTAGCCAACTAGCCGCGGTCTCCCCTACATAAGATACAATTTATTTTACAAAATACTAAGAACAAAAGCTTGTGCGATATGTAAACGATTGATTCAGACAATACATTCGATGAGATTTTAAATTTCATTTCCTTTTTAAGCCTGGTGATGAATTAGAACATTAAAATTTAAGATCTCCTATATGAGTTAATTTACAGTAATTACATTATTCAATATTAAATTGAGAAAGCTCGGCATTTTTAGGTGCGTTCGTAATTATATAAATACGTAGCACCTATAGTCGTCGTTCATTCCGTCTGTCTGTCCGTCTGTCCAGATATAACAGAGCAAAAACTACCCAACCGAATGGTCTGAAATTTTAAATATATAATTGTTGCAAAAGTTTGTCGAGCCATTTCAAATTTTATGAAAATCGGATGTATAGTTTAGTTACAGGGACAATCAAAAGTTTTTCTTTACATTACGGCCAATGGGGAAAATTATTGCAAATGCATTTTAATGATGTTACAGCCTTCCAAATGGTCTGAAATTTTAGATATATAATTGTTGCAAAATTTTGTTGAGCCATTTCAAATTTTATGAAAATCGGATGTATAGTTTAATTACAGGGACAGTCAAAATTGTTCCGTTACATTACGGGGAATGGGGAAAAAATTGTTGCGAGTACATTTTAATGATGTTACAGACTATGCACTTATGAAGTGCAAAAAAATATACATTCAGTACAATATGGGGTGCAAAAAATAATTATAAAACTAGTTATAGTACGAACGCACCACATTTGCCACGTTTGACGAGCAATTTCCAACTTGTTTATTATCTTATTTTCGGTATGTCGTAAGGTATCTATATAATGTTGACAACTTCCGAATTTAGTCACTAGGGTTTTTAAAAACACTCTCTTTATTTACAACATGGTCGTTTTTTTTTTTTGGTAGAATTTTTTCCAGTAAATTGCTGCCTTCGGAAGGAAATTTGTTCGAATCAAAACTTTAGTTCTCACATTATTTATTACTATGGTTAACGGGAGTATTTTTAAATGAATAGGAAATACATTAAACGTAAAAAAATAATTAGTTTATTCATTTACTGTGTATAGGGAAACTTTAAAATTTTATTTATTCCAATCCTGAATTTTTTTTTTTTTTTTTTTTTTTTTTTTTTTTACAAGAGTTAATAAGCATTGCGATGAATTCTAAAACATTTAAAAACATTTCTGAAATTTATACAATCCTTATTGAAATTAATTTGTGATATTTATCTCGAATCGATTTTAAGATCGAAAATTATTAAAAAATATATAGAGAGAGATATATCTCTACATTTAGGAATCTGTTTTTCTTGGGCTGATATTTTTTTTTTACAATAGAAAATCATAAAATCTATTTAACCCATTTGTGTCTGGCGTCATTATTTTGGCACGCTTAAAAAAAATAAATAAATAAAATAAAAAAAATCCCAACATAAATGAAATCATGATACTCTTTCAAATCTTTTCAAACTATATTCTTAATATATGTTTTCAATATTTATTCATAGAGGACAGCGCATTTTTAAGAGTAAAAAGGTGAAATACATGTATGTTTTAGCAGAAAGCTGGATTTTCTTGGAATAAAAAAGTACGAAAAAGTAAGATATTTCTTTTTTAATTTTATTTATTTATTTATTTTTTATAATTGGTATTGTTTATCAGAAGAAACATTATTTCAGAATACGTTTTTTTTTTTTTTTTTTTTTTTTTTTTTTTTTTTTTTTTTTTTAAGATTTCTACATTTTTGTTCGAATTTGAACCTTTATGTACCTTCCTATATTTGCGGCACTAGGCACAAAAGAGTAGAGTTTTTTTTTCCGCTACTCTCTATGCATTAAACAAATGATTTATGACATTTATTTTGTTACAAAATGGTTACATATCAGTCGGGTTATTATTTGGCTATAAAAATTTCTTTGTAATTACTATAGTCATGTCGGATCATGAACAAGATCCACTCCTGTCCACCCTTAGTTACTGACATAGTAAAAAATTATATCATACTGTTATGTTTTGTACTTATATAGTATTTGCAAGTGTAGGTAACTAACGTGATTAGTAACATATATATATTTATATTTAATAATTCTCGATTACTATAAATTTTTACTATGCCAATTGCTAAGTGGGGAAGAATGATTACTTGTTCTTGAACATAGCCCTGATCACCCCCCCCGTCCGCTTATAGTAATAACAAAGAAATTTTTATAGCCAAATAATAATCGAATGATATATAAACCTTTTGTAATAAAATAAATGGCATAAAACATAGATTTAATGCATGACTAGTGTCCTAAAATTGAGAAGTTTATATTTTATAATTTAAATAATGTTTTTTCAAAGTTTTTTTTTTTACGTTCGTTTTACATAATTAAGCAGAATATTGAGTGTTAAAAAAGTCCAGGCATTAATGGGTTAAATGTATGCATAACAATATGAAACATAAAAAAATGTAAGATCAAGCTAATTAGTTCGTTTTCTCACCAACTATTTAAATTTAAATAATGCTGATTTTTTTTTCTTAAATAAATCATTTTTAATCAGTGAAACATAGAAAAATCTCGCAAATACTCATATTTAAAGAAATAATTTATTGTATTTATTTTTTTATGGACTTAATTCTATTCTATTCTAATTGGCACGAAATATTTCAAACGTTAATATTCTTGAATTAAAATTAAACGATGTCATTTGTGAATCTTATTTCCTATATATTTTTAAATGAAAAAAGAAAATAATTATTTTTATGAGTATTTCAGATATCTAAGGAGATTGAAAAAAAAAAAAAAAAAAAAAAAAAAAAAAAAAAAAAAAAAGAAAAAAAAAGAAAGAAAGAAAGAAAAGAAAAAAAAACGCACATTGTAAGACATATCCAAATTTAGTGTTTTATTTATATCTTATTCAAAAATAAAACAGAAAGAAAGACATTTATAATTTTCCATTTGAAAAGAAAGTACTATTTATTTACATTTTAACAAAAAACAACAAAAAAAGATATTAATGTCAAATGAATGTGTTTTCTTTTATAAAGAAGAAAATTTATGCAACCAAAATTTATGAGAAACGAATATTAACACCATTCTTTATTTTAGAATAAATAATTTTTTTTAAACTCTTTTCCATGTAATTTGAAACAACGCAATAACTCGTATTTTCTGTGGAAACATTTTTAATGTAAATTTAAATCAATGAAATACATTATTGAGGTATCCAGAAATATAATTTTCATTTTACAATCGATGAAAAGTTTTTTTTTTTTTAAGAATAAACAATGAAGTGAAATTTTAACATATTACTGAACGACAAATAAGAACGTTAGTTTAATTTTTTATATACCTGTTACCGAAAACTAGTCATATAAATATAGTATTTCAAGATGTATAAATTTGAAAAAAGCGCTTAGAAAGTCGAAGCAATTTTCTATTTTACATAAAAAAATAATTCGGTTGGTGAAACATTGCATAAACAAAACAGAGAGTGATAAACAAACGTATGTTATTATAGCCATTTTTTCTTCATTTTCTACATAAAAATCCTTTTCGTCCACAAAAAGCTAAATTTATGCCTGAAGGAACCTAAAATACAACATGCTTTTTTATTATAAAGTGAAAATATCTGTAAAGTTGAAAGGATTTGCGATTGAAAATTAAAAAGTAAATACAAATTACACTTATCATTTTATTTATTTATTTATTTTTATTTATTT
This sequence comes from Maratus speciosus, assembly GCA_963932465.1. NCBI lineage: Eukaryota > Metazoa > Arthropoda > Arachnida > Araneae > Salticidae > Maratus > Maratus speciosus. The sequence continues at coordinate 423,986,145 of OZ010795.1, forward strand.
ATGTTTCATTCCCAGTACTAAGAATAACCAGTATTAAGGAATAATCTGTTGTGGTTACGCGTCATTCACGTATTTTAAGGTTTAGCAAGTAATCTTTGATTTCTTTATGAAATAAACTTGTATTTTCTAAAAATGTCTTAGCTACAGTTATTTTATTTTTTTCTACCGATATCGTGTGTTTAATATTATTTCATTTCAATGACATTTTAAAATTTAAAATGTAACATATTTGTCCGTGTTGCATGTTCCGAAATTCGTACCAATATCACAAAATGTTATATATACATATATGTATACTAAGAGCCTCTGCCCCCTGCAAGCTACGCTCGCCAACCCCTCGTTCAGCCAACGCAGAATCTAAAAACACGCTAATCTGATCGGTTTTAAAAATAATAAAGCAGATTGAATTATACTGAAAAAAGCTGTGCAGATCCCTTTGCAAACGAGTTTCCATTCAATTTCCCTTGATTTCAAAAATTTAAGGGGAATCAGTTGCTGTTAAGAATCCAATGGTTGTTTTCGTGTTTGATTAAAGAGGATCAGTTAACCATTTGAAAAGAAGCTAAATTAAAATGAATTAAGTGTACAGAGTCTTTGTCTCCCGTTAATTTAAAACAATTTCTATAACAATAGCCCAAGTCATGTGACTATCATCAAAAGTTCCGGACAGACCAATTCGCTTTTTATATTCCATGTGACCTTTTGGTACTTTAATGTTAGACAGGTACAGGTGATAAGTCGCCAAATATTATTATATCGCCATCATTTCACCTATATCATAATAGACCAAGTTATGTAACTGCCAAATATAAATCCGGTCTGATCCCTTCGCTTTTCATATGAAAGTTTGGCCCAGATATCATATACGGCCCCATATTAGCGCGATTTTTTTCCGACGCTAATTTGGGGGAAAACACCAACAGCGTAAACAACAACATCCAGCTTACCGTATCAAGCATAATAATGATACTTTGGCGCGAGTTAAGTACCCGTTGTGCATATGACATTAGCGTCAGAAAAAAAATCGCGTCAATATGGGCTACAAACTGTCTAACTAACTACAAGCTTAGTTATATGACATCTGTGACGAAAATTTTCCATTTTGATTAAAAAATCATTTTTTTTTGTTGTTGTTCGAATAAAACTACATAAAAGTTGCCACCGTCGCAAAAAAACCTTGGTATTTTTACGTTAGCCGGTTGCAAATCTCGCCAATAGCTTTTTTCGACTTCGCCAATTAGCGTTGTTTTTTTTTTTTTTTTTTTTTTCCTGAGTGGTAAATTAAAACATTGCTTTGAAGTTGAAATTAAATGCCATGGTTCTGTATTATATAATATTTGGCCAGATGTCATATGCGCACCGGGTTTAGCGTGATTTTTTGTTACGAAAATTTGGCGAAAACCTCGTTTTCAAATACAGTTACATATGTGTTTTTGGTACTGCTTAGTTATGCCGTCGACCAAAAATCTATCACCAAACTATAAGATTAAATGCCAATAGTAATTGCTGATCGTAAATGTCACATTCACTTGACTTTAAGCAAGTTAATCGTGTTTACGTAATCAAGTGATTTTTATTTGGAAGTTTTATTTTTATATTTATCAATGTTATACTATTTTATTTGTTCTTTCGTTATTTAAAATAAAATTATGTCAATTCGTATAATTTACCGACAGGTTTGGCGATTTATATAATTTTGCAAAAATGGTCGACGGAATAACTAAGTAGTACCGTATTTTTTAATTATTGTCTATTATTTAAAAAAAAAAAAAAAAAAAAAAAAAAAAAAAAAAAAAAAAAAAAAAACTATAGAACAAAACAATTTATATAATTAAAAAAAAAGAAAATAACCAAAAACCAATAATTAACTATAGCACAAAACAATTTATATAATTTCAAAAAAGAAAATATAAATTTTTCTTATATATTATTAAATAAACAACAATAGTCGAGTTACCATGTCAATCAAAATAATGCCACTTTTGCGCAAATTAGTTACCACGGTGCGTATACGACATATGTGCCTAATATTTTTCTTTTCGTTTTGATCAATGTTTCAGTTTTAAATGAAAGTTTTGTATGTTAAATAAAATGAAGGAATGGATTATATTATTTTTAATGAAATTAATAAAATTAATTAAATACAAAAAAAAAATGCGACGGAAAAATGTTTGGCGATTTACCACCTGGCTCCCGCTAACATAAAAATACTGAGTTCTTAATTTGTGTAATATAACCTTCCGATTTGGCGAAAGGTTGTTCAAATAAATTGAATTATGAATAAAAGTAACATGATACATGTCATATCCCAAACCAACAAGAATCAGAATTAGTAGCGATCTTTATTAAAAGATGGCAGCACCATACAGAGAGAGTTTGAGATTTGTAAGGTTTCGCATGCAACCAGAGTATTTCACGTAGTTGTAAGATATGACTTGTTCTAAGAGCTGCGTTTAGCAGCTGCTGTACATATGTAATTAAAACTATAAATAATCTTATAGTTATGCCTTCTTCCTTAGTTAAGAGTAATTAGTTATAATAAGAGTGCGGCAATATAAAAGTGGCGACGAGATGGGATTAAACGAAATTAAAATGTTGTGTTTTTTTTTTTTTTTTTTTTTTTTTTTTTTTTTTTTTTTCTTTTGGAAAAAGAAAAAGAAAAAGAGAACGGAAAATGGCCGATAAAGAAATAATTTCTCTGGGACGCTTGGAAGAATATAATGCAAATGTTCCTTGGACTATTTACGTCGAAAAAATAGATTTTTATTTCTCAGCGAATAGCATAAAAAATGATGAGATGAAGAAGAATATTTTACTAAGTTCGGTTGGAACAACAACTTTTGCTATTTTACGAGATATTATTGTTCCGAATACGCTGAAAGAAATCAGTTACGAGGATTTTTTAAAGAATGCAAAGGATAATTTTTCACCACGCCCTAGTGAAATTGTGGAACGATTTAAGTTCCAGGAACGACTAAGGAAGCAAGGAGAGAATATAGCCGATTTCATACGAGATTTACGTCGTTTATCCAAATATTGCAACTTCGGAAACACTCTTAATGTCCGCCTTCGTGATCAATTGATGTTTGGGATCCAGGATGAAAAGATACAACAAAAATTACTTGATTCTAACAATTTAACGTTCCAAACAGCGGTGAAAATCGCAGCGTCGGCTGAAACAGCGGAGTCTGGAGTAAAATCCCTACACATTGGAGAAAGTACAACTGTCCATCAAGTGAGTGTTTCGAAAGGAGAGAAACCGAAAGTAGACAAGTTCTCTCATGCACCTAAGCCTAAAGAAGATAAATTCGCGCCTGAGAAACCGTATTACAGATGTTCTAAAAATCATAATCCAAAATTCTGCCCTTTTAAATCGGCAAAATGCAATTTTTGCCATCGATTAGGTCACTTAAAAATTTGTTGTCGGAATAGAAAATTTGGAATGAAAAATGAGAAACAATTTAAGAACAGAAAAATTAAAACTGTTCAGGAAGAATATTGTTTAAATTTCATGGACGACAACTCCAATAATGTGTCATGGATAAAATCGGTTAAAATAAATGGTGTAAATATACAATTTGAAATTGATAGTGGTGTGGCTCATACTATTGTAAGTAAAAGTGTTGCTAAAAAATTGTTCTCAGGTAAGCTGCCTTTAATTAAATCTAAAATTAAGTTACAAACTTATACTAGAGATTCTTTAACTGTTTTGGGGGAATTGAAAGTAAATGCTGTTGTTGATGAATATTGTATACTACCTGATTTAAGAATATTAGTAATTAAAGAGGAGGGTTCGAGTCTGAGAACATATATATATATATATATCATTCCAAACAAAATAAAAAATCATGCATTTAAGGGTTATCATTTGATACGGTGATTATTACTTTATATATTTAGTACTCACAAACTATCTATAAATTAACAAATAATGTTATAATCAATGTTAATTACCCAGTCTTAAATATTTTTTTATAATATTATACTGTACAATATAATATCATATAATGTAATATAATATAATATTATACTATATTATGTTATATTATATTACATTATGTTACATTATACTATATTATATTACTACTATTATATACTATATTATATTGCCCTTAAATTTTTTAATGTTATTGGTGTTTACCATAGCACGATCCCTATTTCAAATGAACTTTGTACCATGTTAGTTCATCTACAGGGACAGTCAAAAGTATTCCGTAACATTACGGCCAATGGGAATAAATAATTTCAAATGATTTTTAATGATGTTAACGCATCCAAACATAACAAAATTTATATGCATTTATGAAGAGCACTAAAATATGCATTCCGTAGAATATGCGGTGCAAAGTATAGTTATTATTCATTTACAGGACCACAGAAAAGAATTCCGTTACATAATAATATAGTGGGGGGGGGGGATTGTTTGCGGGGTATTTTAATTATGTTAATTTTTTCAGATATAATGAAATTGATATACGTCGCTGAGGTTTATTATAAGTTATTTCAAGTATAATACGAAGTGCACAGCATTTACAGCGGCACACAAAAAATTTCAGATACTATAATGTATCAGAAGTACTGTACATTAGCGGTGATTGCTGGAAATGCATTTTCAATAATGATATGCGCTTTTATGTTTCACTATATATTTAAGCATACTCTATGGTGTATAAAAATACTATAATTTATATACAGGGCTGCGCAAAATAATTCATAAGGGTTACTGGGTATGAGCGCAAATTGCTTAAAGGTTGTGTTTAAATGAGCTATGATATTTTACGCTGAACTGCATTTAGTTTATTAAGAAATGTTTGTAGAATATAGATAAAATGATATACAGGTTCACGCAAAAAATTGGATATGCAGACTGCGGATGATAATTTCTGAAAATGTGATTATAGTAGATTTAAGAGTGTTTTAGTTTGCTTAAATTTTAGCTAAATAGTATCGCGTAGTACTAGGTACTAGGTAAACTACAGGGCTGTACAAAAGTATTCAAGTATGTTTCCATCTCTTAGTACAAATTGCTGAAAGAGAAATTTCAATGCGTTTTCTTTCTAAACTAAATTTCCCTATTATTTCGTATATATATATATATCAACTAACAGATCAAATACAGGGCTATTCCAAAGAATTGGAATACGTACTTTGCTTAATGGCGGTAACTGCAGAAATCCATTTTTTTTTAAATGCTTACTTAGTTATCTTAAAAACCTTATTTTCTAAATAACGAAGTTTTGTTAAAGCTTTAAGGGAGTGTTGGAAAGTTTTTCATAACCTATGCCGTACGCATGATTTTTCTTTCTTTTTTAACAAAAAAAGAATAGTTTATTTTAATACTCATATATGTTATAATGATTACTTACATGAAACGAGCGGAAATGGAATTTAATATTAAATCAAATGTCCATATTAATCCCTTTAACCTTTACTTTTTAAATAATAGTTAACCACAAACTAACAAAAATTGTATTCAGAAGAAAACTTATTTTTTGTTATTGATCATGATAAGTCAAATAACCGCTATTAATTAATGTTATATATTAAAAAATATCACCAATGTCCACTGACACAATCTTTGGGCTTTGTAAACTAAGTAATGGTAATAAAAATAGAATGCAAAAAAATGCCAGAGCCATTGCCGAATAAACTGATGGCACGCTTTAATATTAAAGGGTTACCTTCATACAAAATTACTTCCTTATAAACTATAAATATGTGAGTAATTTTGATAGTTTATATATATGAAACCATGAATTGAAATTCGTGTATTCACTTGCTTCAAATGGTAAATTAATTTTATGTAAATTAATATATTCTGCCAGGATAATGAGACGCAATACTAAACTTTTCAATGTGTTGATAATAATCCTAAAAAAATAAAAATAAATAAATAAATATATTCTAGGTTTTTGTTCCTTTATTTACAAATCCATGTCATAAAAAAAGAAAACATGCTGATATAATACAACGTAACGTAGTTAATTTTTCGCCACTATGAGATTAAACTGATAAACCAAAATGTTTAAGGTGTTGTTAGCATTTTAAAAAAGTGAAGCTTGTAACGAATTATCGACGGTTATAAAGTTTGAGCTGCATTAATAATTTTCGTATATCATATTTTACTTGAATTTTTGAACATCTTCCATGTGTTCATCAGAATACTGATAAAAATCCAGTATACAAATGTGAATCATAATGTTATTAAATAGTACATTAGGGCTAAATCAAAGAAAGATAATATCTACAAACATAAACTATAATTATATAAGATTTTAGAAGTAATTTTGCAATTATTTTCTTTCTATCAATAAATTAACGATAAACATTAATCCCACAATAAACTAAAAATAAATAACACTTTTTGTTACACTTAACTAAATTTACTTTAGGGATTTCATGATGATTTAGGTGTTATGATTTCATTAGCATCCACCGAAAAAGATTTCTCTGCATAGATGATGATGCAATGAAATTTTTTTGTGCGTATGCAATCCAAATATAAATGTTACACACTTCTTTTTCAATACCGAAAATACTATATTAAACATCAATAACGTATACTTTATAAATTCCATTTCGATTACATTTACACGAGTTACAGAACGGAAAGACGAGAGAGAGGCGGACAGACAGACATAAATCATAAGCATATTTACACTATGTTGAAGTTAAAAAGATTCTAAAAGTGTTAAAAAGATATCTGTTAAAAATGAGCTTTAAAGAATTTCAAATTTTTATCACATAAAAATCATTAGTGATTAATAGAGAATATTTGAAACAATTAAAAAATTATTTTTTAAGCGATATTTAAGCGGGCTATTTTCAAACATTTTGTTTTGCAGTTATTGTTTTGAATGCAAAAAAAAAAAAAATCTTATGATAAGAAAGTCTCATTTTATACAAATTGGTGTTTTTTAAGGTTTTTTTTTTCCCCACCTTGAATGTGAATGGATCAATTAATATTCAGCATAAGAGATTTCCTCTACGATTTCAGTTAACATATAACACTTTTTATTCATAATTTAGGATTTTCCACAGCAAAATATTGATTTTCGTAACAATTTAAATCTATGCTAAAACTATTAATCTGCTTTGGAACATCTAATGGAGTAATCATTACAGTAACAATTAAATGCTTTTTCGTACAAAATAAATTTTTTAATAAACGGTCAAATGTGAGTATTACTCGTGCTCCGAGGGTTCCGTACAAAAAATATGTGAAATATTAATTGCATTATTAAAAAAAAAATGTTGCTACAAGAATAATAAAACTTTATTAAAAAAAAAAAAAAAACTATACAACGTAGGATTGGGATTAGCTGTATGTACTAGAAAAGTATGAATGAGTGCACTATAAAAGTTCAAAAATATATGAAACGTAAATACTATCAAACATTACTATTCTGTATAACTTTTAAAAAAAATCTTATCCTAATATGTTTATGAAGAACTTAATTCGGTACTGACAATAACAGTAGTGCATATTTAAACTTCATTTGGCATTTCATAAAACTAAATTCAGCGTCGTAATAAACATTTCTTTTGACAGTGTAGCCAAAACAAAACCCTTGTTCAAAGTTTAAAATTAGCATTGTGCTAAGCGCGCTTCGAAAGGAGGTCTCAAAGTTGTAATGCCGTCTTGGCCAGTGTCGCGTTTTTACAGAAAGGTTTTTAATTAACTTTTAAAAATACGGGAGGCGTATTGACACATCCACTCAATGCAAATTAGTTGCGAATCCCATAGTTTTTGCGTGATTAATTCTAATTAAATGAGTCTGTTTTTAACAATTTGACGTTTATTGCTTTTATACTGCTACTGGGCATGGCATAACAAAAATGTATCATTAAAAGTTGTTATCTACGCTTTAAAAGCCGATGGCACATAGAGTATGCGGCACCTGTCATTATGTATGTCCAAACCGTCCGTGTCTTTAAGGGTTAGGCAGCCTAAGAGAGACTGCTCAGGGCCGGCTAGGCCTGCCCCTTAGAGCTCAACGTCTCTCCCTGTATGTTCCCCGACACGTTGGGGCACGTTAATGAGTCCAGCCCTGTCTGGCCGTATGTAGACGGACATACACAAGAGGTGCAAGGGTCGACGCACACCCGCCAAGTGCAGCCACGCACCACCGACCAAGATCCCGGAATTTATTCGAAAAAACAAAGTGAGTTTACAAAAAAAGACGAATGCCTGCCCGCCAGGAAACGCCTACTCGGTACAGAGGGCGGGATAATAAGAACATCTAAGATAAAAAATATAATAAAATAATAAAAAAACAAATTACATCACTGTTCCTGGCCGCCAGGGGACGAACTCCTCTCGCGACAAGGGGCGGCAGGAAGGGAAAATAATGATTCGAGTGGCACAAGTAAGATGGCACGAGAAAATACTCAAGCGTCCATTGGAGATGTAATGATTTTCGTGACACAAGTAAGATGGCACGACCAAATACCCAAGAGTCCATTGGACATGTATCTCTTGATGGAATGGTGGGAAGCACGAGCAGAGGCTCTTGCGTTCGTAGGAGACCACAAACTTGATGGATAGGAGAAATTACTGGAGGCTATAAAGAGGACTGGATGCTGTTTGAAGCTTGATGTGGTGGCAGTGAGTGGATAAGCAGAACCAGGACTTACGTTTTAAGTTTGTTAGGTAAGTAAGGAAATTGTGAATGTGTTTTAATTTGTTGAGTAGGAGGGTGCGTGAAAGGACATTTTGGAGGCAATTGACTGGAAGTATGTGTACATGCCTCGAGTGCCAGCGTTGCGTGAGACTAGTCTTTAAGAGTTAATATCTCACCTAATTACCGGCGATTTTTTTTCGAAAATCATTATCAACAATGCTTTTATACTTCTGCTACGAAAGGTACCATCAGCGCTCCTCAACAATGCCCGCAAATCGAAAATAGCATGTAACAGAAAAATGCAGTTTTTTCAAAAACTAGGGAACTAGGGTGACTATATGGGACCTATGTGACTATAATTTTCCTGTAAGATTTAAGTTAACTTCATCTACCTCTAATTTTTTCATTATTTTAGTTTGAGTAGATTCGGAAATACAGGTGAGGGAATATATTTTTGCACTAGATTTCCGACCGTATATTTGCAACTATAATACCAAAAATTAAAAGAAATGTATTTATGCATTCAGCGTTACAAAAGCTTTCACACGATACCTCGCACGATATACAAAGAAGAGATTTTATTTTTCAAGTAGCTTAATTAGCCCCTATACATTTTTCTTAAATATATTTGTGAATGTTTAATAATTTGTAAATATGTGGGTCAATAGTGTTTATTACTTCCTCCAATTTGAACTTTCCATGTTCCATAGTTTACGAGTAAAATGTTTGTGATGGACGGACAGACAGATACATGAGTGATCTTATAATGGTTCTGTTTTAACCTTTTAAGTACGGAACACAAAAATTATATTTTTGTTATTTCTACACTTTTTATTGCTAATACACTGTTAGTAATGTCAGTGGATTTTATGAGATTTGCCATTTGCATGCATTCGAAGCGAATTCAGGATCGTAATCTCTGAGTTAAAATCTTTAAACTATACATGAGGAGCAAACATTCAAACCGTGTTTTCTCACAAAAAAATAAAAAATGAGTTATTGTTATTTTTATGAACTCTGTGTTAAATTGCACAGATATAAACGGTATTTTTTACTAAAAGAATTTTTTCTCCGATTATAAATCAATTTTAAAACTTGACGTTTCAATCAAAGAGTGTTTCCTCCAAAGCCTGCATTCAATCAAACAGTTATTTCTCCAGTCTGCCAATCACAGTTGTCACTTAATGTGTATTTTCGAAACCTACCATACATATCACAATTGAAACGGATTGTGTTAGAGAAACATAAGAGAACAGTTAAGGTTAAAGGCTTCCCGAATTATAGATTTCAAGACCTAAGTGAAGAATATGATGTAAATCTTCTTAAAAAGGGAGTTACTGTTGCCTTGTTCAAAGGGTTGTTTTAGAATCTCTTCCTCTTAGCCACGCTATATCAGTTGAAAAGAAAAAAAAGATGTTAAAAACGTTTGAAGGTAATGTATGGTGAACAGTGGCAAAATCAACCTGATGATGTCTTCAAATGGTACAACCACATTATCCATGATTTATAAGCCTGAGATAAAGAAGAGGGGAATGTGTGCGACTGTCTAGATGAAGATATTGGTTTTAAAATTTGAAGTGGATTTCTGGCAAACGAGTATTTATTTAGTAAATATTTAATGAATACTACTAGGTGCCATAATCTGTCATTTTATTTTATCAATAATCAACTGAAATTCGGTATTTATTCAAATAAAATAATGCTTTATTATTATTTGTGAGTTAGAACTTATTTCATTCAAAAAGCGTTTTATCCACTTGTCAAACAATCAAAACATGTTTCCTCCTCTGAATTCGGTCAAAACGTGATTTCTCCAAATATTAAATGCATTTTATTAATTTGTTTTATGTTTAATATCTTAGGTATGCTTGCAATTCTTTCTCATAAACAGTAATAAAAAGACACAATAAAAATGAGAATTAAATACAAGTTATTTTCTGATTTATCAGTTTTTTGTGTTTTTTGAAAATTTGTATCTAAAGGAGAAAGCATGGTTTGAATGTTTGCTCCACACATAAGTTAAATGACATAGGGGATAGCAGCCATATTTGAACCGTCACATTTCTACCGTTAATTACCGAAACAGACGCAATCTACCAGTGAAATACTACTCATCAGAATAACGTCATTTATAATTAGAAGAAACACCCGCATTCAACGTGCTTTTTTAGACAACTTTAAAAACATAGAATTAGCTGTTTTGATCTAAATTTTCCTTACTAAATTTAAAAGAATACGTTAAAACTAAGGTAATTTTTTATGTAGCCATACACATATCTAAATTTTTTGTATATTGCGCGTATTTTTCAAGCGGATTTGTTTTCGTTCTTAGCCTTAAGAATATCTGTTTAAAAAAAATGGTGCAGTTGCCTTAATTGGACCAATTTTAGCTGCTTAATATGGACCAGATATACGGTCATAAATTTGAAAAGCTTTCACTTACAACAGAGCATCAAATGCTAAAACAGCCATTCAATCTTTTAAAGGAAGCGGCATTTGGCCTCATAACAGGCATGTTCTTAAAAGTCATCATTTTACAACTGCTTCTTCGATTATTTCTCAGAACGAGGGCACTTCAGATGGATCCGTTGAATGCCTTGCTAGTGAGATTTCAGATATCAAGTTTTAAAACATAGACACAAATTAATATGAAATAAATTGATTGAAGGGAAGAACTACAGCCATAAGTTAATAAAAACAATCTTATTTAGCAAAAAAAAAAAAAATCAAATTATTTAGAATGTAAAAGAAAAATAAAGGCAGCGAAGATTGGTATTATCTAATTTGTAAAAAAATAAAATATGAGAAATGATTCGGCGTTCAGATTGCCATATGTGGTTCCAAGTTGCGTACGCGGTAATAAAAAAATAACAAAAGAAATTAACGTATAAGCGTTGCATCACATCTAACATGATATTCAAGTAACTGGCAATTAGTTCCATGATTTTTATTACTGATTACTTATAAGTTTTATTTATATTTTGAAAACATTTTGACTTAAAATAATTACACTTATTTTCTGACTCTAGATTCCACTCTATTTCATTGCTGTTGTTTTGTTTAATTATTCAACTAATCGCAAACCTTGCTTTTAATAAAATTAGTTCTATTCCTTACTCATTAAAATAGCCTAATAATGTTCTGTCCAATTTAGGAGACTAGGGCGACCAGTGGGTGAATTTGGAACACTTATGACGTTTTTTTTAAAATTAAAATTACACTTAAGATTTTCAATCAGAGATTGTTCTAATGTTTTGTTTAGTTTGTAGATGAATATATTGACCACGTGCAGTGATATTTTGCAGATATTCCAAAAATGAAGTGAAAAATAAGTGAAGTGTTCCGAATTTGGCTACTCTTCCATAAAATTTATTATTGGATGTATAATGAAGATAGTTGTATTTCTTCTTTATGTTTTTACTTTTATTTTATATGTACCCAGTACCGTATAAAATAAATGTATAGTTAAAAGAAACATATACAGACAGTTAATCGTACTCATCAGGAGATGAATACCTGAATTTTGGCAAAGTGATAATTACCTTATTTAATAAAAAGAATTCTGTGTTTAGATATGGGGAGCATTACTTTTTTTTATATTCTGCGAGTAAAACCGGTTAAACACTCTGTATATCCTGAAGCATTCAAAACCTAGTTTAGAATGTATTTGTGTGAAAAAAAATATTCAACATTAGTAAATAATTTCTTTTAAAAATACAAACTTTAATTAAATTCTCAGCATAGTGATTTATTTATAAATTTTTATATACCGGGTGATTATAATTAAAGTTACGATTTCAAAATTCTATAATTTTAAAACTACTGGTCAGAATGACTTGACATTTTAGCAGAACAATCGTGAGACAATGCAATTTTGTTTGGCGAAGGAAAAAAATAGTTCCAAAATGTGCCGATAGATGGCGTTGTCAGTGTAATGTCAGGGGGGTGGGGGAGACCAAAAATGTAATCGTTAAATACAGGAATGATGTTAGCTAAAAGGAAAAAAATAGAGTTCAGGGATTTACTAAAAATTTACTAGCGAAAAGACAAGAATACGTATTTACAGCGACAACAGCGATAATGACCAAAAAAAAAAAAAGAGTTTCATGGAACAAACACTTTACTGATGATTAAGGCATAGGTTTTTCAATATGCCCTCCGCCTTGTTCCGCTACTAATTGGAAGCGCAAAACGGCATGCTCCACAACAGATCGGAGGGTATCTGTACTGATGCAATGGGTGTGGTGCGTGATGCTTGCATTCAAGTTACTAGATTCTGAATAAATCCGCAGTAAACAACATTCTTCAGGTACCCCCAAAGCCAAAAATCACACGGATTTAAGTTGGGGGAACATGGCGGCCACGTTGTTGGGAAATGGCGGTTTATGATCCTGTCATCTCCGAAATTAGAACTCAGTAGCTGCCTCACAGGAGTAGCAATGTGCGGAGGAGATCCATCACGCATGAATATCGTTCGATCCACACACTGACGCTGCTGAAGTGCCGGAAGAACAAAACGTTACGCAAAAGTGCTTCATACAGCTTGCCAATAACGGTGCAGGTAACGGGATCCGCAGGTGTGATCTCCTCGAAGAAAAACGGACCGACAATAAACGCTGCCGTTATTCCGCACCACACAGTGACCTTTTCAGACTGAAGAGGTAATGGCTGTAGCTGGACGGATTCTCGGTCGTCCATATCCTGCAATTTTGCGTATTTACAGAACCTTGCAAACGAAAGTGGGCTTCGTCAGACCACAGAATGTTCCATGGCCATCCGTTGTCCACTTCCATCCGGGCAAGAAATTGTATTGCAAAAGATTGACGTGCTTACAGGTCAGCGGGTAGTAATTCCTGCACATGAGTTATCTTGTACGGATAACAGCGCAAGATGTTCCGTAGGACTTTTCGCGCCGTGCTGTTCGGCATATCCAGTATTCGGCCAATTCCCTGTGCACTGCTAATTCAAGCCTCACTGTTAGTCTGTTCTTGAAATGCTGTAGCCACATCTTTCACTGTTGCAGATGAAACTCGTTTCCTTCCTCTACCCCGTTTAACGTCAAACAAACCGGTCTCTTCGAATTTGGCAATCATTTTTCGCAGTCCATTTGTGGTTATTGTAGCGCTGGTTGAAATTAAATAAACACAAAACTCGTCAATAACTCACAACACTTAATAAATAACAAAGTGAACTGTATCACACATTTAATTATAAACCCTCTTGGTTCCACACTCTTAGAATAGAATAAAATACATGTCAACAAAAAAGAACGTTGCCATTTTTTAGAAATTAAACTTACACAAAAATGCTCGTACTGAGCATTGACAGACGATAAATAAATTTCGAACATACACCCCGGCCTTGAAATCTTCAAGGGGTACAAATAAAAGAGTTATATATGTTAATGAAAGTTGTTGTTAATGAAAGGGCAAAGGACAGAGTTTATGAACTGCTCGTTTAAAATTTCCGGCAGCAGTTCTTACTATGGCGACTCTCACACGACCGTCATGGCCGGGGAATATCTGAATAATTCTTCCTAACTTCCACTGAATAGAAGGAAGAAGTTCATTTTTAATTAGCACTAAGTCACAAACATTTAAATTTGCTGTCGCACACAACCTGGCGTTTCTGGAGTTGAGTCAAATACTCACCACTCCATCGCTTCCAGAAGTGCTGAAATACTCTCTGAGTTAATTGCCAACGGCGAAGTCTATTAGGGGGAGTTTCAGAAACGTCAAGTTCTGGAATAGCCGTCAAGGCAGCACCAGTCAAAAAATGACCTGGTGTCAGGACTTGTAGATTACTTGGATCGTTCGAAAGAAGACATAAAGTTCTCGAGTTCAAACAGGCTTCAATTTGTGAGAATAATGTAGAAAATTCTTCAATTGTAAATAGTGAATTTCCCATTGTTCTACGTAGATGATATTTTACAGATTTTATGTTAGCTTCCCACAGACCACCAAAATGTGGAGCAGAAGGGGGATTAAAGTTCCAGATGATACCTTCATTAGCCACATAATTCTGTAATGTTTGATCCTTACTAATGGAGGATACGGAATTGTATAACTCACGCAGTTCCCTACTTGCACCCTTGAAATTTCCTACGCAATCACAAACCAACTCAGCTGGTTTACCTCTACGGGCAACAAATCTTTTCAGAGCAGCCAAAAATGTGGAAGCTGTCAAATCCGAAACCAATTCAAGATGAATAGCACGAGTTGAAAAATAAATAAAAATAGCAATATAACTATTAAACGACTTGGTATTTCTACGATTTCTCTCCTTGCACATAAATGGGCCGGCATAATCAATTCCAGTCTTTGAGAATGGACGACTTGGCCTAACACGTATGGCTGGAGGATCTCCCATTATTTGAGTGTCAACAGATGGTGAAGCATGAAAACACTTTAAGCAACTCCTCACTATTTTTCTTACTGCATCTCGACCACTTAAAATCCAGAAATTGGTTCGAAGAACAGCTAAAAGAAGCTGTGGACCAGCATGTAAATAAGTTATATGATAATGTTTGATAATTAATACAGTTATATGACGTGTCTTAGGCAATAATATTGGGTGTTTCTGATCTTCTGAGACATTAGCATGTCTCAGTCTTCCACCAACACGCAAAATACAATTATGATCTAGGAATGGGTTTAAAGACAAAAGTTTACTTGAAGATTTTAAAGAGTTGTGATGACTTAAATCAGATATTCCATCACGGAAACACTCGTTTTGGACTATTTTCAGAATTTCCGTTGTGGAATTTGAAAGCTCTAAGACGGACAGAAAACCATTTACTCGATTTGATAACGACTTTCTTGCATTGTCTACAAATATTAAGCACCACGCGACGATTCGTACTAGTCTATTGCAAGAAGAATATCTGAAAATCAGATGATCATCATTAAGTTTAGAAATATTTACAACAATTTTTCTTCCTTTAGGATAATTTCTTGTACATCCTTGCCTTCAAATGATTCATTAGACGGTTTATCCCATGGCTCTCTTAAACCATTTAGGACCATGAAACCATAGCTCACAATTCACTAATTCCGATGGTAGCATACCTCTTGTTCCGCAGTCAGCTGAATTTTCAAGCCCGCGAACATGATTCCACGAAATATTAAGCAGTGTTTCTTGGATTTTAGCAACACGTTTTGCTACAAAGGTTTGCCATCTATGAGGTTCTGAAAAAAGCCATGCCAACGCAACCTTAGAATCAGTCCACGCAAATACTTCACTCTCCTTGAGACTTAAGTGATCCAAAACAACTTTTAGCAAATTTGTCAAAAGAAGAGCTGAACAAAGTTCCAGCCTTGGGATTGACTGAGTCTTAATGAGTGCGACCTTAGTTTTAAATGTCAAAAGATTTACGGTGATTTTCTCATTCTGAGAAACTGAACGCATATATATTGCTGCGCAATATGCTTTTTCAGACGCATCACAAAAGGCGTGAATTTGAAGGTTTATCTTATCTGAAGCTAATGCAAATCGAGGAATTTTCAACTTATAAATTACCTTTAAATCATTCCGAAAAGATGTCCACCGTTTACTATGTTCTTCACTAATTGGCTCGTCCCAGGTAACTGAAAACTTCCATAAGTCTTGCAGCAGTACCTTCATGAAAAGAACACTGGGGGAAAGCAAGCCTAGCGGATCAAACACCTTTGCAACTTCTGACAAAATATCTCTTTTAGAATATCTGTCCTTTTTCTCATGGTCTAAAGCAGTAAAACAGAAGAAATCACCCGTTCAATTCCATTGAATTCCTAAAATTTGTATCCCGCCATCATTAGTCAAGAGCATTGACTCTGTACTTTCCTTACATTCTTTAGAAATATTCCTCGGTACTCCAGGTACATTTGAAATCCATTTTTGTAAATTAAAGCCACCTCGTTTCATTAATAATGTCAATTGACTAATTAGTTCCACAACTTCTTCCTCATTCTGGCCGCCAGAAAGAAAATCATCTACATAAAAATCTTTCAACACAGCTGCAGATGCCAAAGGAAAATCGTTTTTCTCATCTAAGGCAAGCTGATGAAGAGCTCTTGTAGACAGAAACGGGGCAGATGCCGTACCATAAGTGACTGTTGTTAAACGATATTCTTCTAATGGATCCTGGGAATTCTCTCTCCAAAAAATTTTTAAAAAATCTCTATCTTCTGGATTAATCAAGATTTTTCTAAACATCTTCTCTATATCTGCTCGTACAACAATAGTCAAAGCTCTAAATCTTAAAAGAATTGGAAAAAGTTCCTGTTGTATACGGGGTCCGACCATTAGAATATCATTCAAGGGCACACCTGAGGTAGATTTAGCAGAGGCATCAAAAACAACTCTTAATTTTGTCGTCGAACTGGATTCACGAATTACCGCATGATGAAGTAAATAAATAACAAATGCAGGGACCCTTTCCGATTTGGATATCCGCTCCATATGACCCAAATCCGAATATTCCTTCATAAACTCTCGATAGTTTTTATAAATAGTCTGTTGTTTTGAAAGCTTACGTTCCAAAGAACGAAATCGCTGTATGGCTAATTCCTTAGTATCAACTAATTGCGATGGAGAATCTTTAAATGGAAGTTTCACAAAAAATCTTCCAGTACTATTTCGAAAATAATTGCTCTTAAAATGGTCTTCACATTCTTGTTCTTCCTTAGAAATTCGAACTAGCTCAGGAATGGAATTTAAACACCAAAACTTTTGAACTAAATCATCTAGTTGAAATTGAATATTATTAACAGAAAATGTACGTTGACTTGTATCAAAAGAGCTAGTTCCCGTAATTATCCAACCAAGTTTAGAACATACGGTGAAGGGTAGAGCTTCTTCTCTTTTTATAACTTCCCCTTTAAGCAATGTAAAAAAAAACGTTAACACCTAATAAGATATCTACTGGTCTTGATTCAAAGAATATTGTGTCTGCTAGAACTAAATCATTGAAATTATTCACAATATTTGAAGGAATAGAACTATACGGCACATTTGATGTGATTCTTTTTATCACAAATGCTATAGTGGCAAATCTCACTTCAGAATTAAAATGGGGAGTAAAATTTAAATTTACCTCTTCATTAGATTCAGCATTATAAGAACCTAAACATGTAATCTGTACTTTAGTAGATTGCCTTCGCAAACATAATTTACGCATACAATTTTTACTTATGAAAGAGGCTTCACTGCCACTATCCAGCAAAGCGCGACAGTTTACAAGATTACCCAGTGAGTCATGAACCTTAATCATTGTTGTACAAAGTAGAGTTTGCTTATTTTGCAATGAATGTAATCCCGACACAGAGTTGTTTGGAAACTCAAAGATGCTAGCACAAGAAGTTTGATTTAATGACTCAGTTGGTCTCGGCTGAAATTCTGGTGCGTTCTAGACAGAGGGCCAGTTGGCGTTTCATTTGCACTATCTGAATAAGATTTCGGGTCTCTCGGAAGATGTAAAATTGTATGGTGAAGCTTATGACGCACTTTACATTTACTTAAACTCTTACAGATTTTTGCATGGTGTTTATCTAAAAGACAATTGTAACAGAAGTTGTTTCTTCTAATCAATTCTATTCTTTTATGTACACTTAACTGCAAGAACTTAGGACATTTATACAACGGATGTGATTCCTTGCATACACAACAACTATTATTCGAAGACAACAATGTCGTTACCATACCTTTCTTTATTTCCTTTACTGAGGATTTCCTGTTTTGAAGGGTTCTAGCGTGATCCTTCAAGAAAGATAATAAATTATCAAGAGTTCCCACCTCCTCCTTTTTTAATGTTCTTTCCCACCAATATCTCGTATTTTTATCTAATCTATCTGTAATTACATAAACTATCATTACTTCCGAAAATCCACTAACGTCTTGTTCAAGTACACTTAAAGAACGCACACATTCGTTTATAATATCTACACTCTCTAAAATAGACTGTGCATTATCCGAAATAAAAGGCATTCCAATTAACCTCTTAATTAATGCATTAATTAACTCACGCTTATTTGAATATCGCTCCTTTAATAACTCTAAAGCTGGCTTATAGTTTGAATCAGATATTGGAAGACTCTGAATAATTCTAAGGGCACTGTTTTTATATGCCAATTTCAAATACTGCAATTTTTGACAGTTTGATAAACTCTCATTATTATCCAAACAAGCTTTAAATAAATCATAAAATGTTATCCATTCTTCTAAATTACCACTAAACGTAGGAAGTGTCAATTTTGGGAGCTTTACTTCAGGTATTTGAGATTTAGAAAGACAATTATTTTGATTCGATTCATTTAAAATAAATTTTGAGTTTTTTCGGTTAACACTTAACCAAAGATTGTCAAGTTTATCCTGTACGGATCGTTGCCCATCAACAAAATTATCTACATCTTCTTCTTCACATTGGGAAAAAATTGCATTAAAAATTTCATGCAATTTCTCATTTAATTTTTCGATTTTATTTTCAAATAAAACAAGCTGACTAAAATCAGCATCATCTATCGAACTAATAATATTATTTTCTAGTTTAGCGACAGTAGCTTTTAAAACTCGTTTTCTAACTAAAATGTCTTTAAATTCAGTCATAATGAGATAATATTAACAAAAAAGACTCACCAAATAGTATATATGTTTGAATGACGCAGCTTCTTTATTTATTTTCACATCACAACTTCGGAACGATCACATGATTACTCTTGAAAACGAAACTCATCTTAAGTTCGTTCTATCATTAGATTAACAAAAAGAAAAAAAAAATATGAAATCTCCGGTAGACGTAACCAAAAATTATGTAGCGCTGGTTGAAATTAAATAAACACAAAACTCGTCAATAACTCACAACACTTAATAAATAACAAAGTGAACTGTATCACACATTTAATTATAAACCCTCTTGGTTTCACACTAATTTTAGAATAGAATAAAATACATGTCAACAAAAAAGAACGTTGCCATTTTTTAGAAATTAAACTTACACAAAAATGCTCGCACTGAGCATTGGGAGACGATAAATAAATTTCGAACAGTTATTGGACCCCTGTTTATGGATTTTAATGTCCGAAACTTCCTAATAGCTGTAAGTGAACAGTCATCATTCTTATAAAAAAGCTTCAAAATCAGAGCGCGATCCTTCATAGTCAGAGTCACGATGAAGCATTCAGGCAAAGAGCTAGTGCTCTGCATTTTTATGGCAGCTATGTCTGCGGTGCGCATGTCACGTATTTGTAATTTGCATATCTCCAGACAATGTGAGCCCTGACAGCGCCATCTATAGGCACATTTTGAAACTGATTTTGTTTCTTTGCCAAACAAAATTTCATTGCCTCACGATTGTTCTGCTCAAATATCAAGTCATTCTGATCAGTAGTTTTAAAATTATCGATTATATATATATATATATATATATATATATATATATATATATATATATATATATAAAGTAACTCTGAAACTGAATAAAATGCAAGCAAACAAAAAACGTGTAACATATCTTTAAAAAAATAATTCTCTTGGAATTAGTGAAGTTAATTACTGTTTACTACAATACTTAAAGTCACACATAAAAAAGAGTAGTCAACAAACAAATAACGAAATTCTCTGAAAATTCCCTTTAGCAAAAATCAAGCAATATAATTAAAAGATCTGACTCATTTATTATTTTTTTTAATATGTCAGACGAAGAAAATCAATTAACTTCATCTTTTTCGAAATTTAATTTTGAATGGATGAAACATTGATACTCTGATTCATTATTAAATATCTTTAGTTCCATAATTTATATTTGAAGAAAAAATAATACTTGACAAATTTACTACTTGAAAATTCTTTTTAAATATAATTCATTTAAATATATCGCACGTTTTGTGAATAATATTAATCACAAAAATTAATTGCGTTTTAATTGTTTAAAATACTTTAATACTATTTAAAGCATAAAGATATCATGCAGTTAAATAATTACATTAAAATTAGAACCCTCTTCTCTTAAAAAAAAAAAAAAAAAAAAAAAAAGTAGTGAAAACTATACGGTATGATCGAACGCAGCTATACGAGCAAATTTTGTCATAGAATGTATGGTCAAATTCCTTTACCTCAACCAGTACAAGCGTTATCCTTTTAGAACGAACAAAAATGCGTAAAAGGTAACGATCCTTTGTCAGTTAATTGTTTAAAAGGGATGGTTTGGAAGTTCGAGAAAACAGGTTCTCTCAAGATTCAGTCAGGCAGAGGACGAAAACCCGTACCATAGGATACAATCAAAGAAGTTACAACGGCGTTTTTTAACATAGCACAAGACAGTATTGCTGCCACTTAAAGCACTCGTGGGTTAACTCGGAATTTGGATGATCCTTGAAGTACGTATGAAAAATGTTACAAAATATTATCACTTCTATCTGTACAAGATCAGCGGTGTACAAACGTTACCTCACACTGACTATGATAAGAGATTCATAACTGCCCTCACTTTCCTTGCCATATGTAAGGTGTATAATGCTTATCAGAAGAAAATCTTATGGGTAGAGGAGACCCTCTTTTACAGGAATGAACTGTAAATACCCAGAACTTCTGAATTTGAGGTAACAATTCACCAAATGCTTTCAAAGGAAATTCCCTTACATTCACCAAAGGTAACTGTTTTGTGTGATTTCACATCAGAAATGGAAATAGATGAGAACATTACCCCGACAGGTTCACTAACATGCTCTGTTGCCGGAGAGAAATATCGCCAAATGATAAACAATTTTGTCATTCCGAAACTTAAGCAAGGACAATGTTTGGATAAAATCATGTTGGTGCATTATGGAGCCTCTCAACAGATTGCTTTGCGGGTATTGCAGCTGCTACGACATAAATTCACAACAAAAACAGTTATTAGCCGCTACTTTCCAAATGCAGGGACAACGCCGTCCCTAAGCTCACACAACGGGTATTCTGGTTATGGGGTTACGTAAATTCCAAGGTCTACTTCGGAGTTAACCATGACCTGGCAATGTTGAAGGATAACATAACACAGAGTGTGAGGGAGATTTCTGCAGACATCTTACTTTCTGCTCCGAATGCAATGTGTTGTCCACAGAAAACAGTGGCCACAGTGGATTTGATTGTGCTAAAGAGAAAGTTACTTTATTTCAGTATTCATTCTGCCTTTTTAAACACTCTTTATTTTTAGACAGCGCCACAATTTTCCCTTAGCGGTGACTTTTGAACTATTTCTTTTTTCACGGAATACTTCGTCATTCCTCATGCTTAATCTTCCCGCAAAATTTGGCGTCATTCTCTCAATTAGATCACGCTATAGGACACTCTGAGTACAGTGAGTTTAATTGTGCCCAACTTTTATTTCACACATGGCCATTCAAGTTAAGAACTTAATAATTGTTGAAAATATTATCCAATTTTAATTAAATGTTTATAGTAATGCACTACAAAAGTAGTCACAAATTATTTTAAATAGCTCTAGTTGTTTATATGTTATTATTTTCCTATTTCTTTTACATTCACATATGTAACATTTTAAGCACCATGACAGACCTGCGTACATCATGAACTAATCTATTTGAAATTCTAGGACGTATGTGCATACGCCTTCGTTTTGTCCCGACTGCGATGTTCTAATTATCTGTTTTTTCTCGTCGCTTAGTGCTATTTCAATTGGTTTTGTCCGAGTTATTTTCTCACACAATAGATCACATTTAGAGTCCCTCCCCCCTCGTCCCCAACCAAGGAAAAAATTATTAGTTTTCCCGCTGCTTTGTTTCTTACTTCGTTGTTCACTTGTTTAGCTTTAGTCATTCTTTCGTAAGGGTTTCAGTTTCGGTTTGGTGTTTGTTTGTAATATCTGATATATAGTGGTATTATAGAATAACTATGTCTGTAACCGATAGTGATTTTATTCCTAATTTTGATAGTTCGAAAGATTTAAGAAAACTGCACATTTATTAGATGTTTAATACGAAGCCTATTTATGTTTGTATAACATAAATAAACCTTTATTTCATCTCCATACATTACATGTAGTTAATGTTACATTGCATGTAAATAAATTAAACCACATAAACTACTTTTGATGAAATTTAATATACATGATATTCATTACACTCTCACTTAAATGAATATAGGTTTAAGCGGAATTCAACTTTTTAAAATTTGGTATTATCTTTAAAGTGAATGAATGATATACTGATACCATATTATGGGATAAAAAATTATTTACAACGTATACTGCTCTATTCATTGGATGCTCACGAGATGACCAGGATCATAAATGGATTTGAATTTCCCTTGAATATAACATTTCGTATTGTTAAATACATCATACATATCATTAATTAAGGGAACTTACTAAATCCGATAGTGACGATTCATGTTGATTGAGAAGCTGTAGTAGATTGTATTTCAGGTATTTCTCCGACATGCATTTGTTTATTTCGATATCGTAAATCTATGACAAATTAATATGATGTCAATAAAATAGCGAGTATCCTGTTAAAAACAAATGTCTATATACTTATATATACTATATATATTTCATAAAATATTTTAACTATTTTAATTCTATATATTTAAGTAATACAGATAATCATAAATTTTAGAAGTTGGAAAAACAGGAAAGATTTCATGCTAAATGTTTTATTTTTTTAAACTGATTTTTTTTTTAACAAAAAATACATATATGTAAGTCTAAATCGAGTTAGCAAGCCACTAATAGACCCAAAACTATTTTATCTTGTGAGTATAGACGCATGCAGGGAAATTATTTCCTTTCTTTTGAAAACAATATTTTATAAGCACGTAAACAGTTTTACTACGCGAGTCGAAGCTTAATTTTTTAAGTAATCTTGTTTTTTCAGAATCAACATGTTTAAGAAAATTACCACCCTGCAGTTTCTATCATGAGCAGCATCTGCAATTCATCTTAGTTACAATGTTAAATTAAAATCTTTATGAAATGTCACATTATAGATCATGCAATATTATAAAATATTAAGAAATGGAATTAAAAATGATATCCAAATATATATATATTTTTTAATTCGGCAAATGTAGAATTTTCAAACGCATATTTTAAAGTAATAAATACAGAATTATTTGATTTTTTTACGAAAGGGTCTTTTCCTGCATCAGTTTCAAAGTGATTATTTTGTCTCAATTAATTCATAAAAACAAAAGTTGTGGTCTTTGAAAATAAATGATTAAATAAAACATACAGAAACTGATAAGTGAGTATGTTTGTGTGTGTGCGTTGGCAATTATACATGTGTAAATGGAGATGAATATTTTTTGTTGACTCCCATTCAGTTTCTCAAAATTTTAGAGCGTTACATTTAGGAATATCTCCTTTCTTAGCTTGCATCTCTCTCTCTCTCTCTCTCTCTCTGTATATATATATATATATATATATATATATATATATATATATCACGTGACATGCAAATGAGTCTAAAGTTACAGTTTGCCACTTGCGTACAACCACAGCGACGATTCTCAGTGGTTAATTTATGATCGCATGACCCGACGAATTGAGCAAATTAAGAGAGAATAGATAATCAGAGAGAAATTCAGAGAGAATCTCTTTTTATAGACGGATCACTTGATCGATGTATAAATAGCAACACAATAGGTTCGTTTTACGATGACGTGTGCATTCAGCGAATCAACTTTCTGTTCAAGGTTGTATTTTATAGACAGCAGAAATTTCTTTACATTTTGTTTGCGTCACACACAGAGTGTCCGTCATGTTTTTCAAAGAGTTTTAGTTGAATTAATGCCGTGCTGTGCAACATTATAGGCTGAAAAGTTCATTTTTATTTGTATTTGCTACGAAGTTTTCCATTACACTGTAAAAAAAAATCTGTAGTTCTACAGATGTAAAGTTACATGCTTACTAAACTTTCACCTGTAACTGTACGAAAAAAGCTGCAGATCTACAAAACTAGTTTTTGTAAAGCTACAAAAATCTGTAACTTTACAAATGAATCTGCTAAAATTTCAGTAATCTTACTAAACTTTTATTTGTAACCCTGGCTGGTGTTACATGAAAAGTGTTCGGAATCCCAGTATCCAAAAATATTCTTAGTAACCTTACAGATTTTTTGATTTTCGGCGCAAAAGTGTGTCTGTTACATGAAATTTTGTTGTTGCCGTTACATGAAAAGTTCTAGGAATCCAAGTTTCCTAGAAAAACTTTAGTAACTTCACAGATTTTTTTTTACAGTGTACTTATTTCTACATGAAAAATATTTGTAAATGTCATATTTTAAAATGATTTATGATAATACATATTATGACTAGAGCTGATGCAAATAGTGGCAAGCTTGCTCGAATCAGATAGTGGTACCAATGAGAATTGCACTGCAATTCACGGAGATAGTCGAACGTGGGCGATTAGGCGGATTTGCCATTTACTATATAAATATTTTCGTTTTTTATTTCAGGAAGAAAAAAAATATTTTCCTTTTCAAATAACACTATCTCAGGATTTACCTCCTTAGAATTTATAAAGCTTTGTAAAAACATGACTAAACTGAAATTTTAATAGAAAACACAATAAAAATAAACACATAATTAAAGTAAAAATTTCCGAAAAAATAATCATTTTAAAGTTATTTTAGTAGTATTTATCTTATATAAAATATTATCTTATATATCTTATGTAACTTTTTTATTGCATATTTCTAAATCCTCGTTTGCTCCGTTTGCTATTAATTATCCGTTATTTATTTTCCACACAATAGAACACTAGTGACTTCTAAAACTAAAATAAATGTTTAATTACATATAAAAAACTATGAATATATTTTTTAAATCGTTTAAGTGTTATGCTTAACTTTCGTGCATCAAATCTTTTTTTTTCTCCCTTTAAATGTAATTCTTGTTTCTACTACAGCTCATAGAGGACCTTCCTTGAAGAGTTCTTAATTACAGATTAGAAAAGCAATTTAATTAATTCAAGTATAAGAACTGAAATTGATGATAAAAGAAAATTTCTCTAATTTTTTTTTTCCTTTCAAAGGAGTAATTACTGGAGCATTACTTTTTCATCTTTCTAGACGGGGGATTTAATTTCGCTCACTGCAACAATAAAATGAATCATTGCTGTTGTTGTTATTGTATTTGTGAATTGTATTTCATTTCACAAGATATACTTATCTTTACGCATTCTAATAAATAATGTGTGTTTTCCTGAACTTGACAAAAAGTTCCTTTTCGCTGCCGAAAAAAATTGATATTTCCAAAAAAATTAATAAAGCTGTTCTCGGCCGGCTTCAATTTGCAATAGAAAATTTTGAAATATATATATATATATATATATGCGTATTCTTTATGTTTTAATTTACAAACTATATAGTAGCATTCACAATGTATAAGAAAAGAGCAAAAGTGTAATGTTATAATATTTTAAAAAGTTAAAAAGTTATGTTATTTTATGTAATGCAACAAATTAGGAAGGTAAACATCCAAAATATTAGCAATTTATTGAGGTTTTAAAATTATTTAAAACTCTTGAATTGTAGGTGTTTAAATAATACATGTATTGCAATATACATGGAAAGGACAGTCAGAAAGTTTTATTTAATGAAAGACATCCAAAAGAATATCTTTAACTATTCTGATATAAATGTATAAACTAAATATTTTTTTAAAAATAATAAATTAAAATATATATATATATATTTTTTTTTTATAAAATAAAATAAACTATGTTCAATCAATATTTATATTACAATTAATGCATAAATAAAAGTATTATTCGGTATTGATCGTTTCATTTCAAACTTTAAGATAAGTAAATTGTTTAAAAAAAAAAATTACGTAAATTTCATCTGATCGTGAGAGTTCTCTAAGCACCATAGCTATTTTAATGCTATAAACATATCAGAATAACAGAAAAACTTTTATTTATAACAAATTAACACCTTATAATAAAATACTAATTTTAATTTACTAAAATGTATAAATTAAAAAAATTAAAAAATTAAAAATTGTTTTATTCGGTTGTTTATACATTTCGACTCTGCCCAAGCCACTTTCAAGACAAATAAATTAAAGTATTCTAATATTGCTCGGTCTCTAAACGCGATCTTTAAATTTTTCACGTAACCTTTCACGTTGTACACGATATTAGTAATTTTTTTTTACTGGGATCTTTCTATATATTTTCGTAACCATTGTGTAAGTCGAGGCATAATTTTCTTATATTAACTGATGCTACAACGTTATATATTGAATTTTTGCTTCTTACAATCTCTACGGTTTTTCTTATAATGAATGGATAACATAGAATGATTATTTTATTTTCATTGAAATTATTTTGGATTTTTTTCTTCTTGATATAATGTTGCTAGGACTTTTCTATTATATTTAATTACAGATACATGCTCCTTTTTTCAACACATAAATTTACTGAAAATTTCCTGATTTCAATGTAGTAATTATTTGAGACGTCAACACTAATAAATTGTATTTCATGTACTCGTTAGTATCTGGACTAAAACTGAAAATATTAATTTCGAGATTTATGAAAACTTACCGAAATTATCACTCGAGTAACTCAGTATAAATAAACATTCAAGTAAAAACAATATATATATATATATATATATATATATATATACTAGGGTGCTCTGCCCCCTGCTAGCTACGCTCGCCAACCCCCGTTCAGACACCGCAGAATCTAAAAACAGGCTAATCTGATGGGTTTTAGAAATATTAGAGATGATTGAATTATACTGAAAAAAGCTGTGCAGATGTCTCTGTAAACGGGTTTCCATTCAATTCCCTTTGATTGCAAAAATTTAAGGGCGAATTAGTTGCTGTTAAGACATCCAATGGTTGTTTTTATTTTTGATTAAAGAGGATCAGTTAAACATTTGAAAAGAAGCTAAAATAAAATAAATTAAGTATACAGAGTCTTTGTCTCCTTTAAAACAATCTCTATAACAATAGCGTAAGTCATGTGATTATCATCAACAGTTCCAGGCGGACCACTTCGGTTTTTATACTCTAGGTGCCATTTTGGTACATTAATGTTAGCCAGGCACAGGTGATATGTCGCCAAATATCATTCTATCGCCATCATTTTATCTATATTATAATAGATCAAGCCATCAACTGCCATAAACAAATAAGTTATGATCCCTTCGCCGTTCATATGGAAATTTGGAACAGATGTCATATACGTCCCATATTGGCGCGATTTTTTATCGACGCCAATTTGGGGAACGCATCAACTGCATAAACAACACATCCGGCTTACATTAGCGTCAGAAAAAAAATCGAGTCAATGTGGGACCGTAAGTTTTCCATTTTGATTAAGAAATCAATTTTGTTTGAATAAAACTACATAAAATTTGCCATGGTTGCAAAGAATTCTTGGTACTCTTACGCTAGCCGGATGCAAATCTCGCCAATAGCTTTTTTCCAACTCGCTAGTTAGGATTTTTTTTTTTTGGAGTGGTAATATTTGGCCAGATGTCATATACGCATAGCAGGTTTGGCGTGATTTTTTTTTTTTTTTTTTTTTTTTTTTTTTTTTTTTTACGAAAATTTGGTGAAAACCTCGTTTTAAAATACCAGTTACATATGCGTTTTTGGTATGACTTAGTTATCCCGTCGACCAAAAATCTATCGCCAAATTGTAAGATTAAATGCCAATAATTGTTAATCGTAAATGTCACATTCACTTGACTTTAAGCAAGTTTCACATGATTACGTCGTCAAGTGATTTTTATTTCGACTTTTTATTTGTATATTTATTAATGTTATACTAATTTATTAGTTCTTTCGTTATTTAAAATAAAAATTAAGTCAATCTGTGTAATTCGGCGAGTGTTTTGTCGATTTATATAATTTGGCGAAGTTGGTTGACGGAATAACTAAATAGTACTGTATTTTTTAATTATTTTCTATTATTTTCTAAAGGAAATATAAAAAAAATAATCAATAATTTTAGAATAAAATAATTTATATAAATTATAAAAAGAAATAAAAGTAAATAAACATATATTATCAAATAAACAACAATAGTCGGGTTACCATGTCAACCTTTTCTGAAATACGAAAAAAATATATATATGATTAAAATTTGAGTTGTCATCATTAGAAAAATGTATGTAAAATGAGAAAAAATTAATATTTCGAAAACAAATTCGAATTTAAAAATTCTAATACCAGTTTTGAGATCTGTGGATCAATGCTGATTTTTGGTGTTAATTTCATCGCAAAGTATTCCATACTTTAGGAGAAATCGCTTGAAACATAATCAGTTGTTTAATCCGTCGATTTATATATCCGTTTCATAAATTCGTTTCATATATCCGTTTCATAAATTTTTTCATTAGGATTTTATATATATAGGGTAGATAATAACGAGCATAATTTGATTGTGTACATGAAAAATTGAATAATGGTGTTTCATAGACCTAGCAATTTTAAAATATGGTAGTCCGGCCAGTAAATGAACAGCCCCAAGTAAATGAACAATTTTTATATATTTTAATAGAATAAGGTTTGAAAACCTCCCCACCGGATGGGGTTACATCATTGCCTTAATTCTATTCAATAGGAAGCTATTGCATTCATGATTGGTTACTGAAGTCACATTACTTTAATTTTAGAACAAGTTTTATTTTTCATGTCTGATAAAGACATTGTTTCTGATGTGAAATAATATGGTAAGTGCTATGTCATTTCATATGTTTGATAAGAATATACTGTTATTATTTGCATTATGCACTATTAGATTGATTTCTTATGAAATACTACCTATTACATTCTCCTTTACGCTGGAATTTCTGAAAACAATTTGCAGATCTACACCGATCATGACCCTTAGAACCCCAAAACACCCTCAGTAAAAAAACTTTATATATATATATATATATATATGTGTGTATATATATCACTTTCTTATGGACTCGATAACTTCCACAATTCTGCACCTATCTCTTCCAAACTGATACATAAAATCAAGGGGCATAAAATCTCGGTCAATTTCGTTAATGGGCAAAGTAGGACCAAAGGGATGGAAGTAGGGAGGGGTTTTGTGAAAACCGAAAAAAAACCATAACGTTTTAATTTTTATACATATCAAATCAGTTTAAAGTTTTTATTACTTCTAAAAATAGCGCCAAAAATTTATGTATCTCAGATTTTTGATAAAATAAAAAATGGGCTCAAAAATAGGGTTTTTTGGGAAAAAATCATAACTTCGTCAATTCTCAAGATATCAAATCCAATTAATTTTATTATAAATATCCTTAATATTATCTACAACTTTTATATTGACAAGTTTTATATAGGACCAATTCGTATCACACACAAAAAAAAAAAAAAGAAAACGGAAACAAAAAGGGTCTGGGGGTTGAAGAAGAAAAAAATCCATAACTCCGTCAATTCACATGATATAATATCCCCATGAATTTATCATATTTCTTCTTAATATTGTTTACAACATTTATATCGACAAGTTTTTGATAGGACCAATTCTTACAGCAAAAACAAATTAGAAATACATAGCGGTTGAAGAAAAAAATCATCTTATTAAGGGTATATTCAAATCCAAACTGCTTATTTCCTTACTCATTTTTAAATTCATTTTTGCACTCAGACGCATCCAATTGGTAGATTCTCTTATTCAGAAACTATATAATGTGCCGTAATGATCGATGTTTTGATAGAGACAGAATATATTTCAAAAAATGATGTAGAAGTTGGCATTTTGAACAGAATTTCCAGAAGTGATTGTGTTACAAACAAAAAAAATATTATCCTACTGAGAAAATAATTGTTTATAAATCAAGTTTAATTAATTGAACGAAAAATAAAAACACAGGTCGCTCATAAATCTCTTCAAAAATCACGTCAGCAAGTTTCATATATTTTATATTAAAAATGAGTCTGAAATTGTGGCAGAAAATTTCGAGTTGTTGAGCATGAAAAGTTTTTTTTTGTTTTGTTTTGTTTTTTAATACCGCCTTAACATTATTCTGATGAAACCAGCTATTTTATAAAAATTAAATAAAAAACTCGTCAAAAGCGACCAGATAAAATTGTTAAAGTGGGTTTATCTCTAATCATGATTTAGTTTTTGTTGTTGAAATTAGTCTACTAACTTCGAAAATCTACCTCCGCCTATAGGCCCGGCCGGCAGGGATTTTTTATTGTACATTAGGGTGGAACGAAAAAAAAAAAATTATTTCGATATGTAATAGAGGTAAAAAGTTGTCTAATATCTTTGTTAAGACAGTATTAAAATATTTTAACAAACATAATATATTTAGAGGTGCCGCAAAAGCCTTGAATATATGTATTTTTAAGTAGATTTTACGAATTTTGATAAATTCGGATTAGTAAAAAGAAAAAAAAAATATTTTAAATACTAAATGCCTGTTTTCAATTTTTAAATAATACACATAAACATCCTTTTTATCTGTCTCATAGGAATTACATGTACACTCCTCAAATAATGAAATAAAATAATAGGGAAAGGAAAGTTATAATATGTAAGGCAGAAAAAGAATCCTAAATAGTTTCTCAATTCCCATCTGTAAATTACTTTTACCTTAAATAAAATGAATAGAAATAAATCAAATCGTTAACAACAAAAAAATAAAAAATCACTTTTGACTTTCGTGGTAAGAAAGAAAAAAATATCGCAGACAAAAATGTTTGCAATTGGAGTAAGTAAATGGTTTCGCAACATATCTGTCGGAAAATGAAAATCAAATCTTGAAATATTTTTCTCTCTCTCTCCTATCAATTACGATTTTATTAATTTTTTTTTTTTATAACAAGTAAGTTTAATTTTTTAATTGCAAGTAATAATTTAAGTAAAGCTGAGTTTTTTGGGTCTTTTTTTTTAATTCAACACAAATTAGGACTATAGGTAAATCAACCAATTTATGCCCGCATAACCAGGTTAATCTAAATAAATCTCCAAACAGATATACTCTTGGAACGTCTTCCAAAAACTCATCCGCAATGTTGAAATAATACATTTTCTTTAAGCTTTAAATTTTAATATTAAATTACAAACTCATCAATGTTAAAAAAATTAAATTTAAGTTAGTGATTTAATCTGCGTCTGCTGCTGTTGTTGTGGTAATTGCTCATGAGACATTTTTAAGTTATTAGGATGATGGTAGAAACGCAATTTTGAAACATGAATGATTTCGGTATCTTTAAATGATGTTTTTCTATCGATCTCAAAATTTACATCGGATATTTTTCAAAGAATTTGGTATGGTCCAGAAAATACCTGAGAAAGCTTTCTAGTATTTGGTTAATGAAATTCTTCATAAATAACGAGATTGCCTACTTTAAACTTTGGCTCAACTTAATTTTGATCATAATATTTTTTACTTTTTAAATAGAATTCATCAGCTCGCGCTTTTGCGATTTTAAGTGCTTCATTAACAGGGGGTAATAATCTTGTTGAAGGAGGGAATTATAGGGTAATTGACCAAAGAGTAAATACACAGGGGGAAATTTGGTTATTAAATGGGGGGTATTATTGTATTCATTTACAACTTCAGCAAGGAGCTTAGTCCAAGGAACTTTAGAGGTAGTAGAGTTAATTTTACATTCTTAATATTATGGTTCAGCAAAAATTTTTAGAATCTGAAAGACGTAAAGGTGGATTTCCTATCGCTTAAGATTTTTTGAGGTGTCCTAACGTTAGAAATTTGCTTAAAACAGAATAATTGTTGTGGTGTTTGAATTTTAAAAATTTGTTTTAAACAATTCATATAGGTTTCGATGGTGACACTCTTCGAGGGAAATGCCCACACATAACGGGTTGCATGATCGATGGCAATATGAAGATATTTTTTAGTTGAATTATAGTAGTTGAATCCTCCCACAGTATCAACAGAAAGACATTCAAAAGGTTGATCTGTGGTAGGCATAGCTTGACAAAAGCCAATTTTTTTCTGTCTAGGCTCTTTATTTTTTGGACAAATATCTCAATGTTTTACAAAGTTTACTTATTTCTTGAGTCATATCAGGACAATAATAATTGGGAGAAATTAGATTTTGCATTTTTTGAATTCCAACGTGACCAAAATTTTCATGAGCAATTCCAAGTAATTTTCTTCTCAAGGACATGGGGACTACTATTTTCCCAAAGCCCTTTCTTTTAATTATCCTTAATCCATTGTCATTTAAGTAATTTTTTCCGCACATTTATCCATTCCTGCAATTCAAGTACCTCATTAACATCTAACAAAAACGTGGGTGGTCGACTAAAATGAGAAATAGGGTTTCTGGAAAACGTGTCGGCTTCGACATTTGTAGATCCCTTTAAATACTCTATCTTATATTCGAACAAACTCAGTTTTAAAGATCATCTGAAGAGTCTACTTCTTAGGTGTTTTACATTCTTAAGCCACACATGAGATGCATGATCTGTATGAATAGTAAACTTTACACCGTGGAAATAATGGTAAAATTTGTTTAAGGTGTCAATGTCGGCAAGACACTCTAATTCCGTAATAAAGTAGTTTCGTTCATAGCTTATCAATCATCTTTAGTAATAAGCAATTGGATGTAAAAACCCATTATCACCCGGTTGTTTAAGTACGGCACCTACCGCTACATGTGAGGCATCAAAAAACATATGGATTGGTAATTTAGGGTCATAAATTTTTAAGATCGGTTTTGCTATTAGTGCATCTTTCAACTTTTGGAAGGAATTTTGACATTCAGTACTTCATTCCCACAAAGCATTTTTCTTAAGTAGTTTATTGAGAGGGTTCCTAAGTTCGTCATTTTTGTTTATAAACTTATGGTACATATTAACTGATCCCAAAAATCTTTGGAGTTCTTTAACATTCGTAGGGGGTTTTAATTTTTTATTACATCAATATTGGCATTAGAGGGGGTTAAGGTTCCATTTTTAATTTCATATCCTAAAAAGTTAATTTTATTTTGATAAAAATTGCATTTAGAAAGTTTAAGTTTTATGTTCTCAAGCCTACACAAATCAAAAATTTTGTTTAGATGTTGGATATGTTAAGTTAGGGAGGAAGAAAAAATAATTATACCGTCATAATAATAGCATGCGAAATCAATTTTATATTTTTTTAAGGATTCTTCTAAGAGTTCTATTGAATATGCAGGGTCCAACTTTAACAACAAAGGGGAGAACATTCCACTCAAATAAACCAGAATTGGTAGTAAAAGCGAGTTTTTCTGTATCTGAAGGGTAAATGGGAATATACCAGTAGCCAGAGGCTAAATCCAGTGCGGGAAAATACTGGGCAGTACACAATTTATCTAAAATATCATCAATACGGGGAAGGGGTTTTGCATCGTTTTTCATTATGGAGTTCAATTTTCGGTAATCTACACATAATCTTGTCGTTTTGCCTTCATCGCGTTTCATTACTAAGGTGACAGGGGGAGAATAAGGACTAGTACGTTCTTTTATTCGGCCAGTATTTAACAAAGATTGAATTTGGGTTGAAATCTCCTTTCCATCAACTATCGATATACGATAAGGTCTCATAGATACTGGTAGGTCAGAGTTTAAGAAAATTCGCTGTGGCTCAATATTTATCTTCACTACATCATACTTGTTTCTAGAAAAAATATCTAAGTAATCCCTTAACATTTCCCTTAAGTTATCATTATCTATAGCATTTATTTCCCCAATTAATTTAGTATTATCATTAGATCTCGCGAAGGATTGAGGAACGATGGTATTTCCATAATCGGATTGCCTATGTTGATATTCATTCCTAACATTGAAATGAGGAGATCTTATTTTGTTTCGGGTTATACATGAATTTAAAACAGTATCTCCCTGAGTGACACTACAACTAGTACAATTAATTTTCAAATCAATTTTGCACAGCCTGATAATCCTAAAATTACATACTCTAAATCGGTATCACACACAAGAAAATTAACATATTGTTCAATATTACAAATTCTAATAAATAAATCACAAGCTTTTTTAATTTGGACAAAGCCTTTGACTTGACCAACATTAATAGGAAAAATATTCTTAAGTTTAGCATTCAATAAATGTACAAAATGAAGTGGCAAAATTGAAATTGTAGAACCAGTATCCACAACACAAGGTAATTGATGTTTTCTCGTATAACCAGACAAAATTAATTGTCAAACATGATCAGTATTTTGTGGTGGGGGAGTGGAAGTAGTATCAGATTGTAAAGGGTTAATATTAAAAACACAACTATTCTCCCAGTGGAATGCATTAAGTATTCCTTGATTCAGACAAATTCTACAAGGTCTAGATGGATAATTTCTTTGAAAATGATTGTTGTGCATTCTATGATTCGAAAATCTAGAACCATGCGCAATGGAATTAAAGTTAGTATTGGGGGTGGGGGGTTGAAATTTGGTGTATGAACCCAATTTCTGGGAGCATCATTTCGTGGTTGACAAGGTCGAGCATGTTGCTGAAAAGTTCTGCCATTGGGTTGAAAAGATCTAGTATTCTGCTGAAAAGATCTATCATTTGAAATGGTATTTCTTGTAGCATTTGGATTAGAGGTAGGAGTGACTACAAGTTTTCTGACTAATTTATACCATGCTGTGGCATTATTTGGGGAACTTACAATCAAAATATTCTGATATTGTGGTGTTAAGACCCTGCACTATAACTGTCTCACATAATTTTGGTTTCCTACCAATCTCTACTTTTTTATGGAAGTAATCTTCCAAATTTTTTAGATCGTTTAATTTAAGTGAAGAAAAATCAGAAAATCTAGGAACTTCAATTTTGATAAATTTTTCTACTAAAATCATTGAAATTTGAGCATAACTATCACAATTTTGCTAATTATTGATATAAATTTTCAAGGCCTCCCCCTTTAAATATTTTCAAATATTTTCAAATATTTTCAAATGTCCAAGTATCATTTTGTTTAATGCAAGAATTATCAAAGTATGTTAACCATTGTTGAATGTTCATTCCCAAATCGGGGTCAAAAGATACAATACTAATTTCAGTCATTTTTCTTTTTTGTTTCCACGTAATAAAACTAGAGTATCTAACTTTACTTCCAGATTGTAAAAGCATTACAAAGTATACCTCAAAAACTCTATCGTATTGCTTAACAGAAATATAAAAATAATAATAAAAATCTCATAATAAATAATAAATTAACACAACATTAATAAATCTCAGAATATTAAAATATTCTATCAATTAAATACTCGTAAACTTTTAAAAATATGTATAAATTCAGTAAAATAAACACATCTCATTTCGAATAAATAATCAAATAAGATAAAATATAATAAGTTATCCAATAACAAAGAATAAACATGAAAATTTTTCATCACAAAACAGAGACCATTTTTTTTAATGACTTACGTAATGCTGATTTCTGTCTTTATTAGGTAAGAAACAACATCTTATGTTTGTTGTTCTTTTAGGTAGCTTTCTTTACAAAAAAGCTACCTATTGCAGCCGTTCGGAGGAAAGCGATTTCAAAAAATTTTGGTATATTTTCATCGATCATGATCCCCAGACCCCGAAACCACCCTCCGTTCAAAATTGATATATATATATATATATATATATATATATATATCTGACCTATGTCACACTGTAACTACCGTAATTATGAACCGATTTCGATGTAATTCGGTGTGTACATAGTACATACCAGTGTCTCGACCGAGTTCGTTGGCCAGCTTCATCCGCCGTTTTGTTTCAAAATGGCGGCCATTTAAAATTTTAAAAAAAATTTAAAACTTGAAATGTGGTACCAAAAAATTAAAAATGGAAAAATATTTTTTTCTTATGTATTTGACCTTTATACAAAGATTCCGGAGCAGTTTTTGTTTCGTCTATATCTTAAAAAATGGCTGAGTTATAGCATTTTGAATTTCTAGCGTGGCTGACATTTTGAAACGTCCTGAATTTTGACACGCGATAAAAGGCGTATTTATGAACCGATTTGGATGTAATTCGGTGTGTACATAGTACATACCAATCTCTCGAGCGAGTTCGTTGGCCAGCTTCATCCGCCATTTTGTTTCAAAATGGCGGTCATTTAAATTTTTTTTAAAAATTTAAAATTTGAAATGTGGTTCCAAAAAATTGAAAATGGAAAAATATTTTTTTCTTATGTATTTGACCTTTATACAAAGATTTCGGAGCAGTTTTAGTTACGTCTATATCTTAAAAAATGGCTGAGTTATAGCATTTTGAATTTCTAGCGTGGCTGACATTTTGCAACGTCCTGAATTTTGTCACGCAATAAAAGGCGTATTTATGAACCGATTTGGATGTAACTTCGTTTATACATAGTACATATCAATGTCTCGACCGGGTTCGTTGGCCAGCTTCACCCGCCATCTTGTTTAAAAATGGCGGCCATTTAAAACAATTAAAAAATAAAAAAATTTACATGAGATACCAAAAAATTGGAAAATGAAAAAGATTTTTTCTGTATGTGTTTGACCTTGATAAAAAGATTCGGGAGCAGTTTTTCTTTCGTCTATATCTTAAGAAATGGCTGAGTTATAGCATTTTGAATTTCTAGCGTGGCTGACATTTTGAAACGTCCTGATTTTTCTCACGTAATAACAGGCGTATTTATGAACCGACTTGGATGTACCTTGGTGTGTACATAGTACATACAAATATCTCGACCGAGTTCGTTGCCCAGCTTCATCCGCCATCTTGTTTCAAAATGGCGGCCATTTAAAAAAAATAAAAAATAAAAAAATTTACATGAGATACCAAAAAATTGGAAAATGAAAAAGATTTTTTCTGTATGTGTTTGACCTTAATACAAAGATTCCGGAACAGTTTTTCTTTCGTCTATATCTAAAAAAAAATGGCTGAGTAATAGCATTTTGAATTTCTCTTGTGGCTGACATTTTAAAACGACCTGATTTTTGTCACGCGATAACAGGCGGATTTATGAACCTATTTGGATGTAACTTGGTCTGTACATAGTACATACCAATGTCTCGACCGAGTTCGTTGGCCAGCTTCATTCGCCATCTTGTTTCAAAAGGGTTGCCATTTAGAAAAAATTAAATTTAAAATTCAAAATGAGGTATTAAAAAATTGGAAAATGAAAAAGATTTTTTTTATGCGTTTGGCCTTGATACAAAGATTCCGGAGCAGTTTTTGTTTCTGAAAATTTGTTCTTTTGTTGATATCTTAAAAAATGGTTGATTTATAGCACTTTGAATTTCTAGCATGGCTAACATTTTGAAACGATCTTGTATTTGTCGCGCGATAACACACGTATGCGCCTATTTCGATGTAAGAAGGCATGTGGATAGTATACATCAACACCTCGACCAAGTTCGCTGGCCAGATTCATCAGCCATCTTGTTTCAAAATGGCGGCCATTAAATTAAAAAATATATATATATTTAAAGTGAGGTGCAAAAAAAATTAGAAATTGAAAAAGGTTTCTTTCTTAAGTATTTGATCTTGATATAAGGATTCAGGAGCATTTTTTGTTTGTCTTTACCTTAAAAAATGGCTCAGATATAGCAGTTTCAATTTCTATTGTGGGTGACATTTTGAAAAATCTGATTTTTTGCATGCGACAGCACTCCTATATATTAACCTATTCCGATGTGAGTGAGCATGTGCACAACAATTACTAAGGTCTCGACCAAGTTCACTGCTTAGCCTCATCCACCATGTTGTCTTAAAATGACAGGCACTTTAAGAAATTGCCGAATTTGGCAGCCAAATATAAGTTACTTTAAAGAAAAGCAGCTTGGATAAAGCTGACTAATTTCGCGAAATTCTTATTCATTATATTGATAAAAATTAGTATTGAATCTCCTATATTCGGTTTCCACTAAATTGAGCTTCGTGTGTTTGTATGATATAAGTTGGCTTTTTTAAAATAAGGATTATGAAAGCTACCTCTTCCTCCCGGCACTGGCCGGAAGGACTTTTTTATATTGATGTTAGAGTTTTTTTCTATAATTTGCTTCTTCCTGGTGACCGTCGTTAGTTGGTTGAGCCTTTTTGTGTTGACATTCATGTTGTTTCGAATTCATGCTGACTAGGTGCTCGGAAAAGTGTTCAAGCTGCAAATTCTTGACCGGCAAAATGCTTGGAGTGGCGTACAAGTAGTCGAATCCTGCCTGCCTAAATATTAGATTATCCTAACATTGGAAGGTTCTTCTTGTGAACGGAACAACTGGTTGTTGTGTTACCAGTAGTGCAATGTTAAAATTAATAGAATCACAGGTAGAGTTTAATCCTCGTCGACTAATATAACGTTTCCCATCATGTCGACTAATATAACGTTATTACGTTATATGGTGATTCGAAAGTGTGGTTAGCTTCGATGTGTATAGTAGATGAATAATCAATCTGGAAACCGTTCATTAGATTAAGATGAAATAGAATGTTTCGTAGTAAATCAACATGGATATTAGAAGGTAGTTGCAGTCATCGAGTGGTAGGCCAGGTAACACCTTTATCCAGTGGAGGTTTCTTAGGAATAATTGAGACAATGCGTAATTTAACTCAGGGTTTTATTTAAAGTGTTTTCGGCGGTGCAGTTTCCACCAATTCAATTTAAATCAAGCCATCACTACGTAGTATTTAATCATGGGTAAGCAATTATAGATAATAGAAAATATCAGACGGTGACCAGGGGAACTTATCAAAGTAGAAATACGACAAATTCCGCTGAAACACAGCGAGTAACGACTTTTTGTTCCTCCAATATAAGGATACAAATATGACGTAGTTCGCGCTCTCAACCAATGAATAATTAAAAATGTCACGTCATATAAAGATTGCGGACAGAGCAAGCGTATGAATTTAAAGGGAAAAAGGATAACCTCAGAAATGCAATAAATGACTTATATAAGTTTTACTATGAACTGGATAATAAAGTTAAATAGAATCTCATATACCTTGTATCCAGGCTTAGAATATTTCGATATATGGATTTTCGAACAAATAAGAAATTAAATTATATTTCTCTAGTCCGTGGTTTTAAAATGT
The DNA here is from genome assembly GCA_963932465.1 of Maratus speciosus. Classification (NCBI taxonomy): domain Eukaryota; kingdom Metazoa; phylum Arthropoda; class Arachnida; order Araneae; family Salticidae; genus Maratus; species Maratus speciosus. The sequence continues at coordinate 424,025,742 of OZ010795.1, forward strand.
ATTACTGTAAACTGAAAATTATTTTTTTATGCTTTACTAAGGTTACGATTGTTCAGAACTCGTATTCTAGTAGACGTGAACTCCAGAACTTGGTACATACTGATATTTCTAGACATGTTTACAATAAACTTCTTCACTAAAACGTAATATTTAGACATTTATATCACAGAAGTGAAGATTTTTAAAAGTAACATTAATATTTATAATTCTTCTAGAAGGAAAGTTTATAAAAAAAAGTTTATAAAAAGAAATGTCTGTATAACATTAAGAATAGGTCAAAATATTGAATGAAAAGGTAAATTATGGTTTTTTTTCATTAAATTGCTATGGGCGTAATAAAGTGGATCAGTGTTTCTACATTGGAAAAGAATTAAAATAGTTCAAGCTATATTTTTTTATATGTAGATGATATTATTGTTTATTTTGGTACTTTTAAATAATGTAAATATTTAAATATACGGTTTATATAACCTTTATAGAACAAGTTAGAACTTCAAGTAGAGCAGTTAGAAGATAGGCGATTTTTAATAAACTAAAAAAAAAATAACATTTAAAAAAAAATCATTTACGTGAAGCGAAATACGCAAATATGCCCATATTTTTTGAAAAATGAAGATTAATCAACTTGAAACGATTCCAAAGCTCAAAAAAATAATTGAATTTTTTTTTTGTTTTTTTTCTACTGCCGCAAGAATATTTATTCGAACATCAGTTAAAATTTTATCAGTACACGTTACCAAAATTACTGGCAAAGTTTGGGATCGTGATAAATAATTTATAAAATATCTTCATCCAAACATCTCAGCTTATAATCAAATTTGGGTAAGATATGTCATCCTTTGTAATTTTCATTCCTCGTGTTTGGCCTGGAAATGTTTCACATCTAAAGTCAAAATCCGTACACATTCTTGCATTGGAAAATTCACTTATAGTCTTTTAGGAAATAACGGCCAGTTTCACAATCCTAAATTGAAGATGAATTTTGTGTTATGTCTAAAGCATGTAAAGATAAAGAGTGTTAGCTCAATTTATGTGGGGAATTGGGAGTACACATAAAAGGCAGTTTACGATTTATGAAAACATCCTATGATGTATTTCTGTAACTGAAAACGAGCAAGTCTGTCAAAGATAGACACATCGATGTTCGTTGCTGTTTTATATGTGAACTGTATAACAATATGTGTTAGATATAATGTGTGTTAGTATTGTGAAGCTAAAAAATATGACAGTTTATATGTTTATAAAACTATTGAACTATTGAGCGAAATTAATTTAGGATATGTGTGATAGAATAATTTTTAATGTGGCATCTTGAGATGGGGGCGGGGGGGGGGGGGGGCGGTTGTATTTATCTATCACTTCACGTTCAACCTGCCCTTTAAATGACAATTTGAGTTATTTAAATTTTATTTTTAAGCAACTGTTATTAAATTTTATTTCTGAATTAGTCTTTCTTGGAATTTTATACACTATATGACCAAAGATGACTGGTCACTTGCGATTTTAGATGTTTTCTTAGATATCTAGAAAAATACGTGAGGAATTATCCTGAAACTCCAGGTGTGTAAACAGAATAATACAGGTCATATATTTTCGAGAATATTTTTTTTTCCAAAACTCCGCAGAGGACTGCCAACAAATAGAAAAAAGAATATCTTTTGGATAACCCTGTCAAAACTAATGTATCAAAAGCGTTCAAACTGTAGATTATGAATAAGTGGCTTATAGTAATAATTTGTGTTCATTTTTGTGAGGATAGCATGTATACTCGAAGAGAAATTCAGGTTTTCATAAAAATAGTCTCAAATTTTGCCAAGGTTTTTGATTATAATTTGCAGAATTCTTAATATAAAAAAAAGTTCTTTTCAGAAAATATGACAAGCAGCATTGTACACAACCCTACAGTCAGAAATGTAACCCTACAATCAGAATTAAAATATAGTAAAAATTGTGTGAAAAATGAGCAGGTTTACTAAATAATGTTTCATTGCGCATACCCAAATGCAATAAAAATAAAATGTGCATAATGTGTTAGCAAAATGTATAGAGCAACTTTTGTAAAAACACTCAAAAATACAGCTTGAAAATTCTGAAAGTGTCAATTTAGCATACACAATATTGCATGTACTTCTGTATTTCATGTAGTGGAAATCAAAATTCTTGAAAATGAGAACAACCTGTATGCGCAATATTTTTCGAGAAGATCTTGACTTGAAAACAAATATTTGTTCTTCTCTGCTTTTACAAATAATAAACATAAAAACATGCATAGTTTCGTAAGTTAAAATTATAAATTTACTTCAAAACTAATATATAAAATATTGAAATAGAAGGGTTTGGTATGTAGTAATAAGAAAGAATGTGTGTAGTAAAAAAAAAAAAAAAAAAAAAAGATGTGTCTTTCACGAAAAATTGTCTTAAACGAGAATTTTTTTAATGCTTTCTGAGGATGATTGATAAATACAATACGTGATCAAGGCTATCTGTAAACACACGTGTAGTTACATGTCGCCGAGTGAAAAAACGAAAGAGTAATTTTTACCACTGGATAAAATGCAAAAGACTTACTGATCTTAAATGCTCCTTTTTCTTGATAAAAATATATTGCTTCTTTGATCGCAGAATTCTTCATGTAGATAAGTCATATTATTATCTTAACTAGGACTTCCCTCAGAGGGATTAGTCTGAGCGATATTGCTGAGAGCATAGATTTAATAATAACATGTGGAAGAAAAGAAAGTGAGATGTTATCTTTAATTGTCCATATACTGCGATAAATTGAAATGATGAAAATAAACGAATCGTAGAATGACAAAATCTTATATATAAATTCGTATACACTGTTTAAAAAAATGGGAAATCAAACCATGCAAGATAGCCATGCATGGATATAAAATTGAAAGTACGCAATATATTAAAAGTAAAATAGAAAATGAATCACTAAATTATCTTATATCGGAATTTTAACTGTATAAAATGATGTCGAGAGCATAATCAGATGCTCCGCACCAGTTTGAGTAACTTCAAATGAGAAATATATGATGTTTAAAAAGAATGGACTATACTTTAGATGGTGTGTGCTACCCCCGGAATAGTTAATATTGTACAATATCTGTTTTCCACGGATGCAATGAGGTTGTCGATAAGAATTAAGGAATTCTCTCTTCAAAATCTGATATACTATCAAAGTACCGAACACATCAACAGTGCCATGCAATAAGTCGATAGAGTGTTTTTTAGATATGCTCGATTGGATTTAAATGATGAGTCTATGCTGGCCACTACATACGCTGTATTGTTTTGTTTTCAAACATATTCTGCACAAGTTGAGCTGTATTTAGCATGTATTAAATAAAAGAAATCGGCAATGATTGCAACATAAAGTATGACACAAGATCTGAATATATCGTCTGCATAACTTTTGAGCTGTCAAAGTGTCATGTGAAGTAATTTACAAATACATACATATTTATTCAGCAAATCATGCAAGCTAACATACGCTAATATGAACTGGATTATGAAATTTCACCAAAATAAGTTAATATATAAAAAATCTACTAATGAAAATTGAGAATATGACCTTATGATAAAATGTCTAGAAAAATGAACCAGATAAAAAATTCATATCACATTTAAAACGGCACTTCCCTATGTTAGTGACCTTTGCGAGAGAGAGAAAAGCCTAGACAAGGAACACTTTAACAAGTACTTTCGGGCAACCTACTCATTGTTTCATACAGGTCTTTATTCAATATTTACACAATTTGTTTAATGTTAGGTGGGTATCTATCAGTTTCTTTGCATTTAAATTGCCTGATTTGCGGAGAAAATGCAGCATTATGAAATATTTAAAGTTGCTATACACCTAATAATTCCAACTTAATGGTAATTGAGATCGCTTTCCGTTAATTTCATCTTTTTAAATTTTAATGTTTTTAGAAACCATTCATAGAGACAATTGTATATTTTAAAACTAACCCGAAGCAAAATTTCAAGATTTTGGGCTCAGCAGTAACACAGAAATAGAAAATTTTCGAAAGTTTTTTGTTTCTGCACTGTTTTATAAAGCGACATTTTTAGAAATTGTTCTATTGCGAGAATTTACGTCATGATAAATACAGCCATGTCAATTTTCATGTTTATATTCCTAAATATGCCATGTACTTCGTTACTCAGATCATCTTTAGATCTTTTTTTCGCTTTGTTTAGTCTTTCGATTTTTTAGAATTCGTTCTAAAACGAGCATTTACATCTTATAAATTACTACCATGCCAAAGTTCTAGTTTCTAACCCCAACAGTATCCCAAAAATTTCAGTATTCCAAATAAATAATAGTTTAGAACCTTTCTAGAAATTTTTACGTTTATCCGTCAAATTGAACCTTTTAGAGAGCGTTCATTACTAGTATTTACATCTTAAAAATAACCACCTTACCAAATTTAAAGTTTCTAACCCAATCAATATCGCAGAAATCGCAATTTTAGAACTTTTTTTGCTCCTGCAGCGATGTAGGTTATAGCACTGACATACAATACAGTGTATTTTCGGAGCAGAGATGGCCACCAAATTTTTTTTAAGTTGGCTATGTAGTTTCTGAGATAACACCTCATAATCGCACAAGCATTAATAATATTATACACTTTATAATATTAGCATTAGATGTACAGATACAAAAGCCATTTATCTGTTACAAACAAAAATGCCCGGCGTTGACCAGAATTTGAAGGATGTTTGTTCTGAAAAATCAATTTCAAAATTTAACATACAACACAAAACAAACATTAAAAAAAGCAGTCGAAATGTTGTATGAATGAATCATATGAAAACGCTATATAAAAATGCATAAATGTATATAACAGACGCAAAAGAATACATCTGTAAATGAACTTATTTCAATTTATAATTGGAGCAATGATGTTAAAATACGCCAATATTTCCCTAATAGGGTTTTTAACATGCTTCAATACATTTTTCACACTCATATGACTTTAGAATATATTCACCACGTCCTTTATATTTACAATATGACGTAATAGTTTCCTCTTTCACGTGGAAACCTTGAAATAGAAAAGTTATGAAGTTATATTCACTTTCATTTAAATTCGTCAAACTATTTATTTCATTTTCATTTTTCACGTGAAAATCATTCAGTAGAAAATTAATTGTTGTAGTAATAATTTTATTGTGTATATTAATTGTTGGCAACTGCTATAACGAAAAATGTTTAAATTTGATAAAAAATTGCTTTTAAATTGGTGGTTTTTTATTAATTAAAAATTAACTATAACTTATTTCAATTCCGGATTACTTCAGTTGCCTCGGCCATGTTTTATACACATGTACGTATCTTTTCACAATTTTGGCTTCCAAATTGTGGATTTTTATAGAATTACAAATAGACAGATAGACAAGTTTTCCTTTTTATATATCTCTCTATTCTAAAAAAAGTAACTAACTCTGTCACCGCCGCCGCCGCCGCCACCGCCGATTTTGAATTTTTTGTGACCGGAGGTCTTTCTTCGTTAATATTAAGAAAACTATTGCATACAAAAATATGAAAATCGGTGGTATTATTGAGAAATGTTTGATAAATACGCTGATGCATACAGTTTTCAAATCGAAGAATTATTTAAAGCGATATTTAATGCTAAATTTGGACAAAATCGTTCCATTAAAAAAGTTTTATTGGGGCAAAAACTATACATGGGAATTTAATCATATTTAGAATATTTTATTCAATAGTAGATCCCGGTGTGAATTATTTTTTTTAATTTGACTCATTTTTTTATGTTTTATTTCTATTTTAAATTCAAATATTCAGCATTTCGACAGATAATTTTTACATATTTTAGAAAATGGCATTAAATTAAATTGTTGCCAACTGTATAAACAGCGCAAACAATAATGTTTGCTTCAAAAAAAAAAAATATTTACATGTTACTATTATAAACAGAAAAAAAACCTTCAAATTTGTATTGAATAATTAGGTATAAAAAGCAGGCACTTATTGGAAATTAAGCCATAAAAACTATATTTAAATGTGAATTTTAAAAGAAAAAGGATATTGTAAAATAAATTCATTGACATGCGTTAGAAGTTTTAAATAGAAGAAATTACACCACATTACACATATTATGCAAAAATGAACACAAAATAATGTTGCAAAACAGTTTAAATTTAAAAACTGTGCGAGACAAAATATTAGAGGTTAAATATTAGACTTTTTCAAAATTTTATTTGTCGTTTGATGTGAGGTGTTCAGCTATAAGTATGCAAAATTTCATGTCTCCAACTTAATTAGGGGCTGAGTTAAAAAAATTGTTTAAGATACACAAGTTAGAGCCCAGAGGGTTAGATATTAGACCTTTTTTCAAAATTTTATTATTTGTCATTTGATGTGAGGTGTTCAGCTATGAGTAAGCAGAATTTCATGTCTCCAACTTAATTAGGGCTGGGTTAGAAAAATTGTTTAAGATACACAAATTAGAGCCCAGTGGGTTAAATATTAGACTTTTTCAAAATCTTATTATTTGTCGTTTGATGTGAGGTGTTCAGCTATAAGTATGCAAAATTTCATGTGTCCAACTTAATTAGGGGCTGAGTTAGAAAAATTGCTTAAAGTACTCAAGTTAGAGACCGGAGGGTTAAATATGACTTTTTCAAAATTTATGATTTATCGTGTTATTGCAAGTGTTCAGCTATAATTATGCAAACTTTCATGTCTCCGACTTAATTAGGGGGTGAGTTAGAAAAACTGCTTAAAATACACAACTTAGAGCCCAGAGGGTTAAATAATAGACTTTTTCAAAGCTTTATTATTTGTCGTTTCATGTGAGGTGTTCAGCTATAAGTATGCAAAATTTCATGTCTCCAACTTAATTAGGGGGTGAGTTAGAAAAACTGCTTAAAATACACAAGTTAGAGCCCAGAGGGTTAAATATTAGACTTTTTCAAAATTTTATTATTTGTCATTTGACGTGAGGTGTGAGGTGTTCAGCTATAAGTATGCAAAATGTCATGTGTCCAACTTAATTAGGGGCTGAGTTAAAAAAATTGTTTAAGATACATAAGTTAGAGCCCAGAGGGTTAGATATTAGACATTTTTCAAAATTTTATTATTTATCGTTTAATGTGAGGTGTGAGGTGTTCAGCTATAAGTATGCAAAATTTCATGTGTCCAACTTAATTAGGGGCTGAGATAGAAAAATTGCTTAAAATACACAAGTTAGAGCCCAGAGGGTTAAATAATAGACTTTTTCAAAATTTTATTATTTGTCGTTTGATGTGAGGTGTTCAGCTATAAGTATGCAACATTTCATGTCTCCAACTTAATTAGGGGCTGAGTTAGAAAAAATGCTTAATATACAGAAGTTAGAGACTGGAGGATTAAATATGACTTTTTCAAAATTTTATGATTTATCGTGTTATCGAAAGTGTTCAGCTATAAGTATGCAAACTTTCAAGTCTCCAACTTAATTAGGAGATGAGTTAGAAAAATTGTTTAAAATACATTAGTTATAGCCCAGAGGGTTAAATATTAGATCTTTTTTCAAAATTTTATTATTTGTCGTTTGATGTGAGGTGTGCAGCTATAAGTATGCAAAATTTCATGTCTCCAACTTAATTAGGGACTGAGTTAGAAAAATTGTTTAAAATACACAAGTTAGAGCCCAGAGGGTTAAATATTAGACCTTTTTCAAAATTTTATTATTTGTCGTTTGATGTGTGGTGTTCAGCTATAAGTATGCAAATTTTCAAGTCTCCGACATATATAGTTTCTGAGAACGTGCTCTGTGACAGACTGACAGGCAGACAGACAGACAAAGGAGTGAGACAGGTAGGGTTTCGTAAGATGAACGAAACTCTAAAACCATGCTGCGGATGACTGTAACAACATCCTAAAATTACATTACCATCAGCGATCTACCAATCCCGAATTTATTTTATATTCGTTTAATATATTCTTATTCTTTTGTGCAGCCCTGTAAAATAACCATCAATAATATATACAGTAAAACCTCTGAATAGCGGACACCTGAAGATTGCAAAATTTGTCCTCTATTTGGATGGGTCCGCTACTGAGAGTAAAACATGTACAGTTATTTAACTGTTGGTAATCGAAAAATGTCCGCTAAATAGAGGTATCCGCTAATCGGGTGTGTCCGTTATGGAGGTTTTACCAGTAAAACTTCTGCATAGCGAACACCTCGGGAGGGCAGAATTTGTTCTCTATTTGGAGGTGTTCGCTACTGAGAGTAAAAAATGTACAGTTATTTAAGGGTTGGTTATCGAAAAAATGCCCGCTAAATAGAGGTGTCCACTAATCGGGTGTGTTCGTTATGGAGCTTTTACTGCATAATAATATCATCCTTTACAGGAAAATTGCATGCTGTATGATAGACATCCAGACAGACATCCAGAGAAAGATAACCTCCCGGATCAATAAACACTCATGTCTTTTGTTTTAATCACCCTCTATTGTTTCTAAATTTCGTTATACGACTATTAAAAAAATCTGTTAATTTCCAGTGGATAGACTGACAACTATCTTTTAGCCTGAGTTTTTAGCCGGATTTGTCCTGTTGTATGTCATACAACAGGCAAAAAACGGTCACCGTGGTACTGGTTACTGTCTTATTATTTGTTTGCCCACCAAAACTGGTTGCCACGGTTGTTGCAAGGTTTGTGATCACGTGGTTGAAACTGATCTATTCAATATTACTGCGTGCGTATTTTTTTTTATTTGCTCCATGTGTTCAAACCAGTTGTCTTCGAAAACATCGACCGGTGAATGTGATGCACACCAAATTTCTGTGACGTATGCAGATAAATTGTGCTTTTTTATCAGTTTTTTTTATATAATTTGTAAACGGTTTGGAACTAATTTTTCATAGTAGGTGCATTTAGTAAGTGGCCCTCATAGGTACCTTCTGGTGCAATCAGAAACGAAATCCGACAAATATTTTTTGAGTTATGCTTGACGAAAGGGTTTTTTTAGGCTTTCTTTTAAGTAGGACATGGCGTTAATATCCATCGTAGCTGTAATGTGTCCGGACAGTAATATTTCGCGGAGTATTAGCCTTCGCGTCGCTCAGACAATAAAGTGTGAAAGTCAAAATGCGTAACACGAGTCATCTAAGTGTACAATAAATATTCGTTAACGTGCAATCAAATGTTTAGAGCTAGATATTGAAATTATTTTAATATACGAGCGTATGTTGAGTTGTTTTTCAAAAGAGTATGTTTTCATAAAAATAATAAAATATTTTGTAAACGTTTTGTAATTTTCATCCCTATTTTTTCTAAGTACATAATATCCATATAAGTAAATAATCAATGCTTTCAACATGTACTATACAGGGTGTCCGGTCTCAACGGTGTCCAATGGCTAATTCCTAAACCGTTAGTCATAGACATATAGTTCCAATTAGAAAAATGCTTTAAATCAGATAAAGAAATATTTTAAACCCGATTTGGGTGAATAAAATCATTTCTTAAAAAATTACGAAATTTAAGTTTTTATCCGGTCTCCCGGTCCTATAAGTTATATTTAGTAAAATTTTCCAATTACACTGAGAAGTAAGACAAAAAATGTCCCATTCATATGACACTAAAATTGTGCGAGTTATGAAACTTTAAAAATGCATGACTTATGCCACTTTTCTGCTATGAAAACAATTGAGTTCGGCTTGGCTTTGAGGGGTCATATTCCAAGTGCTTAAAGTATTCGAAGATCTGATTTCATGTGTCTTTGCGCTTTGAAAAAAATCTTACAAGTATTACGATTAAGTTAACATTTATTAAGTTTCAGATTGGCTGAAATAACATATGTTTTATTTTGTCAGGATTTGAGAGTGTTTCTTTTATGATTTCTTTTAATAAAATTATGTTATTTTTACTAAAATTATGTTTTTTTAAGTTTTTATGTTACTTCAATGATCTTATGTATGTTTTTCCAGTTCAAACTTTGTATTCGAACTTTAACCCACTTTCAAATATCCAAACGAGATTACATTTTACATACTGGCGCAAATCCGATAACAATTTAATATTATTATGATTTTTGGTGGTTACCAATTATACTTATTTTATAAGATAACACAAAAATTTTCGGATAGATTACCACCAAGAAGTTTATGAAAAAGTTTTAGATTAGATAATACAAGACGGAGATTGTTTGGTTTTTTAACGTTTATGTATTTTTTCGCACTGAATCCGAAAATTGCCTTAATTTTTAACCATCATGTCAGGATATTTCGCAAATCATAAATTGTCGAATTTAAAGAATAACAAAAATCGGATACTGTAAAGTAGAGGAGATGGTTGTATTTTTTAACTTTTGATAATTGATTTTTACGTACTTTTTAGCACTAAATCTGAGAATGACTTTCATTTTTAACCATCACGTTAGAATTTTTTGCGAATGTGTAAGTTAAAATATAGCGAAAATCTCATACTATAAAACATATGTAAAACTTTTTTTTTATTTTATTTTATTCAATAATTTATTCAATATTTTTGCTTATCTTGGGATTCGTACAGCTGGGTGGTGTGATGAGATGGGAGAGGAGATTAAATTTTAGCTTTGACCTTTTAACTTTGAAATTTACAATTTGCGAAAAATCTTGATGTGATTGCTAAAAATGAAGGTCAATTCCGCATTCAGCGGTACAGAATACATAAGAATCAATTATCAAAAGCTAAAAAACATGAAATAACCCAACTTTTGCAGGCTAGTGTAATCTAATAATATTTTAAAATACGTATCATTTTGTAAAGAATTGAGGCTGTTAATTTAGCATCATTTTATTTAATAAAAATTCTGTTTTTTTCTTTCTTCTTAAATGTGTATTACAAATTGTATATTTTGCATTAATATGTCAGAATGACTAAAGATTTCAAATTTATATTGCTATGTTAATTTTACTCTCAGCCATTTTTTAATATATCTGACGAAATTATATTTCGACTAAATTTGTGAATGACCCCCAATTTGCAGCAAAAAAATGCTCCAATTTTAAACGGCTATTACTCGGTCAATTTTAATCGTAGAATAACGGGACTTTTTGTGTATTACTTGTTAGTGTAAAAGGAAAATTTTACTAAATATAACTTATAGGACCGGGGGACCGTATAAAAATTTAAATTTCGTAATTTTTTAAGAAATGTTTTTAGTGACCCAAATCGCTTTTAAAATATTTCTTTTCCTGATTTAAAACATTTTTGTTATTGGAACTATGTGTCTATGACTAACGGTTTAGGAATTAGCCATTGGACACCGTTGAGAGCGGACACCCTGTATAAGCACCCCTAAAACCCATTAAAAAGAGCTGTTATCTGTGATAAAAGTTATAAATAATATTTATTTAAAGAAAAATCTTTTCTTGATATATTTGCTCTACAGCCATATGCCGAATGTATCTGAAAAAAAGAAAAATTCAGTATATTATACAGTATTTATTTTTACAATGTTTTCTGACCATACGTTTCTTACACATTTATAGACTTCATTATAATGTGCGATACAATTGATTTTATATAACATTTATTATGATATATCCCAAAGAAATCTAGATTACGAATTAATGATTATAGGCATATGCATACAACGATTTTCTTTTTTAAAAAATATTGTGATTTTAGATATTTTGAATGTGACTAACAATAAAAAAATTGATATGGTTTTGATAACGAAATCAAAGTCCTAATTTAGAAAATCAATAGTAATGTTATCACATCTGCCAGATTTTTTTCTCATATTTTTTTTCAATATGTCTGTTTAATTTAATGAATGGTGAACGCATACTATGTATATTATTTATTCAATTCATTCTAAACGGTGAACATGGACATATATTGATTAGAAATTCACTTGACATTGCATAATATTATGGATTACACATTGGATGCATTAAACAGTACTTACTCAATCTGTTAGTGACGATTCATGTTAAATGAGAAGCTCTAATAGGAGGTATCACGTGTATCATTCAGACATCTACTCGCATATGTTGTTATCAAATCTCAGTTTGATATCGTAAGTAAGGTTAAACAAACTTTTTCTCTATTAAAAGGCGAAAACATTTTTTTTTATTATTATTATGCAAAACATTTAAATGATTATGGTTACTGTAGGCTATAATAAAAAGCAAAAGCATGTAAAACTTTGTTAAAACTTGTTGTAGCGGAGATTATAATTAACAACAGTCCGTTAATCATGTAATGGTAAAAAATATCGGTTTTTACGGGTATAAACTATTCTGTTTTAGTAGCGCGTGCGTTAAATTAAAAAATATGTGTATTCACTGTACATTTTTACATCTTCAAGAATTCCGTGTGTGATTAACTCTTTATTTTCAATCTTATAAAGGACAAACATATCTGTGCGTAACGAAGACGTCATTCTGCGAATGGCAAAATTTTGACATTTGAAATGAAATTTCGGTTTTCTAATTTACGCTACTGCAAATTGTTAATGTTCTAAACATCGCAATTTTCAATTTTTGCATCATCATATAGGGATATATGTATGTCATGTATGAAAATATACTGTAAATACAATAATTTGTTTGAAAGCTCAATCTCAATTTATTTTTTTGAGATATTAATTTTTTTATAGATCTTAATACAAATTTAATTATCGTGGCAACATAAGTAGTTTACTTATATTCAAGCAAAGGGAAGACAGTAGATTACTGTATCTTTTTGTTGCCATTTTCTCATAAAAACGGAAAAAAATTGAAATTACAATCCAGGCTATGTTACGGAAATCGTCTGTTCTAAAACGCTGTGAAATTTGGTTTTATTTCGTTTCCATTTATCAATTAAATGGTTTTTAGTTTTTTGCAAATTTACTTTACAAACGATACAACACTCCCACTTTCCAAAAGTGTATTTTAAAGAATATTTGTGCGACTTATTTTTTCCTCATCTATTTATTTCACATCAGAAAGCTTAAATAATGCAATTTTATTAATTCGTGTGAAATAATATTTTCCGTATTTTGAAAAAATCTATAAATGAATGATTTCTGATAAAACATGAAGATATTATAAAGCAACAAATGAAGGCATATGAATCATTGGACACCAAAATTGTTTTGCCGGGCTTCTTCAATGATGGCATTGCTTTATGTTGGTTTTATGTATTATTCCACCATAATGACGTCATATGCATACTTTCCTATAGATGTTGTTTAAGACTGGATCAGAACAGTGGAATGCCTTAGCGGATGCAAATGAGGTCATTAAAAAAAAAACTGTATATTTTCATTCTTAAAACATATATATGTTTTGTAGAAGTGCGTAATTTCATCCCAGCTGCTTCGAAATTCCTCACAGGTGAAAATACTTCACTTTTGAAAATCACTTAATCGAAAGCATAGACTGATAAAACGCAATGTTTTACAAAAACTAAGATTGTCTTTGAGAAGAGCAGCGACATACTGTGTGCGTACTCTTATCGAAAGTCTTTGTCCAAAAAATAGTGATTTATACTACAGAACTTGACAATTCTCGTCAGGATGAATTCGTGTTAAACAAACAAGCAAAACAGATATTGGCAATAATTTAAGGTTAAAAATAATAACAGGTTCCCAAGTTTTTGTCCACATTTCTCTCGACAAATAAAATTTTATTGCTATTCTTTAAGACATTCTACTATAAGTTTATCAAAGTAACGTAATTTCCTTAATTTAATTTTTAATCATTTTAAGTAATCTATATTTTTTTATATAGCTTTTCTTTTAAATATTTCCATTTTTATATTTTAATTTTAAAAATATTTTATGAAATTTCTGCAAAAGGGTGGTAATTAGACACGTTTCTTTATTACAGAGAAGAGAGAAATAATGAGGTTTACTTATCTTTATTCATGTCACTTTCTGATAAAAATTCAAAGATAGATTTAAAGGCAGTAGCAAACGCTTTTGGGGCAGCATGTCCCTCAAAAATATTTTGAACGGAAAACGATGCACTGCTTTTGAAAACACACATTTTTCTTCATAAAGTTTCCATATTTTTTTTCATTCTGTATATGTACTGACATTTATATAATGAGACGATTAACTGTTGTATTTGTTTTTTAGAATGAAAGCAGCTCGAAATTTGTATTAACTCTAAAATCGTTTAATTTAAGATTCTTCCCAATCCAGTCAAATAAGGCTTTACATATTTATTGTCTCATGCTGGCTGATTTTTATTTTCATACAACTTGGTATATTTCTTCATTTTGAAGGTTTCATAAAAAGAAATGCATTCTCTAAATTTGCATAATTTTTTCTAAATAAAATTATTTTATACTAACGTGCATTTTGTATACATATACATACAGTGATAAAAGCTTGTAAAAAGATGTGTGTATATTTATCGCATTAAATACTATATCCTGAGATTATTAGATTAGAAGAGATTAATGGGTATGCAGTGAATAAAATGAAATGTATCCCTCAGTTGTTGTCATCCTTTCACTAATTTTTTTGGCATTTAGGTATTTTAAAGTATGCGCAATTAATGTGTTTTATGAGTAGATAAATGAATGTGCGTTTCAGAAATATTTTACACATTTAGCTCAAAAATAACTATACTCAAGATTGTTTTTGAATATTTGTTTTAAACATTTAATACATAATAACAATATGAAGTTTTTATTTTAATTATTTAATATATTTTAGAATTGTAGACAAACGTAATATGTAAAATTTAGTTTCTATTATCTCAGAATTTTTTTTTTTTTTTGCACAGATAGTATTTGAGATGCGTATCCAATAACTGACTATTATAAAACAACTATAAGTTGTGAAATGAGAACAACTACAGCGTACATAGTTTAAAAAATTAAAAAGTATCTCAAGAATTTTCAAAACTAGGAGATACAGAAAAAAATGAGAGAAGTAAACAGCTCTGCAAGGTTTAATGGTTAGAATTAAAGAATGCTTTATATGTAATAATAACTTTATTCAGAGCATTCAAATATAATTTTTTGACAATCAAGACACAGCCATATTTATTTTTTAAATCGTATGCACAGGTGCAAACTAAGAAGATAAAACCCACACATCATCAAACTAACATATAAACACAAAATACAATTTATTTAGGCGTGCGCGAAATGTAAACCACGGATTCTGATAATACATTCACTGACATTTTGAATTGTATTGCCTATATAAGCCTGGTGATTTACGAAGTTCTATCCAGAAGTAAGGTTCACAAATAGCTCCAGCCCCACGGGAAGGTGCGAAGCGAAATACGGAAACAGCACTGTGCGCGGCTGTTCTCGCACTCGCGATTCCACCGGCTTCTTCATTCTTGGCCCAACAGCCGTCTGAGATGGATTTTCCCGCTGTTGATCCCGCCAATTGAGAGATTCGTCCCAAAAATCGCTTTTTGCAAGACAAAGGGACTCCACCCGAGGATATTTGTCGACAGTTGACAGAGGTGTATGGTGAGAAGTGTATGTTCGTTCAATACATCCGAAAGTGATGCAGGGAGTTTAGGCCGCTCTGAAAGAAGTCCACGATGAAGAACTGAGTGGACGAAAGTCAGTTTCGGAGGTGGTTATCGGATCTCGCACCTAGTGATTATCACTACAACATTGAGATACAGAAATCGGAGAAATGTCTACAAAAATGCGTAGTAAAAGATGACGATTATGTAGAGAAATAGAGCAAACTTACTTCTTTCCCACGATGTAAATTTCTATGAGAATAAACAATGTTGTCCATTTGTAAATTTGATGGGAACCTTATTTCTGGATCGACCCTTGTAATAGTACATTTAAATTTCAGAGTTTCTATATAAGTACTTTTGATGTCAAAATTTATTAGTTTGCATAAAAGGTTTAGTTCTTAAATTATTTATTACAATTGTTAATGCGAATATATCTAAATGGAAACGAATTGTAATAGAGATAAAAAATAATAATTACATCATTCATTTTATGGGTTTATGGAAATTTGGAGAGTTTATTTATTCCAAACATTTTAACAATATATATATATATATATATATATATATATATATATATATATGTATATGTATATGAAATAACGCATCTTCACTATGAATTAACCAACAAGCACCTCTGATGATTCTGTGGGTTATTCATCGTTTTTTATTTTACATACTGGTTTCCTATGTTCATATTTTGTTCATCTATTACAATTTTAACATTTGTTCATATATTTGTGATTTCATATTTATTATACATATACTGCGTGTGTGTGTGCATATATATATAACAAGACCTAAAACATATTACGAGGAATTTTAACATACAAATATTTTTAAAACATTTTGTCAATCTCTCTTGAAATAAATTTGTGACTATTGTCCTTAATTTCATAATAAATAAACTATAAAAAAAATGATATGCCTCTACATGTTGCAGTCAGTTTTAATTTAGATAGATATTTTTCTTTACAATCGAAAATTATAAATCAAATTATAAAATCAAATTAAGTGTACGAATAGCGATAGAAGATATTAAAAAAATAAGATATATATATAGTTTTTTCGTTTTCTGCTCAAATATTTAAATGTCAAATATTTAATGTCAAATATTTAAATGTAAATTCTTAAACCTTTTTCCCAAATAAATTATATTTAATCAGTGAAACATACAAAAATCTCACAAATACTCATGTTTAAAGAAATAATTTATTCTGTTTAAAATGAGCATGGCCTTAACAACAGTGTATTATAATTAGCAGGAGGAACGAAGTATTTTAGTCTTCAATAAATTTTAATTGAAATTAAAAATTAGCAATATTAGTTGTGAAACTTATTTCCAGTATTTAAATATATATATATATTGGTATAAAAAGAAAATAAGTATGTTTTTCACATGTCTAGTGAAATTGTAAATAATATCTAAAAAAAAATAACTATTTAGCACATTGAATAGTGTAAGTCAACTTTTAGTGTCGAAATAGAAACTACTGTTTTATTTATTTTTTATTCAAAAATAAAACAGAAAGAAAGAAAACATAATATTCGATTCTCAAATTAAAAGTACTATGCATTTCCATTTTAACAAGAAAATAAGACATTAATAAAAAAGAACACGTTTTCCTTTATAAAGAAGAAAATTTATGCAACCAAAATGTTTGACAAAAATCCACCATACTTTATTTTTGAACTAATAAAATGTTTGTTTGTTTGTTTTTTTCTCTACCTCTATGTAATTTCAAACAACTCAATAACACGCATTTCCTATGGAAATTTTTTTTAGATTGATTTAAATCAATGAAATGTATTATTGAGATATCTAGAAAAAAAATAATTGTTATTTTAGAATCGAGAACAAGTTTTTAACGAATAAACAATAAAGTGCAATTTTAACTTAATACGGAACGAAATGTGTTAATGTTAGTTTTTTTTTACACACTTGTTACCGAAAAATATTCGTATAAATTAGTATTTCAAAATATATGCATTTGGTAAAAACGCTTGGAATCTCAAAGTAATTTCCTATTTCGAATAAATCAAACGTATACTATTATTGTCATTTATTTTTATTTTATTGTGTAAAAAATCATTTTTGCGAAAAAAAGCTAAATTTATGCTTGAAAGAACTTAAACGAAAACATTTTTTTATGTAAAATTAAAATATACATGAAGTAGAAAATGGTTGAAAGGATTTACAGTTGTAATTTTAGAAGAATGTAAAATGTAAGATTTATCATTTTTTAATTTTTTTTTTTTTTTTTTTTTTTTTACTTAAAATGCGTCATTTTGAATATTAAAAAATAAGCTCTTCTGGTTAAGCGTCATTCATCATTTTAATGATTAGGAAATAATCTTCGATTTCTATAAAAAATAAACTTGTATTTTCTAAAAATATCTTATCACAGTTATTTTTGTTTACACGTTTTTCTTCTGTTTAGGTGTTGTTTCTCATATTATTTCCTTTCAATTATATTTTAAATTCAAAATGTGACATTTTGCGCGCGTCGTATGTTCCGAATATCGAAAAAAGCTCACTAAATAATGTATATATATGTGTGTGTGTGTATATATATATATATACATTAATTTTTTTTATAAAAGGGTTTATATGTAACGTAATTGTTTCTTTAGAGGGGGGGGGGGGTCGTTTCTATGTATCATTTTGAAATCTAATTAAATAGTGGTTTGGTTTATCATGGCCGTTTATCATTTTGTTTAATTTTTAAATAAATCCATGATCTTCGTTTCTTAGTTTAGCACATGATACTAAGGTTGTTACTTTATATATTACAGTTTTCCGCATTCCAGTAGTAAAACCCTGTATTTTTAAAAGGTGTTTCTTATTTATGTATGATAATTACTAAGAAAAACGCATGACATTCTGAATTTTAAGAAGGAAATCATTCCTCTAATTTTTGAATTATCTAGACAGCATGAGGAAATAGTGGCATGTAGGCATAAACTGTTTTATCGCATTTACTGGAGAAAACAAATGTACCCCAGTCTGCATATGGAAAACTACATATTTTACAATAAAATTAAATCGGCATTTACACGTAAAATTAAATATGCTAATTGTTTTGGAAATGCCGTATTTTTTTATTTTTAAAGTAATTTTTATCATTTTAATTTTTTTTTTTCCTAAACCTTGCATGAGGTTTGGGATAATTTAAAAACAGCTGTCATGAGATGTTGGCTAAAAAAGCAAAAACTTGACAAAGGTAAATGATAAATTTACATATGCTCAGTTGTTACTCTTGTTAGATATTATAAAAGTTTTATTTTTTGCACTACATTATATTTAAATATATGGATATTATTATTTATAATATTATTTGAATTTTAAATAATTTGATATTTGAATTTTGAATTTTGAATTAAAATTTGAAAATAAAGTTCCAGTAATCATACATGGTTTCTTAATCATATTTTTTAGTATTTTCACATTTTCTAGTATTCGTATATTTTGCATATTTTGTACGTAAAAAAAAATGTTTTTCATGAATTATATATGTCAGAATATATTTTTCTTATAGTATTTGCGTCATAGATTTATATCTTTACACAATTCGATTTTATAAAAAATTATGAAATTTAGTGTTTTAGAAACTTTAATGAAAATAGTACAAATATAATGACCAGATATCTTTTTAACGACAAATTTATGACTTTATCTACTGACGGTACTTATAAGTACCTTTAAAATAACTTGTTATAAAATCTATTTAATACATCAAATAGTTGTAATACAATTTAGAATGAGTTATAGATACATTACTTTACCTTGTTCCAAAAGCACTGTTGATTACACCAAACAAAAATATTTTTAAATTTACGATTTTCTTTGCCTTTACACCTTTTCAGATCTCTAGGTCGTGGTGGAGGGGAGTTGGAGTTTTTCACTTATTCTCATATTTATATATTTCTATTGTAAGAACATTATATTTGTACAAAACAAATAGGTGTTGCTATCCAACGTACAATTTATTCAAAAGTTTAACATAAAACTCTACGTTTCGGTTTAATCTTTAAAACCTTCATCAGGAGAAAAATTTTCTAAAATATAAATCGACAACAAACTCTTTACATGCTACATTTTGAAATCAATTCAAAATACAAAACTTTCTAACGGAAACCTCTTACTCCCCAAAAAACAGTTCAGTGGCGCCATCTTTTAACCAAAGATGCAAACGAAGAAAGAAATGCTGAAAAAAGTGGAATTTTCATTGACTTTTCAAAATTGAAAGCCATATTTCTGGGATGTGAAAGGAAACATTATCATTACACACTTCATGGTTTCTTAGACGAATTTCTAAAGATTCACGAATAATAGCATTGCGCGGAATAACTTGCTTGGAAATAACTTTAGCATGGTCAAAGTCTATAAATGAAATGAGTCCTTTATGGTAGCTTCTTGAGAGTGCAGTAGAAAATTTTGAAACTTCAAATCGTTTTTATGTTCTTACAATCTTTCGAAAAAACGACGTTTAGTCATACCAATATAGGAAGAGGTGGTCCCATCTGTAAATTTAAAGGGAATTTCATACACCCCAGAAAAAGATGAAAAAGGAATTGGATCTATTTTTTTTACACATAAGATTAAACAATGTCATAGAATTAGACGCAACAAGTTGAATGTTGAATTTCATGAAAGACTTTCTGGGGTGTATGAAATTCCCTTTAAATTTACAGATGGGACCACCTCTTCCTATATTGGTATGACTAAACGTCGTTTTTTCGAAAGATTGCAAGAACATAAAAACGATTTGAAGTTTCATAAATTTTCTACTGCACTCTCAAGAAGCTACCATAAAGGACTCATTTCATTTATAGACTTTGACCATGCTAAAGTTATTTCCAAGCAAGTTATTCCGCGCAATGCTATTATTCGTGAATCTTTAGAAATTCGTCTAAGAAACCATGAAATGTGTAATGATAATGTTTCCTTTCACATCCCAGAAATATGGCTTTCAATTTTGAAAAGTCAATGAAAATTCCACTTTTTTCAGCATTTCTTTCTTCGTTTGCATCTTTGGTTAAAAGATGGCGCCACTGAACTGTTTTTTGGGGAGTAAGAGGTTTCCGTTAGAAAGTTTTGTATTTTGAATTGATTTCAAAATGTAGCATGTAAAGAGTTTGTTGTCGATTTATATTTTAGAAAATTTTTCTCCTGATGAAGGTTTTAAAGATTAAATCGAAACGTAGAGTTTTATGTTAAACTTGTGAATAAATTGTACGTTGGATAGCAACACCTATTTGTTTTGTATCGATATTACAACGTAAAGTCCTTTATTATTATTATTATATTTGTATATTTCCTAATTTTACAAAATATAAGAAATTATTTAAAATGAAAGATTTCAGTGGGGTAAGAAATATTGCACAAAAACCCTTTAAATTCAAATTTAACTAATCCTTCTCAATCCTTCAATCCTTCTAAAATTTATTAAATGATTATATAAATCTTCTAATGTTGCTTAAACAATTCACAAAAAATGCTTTCGAAGGTAAACTTTTAACGAATTCATAATTCTGTACATAAAGGGTTAACTGAAGTCAATATTGTTAGGCTCTTATTGTTTCTGTTATGCAATCCCTTTTCTGTTATTATTGCATTATTAATGTTTTCATATATTTTTATGTGTTAGGACGTTATTATTATTATTTAAAGATTTTTCTGTATAAAGCTGCATCAGGTTGTGCCAAAAGACATAATTTCTAAACTAGGATATCCATCATAAAAAAAATAAAAAAATTAAATTTCATCTCTTAAATTTAAGCCCTAAATTCAAACATTAAATTGTTATTTTTCAGCAGCAAAATTCAGCATTTAAAGCTTAGTAGCTTTAACTGCAATTTTTACTATAACATTAACTCTTGTCTGACGCCTTAAGAAAATACAAAATATTTCTTAATTTTGTAATCTGAGTTTTCCGTGTCAGTCTCTTCAGTCTTGCACGGAAACACAAACCTCGCAGAACTCATCTTAGATGGCATGGGGATATAAAAGGTATTAAAATATTAAATACCTATTTTGAATCTAAAATGTAATTTATTTTCCATTTAAATATGTCCTAACACTTAATATTTAAACCTAAAGCTGTCTTTTCAAGTTGTTTTCCTGTCCCCAAATAAGATTGCATTCAAATATGAACTTTTAACTGTCTCTAAGTTTAAAAGTTTAAATCTAATTATAATTCTCAGTCGTTCGTTATTACTGTATGTTACTTTAATTGTAGATTTTAAAATACACTGGTTATCAAAAATTAAGGAAAAGTCACAAAATGCTAATTTTCAAATACGCGAACACTCAAAAGCAAATAATATAATTCGCGTAATTACTATCTCTACAACACAACTAGTCCATATAACATCTCATTCATGTCACCCATGGTCACAAGTGTCACAGTCACTACGGTGAAAGCAAAAAAATAGAAAATTTCATACATCTCATTATGAGTCTCAAATGATCACTATATGTGACACCACTGAGACGTCACTGTGACTGCTGCTTTGTGGCGAGTCACCATGTGACTTTACAATGTAGTTACATTGTGACTCTCATGTGACTTTCATTTGTAGACTCAATTTCAAAGTCATCGTGAACGCTGCATTGTGATAAGTTACCAAATAATGTCATATTAAAGACACATGATGACTTTCAGGTGACAGAGAGACTACTCTAAAGTCACCACTGTGCTCTTTTGGGAAAAGTCTCCATGTGACTATAATATGATATTATTTGGTGACTTATCATAATGAAACGTTCATGATGACTGTGAAATTGAGTCTCAAAATGACAGTCACATGAGAGGTACAATTTAACTACATTATAAAGTCACCTGGTGACTTGTCACAAAGCAGCAGTCATGTTGACTTCTCAGTGGAGTCACATATAGTGATCATTTGAGACTCATAATGAGATGGATGGAATTTCCTATTTTTTTTGCTTCACCGTAGTGACTGTGATACTTGTGACCATGTGTGACGTGAATGAGATGTTATATGGGCTAGCTGTGTGGTAGAGATAGTAATTACTCGAATTATATTATTTCCTTTTGAGTGTTCCCGTATTTGAAAATTGGCATTTTGTGACTTTTCCTTAATTTTTGATAACCAGTGTATATTGTATACATTGATTAGCCGTTCTTATTTTTATTTATTTATTTGTTATTGTTCCTTTCATGTAATTCCTGTGTTATTATTATTGTACTGTTATAATTTTCAGATATTTCCTATGTTTTATGCTGTTGTTATGATTATTTTTAAAGTTTTTTCTATAAGTGTAAAAAACTACCTTAAATTTGATGCATGATTTGTTGTAGATATCTAAATACTATGGTATTATTCCAATGTAACTGGGACTTTTTTATGGACACCCTGTAAAACGGATTTTTTTTTTAATTATGCCTTGTCTTTTATATTCGTTATATTAATATTTTAATCTGTTTTGCTAATCTTTATTTAATATTTTTCTGCATTTTATGCTACATTTTTCTTATTTTGCAATCCTTATGTGGATCTATAAATAAATGAAATAAAGAAAGAAAGAAAATATTTTATACTAGCAAACCCCGCGGCTTTCCTCGCGTAATATTTGAAATATGCCAAGTGATATTTATATGTCTAATTTTTACTAAAAGGTACTAACTAATTTTTTATTTTATTAAAAGGTAATATTTTATTTTATTAAAAGGTACTTATTACTTTTAGGAATAATTAAAAAAATTACTATTTAAAACACAGTTTGATTAAACATCATTGTTACACTGCATAAGGCAGAAATGAGACCTAAATTAATAAAACGAAATAAAACTAAATAAATAATAATTTAGAAAATATTTTGAAACTTTTGTGCTCAATTAATACGCTCATTTCAGTATTCATTTGAAGTTTTGAATGTTTTAGAAACCATCTTCTTACATCTTAAAATTAACCATCATGTCAAATTCCAAGTCCTACCACCTCTCTGAACATAAAGGGCTGTGTTGAAATAGGAACTGTCACCATTAATTTGCCATCATTAATTTTGAAATTGGTTTGTTATTACCTACTATTCCACAGAAACGTAATTTAGAAAGCTTTTAAAGGCCTTTTTTAGAGCGTTTATTGTTCCTATGAACCCCAGGTGGTAGAATCATCGGCATAAAATATAGCCTGTGTAGGATCAGAGACTGGTATTATTGATTCGCAACTATTACTTTTATATTTGGTTTATATTCCCTGAAATTGCGTAGAAATCGTAATTTAGGACTTTTTTAGAATGCTTTTCGCACCTCCCCTTCACATCGCCACTTTTTAATTCGAATTTATTTCCGACAATCCTTCGAGGGCATTTATATTTTATAAGTAACTACTATGCCTTATTTAAATTTTCTAGCCTTTTCAGTATCACAGAAATCGCAATTTAGAAATTTTTTTGCTACTGCAACCCTCTGGTGGTAGTGGCACAGACATAAAATATAGCTTATGTTTGAGCAGGTTCTATCACCAACAATTTATCATCTATATTTTTTTAATCGGTTTGGTATTTGATAAGATTACATAAAAATTGTAATTTATAACGCTTTTCGCTCACTTTATCTTTTTAAATATAAAATTTTCTTTCGACAGTTCTTAGAAAGCAGTTGCATCTTGTAAGTAAATACCATGCCATACTTCAAAGTTTTAGACCCTTCAGTTATGCAAAAAACGCAAATTAGAACATGTTTTGCTTTTGCAACCCTTAGATGGTAGTGACAGCATCATAAAATATAACATATGTTATAGCAGGGACTGTCACCATTGATTTGAAACCATTATTTTTAAAATAGCTTTGGAATTTCCTGAGATTGAGTACAAATCGCAATTTAGAACGTTTTTAAAACACTTTTCGTGAATTTTCACCCCTTTTTAAATTTCCAATTTTTTCGAAACTGTTCTTAAAGATCATTTATATGTAATAAATATGTACCTTGCCTCATTTTAAGTTGCTAGCTCCTACCGATCACAAATATCGAAATTTGGAACGCCTTTTTGCTCCTGCAACGTCTAGGTGATAGTGATACCGACTTAAAATAGCGTCTATGTTAGAGCAGAGGCTGTCAGCATCAATTTCTTACAATTACTTTTGAAATCAGTTTGATTCTTCCTGAGATATTGGTGACAAATCGGCATTTAGAACGTTTTTAGAACGCTTTTCGCTCATTTTGCTCCTGCATCTCCTCTGGGGTAGTGGAAACAGATATAAAATATAGCCTATCTTGGAGCAAGATCTGTCACCATCATTTTTACGCCATTATATTTGAAATCGGTTCAGTATTTCCTGAGATTGCACAGAAATCGCTATTTAAAACGTTTTTTACAATGTTTTTTGTGCATTTTGACCCCCCTTTTAAATTTCGATTTTTTTAGGAAATGTCCTTAGAGATCATGGATATCTTATAACTAACTACCATTCTAAATTTCACTATTCAAGGCCCTTCCGTCACGTAAAAACCGCAATTTAGAACGTTTTTATCCTGCACCCCTTTTGGGGTAGTGGCACCGACATAAAACATAGCCTATGTTGGAACAAGGGTTTTCACCATCATTTTGACGCCATTATTTTTTAAATCGGTTTAGTATTTCCTGAGATTGTGTAGAAATCACCATTTAGAACGTTTTTTAGAACGCTTTTCGCGCATTTTCACCCCTTTTAAATTTCTAATTGTTTAAGAACTGTTCTTAGACATCATTTATATCTTATAAGTAACTAATATTCCAAATTTCATATTTCTAGGCCCTTCAGAAACGCAAAAATCGCATTTTTAGAAAGTTTTTTGCTCCTGCACCCCCTTTGGGGTAGTGGCACCGACATAAAATATAGCCTATGTTCTAAGTTGGACTAACACCATCATGTTGATACCATTACTTTTGAAATCGGTTTGGTATTTCCTGAGATTATGTAGAAACTACCATTTAGAACGTTTTTTAGAACGCTTTTTGTGCATTTTCACCCCTTTTAAATTTCGAAATGTTTAAGAACTGTTCTTAGACATCATTTATATCTTATAAGTAACTAATATTCCAAATTTCATATTTCTAGGCCCTTCACTAACGCAAAAATCGTATTTTTACAAGGTTTTTTGCTCCTGCACCCCCTTTGGGGTAGTGGCACCGACATAAAATATAGCCTATGTTCTAAGTTGGACTAACACCATCATTTTGATACCATTACTTTTGAAATCGGTTTGGTATTTCCTCAGATTATGTAGAAACTACCATTTAGAACGTTTTTCAGAACGCTTTTTGTGCATTTTCACCCCTTTTAAATTTCGAATTGTTCAAGAACTGTTCTTAGACATCATTTATATCTTATAAGTAACTAATATTCTAAATTTCATATTTCTAGGCCCTTCCGTAAAGCAAAAATCGGATTTTTAGAACGTTTTTTGCTCCTACACCCCCTTTGGGGTAGTGGCACCGACATAAGATATAGCCTATGTTCTAATTTGGACTAACACCATAATTTTGATACCATTACTTTTGGAATCGGTTCGGTAGTTCCTGAGCTTACCTCGGACAAATAAACAATTTTTTCCTCTTTATAATAGGAGTATATTTTAACTAGCAAAAGCCATGCCTTGTTTGGATTCGCGAGGCATTATTTAATAAGATAAATATTTGAAAGTACAAATATTTTTTTACATTATTTTTCCATCTTTATTAAGAAAAAACGTTATTTTATGTTTTGGTGCTTTATAGGTGCGTTCGTAATTACATAAATACGTAGCACCTATAGTCGTCGTTCAGTCCGTCTGTCCGTCTGTCCGTCCGTCCGTCCGCATATAACAGAGCAAAAACTACCCAACCGAATGGTCTGATATTTTAAATATATGATTGTTGCAAAATTTTGTCGAGCCATTTCAAATTTTATGAAAATCGGATGCATAGTTTAATTACAGGGACATTCAAAATTTTTCTTTACATTACGGCCAATGGGAAAAAATTATTGCAAGTGCATTTTAATGATGTTACAGCCTTCCAAATGGTGTGAAATTTTAAGTATATAATTGTTGCAAAATTTTGTCAAGCCATTTCAGATTTTATGAAAATTGGATGTATAGTTTAATTACAGGGACAGTCAAAAGTTTTCCGTTACATTACGGGCAATGTGAAAAAAAATATTGAAAGTGTATTTTAATGATGTTACAGAGTCAGTACAATATGGGGTGCAAAAAATATTTATAAAACTAGTTATAGTACGAACGCACCTCATTTGCCAATTTTGACGAGCAATTTCCTACTTGTTAATTTTAGAAATTTAAATTCAGTCAACCACGGAATTTTTCATTTATGATAAAATGAATTTAACAATTCATTTTATTTGTTTGCAATTATTTTGTTGCCACTTTACAAAAAAAAAAAATCATAATATAATTCTTTTAAAATGCGCAAGTATCGTCTGCGTAAATGATTTCAAATGATAAGAATAAATTGTGTATTTGAAATCGTAACACTGAAAAATAATTTTATAATTGAATGTAAATAATTGAATTTTCAAAAATTTTAATTTTTAAAAAATATGCTATAATTTTCATTAAAAAGGTATTATAAAAAATTTCATAAAAGAAATCAAGAAATTATTAATAAATAATGATTCTATATATAATTACTAACTCCATGACTTATTTTTCCTTCTGAAAACTTAACTGTTTCATTTTTTATTTGCAAAAATTCGTCTGTAATGGAAAAACATGTAAAATAAATAAATTAAAATAATAAATTTTTCAAGGTTATTCTGTAAAAAAAAATAATAGTGTGCAAATCTACAGATAATACTTTATTTTTATGTTTAATTTAAAGTCAAAATATTGAATAGTTTTTTTTTTTTTTTTTTTTTTTTTTTTTTCCCTGTAAAGTGTTCGATAAAATGTAATTCGCTTCGCTCATCCCGAATTACTGAAAATTTACCAAAATTCGAAACACGAGTAAAAATAGGTTTATCGATACGCCTCCAAGTCTAGTATAATGAGACAAGTCATTTGATTCAAAAATTCTGATAATTTTCTTTCTATCATTAAGGCTTTTTGATTGTCAGTATTAAAACCGTTCTGCGTTTGTATAATGTTTGATAAGGTGATTTGGGTTACTATAATAAAGTTTGATGAAGAAATTTGGGACGCTTTGGTAATTATTTTGAATATTATCATTAGTATAATGTGAATAAGATGAAAGAGCCATTTGAAATTAAATAAACTTTATATTTTGGAAGAGCAAATATCTGATAATTTTTTTACATATAATGCTTACCTCGCAATGAATTTAAAAAAATAAAATCACTTATTTGTCAGTAAAAAATGAAAACGGAAAAAATAATAGAATGAAATAAATAGTTTAAGGACAGGAAATTATAATTTAATGCTTTAAAGGGATTTTTTTCATCCAGAATTAACAGACATTCATTCATTATTCTCTTGTATAAATATATATTGATGTACTTATCAGTAACAATGGGAAAAAATAAATGTTTTAAGCATAAGAAAAAATAATATAATGCATTTAAAGATAACTTATATATATTTATAAGAATGTATGCATAATCTTAAAATAAGTTCATGTACGTTAAACGAAAATATTTTAAACAATACTTAACGTTAATATTTACAGTGGCTTCATGCTCAAATAAACGGTCAAGTGCGAGTATTACTCGCGCACACAGGGTTCCGTAGAATAAATATATGAATTTGTAATTGTATTATTTAAAAAAAAAAAATCGTTGCTAAAAGAATTCTAAGACTTTGTAAAAAATTATACAACTTAGGGTTGGGTATAACTGTATATACTAGAAAAATGTAAATGGATATAGCATGAAAGTTCAAAGAGATATGGAACCTAAATAATATCAATTATAGCTATTCTGTATAACTCACCTTTTGATATTATACTACAGTGAAACCCCAATTTTACGCCCACCGAATCTATGTTTTTTCTTGCATTATAAGTTTTTTTCATCATATCCGAGTTTTTCCGTATAATTGTAATGTTAACTTAACCCGAAACGCAAGTTTTTTATTTATGGAATTTCCCGCATTTTACGTTTTCTCTGAAAAGTAAAAAAATGTTCTAAAATAAGCAATATTTTCCTTTTGTGCTTTTTTAAAACTAATCCACGTTGTTGAAAGTTTCTATGAAAACAGAAAAGCATTCTACAGACTCCTATCTTCTGAAACTGGTCCTCCCTCCTTTATTGAACACCTGCTGTCGTGGACTGTTCCCTTCACTGACACTTCCTTCTCTCCCCCGGCAAGCTGGCGCGGGAGAAAAGTACATAAACAACGCACTTTATTGGTGTAGGAATGAGATGGGCAGGGAAAGAAACACTCCAGTTACCAATCAGATAGGGTGGCTCATTTCTTTCGTCGGGGAGGGAAAGGCGTCCTTACCCTTCTTCATGTTTTCAGATTCACCTGCTGTTTTGCACGCGGTGGTCGCATTTCTAAACTTTGTGTGCCAAAATGACGAGTAAAAAACTCGAAAACTTTTCTGTTGCTGAGAAAGCTGAAATTGTTAAGCAATTTGATGAATTTCTCGCAACAAAGGCAGCTTTTGCTCAATCGCAAGGAATTCCCGTGAGAACCCTGCAATCTATACTACATAAAAAAGAATGCATTGAATAAAACATTGCGAAAGTGGAAGAAAAAATGACAAAAAACGAAGAACAGTGATAAAATCGCCGTACAACAAGCTGGAAGGTATCTTATTAAAGTATTTTAAAGAAGCTCGTGCCGCGAATGTACCTATAAATGGCATGATACTACGAGAAAAAGCTCTAGAAATCGACGATAGACTTGTGGTTTGAAAGTCTTCACAGCTTCAAATGACTGGATTGACCGGATAACAAAAAGACATAATCTTGTGTATAGGGGAAAATCATCAAGTGTAAATGAAGCTACTTTAGAAGATTGGAAGAAAAATCTACCAAATCTGACCAAAGGATACAAGCCAAAGGAATGCGGAAGAAACCGAACTTTTCTTTAACATCCTACCGGATAAAAGTTACGTTGCTAAAGGAGACTCCTGCAATGGAGGGAAGATGGCTAAATTACTTCTTATGTTTTTACTGTGCAGTAATACTGATGGAAGTGAGAAGCTGATGCCTCTTGTTGTTGGAAAGTCGCGCAACCCACGATGCTTCAAAAATTTGAGAACTTATCCGACAAAGTACGAAGCAAACAAAAATGCGTGGATAACCAAACCCCTTTTCGATGACTTTTTGCTCAAACTAAACAAAAAATGGAATTTGTTCATTGATCAATGCAGTGCACATCCGGTTTTGCAGCTGTCTAATCTGAATGTCGAATTTTTTTCGGCAAATTGCACAAGTAAATTGCAGTCTTGTGATCTCGGCATTATTCGAAAATTCAAAGTTTTTTATAGAAAGCAACTTGTCCGAAAACTATATCTGAAATGGAAAACGGAAATCTAAATGACGCCTGCAAATTAACATTAAGTGTTCTATACGCTATGCATTTTATTTCTGCGTAGTGGAGAAACGTTACCCAACAGTGCATTTCACATTGTTTTGAATAAAGCGGATTCGTAGCATCTATTGAACCGAGAGCACGTGAAGAATCAGCTCCGGTAGACTAGAAGAATGGCAACGAAACAGTTATCTATGTCTTTGACGATTATATCCCGGAAAACGAAGCAACATACGAAGCTGAAAGAGCTACAGCTCCATCCGAAGCCGACGTTATGGAATTTTCGCCCACCGATGAAGATGAAGAAGAAGAAACAGAAGCACAGCCCGTTTCTCCTTTCAATATTGCATTGAAGAGCTTACAAAAAGTGAAAGACTATTTACTTTCTCATAAAGACCAGGAAAAAAACTTGCATAGTATTTCAATCCTGGCAGATGCTGCATTCACTTTGAATTCAATGACTAAAAAACAATCCATTATTACGGACTATTTTCAACCTAAACGCCAAAATTGGCGACTAAATGTGTTAATATGATCTTAAAATGATATGTATAATAACGTTATTTTCGTAAAATATAAATTGTAATACCTTTTGAAAGAGTCACCTTTACTACGTTTATTTTTTTTATTCTAAGATTTTTTGCTTTCTATGTATTTCCCGTATTTTAACGTTTTTCCCGTATTTTACGTTTTCTTTAACTAAGTCCCTTGAGAAACGAAAAATCGGTGTTTCAATTTAATATGTTTATGACGAACTTATTCGGCACTGACTAGAAATGCAATGCATATTTAAACTTCATTTGACATTGCATAAAACTAAATTCAGCGTAGTAATAACCTTTTTATCTACAGTGAAGTTAAAACAAAACCTGTGTTCAAAGTTTAAATTTGGTATTCTGCTAAGCGAGCTTCCAAAGGAGCTCGCAAATTTGCAACGCCGCCTTGGTCCGCGCCGCGTTTTTCCAGATAGGATTTTAATTAACTTTTAAAGTCACTAGCATAGTGTGAGATCCACTCAATGCAAACTAGTCGCGAATGTTATCAAGAATGATGAACAATATGCATATGTGAAATTTTATATAAAACAAATAACTTTTCTTTTTGTTTTAGGTATCCCATAGATCTGTTACGCATGAAGATATTGAGAAATGCACTTTTACATCGACGAGAAATTGTCTGGACATAGTTAATAAAACATAATATTTGAGGACGTTTTTATGGTTTACCGTTGTATCCAAAACCAGGAGTGTTGAAGACGGAACAGACAATCTGAGCCAATCACGGTGAACGGACGTCCATCTAGCAGTAAAGAAGCGTGGAGGCCGCGAGCGCGAATCATAGTGTTTATATACATGTATATATACATACATACATACATATATATATATATATATATATATATATAATATATATATATATATATATATATATATATATATATATATATATATATATATAACAATTATATAATACAAATCATATATATGTACAAGGTGCGTCTAAAAAGTTCTGTGAATGGAAGCATAAAACAAATAAAACAAAACATGGAAACAAAATACCTTTAATGAGCCTCGAAGTAACATCCGTTGTCCAAAACAGACTTATGACATCATTGATGAAGCTGCTGGGATGAGTCCGCCAAGGACTCTTTTAGGATCGACCAAAGCACAGGTGCTGCACGTCGTTGTATAGACGTCCTAGCTGATTCCTAATTCCTCCGATATTCATCGTAAGGACAGTCGGTGATATTTTAACGGCATTTGTCACACCCGCTCGATGCTGTCTGTCGTCACACTTGTTGAGGGTCAACCTGAAGGTGGTTCGTCATCCACGATTTCCTTTCCCTCCCAAAAACGTTTAAACCACTCGTACACACATTTTCGCTCACGGAATATGCTCCTTACACCTGTACCACCATTCCACGCGTTTATGTGGAGGTTTTCCTGACTTGTAGGAAAACTTTATGCTTTTCATTTGCTCCATTTCAATATGACCCGAGTTTTCAAACATACACTGTTCGACTGCCCATATCAGAGTATTCTGCTTCGGTTTCTTGCGCTTCTTGCTAAGTGCCGTCTCTCCATTCGTCTCTACCTGCGTATGCGCATGGACACATTTTTAACAGGCGTTGTTTATGAGATAACCTTCCATTCACCGAACTTTTTAGATACCCCTTGTATATCAGACAGATCTTATACAATAGCAAAACATCGCGATATAAATTCTTCTACTTGCAGCTAGCAGATGAGATGACTAGGTTCTGTACACACTTGGGCTAAAATGGATAGACGAGAATTAGTTCTTTTACTGAAATTAAATGAAATCACCATCTCGTGGAGAACAAGTAATTGAGCATAGGAACATTTATCCGCATGAGAAAATGTTTATTAAAAATTCATATTTTAGGGTACAGATTTTGAATATTGAAAAACAGATTAAAGTGAAAGTACTACAATGCTAATTTTTATAATATAAGTTCAGTATAAAAACATTTTTTAGGCACAAAAAAATGGAAGAGTCCTTTTCTCATTCATGAAATCTTCTAAGGCAATTAATTACAAGAAAACAATGCATCCTATCAGATTTCAGCATTTAAAGATTTTTTGTTAAAAGGAAATCTAAAAAAAAAAGTAAAACCTAAGTTAATGCATAACACCTCTAGTAATTTTCATGATTTTGAAAGTAAATTGCGGTAGGAGCAATACGAGTAAAAATTTATGAACACAACGTGATCTATACTATAAAAATTTTAGTAGCAAAATAGATATTATTAATAATTATTTAATAAAATTATTATAAATAATTGTAGATTATCTTTTATAAATGAGATAATTTATTCAGAATGTTGTAAATGTCTTTATGCTTTACATATTTTAAAGGATAAAACAGGGCTTTATTAAGGTTTTGTCTCACTGTGGCATTTTTATAAAAACGGAAATTATATCTAATTAGAGGGCATTTACCATATTTGAAATGTAGAGTTGTTCCTGAGCTTTTTTGCCATATTTGGGGTTCATAAAGAACGTTTTCCTATTTTATTTAAAAATGAAAGAAAAGTTCCGTGTCTAAGGTTTATTTTATTTATTTTTTTTTTTAATAATATTCTCAACAAGTTTACGTAGAACTTCAAAAGTATTTCTGTCTTTTAATGAATATGACAAATTTTTGTTGCCACTCTAAGACCATTTTTCGTCTAAGAAATAATTTGATTATTTTTAATACAATGACAGAGATTCCTTTTCGTTTTATTTATATTTTATGACAGCATCCTTTGCCAATACATCTGGTTGTTCATTACCCTCTGTTCTAGAATGCGGTTTGATCCATCTAATTGTTACTTGTTTCCTAGAAATTGGCAATAATATAGTAGATATTAATTAAATAATTTCATTGAAACGCAATTTTGATGGCTTTAACCCTCTCTCTGCGGAACCCGATATTTCCTGGGGGATGTATTTTTCCGTCTAATTAACCCTTCTCGATTATTGCCACCAGTTTTTTTTATTGTAAATTTTGTCTTATTTAAACGGAGCATTCTCCCGATTAATTTACACAAATTTATTTTTTGAAAAACCGGTGACAAAAGAATAAAATTCCATAAATTCACAATTCTTTAAGCTATTTTGATAAGACAATTACGCAGCGAGAGGGTTAAGGCTGTGAACGGCTATTCGTTGAGGCATTTTTGTATTGTGAAGATGCAAATCAAATTAATGTGTTTAAGATGACAAAAAATTCTGCTTGGAATAAGGAGTTCTCGTTATATAGTCTGATTGCAATATTGTAAATATATGTATACTGATAGTTCCGATTAAACTCTGATACAGTTTCTTTTTCAAACAGGGAGCCACTTGCATAGATTTGTAAGTCCAAGTTATTTAACGTCGTTATGTGTATTTCATCCAGTATGTATAATTTTTTTTCAAATCCATTGTATTTTGGAAGTTTTATCCTTTAGCCTTACGTTGGTTAATTCCTATATTTGGCCTTTATCGTTCAAAATTATTCGTCCATCTATTACATGGTAGCTGTTATTGTAATTAATTGAGGTAATATCTATTGTAAGAATTCCAGATAGAACGCTTAATGCGTCAGTGCATATACTAAGATACACTTTTATTATGCTTAATAGAGCGCTTCTGTGGATTGAATTCAATCTCTGTGTACTGTGGCAATTTAAATCGGGAAACCAAAATTCATATGCATAAGTGATCTGTTTAAAATGTACTGTTTTATACTTTTTTTTTTTACAATATCTTGTTTGATCCATGATTTTAAATCTTTTGAAACCAAGTATCCAATTTCATGTTTTAGATTTCACATAAGTTAAGAAATCTAGCCATTTAATTATGCAAACTAATACAAAGCATAAATAAGTTAAGTTCTGCGTATTATATGTTCTAATGTTTTGTAATTTGAAAATATGTTTCCTGCAAGTCAGAAGATATCTACCAAAATAACATTGCTTTCGTTTTTAGATTTGAGATTTGTACATTTTTGAATTGAATAAAAAAGAAAAGTTTGAGATTATTGAGATTGGTCTTTCTTCAGGTTTTTTTTCTGGTACTCCCTGTTGTTCTAATGACAAAATTATTAGCGTAAGTTTAGGCATTACTCGATGTGATATTGTTTAATTATGCAAACCGCAAACAACCAGAGATTAAGCCCCGGTTTCCATTCGATGTTGCCGCTTATTCCAACGAGGTTCTAACCGGTGTTAAGTATATTCATCCACATGTCGGCAATTAACTGTTACTCGTAAATTTAAGAACGCACGAGGTTTCAAGCATAAGAAAATAAGTAAAACGGTTAATTTAAATATAAGAAGGCACTGTAAAAAAATCAAATATTCTTAATGTAAATAAATGTAACATTACCACGATCGTAAACATACAATAACCTCTTCCATATTGAATAAGCTTCCGAAAAGCTTTCTTTAACATTAGAAATCAAAGAATGTAACATATTTTCTCGATTTAAAGAAGAATTTGTAAAGATAATGTATATGTTGGTGGCACTGATTGCTCAGGAAACTTCCAGATTAGTTTTTATACTGTACTAATGCGTTTTTCAAACTTAATTAAGGGTTTTTCGGATACTAACCATTCTCTATTAAACATTTACATGTCAACAAACATGTTTTAGAGACAAACATGATAAATAAACTTATTTAACAGTAAACTTAAAATAAACATTATTTTCTTACTCATACATATAAATTCAGTTATGCAGCTGAAAATGTTTAATTGGGAATGTATAACATCCGAAAAATTCGTAATTCGGTCTGAGAGAACGAATTAATACACTATAAAAAATACTCAGAAATATGTTCGAATAATCAGTGGCAGAAAATTATAAAATTTGTTTTTATAAATGCTTTTTTAAAATCTGATTATTGGTGTTATTAAAAATAAAGATTGCTTTTTGGAATCGTGGAAACTAGCAAGGGGTAATGCCATTTTTCCTTTTGGGGTTTTATTAAACTTACGTAGATATTTAAAAAAAACTTTAAGTAGCTTGTACGGTGTGCGGCGGATGTGCTTCCTATATATGTTATCCCCGACCGAATGACTAATGTCCCACAAGACCATTCAGGTGTTTGATTTAAAAAATCAAAGGTACCTCTCAATTTACTAAGTTCAAAGTTTGTTTTTTACTGTTTTATGTCAATTTTATAACATGATAGATGGCGAGTCAAAACACAAAATGATCAAGCAGATAATGCTGAATAATGTGCTACAAGAACTTCACGCTATGAAGTACTTCTTAACACTTCCCTCCGAGTGTCTTGAGGGCTTTCCTGCATTTTCATAAAAATGCTTATAAAAATAATCTTAATGTAAATTTTCTTTCCCTGTTTGTTTCTAAAATGCATTTCATACCCATTTATTTGATATTACATTTTAAAATACAATTATGTTTAAAGTAGTTTTTTCTACAACAAATTTAATTTGTTTTTGGGAAACGGAAAAATACGTCCAAACCGCTCAGAGGGTTAAAAAATTTTATGTTCATACTTATATAGAGAAAAGATTATATGTAAGAACTGATAAAGGTCACATTTTCTGCTTCTCCGTTTTCAGTTGACAGAGAGTCGCTGTTCCACTGCACGCGGGAAGAAAATATAATGAAGATGACACCAGTAAAAAACACATTTCTCAAAATTAATAAATTATTTCACAGCGGATTTCAACATCCTCTCAACCGTTGTTCATCAAACTGTCTGACTCTCAAAACAGATCGAGAGAAAAAAACAAAACAAAAAACAATCACATTATCGCCTGCCGGCGCCGCTAGCAAGCGGAGGCGAATACACTCCCCACCTTGAAACCCAAAGGTTTCAATTAAAACACGTACTATTTTACTACATTTTCACATTAAATATACAATAGATACAACACTGTAAAAAAAAATCTGTAGTTCTACAGATGTAAAGTTACATGCTTACTAAACTTTCACCTGTAACTGTACGAAAAAAGCTGCAAATCTACAAAACTAGTTTTTGTAAAGCTACAAAAATCTGTAGCTTTACAAATGAATCTGCTAAAATTTCAGTAATCTTACTAAACTTTTATTTGTAACCCTGGCTGCAGTTACATGAAAAGTTCTCGGAATCCCAGTTTCCAAAAAAATTCTTAGTAACCTTACAGATTTTTTGATTTTCGGCGCAAAAGTGTGTCTGTTACATGAAATTTTGTTGTTGCCGTTACATGAAAAGTTCTAGGAATCCCAGTTTCCTAGAAAAACCTTAGTAACTTCACAGATTTTTTTTTACAGTGAAAGGTACAATAACTAGCAGAATATATATACACTCTGCATATACTAATGAAATAAGAAATTCAATTATAATCATACAATAGCAAAAATTAAAAAGTTTACATAACATTATCTGAAATAGGTAAAATACATACACTGGAAATACTTCGTTTATAAGTGTCCTTAGGCGTTTTTACATTAACAACTCTGATTTTTCCGTCATTTCCACGAATGACACTTTCTATTCTACCAATTACCCAAGTACATACTGGTAGGTTTTCTTCCATTAGCAATACAGCCACGTTTGGTTTAATATCACCTTTAATACTATGCCACTTGGATCGCTGCTGCAAATTGCACAAATAATCTCTGGTTCATTTTTTTCCAAATAGTTTGAACCAATTTTGTTAGCAGTTGCCATTTAGAAAGTCTATTAGTTTCTACATATGAAATTTCTAACTCAGGTAAAGAGTGAAGTGGCCTACCGATCAAAAAATGACCTGGCGTTAAAACATAATAATCATTTGGATCGGAAGACAGTGGTGTCAGATGTCGGCTGTTTAAAATAGCTTCAATTTGACTGCTTACAGTCAAAAACTCCTCAAATGTGAGTTTATGCTCACCTACCACTCTTTTAAAATGGTGTTTGAAAGACTTTACCCCGCCTCTCACAGTACCCCAAAATTAGGTGACTGTGGAGGGATAAAGCACCATGACACACCTTCAGAAGACAGGTAATCAGTT
Organism: Maratus speciosus; assembly: GCA_963932465.1. Classification (NCBI taxonomy): domain Eukaryota; kingdom Metazoa; phylum Arthropoda; class Arachnida; order Araneae; family Salticidae; genus Maratus; species Maratus speciosus. The sequence goes on from OZ010795.1 coordinate 424,063,135, forward strand.
ACATACACATTTTTAAATAAAGCAAATAATTCCTTTATTTCTGAAGCAGTACCTCGAAAATTAGTACCATTATCAGAAAAAAAGATGAGATGCCAAACCTCTGCGTGCAAAAAATCTTTTTAAACATGCAATCATGGCCTCTGTCGATAACTCAGTGATAATTTCAAAATGAACTGCCTTATTCATAAAACAAACAAATACACAAACATAAATTTTTTGATATACACCTTTTCTTTGGTTCTTATACCTTATTAAGAAAGGCCACAACAATTTAGGCCTGAATTGGAGAAAGGAGGATAAATGTTTACTCTTTCCTTAGGTAAAGGTGCCATAATTTGACTCATTTCTTTTGGGTTCGCCTTAAAGCATATTACACAATTATGAACATTTTTCTAGCAATAGCACGTCCCCATAAAGACCAATATTCTTGCCGAACGGGGTACAACAAAGTTTGGGGCCCAACATGAAATTTTTTTTAATGAAAATACAAAAAAATCATTTCCTGAATTTGTGGCTCTTAGGAAGTTTAACATCAGTACTATAGGATACATAACTATAGGATATATCATAACTATAAGATGTTTAACATCAATTTGTAAGTTAGCATTAACTAATCGGCCACCCACGCGTATTATACCATCATCATCTATAAAAGGGCATAAACTACTTACATTAAATTCCTTAATCCTTCCTTCCTCTCTCAAGACCTTTATCTCCCTAGAAAATACTTGCTTTTGTACATATTTTATTAAAAACAATTTACTTTTCTTTAATTCTGCTGGAGATAAATGTCCCTTTTCTTTTGTATAACATCTTGAATTAGAGATGAATCTGAAAATAAAACTAATAATTCGGATTAATTTTATATATGAATTAGTGATCTTAAATATATAATCAAAGTCTGAAATTTCATTAAAAAACCCAAGTTCGTAAATTTGAAAATCACAGTTCTGTCTAAGTTCTTGTTGGAATCTTCTGTTTCAATTAGAGATAAATGCTTTTTCTCAAAGTCATAATTTTACTGATTCTGCAAAAAGTCTGGTCCAGCCCACCAGAGTTTAAGATCAAGAATTTTCGATGGACTAACACCACGTGGAATTAAGTCTGCTGGATTTTCAGAAGTTTTTACATAATGCCATGTGAAGTCTTTAGTACTATTTTGAATTTTGGCGACACGATTTGAGACAAAAACCTAAAGCGTTTGAGGTGGTGAGGCAATCTATGCCAGGACTACTGTCAAATCTGAGTATAAATATACTCCACGAATTTGAACGTCCAAGGATGACAGTACTTTAACAGTAAGTTTTGAAAGCAACTCTCCTGCGCAGATTTCTAATCTTGGAATAGTAATCTTCTTGAGGGGTGCCACCCGCGATTTACTACACAGGAGTGACACCTTGGATTCGCCTGTCTCAGAAATAGATCTAAGATATATAACACAACCGTACGCATCTTTAGAAGCATCACCGAATCCTATCAAATCTATATGTTGCGCATTTGGCTATAAAACATGACGGTTTATCTACAAATGTCTCAACTCTGTCAGTTCTTCGCGAAATTTATTCCAAGCTTTTCTTTCTTGTAGTGGAATTTCGTCATCCCAGTCAAGCTTAAGGAGCCACAACTACTGCAGATAAATTTTTGCTGTAACTATCACAGGACCTAAAAGACCTAAAGGGTCAAATAACCGTGCAATGTCTTATAAGATAGTTCTTTTAGTTATCGAACTCACAAATGGTTGGACTTTAAAGCAAAATGTGTCCTTGCTAGTATTGAACTAGTATTTATCCGAGTGTTTTAACAGTTTCTGAATCATGAGACTCATAGTTGTATTCTTTCTCGCTATTTGGAAGATTGTTTAATAGCAATTCGTTGTTAGAGCTCCACTTGTGAAGTTCCAGTCCCCCAGCATTTAATAAAGATATTAGCTGACGTTGCAATTCAATGGCAGTAGCTATGTCATTTGTACCGCTTAGTATGTCATCGACATAAAAATCTTTGCCAGCAGCGGCACCTAATGGATACTTCTCCTTCTCATGGTGACATAGCTGTTGAAGAACTCTCGTTGCCAAATAGGGTACACATTTGGTTCCGTAGGTAACAGTGAGCAACTTAAAAACGCGTATAAATTCATTCTCATCACCCTTCCATAAAATACATTGTAAATCGCACTGATCGGGACTAATATAAATTTGCCTATACATCTTTTTTTATGTCCGCGGTAAAAATTACAGTATGCTTCCTAAATCGCAACAAAATTGAAAATAAATCATCCTGGACAACAAAACCAGAATACAACTTATCATTAAGAGATTGTCCAGATGACGTTGCTTGAGAAGCATTTATAACAACGCGTAATTTAGTTGTACTATTGTTCGGCCTATAAACTCCATGATGAGGCATAATGTATTTTGGACTTTCGTTAGTTGCCTGCATATGACCTAAATCTTCATACTCAGTTAAGAATTCCCTATATAATTTTAGATACTCAGGTTCTCTTCTTAAACGTCGCCAAAGAGAATTCCATTTTTTAACGGCGGTATCTTTTTACTCTCCTAAACACGGGGGGTCTTCTTTTAACGGCATTCTAACGACGACATAACGCCCATCGTCATTTCTGAAATGAGTTTTCATGAAATGATCTTCGCAAATTAAACTCTCATCGGCTTGCACTCTTTCTGCCCCAATATTTTCAACTTCCCAATTTTTTTTCAAAGTTATGTCTAAATTTTCCATAATTAACCCACAATGAACAGAAGCTTCGTTTTCTAGTGCAACACTACCAGTAGCAATAAACCCAAATACTGAATTTTGCAAAATTATATCTGTCTCGGGGATCCTCATTTGACCGGATTTTAAAATTTCATAAAATGGTTGTGCGCCCAACAAAATATCCACAACACCTGGCCTATTGAAACTCTCATCTGCCAATGTTAAATTCTCTAAATGTGTGATATCAATGTTGAATTGCTTAGCGGGTGTGTAATCTGTTATATTCGAGACTATTAAAAGCTCTACTCCTTTTTCGAAAGTTCTGCTATGATTCGCAATTTTCGTTTTCACTACTGAATTTATCACTGACGATGATTTATTCAAACCTGAAACCACAAGATTTATTTTATCCCTTTTCAAATTAAATCTGTCAGCGCACCGTTTCGATATGAAGCATGACCGACTTCCATTGTCTAATAATGCACGAGCTTCATGGAATATTTCAAAATTATCCGCGATCATTATTTTAGCTGTACTTAGCAAAACCAAACGAGATTTGTTAACTTTAACATTTGTGGCTGTGAAAGACAACGATTCTATACTCTCGGCTGCTGAGTTATCACCACATGCTCCTTTCGGAACAAAAACATTTGATCTTGGATCTAAAGCTACACCCGACATTCTAATTGGCTTGTAAGAATTGGTATCTTTCGCACTGCCATGCGTACGCCCTTCATCTACCTTTTTATCAATATGTAAATATGTATGATGCCGTTTCTTACAAATGGAGCAGTTGAATTTGGAAGAACAATTAATAACCTTATGATGATTAAGACAATTAAAACACAGTTGATTATTTTTAACGAACTCAATTCTTTCATTAACTAATATTTTTTTTTTTTTTTAAATAGGGATGATGGATCAAGATGATGATTCCCATTAAACATGCAAAGAAAACATTTTGGAGTTTTAACTTCCGACATAAAATCTTTAGAATTGGTTTGTGGACTGCATACATTACGATATTTTTGCGAATTATTTCCAAACTGCGGACGTGAAAAAGCATTATTTTCGGTTTTACATTTATTCTTAGATGATACATAAATATCACAATATCTAGATAATTCTTGAGGTAAATACCAAGGCTCTCCTTGCTTTACACCTATATGAATTTGAAGTTCACGATCTAACGAGCTAAAAATTTTGTCGGAAATCATTTGTTCACACAATCCCTTAAAATCATTCTCCTTTCTTAATTGACAGTAATAATCAAATGTTGCAGTTAATCGCGACGCGAATTGAACATAACTTTTGTTTTGAAATTTTTGCGCCCTTCGAAAACTGTTTAACACTTCCTTCGGAGTGGCTTGAAATTCCTTCAACACAATTTCTTTAAGTTTATCATATTTACTTAGGTCATCCTCACTCAAATATACCATTAAATTAGTGGCCTTTTCGCATAAGATATTTAAAAGAATTTCTTCTCTAAACTCCTGCGGAACATTCTTTGTTTTAAACGTTCTTTCCAGTGATTGCAAAAATAGATTATACGATTCTGCACGCGAAGGTACTGGAATAATGTTTTAACACTTTTTAACAAATTTTCTAAGCTACAAAATTTGATACCTCTGAATCACTTTTTACTACTGCGTCACTGAAATTATGTGATGTTTCTTTCTGAATATTAGTAAGTTCCAATTGCTTTTCTAACTGCGCAAGTTTAATTTTTGCCAATTCTAACGACGAATCTCTTTCTAATCTCTCGTGCTCAGCTTTCTTTTCGCTGTCTTTTTCCGTCTGAGTCACGGATTCAACAACCGTTTCCACAAGGTCATAATTAGTTTTATAAATTTCGCTCGTTTCAATTACTTCTTTTAGCGACACTATGGTCTGCCTTACGGGTAACGTAAGCTCAAGTTCTTGTATAACCTCGATTAAATCATTCTTCTTTAATTTTGATAACAACATTTTGTTTGAAAAGAGAACCCAAGTAATTGCAATAAATTAAAATCAAACTCAAAACATTTAAATTAAAAATCGAAACTAAACTCAACTAATTTATAAATATTACACTCGGAATCAACTCATAACGTTAAATATCAAATCGAAACAAACATCACAATGTTATCTTAAAATTGAAACGAAATACAACAAATTGTAACAACTGTATTAAATTAACTAAAATCGTACTCACAATTACCATGGAAACTGACCACCACCAGACTCTTATTTTTATTAAAATTGCTCGCTTAACTGAAGAATTCTTTCACATCAATATTTTTCGATTGTAATCGAAATCACATTTTTTTTTTTTTTTTTTTTTTTTCACAATAGTCTCACAGAAAGCCACATGCTGCATTTAATCAAACTCTTTTGAAGAACATTTTATCAGAAGAACATTTTTTTTTCCAAAGTTTTCACTTAGCCTTGAAACACAATATAACTTTTTATTTTTATACACACAAATCCATAGGCACTAATCTCTCCTCTTACTGCGCGAGATCGGACCAACTGAAGATGACACCAGTAAAAAACACATTTCTCAAAATTAATAAATTTATTTCACAGCGGATTTCAACATCCTTCTCAACCAGTGTTCATCAAACTGTCTGACTCTCAAAACAGATCGAGATAAAAACAAAACAAAAAACAATCACATGCTCGCCCTGCCGGCGCCGCTAGTAAGCGGAGGCGAATGCATATAACGTTATTAATAAATTTAGATAATGATATATAAGTAAGTAAACTTAAAAGCATGTCGGATGGTAAAGAAAAGTTTAATATCTGTAAAATGAAAAATTGCAATTTACAAAAACAGTGCGTCATTTTAATGAGATCTCATCTGTGAAGAAAATGTGATATCATAAATAAATTGTGATAATCGTATGTAAGTGAAGTTTAATGAAAAACATGCTAATTGGTAAAGAAATTTTGATTTTCTGTAAAACATATAACCACCCTAGCTTATAGAAGGAACGACTGAGCTTACGTAGAAGGTTTACAGAGAATAGCTGTTCCATTGCAATAGTGTAAAAAGAATAATATCACAAATAAATTGAGATAAGTGAGGAAACTTAACAAACATGTTGGGTGGTGCAGAAAATTTGGATATATGTAAAAATATAACTCGGTGATTGATGTAAGATTGTCAAGTTTTCCATGCAATCATATTCATAATATAGTAATTTTTTATAGTATTTTTTAAATATTTTATTATCTAACTTATATTAACTTGGATTATCACTGCTGTTAGATGAAACAAGTTTTTCGATCCACCAATAAGGAAAATTGATTTTTTAAATATCGACAGTTAAATTATAACTATGCTTTTCTATATGCTAAATAATTTAAAAAAAGAATAAAATAATTCAGAACTATAAAAGCTAAAAATTAAGATAACACAAAAGCATAAAAGCGAAATCTTTTTGAGTATGAAATATTTAGAATTTCAGAAAATAAATGTAATTCTTTATAAAAAGAACTGCATGTACTTAATAGAATTTCATAAAAAAAAGCAATAAATTTTTTTCTGTGAAAGAGAAGATGAAAATTGAAAGAAAGATAAAAAATGCATTTCAAATTCCATTTATTTAAGCTTTTTTAACGTAATAATATTTCCAAAGCGTTGTGTTCATTATAGAAACCCAAAGTAATTGTTGTTTGTGTTTTTAAAGGTTTTGTAATCAAGACAAGTATTTTTAAAAAAATCTTTAAAGTAATCTTCATTTTCAGGAATATGTTTTCTGTATTAAGATTTCTTGACGGGTTTATTTTATTTTATTTTTTTATTTAAATATTGTTATGCACATTTTAAAGAAAGTAATGAAATCATCTGTTAGCTCAGATTTCGTCATTTTAAATACAATCCATAAGAATCCAAGAATGATATGTAAACAAATGCTTTCTTTTAATTCATGAAAATATTTTATGTCTTCAATTTAAAATATTCATAATTTTTTCGCCTGAGGAATATATTAAGTGATCAAATACATATTTGGGTTATTGAATATTAAACTCTACATAGCTGCACTTCGCTGTGCATTTATTAACATTCTTAATTGCATGAATTGTATTAGTGTATGTTTAATAATACGTAAGTAAAAGAAAAATTTGAGTTTTTTAATATTAAATTTGTTGCTGAAGAATTAAATTAAGAAATGTTAAGTATTGAAGAAGACAGTAATATTTGAGACAAAATATTATGTTCTTTATTTGTACTAGGGGATCGAACCCGAGCTCCTCGGGTTACAGAATATAGGTAAAAACAATTCTTTTTTTTTCTTTTTTTTAACTCTAATTATTATTTTTTTACATGTAATATATATTTTAGATTGTCCACTAACATAAAAAAAGAATTTTTATATGAAAAATATGATTCATCAATTATGCAATCAAATAAAGTTTTAAAATTTATTAAAAGCGTTACTTTCACATGCCAGGAGTTCTTATCCCAAGATTTTGCGACTTAAGGCAGTCTTTCCGATCATTTCAGTGCTTTAAGCGCGTGGTTCAATCTCATGTTTGTTAAATTTGTTTCTTATTTACATTATTTTATTTATTTTTCTACAGAGGAAGTTTTAATTTTGTTATGGGACATCAGACGGAAACAAATGCTGACATTTTTACATTGTTTTAGAGGCAAGCGGATTAATATTTCATAATCGAGCTACACGTGATAGAGATACATTTAAAAATAATTCATGCTTGAAAATCTCACTCTCTCTCTCTCTCTCTATATATATATATATATATATTACGCTATCGCACGTGGCACAGAAATCTCAATTATTTGTTAATTGTTTAATGGCAACCGCCGAATGAAACGCATCTCATTGGTTATTGTGTAATAGTTTTCAAAAGGGAATAACAATAAATAAAAAAAAGTTTAATTAATAACTATAGAAAAAACAATTTATATAAGCTAAAAAAAATAAAAGTAAATAAACAATTTATTAATAAATAAACAACAACATCCGGGTTACCATATCAAGCAAAATAACGACACTTTGGCGCCAGTTAAGTACCCTGGTGCGTATATGACATTGGCGTCAGAAAAAAAATCGCGCCAACGTGGTGCGTATGTGACATCTGTGCCGTCTTTTACTTATTTATTTATTTATTTATCGAACAACAAACATACGACTTCATCTCATTTAAAATACAATAAATAAATAAATAAAGGTACTTTCCAGTATAGGTACTTGGCGAAATAGAGAAAAGGTCCATGGCGAGGAAAGAAATTTGACAACGTACTTTCTGGCAACCTATTTAATCAAAATATTTTTTTCGAATAAAACTACATAAAAGTTGCCATGATCAGAAAGAGTTTGTACTTTAATGTTAGCTGGGCGCAATTCTCGCCAATGGCATTTTTTAACTCGCCAGCACATTTTTTTTTATTTTTCGAGGGGTAAATTAAAGCAAAGCTTTGATGTTGAAATTAAATAGTTTATGGTATTACTTATTCTTTTTCTGTTTTAAAGATTTTCTTTTTAAGTGAAAGTCATGCATTTTAAACGTTTCAGTTTTAAATTAAAGCTATCCATTTTAAATAAAATGAGTGAAAGGACTATATTTTAATCATGAAATATGAAAAACGGGTACAATGTTTGGCGATTTATCACCTGTGCCCGACTAACATAAAAATACCGAGTTCTTGATTTCTCTATCAGAATCTTCCTCTTTGGCGAAGGATCGAGCAAGTAAATTAAATTATGAATAAAAGTAACATGATACAATGCCTAGGATACATTTAAGGGAGACCAAACTGGTCGCCACGGACTAATAGTTATTTTAAAAACCATAATAACTCAGTCAATTAAGATACAATTTTCAAACAAATTGCATTTGAAAGTAGGTTTTTTTCTCTATTTGACGGCGTAAAAATTTAAAATGCGCGATATTTAGAAATTTAAAAAATCGCTGACATAGCAAGCATTTTTATTTAATTTTTTTTTCAGGTTTTATGGAAAATGACAACAAAATATACAGTATCTCCTATTTTCGACTATTTTCCGTGTACTTTCAATGACTTTCAATAGAAATGGGGTTCTTTTGTTGCCACGATTAGAAAAATGATATTAAAAACTAAAAAAAAAATAATATCTCAAAAATAAATTGAGATACAGCTTTCAAACAAATTACATTTAAAAGAGCATTTTTTTCCTCATACAACGGTGTAAAAATTTAAAATGTGCGACGGTTAGAAATTTAAAAAATTGCAGTAAAGAAAATTGCAAAACCAAAATTTTATTTTAAATTTCAAAATGTTGCCATTCGGAAAATGACGTATGCGTTACGCACAGATATGTTTGTCCTTTATAATATAGATATGAGACTTTCCGAAACAGAATCGGCTACCCCACATTTTTTATGAAACACGTGTTTGAAGTGTCAGTGCAATCTATGACATGCTACCTATAATAAATTAGATTACTTTCTAAACTTTTCAAGTTATACAGACAATTTAAAAGAAATTCAGTTGTAACTTAGATATCAATATTTTACCACACGTTCTACTGGATTGTTGCACTCTGGAACTGATAAATTAATCACGATATGCTTGCCGAAGAAGCTTGTTTTTCCCCTGGCTTTTGCAGAACTGACGCAAAAGAGTTTGTTCAAAAAAAAAAAAAAAAAGCATAATTATAGAAATCACAGCTAGTAACCTGGCTCTTATTCTCAGAGCCTCATGTATGATTACATGTATTCTGAGGACATCTAATACAGCTGTAGACCATAAAAATTGGTAATTATACATAAAAGAAAAACGAATTACTGCTTAATTTTTATTCAAGGTAATTTTTCAAGGTAAGGACTGTATGTTTTTCAGAGTTTTATAATCATAATAAAAATATATAAATATTTTTTTCATGAAATTATGAACAAATGACGCAATTTCAGAAGCAACCAGTTTTATGAACATTATTTATCTGAAATGTATTTCCATACAATATCTAACTAGTCCTTTCTCCTACGAAAAATATTTTGTAGAAATATTAAATACGTTTAAAAATCTTCCTTTCTACAAATATTTCAGTTTTTTATATTAAAATTTCAAGAAGAATATTTTACTAGATTAATTGGTAAAGAAATCGTATCAAATGTAAATTCCCAACTGGGAGAAAAAAAAATCGCCCAGTTAGAAAATTACACTTGATAAGAATATTTTAGCTGTTAATTTAAATGAAGACGATAAAACAAAAGAAATGCATTTTGATGAATTCAAAAGAGCGCCAAAATTAGAATTTTTAACAATTATTAACTGGATTTTAAAAGTAGATATTTTTATTAACCATGCAAGGAAAATATACTTGAGAATATCTTGAAATTACTGCAGAAAAATAATTTGCAGTATAGATTGTTCTATTTTCTCGTAACATCGAGATGCAAAAAAATATAGTTAGTTCTTTCTGCGGTCTAAAAGAATTTATGAAGAAGAAAATGTTTCTTTAAAAAAAAATGTTATTTATTGAAAAGATAAAAAGAAATATCAAAAGCTGTTATTTAAATTGAAAAATATAAAAACCTATATTGAATATATATTACTCGAGTGAAAAATACATTACATAAAGTTGAAAGTTTAACAGTGTTACGTCGAAATTTCAAAGTAGATATTTTCACATTTCACACAAGGAATCTGTGAAAATTTCTTTTGAATAATAATTTGCAATATAACAAATTAGGGTAACTTAAGGATAGATGTCCATTGTTTCTAAAGATTGTAATAAAAATTCTTAAAATGTAAATACAAGAAATATTTATCCATATTTGAAATTGTCATACATATTCTAATTAAATATTGAACAAAAAGTAATTAAATATCGAGAAAAAAGTGTGACAAACAACATTGAAATTAAAATGGCATATGGCCATCTCTTCTTCAAGCCGAGGAGAGATGGATATTCAAAATATTAAAGAAAAATGGAAGTTAAAATAGCAAAAAATAACACATTTTATGTAGTTAATCATGAAAAACACATGGACATTGTTAAAGATACAATGATATCACGGAAAATCAGAGAATAAAATTTCAATAAACAAAATTTGAAATATAATTTCACTCCTTCGCTTTTCGTAAATTTTTACCATATTTCCGGCAAATATCGTGATAGTTTATGCACTATTCATCGAATCAGTTCTGGCACCTAATGCCTTGTATCCAGTCATCTTTTTTAGTTGTGTACATTTTTGGTATGGTAATATCATATTTTTCTACACAACCAACTCAGTGATCCTCGTCCAATTCTATTCCCTCTGACTCTGTAGCATCTAATAATTTCAAATATATTCATCCTCTTCACTGCTATAAATGTCATGTTTTTTTTTTTCGCGTTTATTTTAGACCATTTTCACGGTTTTAAATATATTTATAAACTTTATCTGTTTCAGGGATGAACGTTTTCCGAAGTTTTTAAATATTTTATGAAATAAAAATACATCGTTAGACTCTATTATTTTGTTGTTTGTGAAATATTTACGTTAGTCAAAATTTAAATAATTTTGTCAATTATTATAATTATAAAATAAAAATCACATAATTATTTAAAAATTATTATATTTAGTTACAAACCTCACTCGTTATAATTTTGAAATAATTACTATACGTGGTCACCTTTCATCGATTTGATTTGGCCATCTCTTCTAAAATTGATAGACAGATTGCTACTCAATTTAAACCGACACTTCGCCATTGTACGTATTTATTTTAGATTTAAAAGCTAAACTTGGATTATATACCTTCCTTTAAAGTCCTTATAGTAAAAAGAAATGTAACATATGTATTAAAAAACGTTCCGATATCTAACTCAACAAAAATATCCAAACACTAAATTGAATAAACATTAAAATTTCACTTTATTTTTATAATTGAAAAATACAGCTGTACATTCATTGAATGAACACGTTGAACCATTTCTTGCGAACAAAGTTTATGCTGCAATCTATGATATAATTTTTGAAATATTTATACCGGCCATCACTCCATTATGGCTATCTATCCTAGAATTACCGTATATTTTCTTAAAACATTCTGTTGCATAAAATGTGTATTCTTCAAAATTTAAAAAAGTTTTCATTTAAAAAAACTTTTTCAGTGGCAGAAAAGAGGATTTAGAATTTTTCACAACAATATATATATATATATATATATATATATATATATATAATACAAAAGATATTTGAATTAAAATATAGCCAAAATTTTTAATGCATGTTAAATGAAAATAACATCCTTATATACGTTTTCTCGGAAAAATATTTTCCTTTTTTCATATCCATTTATCACATTTTGTAAGCAAAAATAAACACTTATAATTGGTTTATCTTAATAATATGTCGAAGGGACAAATAATAAATATTTTGCAGCTTCTTCTAAAAAAAAAAAAAAACATATAAAAGCCCTGTCCATTTAAAATCCTAAGTATAAGTAAAATAGTAAAGTAAAGTAAAGTAAAGTAAAATAGAAAAAATAGAAAAAAAATATGAACGAAACAACAACCTTTTACGTTATAGATGAAAAAAGCTCTTTATATTTTGAACAAAATGCTTAACTAAGTAGATTTTGTTCAATCATAAAATATAAATATATTAAACGCGCAGGATTTGATCTTAATCGTAAATAGATTTAAGAAAACCTAAACGCACTTTCTAATGTCTGAAAGCTGAAAGCTGAGAAAAAAGTATGAATGATATTTTGAAATAAAAGCTTTCTTGATTTTTAATCGCTTTGCATAGCTAACAATTTTCACGATAAAAACGAAACTTTTGCTTCTCACTGAGATTATTTTTTCATATCTGTTTAAATTATATTACAAAACTAACGTACATTTTTAGGCACTGCAATATATATATATATGTGTGTGTGTTACATTATTAGATCTAATATTTCGATTTCCTTATCTTATTCTAAATTACTACTTTATATTCACTAAATCCTTATCCTTAAATAATCTCTATCATTAACTCTGTTAAGTTCCCTTTAATTTAATGTCTCACTTGTCTTAATCGCTTAAATATTACGCTTTTAATATTCTTAAATTAAATGTTCCATTCCCGCGCTTTTTTCTTTTGAGATTATTCTTTTAGCTTCCATTTTTACTCTCCCCGGCATTTCTGATGTTATCCTTTTTTCCTCCAAATTCATCCGCTAGTTCTGTTCGCACTCTTTATATCTCGTGACATTCTTAATTATTCATTGGTTGAGGGCGCGACCTACGTCATATTTGTATCCATACATTGAAGGAACAAAAAGTTGATACTCGCTGAGTTTCAGCAGATTGGAGTCGTATTTCCAGTTTTCATTCATCCCCTGGTCACCGTTCTGTTATTCGATTATCTGGAACTTTATTTAAACCTAATTACTACTACGGAGCGATGGATAATTATCTTGGTGGAAACTGCACTTTTTGCAAGATATTCTAATAAAGTGCTTAGCTGCTATTATGAGTTGTTTCAATTTCTTCTGCGGAAACTTCACGGTACTATGCATTACATTGTTTTCACTCGACAACTACATTTCAGCGATTGGTTCTACTAACATAACATATTCGAAGTATCTTTTCTGACCAATTCTTTTACGCCATTATCGCTGCATGTGATCCACATCTACTATCGTGACATCCAGTACGGCATTTTCAACGATAAAGCCAATCCAATGTTGCTAGAATGCAACATTTAGCCGGCAAGGATTTGAGATTTCAACGCCACTCCAGAATTTATGCAGCATGAACGCCATATTAAACATCTAGCCACCCCAAATTCGAATCATCGAATGTCAACTAAAATGTCCGAAAAAGCCTTACTTCACTCGACGGTCTCCAGTAAGAAACAAAGTTCAGAAATCTTTTAACATCATTAAAATAAAAAAGAACAACAAAAGTTGTTCCTGCCCCATTAACGACAGCATGCAGCATTACGTAAGTCATTAAAAAAAAAAAATGATCTCTGTTTGTGATGAAAAAATTTATGTTTATTCTTTGTTATTGCATAACTCTTTTTATTTTATTTTATTTGATTATTTATTCGAAATAAGTTGTGTTTATTTTAACTGACAAAGTATATGAACATTAAAGTGACAGGTGTTTCATTTTACTTACGTAATCGAAACCAACTATGTTTATTTATACATATTTTCAAAGATTACGCGTATTTAAAAGATAGAATATTTCAATATTTTGAGATTTATTAATGTTGTGTTAATTTATTATTTATTGTGAGATTTTATTATAAGTTTTATATTTCTGTTAAGCAATATGATAGAGATTTTGAGGTATATTTGTAATGCTTTTACGATCTGGAAGTAAAGTTAGATACGCTAGTTTTATTACGTGGGAACAAAAAAGAAAAATGACTGAAACTAGTATTGTATCTTTTGACCCCAATTTGGGAATGAACATTCAACAATGGTTAACCTACTTTGATAATTCTAGCATTAAACAAAATGATGCTTGGAAATTTGAAAATATTTCAAAATATTTAAAGGGAGAGGCCTTGAAAATTTATATCAATGATGAGTTAAACTTAATTTTCTAACAATGATGAGTTCGTAAATTAATATTAAAATTAAAGCTTAAGTAAATTTATTATTTCAACATTACGGATGAGTTTGGGGAGACGTCCCAAGAGTTTATCTGTTTGGGAATTCATTTAAATTAATTGAGTAATGCGGGCATAAATTGGTTGAATTATCTAGAGTTCTAACTAATGTTGGATTATAAACTTAAACCAAAAAAACTTAACTTTACTTAATTTATTACTAGTAATTAAAAACTTAATCTTACTTGCTATAAAAAATTAATAAAAACCTAATTGATATTCTTTCAAATTATTTAAATATTACTCTAATGATTGCATTTTATCAGTTTTTATTAACAAAAAGAGAGAGAGAAAAGAAAATGTTTCATATTTTAATTCAGAGTCCACACATGTAAAGGTTATTGCGAAACCGCTTGCTTATTCGAATACAAGACTTAATGATAATTTTCACCTGCGATATATATATATATTTTTTTTTTTTTACCCCGAAAGTCAAATTTCATTTTGTAGTGACAGATTTGATTTTTTATTTTATTATTTGAGGTAAAAGTAATTTACAGATGCGAATTAAGAAACACTAGTGTATTCAGCTATTTTTTTACTCCCTTTGCAAAAGATTTTTTTTTCGAAGATGATGATTTATTTTTGTTATATTTTTATTAGTTGAGATATTTATAGATAGGAATTTATTATGTGATACAGGATTAACATTATATTATTATTATTTATAAAAAGAAGAAAAACTACAATTAAGAATGTTATTGAATTATTTATATAGAGATTTAAATAATCTTTGATAATACTATGCTAAAAAAAGAGATATAAGTTACCGAAGAGTAATGATGGTTTTAACCCTTAGAAGGACCTATGAGGCGATGCACCTCATAATGTCTTCACCTCCGGTCACAAATCATTACTTTTTCAAAAACTTAGCTAAGATTAAAAATAATACGAGGAATAAAATTACGTAAGATTTAACATCAGTTGTGATTCATACTGTTATTATACTGAGAGAATACAGATCTGTAATAATGAAAAGACCATGGCAAAAACTATCAAAGATTGTACAGTTGTAAATTACATTATAGTTGACAAAAATTTTAATTACTATTGTTTATTAATTGTTTTGATATATTATTATTATACAAGGTTATTCTAAGATTATTTATTTATGTATTATTGTTATAATTTATTATTTATTGTTACTATTATTTAATATTATTAGTGCAACAAAGTCTGTGATATAAAATTTAAGCGACCAAAAACTCTTATGAATTCTACGAATCCATATTTCAGTACGGGCTAAAAATCACTAGAGGACATATAATTTAGTGAATATACTGAATAAATATGGTATGGTTTTGAAAATTGAGACACTGTTGCTAACTAATGAACTGATATTAATATTGCTGTATTAATTCACAGAAAGCAAAACTGTTGCTAATTTTGAATTTTAACCAAATATTATTATAATTGTTTTTATTATTGGATATGCACTTATTACAGCAGTTTCCACTAAGACGCGAATTTTTTTTAATTAAAAATTTTTTTCTTCCTTTCAAAACGAAATTAAAGCTTTGAGCAACGCGATTTGGTGGCCAAGTGACGGTATCATTTTAAAGAAGATTGTAAAACAAAGAAACAAAAAAAAATGTAAAACGAGTATCTGCTTTCTCTCAATGAACTCGCGGTCATCGGGACCTACTAGTTCATTCATTTTTAGAAAGGAGGAATTTTGTTACATTATTAGATCTAATTCCGCGATTTCCTTATCTTATTCTAAATTACCACTTTATATTCACTAAATCCTTATCCTTAAATAATCTTTATCGTTAACTCTGTTAACTTCCCTTTAATTTAATGTCTCACTTGTCTTAATCGCTTAAATATTACGCTTTTAATATTCTTAAATTAAATGTTCCATTCCCGCGCTTTTTTCTTTTGAGATTATTCTTTTAGCTTCCATTTTTACTTTCCCGCGCATTTCTGATGTTATCCTTTTTTCCTCCAAATTCATCCGCTAGTTCTGTTCGCACTCTTTATATCACGTGACATTCTTAATTATTCATTGGTTGAGAGCGCGACCTACATCATATTTGTATCCATACATTGAAGGAACAAAAAGTTGATACTCGCTGAGTTTCAGCAGATTTGAGCCGTATTTCCAGTTTTCATCCATCGCCTGGTAACCGTCCTGTTATTCGATTATCTGGAACTTTGCTTAAACCTAATTACTAATGCCTAGTGATGGATTGTAATAAAGTGCTTAGCTGCTATTATGAGTTGTTTCAATTTCTTCTGGGGACACTTCACGGAGCGATGCATTCCATTGTTTTCACTCGACAACTGCATTTCAGAAATTTATTCTACTAACATAACAGATTCGAAGTAACTTTTTTGACCACTTCTTTTACGCCCTTATCGCTGCATGTGATCCACAACTACTATCTTGACTGCCAGTCAGGCATTTTCAACGATAAAGCCAATCCAATGTTGCTAGAATGCATCACATATATATATATAGGTGTCTCTGTGTGTGTGTTTGTTATATAAAAATTTTACTTTTACTATTCATTTAAATTATTCGAAATTGCTGGCATAATCATTATTTCCCCCCTTTTTTAATACTATGTATTACTTATTTCTGGTTAAATTTCTATAAATTTAAAACGCGTATCTTAATAATATTCTTTTTCAAAAACTTAATCAAAACTTTTAAACGCTTCATTAATTTTTATCGGCTACAAAACTGTGAAATTCTGAGTGCAGTTACTTTATTTCTCGAATATTTATAAAAGCCTTTTTTATTTTATTTCATCTCATTTTTCCGCCAGCCGGGCGAGCATCAGTATATTCACATCGGAATCCTTCCATCAGCAGCGCAGGGATTCATTTCTGCGACGTTTCTCGATCGATCTCCATTGGTTGAGTGACGGAGCGCAGCTTCATTTCGAGTCTCGTTCATGAATTTGTTTAGTTAGCCTGAAGTTTGATTTTCAATCGGAATTCCTCCGCGTATTCTAATAAAACGCTAGAGCATGAGCTCTATTGAAGGTTTTTTTTGTGCTGTTTGATTGTTTACCTAATCTGTTACCGGGTGTCCTAAGTCATGTAGAATATTACTTCGTTATTTAACATCTTTTTTCGCCTGAATAACTAATTCGTGCTCAAGTAGGATGGTTCTATAAATCTCATCCTGTGGGAATTTTTTACTTTGATATGTATTTATGGGATAAAAAGTTTCCGATGACTACGTTTCTATGTTTTAACTGGGAAAACCCTAGATTTCTTCACAAGCATTTTTCACCACTCATGCGGCCTAATCTGTCTTGACTTCATCATGAATCAATGCTTGTTTGATTGAACTTAACCACTCTTATCACTATCAACTATCGATAGAGTTGGTTAAATAAT
Organism: Maratus speciosus; assembly: GCA_963932465.1. Classification (NCBI taxonomy): domain Eukaryota; kingdom Metazoa; phylum Arthropoda; class Arachnida; order Araneae; family Salticidae; genus Maratus; species Maratus speciosus. The sequence goes on from OZ010795.1 coordinate 424,080,796, forward strand.
TCAACTAAAGTGTTCTATCGGTCCACAGCTGCTAAATTTCCACTGTGTTGACACCTCCAATAGTGATGCTTGAGTTAAGTGGAACGACTGCAATACAACCTCACCAATGGCTGATTAAAGTATGGTATTTATCCAGTAATATATCGTAAAAAGCACGACGTGATTGTTCGACTTAAATCCATTTACTCTTATCGTAATACATGCATATATATTACGATATATATGATATACAACGAAGAGCCATTACATTATGACCACCGATTAATACGACGTAGGACCAATTTTCGCATTCAAAACTGCAGACAACCGACCTGGTATCAACTCGACAAAGTTCTTATAGGTAGTCTGAGGTATCTGGTACCAAGCGCTCACATACTGGTCCTGAAATTCTCGGATATTGCGAGGTGGTAGCGTGGCAGCACAAATTGGGATTTCCAAATGGAACCATAAATGTTCTTTTGGATTTATGTCAGGTGAATTTAGAGGCCAGAATACGTCTTGAAACTCACTAAAATGTTCCTCGGATCACTGCCTGACGATTCGACCCGTATGAGATGGTGCATTATCCTGTTGGTAAATGCAATAAACTGCCGGAAACACTGTTGCCATTAGTGGGTGCACCTGTTAAGGTAGCGCACAGAAGACAGGTATTGTTCTGTGGGCAATAATGGGTCGTAATGTGTTCCATAAAAACATCACCCACACTATAATATAGCCGCCAAAGGCTTGTCTCTGATCAACTGTGCATCCGGGAGCTACGGTTTCCGTTGGAAATCACTGTATTAAAACGCGCCCGTCGATATGATGGGCCAGAAAACGTGATTCCCCGGACCATGCAACTATCTTACATTCTTCAAAGGTCCAATTCCAATGTTCATGGGCCCGTTGCAGGAGCTGCTGGCGATGACGTGCTGTCATCGCAGGAACGTGCTGAAGGCGTGGACTGCGAAGACCCATACAAAACAGTGCACGTGGAACTGTGTGTTGAGAAACACTGTGTGGGTCGCCGCTGTTGTAGCTGTTGGTTATTTCGGCTGTTGCAGCTCTTCGGTCACGACGAATAATGCGTAACAAACTCCGCTCTTCTCTGGAATGAATGCGCTGCGAGCGACACACCAATGGCCGGAGACGTGTTGTTTCACCATGCATACACCAATTTCGTTACGTGCTCAAAAAGACTGCACGTGAACAGCCTACCAAACGCGTCGTTTCCGATATAGAAGTTTCCACTCGCTGAACCATAAAGATTTGACCTTTATCAAAATCTGATAAATATGTTCTTTTTCCCGCTATGTTGCTATCCGTACTATGTTTTGAAATACAATGCACGGATGCATTATATACTCCAATATCAGCCGCGCACGCGACGCGGTTTTGTTTCTGGGCGAGCTCATTGTTATAGATTGAAGGTGGTCATAATAAAATGTCCCTTTGTGTTAGTATTGTATTAGTATTATACCATTGTATAAGTATATGTATATGTATATATATATATATATATATTACAAAATTTAAAACTTTTTGCCAAGTTTAAAGTATTTTATATAAATTTTCCTTTTTCAGTAATATTCCGTATATTATACCGGCTTATGAAATTAAAACCCTATTCTATTAATCTCTATAAGATCTTAATCCATATAATAATATTTATTCCAAATTGCGTATATCTAAAAATGGCTCTAACTATTTATATTTCTTTAATACAACTTTCATTATTTAAATTCCTATTAAATTCCGCTATTAAATTCCGGTGTCATATTCCCCATAAATCTTTATTTAACTGCTAAAATATTATTATTATCCCGTCTTAAAGAAAAAACCTACTCATTTCAATTTATTCTTTTATTTAAAATATTCAGATGCCAGCTAGAATATTTCAAAGATTAGAACTTACGCAGACATAAATTCATTTTTCTATTATCGTCTGGCGAGGGGAAAGAAGGTTATTTTTAGCACAATCTTGACAATAGGGATTAAACTTTTTTATGTTTATTACATCCTGGGAAAATATAGATAATATATATATATATAAATATATATAATATAGATAATAATATCGCATATTATTATATTATATCATAATATTGCATAGAAAATATAGATAATATTATCGAGAATATAGAATATTCTCGAACAATCTTGTGGCGGAAGTATAAATACTGAGTGCTGCAACCAGTCGATGCGCAGTCAGAGAAATATGGTGTAGAGGTAGTAGAGAGAGATCGAGATTACTGAGGTACATGGAATTTTCAGTCTGCATTAGTATTGACACTTAAAAAGCAACGTAAATTGGTCTATGGTAATGATTACTTGGAATGAGGTCTATGGTAATGATTACTTGGAATGATTTGCTGCGTTTTTATTGAGATGTTGTTGGAGTTGTTAAGAGCTGTGTCAAAGATCTAGTGAATTTACGAAGATAATAAATGGCTGGTAATAGAATGAAGCGAAAAGGATTTCTTAGCGAGAGCTGGAATACCTTTTAAGCTAATTTTGATGGATCGAGTTTGGTTCTTTTTTATCATCGGTAAAGTGGAGCATTTCCCGCCTAGGCTCAAATTATAAGAATGTTAAGAAAGTGGAATTGTTTTCAATCGACTGCATTCTTTTGATGATCTTCGAGTCCGTTATTCTCAACAATCATGTCGGACTGATATATATATACACACACACATATATATATATAATATATATATATATATATATATACATATATATATATATACATATATATATACACATATATATATATATATATATATATATATATATATATATATATATATATATATATATATATATATATATATATATATATATATATATATATATATATATATATATATATATATATATATATATATATATATGTACATATATAACCATTAATTAAACATAACCTACCACCGTCAATTATTATGAATTAAAGCTGTAAGTATTAATATATATATATATATATATATATAAGAATTATTATGGAAGAAAAAAGAAAAAAGTGGACACCGACAAAAATTGAAAAGCTTATACATTGAATTACGTTATCAAGGGCACAGAATTCAATGATATAAGCAAAATGGTTGTTTTCTGTGGGAAAAAATAAGCTAAAGCTAAAAATTATTTTCCCCTGTGCCCGAACAACCACTAAAATCAAGTGAATTGATTAAAAATGAAAGCAGAATAGAAACAAATAATATGAAATGGAAGAATCAATAAAACGTATTACATATTTATAGGATATAAAATATAAATAATAAACACCATACCGATTAATATTTCAGTATTTTACAAAAATCCATGCGCACATGTCTACCATTATAACAAAAAGATTAAGGTGAATAAAACATTTAAGAAATCACAGTAAATGATACCAAAGGATGCAGTTAATACATTTTGAAATAAAATTTGAAATACCTTGTAAAACACATTTAATCTAATATAAAATAAATAGATATTAATTACATTATTTAAAATGCACTATTAAATTAATTAATTACAGTTTAACAATATCGTCAAAAATTAGCTAAAAATGCCCCCTGGTGTATAAATTATAACTGAAATGGAGCTAGATGAAATTAAAAATTAGAGCTATCTTAAAGAGACAAATTTGGTGCTGCCATCTATTATTACTTATATTAAACATCTATCGCAAGATAAATATTTGTAAGCATTTGAATGTAAATAACTGTTTAAACAGCAAAACCAAACATATCCTTATATATAGAGAATTATAAACCTAATATAAACCACACAATGTATTTAAAAACTATTGTTAATAAAATGTAAAGCATACAATATATTCTATTAGCTTACTTATTTAAACTAAACTAAGAATTTAAATAATTCTAGAACATTGATAATATATAGCATATAGCTATATGCTATAAAACAAAATAAATTCAGTAATAAATAATATAAATAATTATTAAAAATAATATAAAAATTATTTTTTAATGAATTATATATATAAGATATTTATAAAATGAACAGGAAATAAAAAACATGTGGAAGTATATAGAAGGTTAAATGATACTTAAATTCCCATTACTTAAAAAGCACAAATATAGAATGTGGATTATTTTCAGACATCCATAAAAATCCATAAAGTATGAATGTGGGACATTCAAAAACATTAAACCGATAATAAATATTAAAAAGAATAGAGGAATAATAATAAAAATAATTTCCCAATTTTAATGCATACAGTATAACTATATTTATATTAAACATACTTATATGTATATTATTCACTATAAAAATGGCATACTATTAGTAATTAATATGATATTGTCCTTAGTAAATTAAAATTTAATAACAAATATTTGTAAATTAGATTAATCAATAATTAAGCTAATTATAATATTAATGAAATTCTCCAATTACATATAAAATATCAAATCAGCATCCATATAAAATACGTAACAAAAATATAGTGATAATACAAGAGCCCCTATTTTTTTAAAATAATTAACCATTGCGTCATATCCAGACAACACCACCCTCCTCCGTACTCTAACATCTACCCACCCAACCAACCTATAATATTGTTTTATATTATTTTACAATTTTTAATTTTTTATAGATATTTTTTTATTTTATAATTTTTTTGTAATTTTGTTTACGCATGTGTTAATTTGTTTTTATAGATCATGTAAGAAAAGTACTAATTGTATATTAATGAATATATGAATTTTTTTGGAAAACCATGATTTAATGCATTATAAGAGGAGAAGAACATAAACATTTTATTCTATATAAATGATTAAGTATTATATTACGAAATACAGAATGATGTAGACAAGATTTAAAATTTGTAAATGTATTAACTGTGAATTTAAATTCTTTACGTTTGTCATATAAATCTGTGATTGTTTTATTGTCTTTTATTGTAATTTTAAGATAAATCATTAGATAAACCATCACATATATATATATATATATATATATATATATGTATGTATATATATATATATATATATATATGTACATATATATATATATATATATATATATGTATATATATATATATATATATATATATATATATATATATATATATATATATATATATATATATATATATATGTATATAGAGGGAGAGAGATTTTTTTTTTCAATTTCATTCAAATGATACGAAATATCAAATTTCGTGAGTATTTTAAGAATCTATACAATATATTTCTTAATGTATATTTTAAAATATAAAAATATATTTTGCGAGTATGAAGAACAGTAGAGTAAGTAAATGTGTTTTTATCTTTTCTAGGAGCGAAAAGAAACAATAGTGAAGCATGATTTAAAATTATGTATTACTCAATAAATACTTTCGGATTTCAGGTACAGAAAATACTAAGCACACATTATTTATCAATTTTTTCCCTCACTGGCACCTAATCATATAAATGATTCATTCCATGTATATTATTATTTATATCGGAAATATATCTAAATATGAAACTATCTATTATTTATCTATATCTGTTTTCTTAGAACATATTGAGAAGATTTTTTTTGTTTTGTGTACGAATAAAAGCTTCAACTTAGATAGACTCAGTATTTTCCTTCTTTATGTAATTGCGATCATACTTCTGAAATTATTTGAAATATTTATGTTGCTTATAAGAGTAATGTTGTATGTAAAATAACAAACTCGTAATGAGTGAGTCTCTACTGCATCGGATTAAAATATTCGTCATTTATGCAAAGAGTGTCACATGCCTTATTTTAATGAATGAAAAATTAAAATATATGTGATTTGTAGAAAATTGTATGATCATTTTAGAAATAATATTGTGATATTTTGTACAACATAAATATATTCAGGTTTATTTTAAATTTTCTTAGATTATTTTTTATATAATAGTGTAACAAAGTTTCATTTATATATTATTTTTAAACTAAAAAAAATGCATCAAGTATTTTTTAAATTACTAAAGAAATATAAACATACACCATAAGGGACTTTTGTATATAATATCGGTATATAATTGGTGACCTTTTTATTTCGTTAAGGAATTTTGCTTCTTTATCAATTTTTATCTTATTTTGTATAAACGGGCGTTAAATTACGTAACTGGCCTGTACTCGAGAGAGTAAGATATTAAAACATCATAGTAGCAAACTCTTTTAAAATCTATAAAAAAAATCGTCAAATGACATACATTTTGCAAACTAAGTGCATTTGAAAGCCCATATCCATCCCCTATTTGATAGTGTAAGATTTGAAATTATAAGATTTCCGTAAGTCAAAATAATTGCACACACAGTTTTTCTTCTTCTTTAAAAAAAAAAAAAAAAAAAAAAAAAAAAAAAAAAAAAAAAAAAAGTTAATATTCCGAAACTGAGTGCCAGCAATAGACATAGATTTTTTTTTAAAAACATTGGTTTAAAATTACTTTAAAATACATAGAAATTTAGTTAACTGATATAAAACATTCTAACAAATTGCATTTTAAAGTACGCCTTTTCTCCATTCGACCGTGTAATAATTGAAATTGTGCGATTTTTAGAAGTACAAAAAAATATACAGTAAAAGCAAAATATGCTGTTGAAATTGTTATCACCTTCAAAATAACGTAGCGCTATTCACGGACATTATTTTGTCACTGACACGGAAGTGGTTTTTCGAAAACTATACAATATATTTCAATACAAAATCATTAGCAAAATTAATAATTACCGTTTATTTCCGTGTATAAGCCGAGTACAGGAGTTTTCAGTGGAAAATCATACAAAATTGGAAACCAGTTTATAAACCGATATTTAAAAAAAAAGTAATGAAAATTAAACTAACGAAACTGTTGCAACTTTTTGTGTTTAAATGATAGAAAAAAAATGCTATCTCCGAAATTGTCAGTCTCTTCTATTCTGTGTCGACGCTCTGCCAAATCTGTTTTATTGAGGACGATTCATCTTATTATGGTTTGCTCGGTCATAAAAACCACACATTTTATTTTTGTAAATTGAAAAACCATTCTCGACTTCATGTAGTTTGTAATTGTTACTTTGACTTCGCCCTTTACTGCACGACGTGACACATCTGGCACATACCCCAAAACACTGTAATTCTTATTATGTGCCATGCATTTCGCCAATATGATCTCTATCCTTGATCAATAACAGGCTAAAGAATGTAATAACACTTACTTTTTCCATAACAGATGGCTGCATGTGACAAAAAAATTAGACATTGTTCTTCGGAAAAAAATGAAAAAAAAAAATCGATCAAGCTATTAAGGTAAAATTTACATTCATTATTTTTACTGAATACTTAAAAAATATTAATATTATATAAGTTGCAGAGTGTTAAGCAGATAAAATTAATTAAGCTCATTTAGTTGTAAAATATAGCAATACAATATTCTAAAATTCTAACTGTGTACATATGGTACACGCCATAAAATACAAAATTTTAGCTGAAAATTTGAAATTTATTTTTTTTTTTTACTAATTTCCTCATTATTAAACCAATATACATATTTCAGATATTTTTTTCATAAAAATAGAAAACATCGTTTAGTGAAGGGTTAAGAAAATTATGGTTTCACAAAAGAGCACGGCTTATAGTGAGGGCTTCAAATTAAAAGTCATCAATTTTGCAGAGCAATCGAATAACTCAGTGGCTGCTCGTCATTTCAAACTCAATGAAAAACGAGTGCCAGCATGAAGAAGGAAAAGAGATGAAATTTCAAAAATTTTAAATATAATGAAAGCTGCACGAGGACGAAAACCGTCCTTCCCAACACTTCAAGAAAAACTGGCCAACTTAACAAAAATGTATCGAAAAAGCGGGTGTATTGTAACACGTATCTGTAATTTAAACCAGAAAAGACAGTTATATCTGTTGGTTGGTACAATCTTTTTTATGAATCGACATGGGTTGTGTATCCGCACTCCTTCTAAAATTGCCCAAAAGCTTCCGAAATAGCTAGAGATCAAAATTCCCTTTTTAGGTGCGTTCGTAATCTATCTATTATCTATCAATTTATATAAAATCCAAGTCTCTGTGTGTCCCTCACTATTCCGGTAGGACCGTCTCATTGAAATGAGTAATTGTTGAAAAATATTAATGCAGGGTTACCACAGTAATATAGTAAACAAGACAGTAAATAAGACTACAGTAAATAAGACTAAAGAAGAAAGAAAAATCATGCGTTAAGCATAGAATATGAAACACTTTCCAATACATCCTGAATGCTTTAACAAAACTTCGTTATTTAGGGAAATAAGGTAAGTAAGATAACGCTACTTCTTAGATATCCCGTCGACCAATTTCGCCAAATTATATAAATCGCCAAATCAATAGTAAAACATTAACAAAAATATAAATAAAACGTCGAATTAATGGTTTTATTGGCCATTATTGGCATTTAATCTTATTATTAATTAATTAACGGCAACCATTATTGGCAATTAATCTTACAATTTGGCGACAGTAATTTGGTCGACGGGATAACTAAATAGTACCAAGATAACTAAGTAAACATTTTAGAAAACGCATAAAAAAATTTAAAAATTGATTTCAGCAGTTACCGTCCATAGCCAATAGTACCGTTATTACATGCCACTATTTAGCTAAAATTTAATTTAAACTACTCTTAAAACTACTGAAATCACATTTCCAGATATTATCATCCATAGACGGTTATGTATCCAATTCTTTGCGTGACCATGTATATCATTTTATCTATATTCTACAAACATTTCTTAGGAAACTAAATGCAGTTCAGCGTAAAAATTCATAACTTCTTTAAAAACCACCTTTAAGCAATTTATTCTCATACTCAGTAACCCTTACGAATTCTTTTGTGTAGCCCTGCATATGAACTGTAGCATTTATACACACAGTATAGTATGCATAAATGTAGTGAAACATAAAAGCGCATATCATAATTAAAAATGCATTTCTAGCAATCATTGCTTATGTACAATACTTCGGAGAAAAGTTTCTTGGCGAGAAAGAAGTTTGGCAACGTATTTTCTGGCAACCTATTTACTGCTTCATACTCACAAGCAATTTTTTCCATATGTATACAATTTGGCACAGATGTCATATACGCCCCATATTGGCGCGATTTTTTTTTTCTGACGCCAATTTGGCGAAAACATCAACAGCATAAACAACATTCGGGTTACCATTACTAGCAAAATAACGACACTTTGGTGCCAGTTAAGTACCCGGTGCGAATATGACATCGGCGTCAAAACAAAATCGCGCCAATATGGGCGTATGTGACATCTGTGCCGACAATTTAATATAAAAAAAGCTATTTACCCATTTTTATAAAGAAACAGAAGTAATTTTTGCACAGATGTCATATACGCATGGGGGTTGGCGTGATTTTTCTATGACGCCAATTTGGCAGAAATCTCGCTTTTGAATACCATTTACTTATATATTTTTCAATTATTTGCTATCATTTTGAAAAGGAACAGATGTCATATTCGCCCCATATTGGCGCAATTTTTTTCGGTTGCCAATTTGGCGAAAACATCAACAGCATAAACAACATAATCCGGGTTACCACATCAAGCAAAATAACGACACTTTAGCGCAAGTTAAGTACCTGTTGCCTATATGATATTGGCGACAGAAAAAAATCGCGCCAATATGTGGCGAATATGACATCTGTACCGAAATGACTATAAATAAATAAAAGTTTGAATAATAACTATAGAACAAAGCAGTTTATATAATTAAAAAACAGAAAGTAAAAGTAAATAAGCAATTTATTAATAAATAAAAAACAATAGCCGGGTTACCATAGCAGGCAAAATAACACCATTTTGGCGCCAGTTAGGTATCCCGGTTCATATCTGAAATCTGTGCCGTAATTTGTATATATAAAAAATTATATATATTTAGAAACGATTTTTTTATGTATATAAGTGCATATATAAACAAAGATAAAAGTTCATTAGATTTGTTTTTATAGCTGTTTATATATTTTCGCAACATATCTCACTTTCTGATACCCGAATCGCGCCAAGCTTTTTTTAAAAATGCGCTATAATGGAAAAGTACTTAAATAAATAATTAACAGAAATAACAAATTATACAAACTAAAACTTTTTTTTTTCGAGATCAAAGCATTGTTTTTAATTTAAATTAAAAATACATATATCCTTGGATAACTTAAATTGAAGTTAGGTTCACAGCTTAATATCTCATTCCATAAACCTAAACAAACACAAGTGATTCATTCATCGTGAAACGCCAAAAATATTAAATCATTGAGGTAATCATTCACAAAGTAAGTTCTCCAACAATCAATGGGCAATATTCTAATGACGTCACAGTAGGTAAAATGGTGGCGGTATCGTTTGTTTATGGTTTGTAAACACAAAGATTTAATTTTGCAATGTCTCTTAGTTACATTATTTTATTGTCATCTTTATGAGCTCAGAACAAAAGCCTATTTTTTCATTATTTAGTTATTAAAGACGGAAAAAAAAATCATAAATGCATGATTTGAAAATTTTATGTAATTTTCTTTCTTAATACTAAAAAATAACATCGGGAAGTAACAGCGGGTTTAAGTTAAATAAGTTTAACTGTTTAATTCTGTTGTAATATTCAAAATAACTGTATTTATTAGATTTCAGTACTCAACATCAGGGCCCGATTAAACTTTGAAGTTACAGGAATTACAATGTCATTTCAGGACCTTTCTTTTGGAGAAGCTTTTCTAAATTCCATAAATACATTGAAAATCTTCAGTGTTAGAAATATTATTCCTAGGACTGACATAACACTAGAACGGCCTGCAATTTTACACAAGTTTTTGAAAGCTACTTTATATCAGAAATTTTACTAAAAACTGGTTACTTTTTTGTTATAGCGGCCCACACTATTAGGATTATAACAAGTTGCAGCCAATTTCGCCAACGTCGTAACCAAGATCGTGAAGCACACACATATAATACCATATAATACCATTTCATGAAATCGTATACGATAATTTAATAGTTTTTAACCTTACTTCAAGTGTGTTATTTATTTATTTTTAAGGCTCAACAATCTAAATTGTCCATTATATGAATTTAAAAAAAGGTAAACGAAGATTAAATAGATATGACAGCAAAAAGCCTCAAATCTGCATAACACTTGGAACCAAACTGTGCAGATTAGTGGTCTTCTACTGTACACAGTTTTTCATAAATGTGTTTCGTTCTTAAAATGTGTTATTTTCATCTATCACTGCGGAACAGCGAGAAAACTCATATTCTTGCACATGAGTTGCATATATCTTTATATCTAAATTTCCGTCATTTTTGACGGGCTATCTTTCTAGTCTATTATATATACGAGGTGGAACCCGTCGAATTTCGACGAAAGAAAATGTTTACAAAGGAAGTGTTGCATCAAATTTATAATACATCGACAAAAAATAATTAGAATAAAAAATCCATCTTACACTTGTTAATTTAACTCTCCAAAGACATATTTTAACCTAAGATTAACTAAATACTTTTTTCGTAAACTTCAACTGCTAAAATTATTGAAAAATTAAACTTTATTCATATACGTAATCAGTAACATATAATCAAGATAAGTAATTTTGATTAAGTTATTAATTGATGCTTGGTTACGGAACGAAAAATCCGCATAAATGATTTCACCTTGACATAATCATAGAATTTTCTACCTTTACTTCTAAACCGAATCAAGTCATTTTCCACGTTTCACATCTATATTAACCATTTAAAAACATTTTAACGCGCAATAGGTTATTAATAAATATTTTTTCAAGCTTGAAGTCACGTTTGTCAACTATTACAACTTCCCATGTTAAAATTCCCACTCGTGATTTGAGGTCTTAGTATAATCTGTGTACCTGCCTGTAAAAATTCCAGAAATTTATAACTTTTAGTCGTATTCAAAGGGAAATATCTCGTTTTATCAAATAAAAACATCGTTTTATTTTAAATATGACGTCATTTACAGTCGCTGAAATATTTTGCTTATTGTCTCAAACTCAATATCAGCGAAATGAAAAAATAGTGAAATATAACAGCATCATCAGAGAAATTGTATATTTTTTTTTTAAGTGTAACGTCATTTTCTGTTCAAATTTTTAAAAATGATATTTTTAATTGCAATGAGAAAATGGCATCAGTAAGAATATAACCAATAAAAATAACTAATCCACTTTTAATAGAAATGAAGTACTTCAGTTGCCACGATTAGAAAATTGGTATTAAAAACTAAAAAAAAAAAAAAATTAATATCTCAGAAATAAATTGAGATACAGCTTTCAAACGAATTGCATTTAAAAGTGCATTTTTTTCTGCATACGACGGTCTAAACATTTAAAATGTGGGATGTTTAGAAGTTTAAAAATTTGCAGTAGCGAAAATTGCAAAAGCGAAATTTCATTTCAAATTTCAAAGTGTTGCCATTCGCAGAATGACGTATGCGTTACGCACAGATATGTTTGTCCTTTATCCATTATATATATACTAGAAAGGTAGCCCGTCAAAAATGACGGAAATTTAGATATAAAGATATATACAACTCATGTGAAGGAATATGAGTTTTCTCGCTTTTTCCGCAGTGATAGATAACACATTTAATGAACGAAACACATTTATGAAAAACTGTGTGGCAGTAGAAGACCACTAATCTGCACAGTTTGGTTCCAAGTGTTATGCAGATTTGAGGCTTTTTACAGTCATGTCTATTCAATCTTTCTTTACATTTTTTTAAATTCATATATTGGATAATTTAGATTGTTAAGCCTTAAAAATAAATAAATTTCACACTTGAAGTAAGGTAAAAACTATTAAATTATCGTATACGATTTCATGAAATGGTATTATATGGTATTATATGTGTGTGCTTCACGATCTTGGTTACGACGTTGGCGAAATTGGCTGCAACTTGTCATAATCCTAATAGTGTGGGCCGCTATAACAAAAATGTAACCAGTTTTTAGCAAAATTTCTGATATAAAGTAGTTTTCAAAAACTTGTGTAAAATTGCAGGCCGTTCTCATGTTATGTCAGTCCTAAGAATAATATTTCTAACACTGAAGAGTTTCCATGTATGTATGAAATTTAGAAAAGCTTCTCCAAAAGAAAGGTCCTGAAATGACATTGTAATTCCTCTAACTTCAAAGTTTAATCGGGCCCTGATGTTGTTTACTGAAATCTAATAAATACAGTTATTTTGAATATTACAACAGAATTAAACAGTTAAACTTATTTAACTTAAACCCGCTGTCACTTCCCGATATTATTTTTTACTATTAAGAAAATTATTTAAATTTTTCAAATCATTCATTTATAATTTTTTTCCGTCTTTAATAACTAAATAATGAAAAAGTATGCTTTTGTTCTGAGCTCATAAATATGACAATAAAATAATGTAACTAAGAGACATTGCAAAATTAAATCTTTGTGATTTCAAACCATAAACAAACGATACCGCCACCATTTTACCTACTATGATGTCATTAGAATATTGTCCATATATTGTTGAAGAACTTACTTTATGAATGATTACCTCAATGATTTAAATTTTTTTTAAGTTTCACGATGAATGAATCACTTGTGTTTGTTTAGGTTTATGGAATGAGATATTAAGCTGTGAACCTAATTTCAATTAAAGTTATCCAAGGATATATATATTTTTAATTGAAATTAAAAACAATGCTTTGATCTCGAAATAAAAAGTTTTAGTTTGTATAATTGGTTATTTCTGCTTTATATTTAGGTACTTTTCCATTATAGCGCATTTTTAAAAAAGCTTGGCGCAATTCGGGCATCAGAAAGTGAGATATGTTGCCAAAATATATAAACAGCTATGAAAACAAATCTAATGAACTTTTATTTTTGTTTATATATGCACTTATATACATAAAAAAATCGTTTCTAAATATATATAATATATATTTTTTTTATGTACAAATTACGGCACAGATTTCAGATATGAACCGGGATACCTAACTGGCGCCAAAATGGTGTTATTTTGCCTGCTATGGTAACCCGGCTATTGTTTTTTATTTATTAATAAATTGTTTATTTACTTTTATTTTCTGTTTTTAATTATATAAACTGTTTTGTTCTATAGCTATTATTCAAACTTTTATTTATTTATAGTTATTTCCTTTTCAAAATGATAGCAAATAATTTAAAAATATATAAGTAAGTGGTATTCGAAAGCGAGATTTCTGCCAAATTGGCGTCAGAGAAAAATCACGCCAACACCGATGCGTATATGACATCTGTGCAAAAATTACGGCACAGATGTCATATTTGCCCCATATTGGCACGATTTGTTTTCTGACGCCAATGTCATATACACACTGGGTACATAACTTTCGCCAAACTGTCGTTATTTTGCTTGATATGGTAACCCGGATGTTGTTGTTTATGCTGTTGATGTTTTCGCCAAATTGGCGTCGGAAAACATCGCGCCAATATGGGGCGAATATGACATCTGTGCCAAAATTACTTCTGTTTATTATAAAAAATGGGTAAATAGATTTTTTTACATTAAATAAAGGTACTTGTTAGTTATCCCGTCGACCAAATTACTGTCGCCAAATTGTAAGATTAAATACCAATAATGGTTGACATTAAACATGATCATGTGTTTCTTACGTCATCAAGTGATTTCTAATTCGACGTTATATTTGTATTTTTATTGATGTTTCGCTAATTTAATTGATTTTTCGTTGTTTAAAATAAAAATTATGTCAATCTGCATAATTTGGCGATTTATAAAATTTGGCGAAACTGGTCGACGGGATAGCTAACAACTACCTAAATAAATAGTATACATATGAAAAAAATTGCTTGTGAGTATGACGCAGTAAATACGTTAGAAAATACGTTACTAAACTTCTTTCTCGCCAAGCAACTTTTCTCCGAAGTATTGTACATAAGCAATGATTGCTAGAAATGCATTTTTAATTATGATATGCGCTTTTATGTTTCACTACATTTATGCATACTATACTGTGTGTATAAATGCTACAGTTCATATGCAGGGCTACACAAAAGAATTAGTAAGGGTTACTGAGTATGAGAGTAAATTGCTTAAAGGTGGTTTTTAAAGGAGTTATACGTTTTTACGCTGAACTGCATTTAGTTTACTAAGAAATGTTTGTAGAATATAGATAAAATGATATACAGGGTCACGCAAAGAATTGGATACATAACCGTCTATGGATGATAATATCTGGAAATGTGATTTCAGTAGTTTTAAGAGTTGTTTAAATTAAATTTTGTCTAAATAGTGGCATGTAATAACGATAATATTGGCTATGGACGGTAACTGCTGAAATCAATTTTTAAAATTATTTATGCGTCTTCTAAAATGTTTACTTAGTTATCTTATTTCCCCAAATAACGAAGTTTTGTTAAAGCATTCAGGATGTGTTGGAAAGTGTTTCATATTCTATGGTTAACGCATGAGTTTTCTTTCTTCTTTAGTCTTAATTTGCATTTATTTTATTCTTATTTTTTTAGTCTTATACTGCTTTATAGAAACTTTGGCACAGTTGTCATATACGCCAATTTGGCGAAAACATCAACAGCATAAACAACAATATCCGGGTTACCATATCAAGCAAAATAAAAACAATTTGCCGCCAGTTAAGTGCCCGTTGTGTATATGACATCTGTGTCGAAACTTTAATATTTAATTTTTAAACTCTTCGCTCCACACCCCTTACATATAGTACAAACTATAACACAGATAGCGTAAAATAATAGACAGTTTGGTACTTTTCCACTGTAGGAGCTTTGGCATTTTTTTTTTTTTTAAAGCTTGGTGTAATTTGGGCATGAGAAAGTAAGATTTGGATTATTTTCCGTTATACGGATAACTTTGTCGCCAAGCGTAATAGATGGCGCAAAATGAAAATCACGTGAATTGAAGCATTTGAAAAATAAAAGAAAAAACGGTACTTTTCGGTTATCCGGGCGCCAGTGTTATATATACATATATATGTATTTATAAATGTATGTATATATACATATATATTTACATATATCTATATGTGTATATATACAATATGTGTATATTCATATATATGTATATTTACATATTTGTATGTATATAAATATGTATATATATAGCACTGGCGCCCGGCTAACCGAAAATTACCGAAAAAACATTGTCGATACTAAAGTGAGCATTTAAAAAATATAACATTTGAAAATTCCAGACTTTTACGAACTATTTCATTAAATCACAATTATATACTTAAAATAAGTGAACAAATAACTGTTATAAAATAAAGCAATAACATAAAACTCATATTAAACTGCTGGCATAAAATTACAAATATCTTTTAGCATTTTGAAATAATTGGCGCATTAGCATACATTTTGGCATGGTGTCCGTATAACGGAAAAATATCGAGATTTGTTGTCAAATCATATAATAAGCTATGAAAACAAACTTGATGAGCGTTTTTGTTTGTTTTATATGTTTATTTTATATGTATATTATTGATGTTTTTATGTACATATCACATCTGTTTATTTATAAAATTAGAGAAACGTATTTTTTATATTAAATAAATCGTATCAATATAAAAAAAATGCGTGTGTTTATAAAATGAAACAGTGGATAGGTTCCTAGAAATATGCTGCCAAATTTCGTTTTTCGCCAATGCATCTGTACTGGAAAAGTACCTAAAGCACATTAAAATCGCGCAGTTAGGAGCTAACACAGTACAGCGTCGTCTATTGGCGGTTATTTTATTAGTAGCATCGGGAGGAAGATGTAAAGATGTACTTTAAATTCTCACTCATAGATTTTGAAAAATATCTTAAAAGAGCGGAGTTTAAATTAAATTTCGGTGACCTCCTTTATGAAAGATTAATGGTTTTAAATGGGGATTTCATAAAATTAGCTAGCTATCACCAAGTTGGCTAACATTTGGCGCTACTGTGGTAACCCTGCATTAGTTTTTTTCAACAATTGCTCATTTCAATGAGGCGGTCCTACCGGAATCGTGAGGGACACACAGAGACTTGGATTTTATATAAATAGATAGATAATCCAAACGGAAATTTCGTTCCGAAAGCCGAGATTTCGAGTTCTACCGCATGGATTTTTACGGAACTTATACCGTTAGATAGGTATCGTTCCAGGGAAGGTTTTAAGCTATAACACATCATTCTACCTAGATTAGTTATAGAATTATTACGGAAAATTCTATTATTTTGGACTTTGTTACTTCATATTTCCTTAAATATCTGGGCTCCTATTGGTCGTAGAGCTTAGATCTCGCGCCAAAAGTAGCCCCATAGCACCCAAGCAAACTTTTCCCCGCGATTATTTTGCCGTCTTCCGATTTCCTCTAACTCTATTAGGGGCCCGCGTATAGCCCCTTTAAAATATTTTTCGTAGTAATTTCAGCAATTATCTTAAATTATTGGTTAAGACCGCCACCCTCCCGATTCATGTATCTACGGAAAGGTTGCATGAAGGAGTTTCGTTCAGATACGCTTTCGTTAAGAATAGAGTGCGCTCCCTGGTGGTGGAATGTGGAACTAACATAACGCGATATTGTTAAAATTAGAAATCTAACAATGCGATCTGTTTTAAACTTTGAGATAGTTCATAACACATAATCTATTATCTATTCTATTATATATATAAAAAATCTATTATCTATTCTATTATCTATCATATATATAAAATCCAAACGGAAATTTCGTTCCGAACGCCTAGATTTCGAGTTCCACTGCATGGATTTTTACGGAACTTATACCGTTAGATAGGCAGGCATCGTTTCAGGGAAGGTTTTAAGCTATAACACATCATTCTACCTAGATTAGTTATAGAAGTATGACGGAAAATTCTGTTATTTTGACGATAAGGTTACCATTTTATTTCTTGGCAAAGTTTTTTGTTGTTGAAAAAATTGAAACGGCTATTACACCTAGAAAAATAAAAGACAAAAAACTGTTACTAATTTTATTTAAAATCTTTAAAAAAGAAAAAAAAAGAAATCCATTTTAATGAGTGTTAATATTAAAAAACGAATATATTTAATTTAAACATGAAAGAGAATGTTCGTAATACTTAAAGAATTACTCAGTTGAAATATTGCAATTGAAATAATATTTGGCGATTTATCTTTTGCATCAGGTTAAGAAAAATGCATCTGAAAATTGATAAAATGATATCAAGGAAATTCCCCATAAGCGCATGGTCAGAAATAAAATACACGCTTTTTTATAAAATGACGTCATTTGCATCCGCTAAAGCAATCCACTTTTACAATCCAGTTTTAAACTTCGTCTATAGAAAAGTGTGCATATGACCTCATTATCACAGAATAACAGACAATATTCTTGACATAGCCCATATTTTAATTTCAACTTTTTTTTTTTTAGGTTTTATGAGAAAATGGCAACAGAAAGATACAGTATCTACTATTTTCGACTATTTTCCGTTTACTTTCAATGACTTTCAATGAAATGAGGTACTTTTGTTGCCACGATAAGAAAAATGGTATCAAAAACTACAAAAAAATTAATTTCTCAAAAATAAATTGTGATACAGCTTTCAAACAAATTGTATTTAAAAGAGCATTTTTTTCCTTATACGACGGTGTAAAAATTTAAAATGTGCGATGTTTAGAAGTTTAAAAATTTGCAGTAGAGAAAATTGCAAAGCCAAAATTTTATTTCAAATTTCAAAGTGTTGCCATTCGCAAAATGACGTATGCGTTACGCACAGATATGTTTGTCCTTTATAATATAGATACTGTAAAAAGAATTTCTTCTGAATAGTCCGAATTTTGCCTAACCCATAAGATATTATAATAGCTAAATAGCGTTCGCATAGTATTCAGCAAATGCGGAAAGATTTTCCCGGTGAGGGTCCATATTAATTTAAAATACAAGGTCGAATTCATAATTTTGTTTGATCAATGATCATTTGAAAAATGGACCAGCGAAGCGGGTGTAGCCTGCTAGTATATATATATAATCCAAACGGAAATTTCGTTCCGAACACCTAGATTTCGAGTTCTACAGCATGGATTTTTACGGAACTTATACCGATAGATAGGTATCGTTTCAGGGAAGGTTTTAAGCTACAACACATTGCTCTACTTATATTAGTTGTAGAATTATGACGGAAAGTTCTGTTATTTGGGCGAAAGGGTTACTATTATTTTATTGGCGAAAATTTTCGTTGATAAATAAATTGAAACGGCTGTACATCTCGGAAGAAAACTTATATTAATTTTATTAAAAAAAAAATAAATAAAAAAAAGAGAAAAGAAAAAAAAGTTTTGACGAGTGGTAATATTATAAAACGACAATATTGAATTTAAAAATGAAAGGTAATGTTTGTAATGCTTAAAAATTTATTCAATATGCAAGTTTGCAGTTTTAAACTATATTTGGCAATTTATCGCTTCCGTCAGGTTAAAAAAAAAATGCATCAGCAAATCTGATAATATTTGAGTGACAATTTTGTTTTTGTTTTTGATTTTTTTTATAATTTACTTTTTATTTTATTTAACTCATCCATCATGTGACTTTCAGAAGAAACTAGCAGATGTAATTATAAAAATGACGGTACTTGTGAGTTACATATTGTCTGTTTATTTACGATTTCATTTTATTGCCAACCAATTTAATTTTAAGACAAAAATGCATAAGCGTGCCTTCGGTTTGAGCGACATTTACAATATTGGTTATTTTTCAAGTTGGCGACTGCATTTTTTGAAAAATGTAATTCTACTTATATATATATATATATATATATATATATATAATTCAAATGGAAATTTCAATCTGTCTGCTTAGAACTCGGGTTTTGTTAAACTTACACTGTTAGATAGGTAATTTTGGGGGGAAAGTTTTAGTACATAACACGTCGTTCTACGTTGCTTGGAATCGAATTATGGTTTAAAGTTCTTTAATGAGATGAAACTGATAATGAAAAATTAGCCTTTTTAAAAGATTCTGCCGAATGTATTTCGATGGAACTTGGACTGTTAATTAGATAATTTTCAAGGAAAGCTTTCAGTATAAACCATGTCCTTCTACGTTGCTTAGCCATACAGTTTTGGGGAAAATTCTGTAATCTGGTGAACTCCATTATCACAATTTAGCCTTTAAAAAAGGTTATAATAAACGGTTTTTGATAGAGTTTGCATTGTTAATTAGTATATAATATATTGTTCGACACTGTTTAGTCATAGACCAAGGGGGTAAATTCTGTAATTTTTTAATTTTCCCTTTGCGAAGTGGAAGAAATGGGTTTGGCGAGAAAAGGAAAGTTTTCGTGCATATTTTCTGTTCAATAATTATAGAATTCATTTACTACAAAGAAGACATTTATCCCTTTTTATATAAAAATAGAAGTAAATTGTAAATAAATAACAAAAATATTAATATTCATAAATAAAAAAGTTTATATATAGGAATACATATTTTAAAAAGCATAAAAGTTCATTTTATTTGTTTTCACAGCTGTTCAAGGAATTGTGTATGTATGTGTGTATGAACAAATATTTGGTACTTTTCTTAACAATTGGTCACATATCTCACTTTCTGAAGCCCGAATTGCGCCAAGCTTTTTAACATCTAACAGTACCCATTGATCTAAAATCAGGAAAATTGGAAAGTAGATGTAGTTTGTAAAGTATGCCTTAATTAAGGAGATAAGTTACATAATAGAGTCTACAGACAATTTGCGTATGTTACTGGGCGTGGTTTGGCGCACAATTAACTTAGGAAAAGGTTAAAATTGATTCTGTGTTTTTAAAGCGAACCAATTCTATCACCGAATTTACAGAGAATTGGAGAAATTTGAAAGAAAGTTTTTTTTGGAGAACTTTTCTACTTTTACGTTATACCAACACCATACCAAAATCTACGCTATTGCGCCATTTATTTCAATCCTAAACGTGCAAACATATTGTAGTACTATTCCAGTATAGGGATCTTGGCGAAATAAAGAAAATAGCATTGGCGGAGAAGGAAATTTGGCAACATATTTTCCGACAACCAATTCGCTGTTTCATTTCATATACACGAGCATTTTTTTCTATGTTTAGATAATTTATTGAGGCTATTTATCTAATTTTATATAGAAACAGAAGTAATTTTGGGTATTACTTAGTTATCCCGTCGAACAATTTCGCTAAATTATATAAATCGCCAAATTATACAAATTGACGTAATTTTTATTTTAAATAACGAAAGAACAAATAAATTAGTATAAAATTAATAAAAATACAATTAAAACGTCGAAATAAAAATCCCTTAATGACGTAAACACGTGTAACTTGCTTAAAGTCAAGTGTATGTGACATTTACGATCAACCATTATTGGCATTTAATCTTATAGTTTGGCAATAGATTTTTGGTCGACGGAATAACTAAGTAGTAGTACCGTAATTTGTATATAAAAAACGTTAATAATATACATATATAAACAAACAAAAAAATTCATCAAGTTTGTTTTCTTAACTGTTTATATCAATTAGCAACAAATATCACTTTCTGATGCCCGAATTGCGCCAAGCTGTTTAAAAAAAGTCAAGGCGCCAGTAGTGGAAAAGTACCAATTCTTTTTGCAAACGGTGCCAAACAATCTGGCTTGCTATTTATTGAACGAGAATATCTTTTGGCTTTAATTATTATATAATCGTAACCACGCAAAAAATTTTAATTTACTATTTTTTTTTAATTGAAAGTATTTTTTGTTATTATGTAAAATTAAGTTATAACTTCATTTTTTGCTAATTAAAAAATGGAAATGTTTACTGTAATGCTAAGAGACACTTAGAATTCCATGTGCGTAGTTTAAATAACGATTTTGAAAAAAAAAAAAAATAGTATCCGAACCCACACCAAACTGGCTCATTTTACAGAGAATGTTTTGATACAAAATGGAATATATTTGTTGTAGACATTATCCTAAATCTCAATACTCGCCGATTGAAAAGTCTTTAAAATTATTCAGCAGAGACAAGGAGAGATAACTTACAGTTTCATAAATTTTAAGATTCAATATTCGTATCGATCTATTTACTTCTGCTTCTACTAAATATACGAGAGTAAAATGCAAATGGGAAATTCGTCCCGGCTGCATATAACTTGAGCTCACCTGACTGGATTTTGATGAGAATCTAAATGATAGTTAGATAATTTTTCAGGGAAAATTTTAGCATATAACATATCGTTGTACGTTGCTTATACATATAATTATGTTTTAAAGTTACATAATCGTACGAACCCGATTATGGAAGATTAGCCTTTTTAAAAGATTCAGCAGAACTGATTTCGATTAAATTTGCACTGTTAGTTAGATAATTTTTCAGGCAGGATTTTAGTATATACTATACCCTTCTGCATTTCTTAATAATAGAGATGTGGTGGAAAGTGTTATAATCAGTTGAACCTGATTATGAAAGTTTAGCATTTTTAAAAAGTTCTACAGAACGGATTTTGATAGGAATTCCATTGTTAGTTACATAACTATTCAGATATGGTTTTAGTATTTTACATACTGTTCTACGTTGCTTAGTCATAAAATAAAGGCGGAAAGTTCCATAATCATGTGAAACCGATTACGAAAGATTAGACTTTTTATAAAGTTAAAAATTGCGGATATTGATAATACTTGCTTTGTTGATTAGACAATGTTTGGGAAGGTTTTAGTTTATTGCGTATCATTCTACTTTGCTTAGTTATAGAATTATGGGGAGAAAGTTCTATAATCAGATGGACCCCAATATGAAAGAACAGTCTTTAGAAAATGTTTTACTGGATGGATTTTGTCAGTTTGTTTGTTTGCATTATTAGTTAAATAATTTTTCAGGTTTTGTTTTATTATATTGCATATTGTACTATCATTCTTTACCAAATCCTACTGTGATTTATCAATTAAAAGGGTTAAGACCTTAATAGCGGAAAATTTGTCTGCACATTAAAAAATATAATACCACAATGGCGTTCATATCGTTTTCTTCAGTGCGAAAGGACATTCCAGGTAAGGCTCCAAATTGCTTTAAATCACAATGTCAAATTCATTGATACATTTTGTTTGATTCAAGATTCGTTTGGATAAACAGACCAGCGTAGCGGGCATAGCCTGCTAGTCTATCTATTATATATATATAATCCAAACGGAAATTTCGTTCCGAACGCCGAGATTTCGAGTTCTACCGCATGGATTTTTACGGAACTTATACCGTTAGATAGGTATCGTTCCAGGGAAGGTTTTAAGCTATAACACATCATTCTACCTAGATTGGTTATAGAATTGGTACGGAAAATTCTATTATTTTGGACTTTGTTACTTCATATTTCCTTAAATATATGGGCTCCTATTGGTCGTAAAGCTTAGATCTCGCGCCAAAAGTAGCTCCAGGGCACCCAAGCAAACTTTTCCCCGCGATTATTTTGCCGTCTTCCGATTTCCTCTAACTCTATTAGGGGCCCGCGTAGGGCCCCTTTAAAATATTTTTCGTAGTAATTTCAGCAATTATCTTAAATTATTGGTTAAGACCGCCACCCTCCCGATTCATGTATCTACGGAAAGGTTGTATGAAGGAGTTTCGTTCAAATACGCTTTCGTTGAGAATATAGTGCGCTCCCTGGTGGTGGAATGTGGAACTAACATAACGCGATATTATTAAAATTAGGAAATCTAACAATGCGATCTGTTTTAAACTTTGAGATAGTTCATAACACATAATCTATTATCTATTCTATTATAGATATAAAAAATCTATTATCTATTCTATTATCTATCATATATATAAAATCCAAACGGAAATTTCGTTCCGAACGCCTAGATTTCGAGTTCTACTGCATGGATTTTTACGGAACTTATACCGTTAGATAGGTATCGTTTCAGGGAAGGTTTTAAGCTATAACACATCGTTCTACCTAGATTAGTTATAGAAGTATGAAGGAAAATTCTATTATTTTGGACGATAAGTTTAGCATTTTATTTCTTGGCGAAGTTTTTTGTTGTTAAAAAAATTGAAACGGCTATTACACCTAGAAAAATAAAAGACAAAAAACTGTTACTAATTTTATTTAAAATCTTTAAAAAAGAAAAAAAAAATCCATTTTAATGAGTGATAATATTAAAAAACGAATATATTTAATTTAAACATGAAAGAGAATGTTCGTAATACTTAAAGAATTACTCAGTTGAAATATTGCAATTGAAATAATATTTGGCGATTTATCTTTTGCATCAGGTTAAGAAAAATGCATCTGAAAATTGATAAAATGATATCAAGGAAGTTCCCCATAAGCGCATGCTCAGCATTATTTTAAAAAAAATTATAGAATATTCTTCTCATAAATATATATATATCCATAAAAAAATCGGCAGAACTTCTATTTAGCATTCCTAAAATAATAATGAAAATTTCATTTTTTGCGTTTTAGCGCTGGATGGCGACACGATAAAATTTTGAATATTACTATGATAAATATTCTTTAAGAAAAACTTTTTTAACTCTCGATACGAAGTTAGTTTAAGTAAGTTTAACTTAAATAAATACATATTTATAACTGCAGTTTTGTCATATACATTTATATATGTAACAATGAAATTTAACGATCGTATTTATGCCGTTTACAATGAAATTTAAATGGATTAAAAGTGTTTCAAACTCAAATTAAGGTCCGATTCTGAGCATTGGCAATTTGACTTCGATATTGTTAGTGTCAGAGGCAACAAGAGAGTTTTATTGGCATGGAAACAACAATTTAATATCGAAATGTTTAATGATAGCATTCTTAATTAAAACACCCTTAAAACTTATCCAGCCGGTGACACCATATAAAATTAAATAGCTCAATACAAGTAACACGCAATTTGCATATATTATATAAGCTTACAGCAAAAATAGTAAACTAATCCACAGTTTAAGTTTAAATTCATTAAGCATTAGGCATTTAATTACTTATTTAACAAGGAATTTATAAATGCATTCCAATCTCTTGCATTTGGCGAGGAAACCTATTGGTTCGCCAAAGAGCGTCGAGCGTTCGTCTGTTTGCGCCAAATACTGTTTGCGCTAAATATTTTTTTACAGATTTTCTACTGCGATTCGACCGCTATATTTTTACCGATCTTTTTTACATACATGAGTCATTTTATTAGCATTTCCTTTTTCAAAATATTTTGAGTATGCGTTTTAAGGAGACCTTCCTTGTGAGTAACAATTTTTATTATTATTATTATTATTATGTATCTCTTACAGAAAAAGCTAGCAGATGTAATTATAAAAATAATGATATTACATAAATAGCAGTTAATATTATAAAAGTGGAGTCAAATATTTAAATTTTAATGCAAACGTTTGCCCCCCCCCCCTCCCCACACACACACATATTATAAATAATTTAATTTCAGATATTTAAAATATTTTTCGCGTACTTTACTACAGATACATGCTATTTTGTTTTTCCCCAAACTTATGACTTTTATAACCTCGAACTCAGATCAACAAATATTGTCCACTCTCTTTCTTTTCTTTTCTTTTCTTTTTTTTTTTTTTTTAAACATATATCGCCAATTTTTCTTTTAGAAAAGTCTACTGTTTCAAATGTTAAGTACTAAAGATTATTCTTAAGAAAATTTATGCAATTTTGCGTTATTAATACCATAAAAGAAAATATTTTGCAATAAAAATTGCTTACTGAAATACGTTTTCGATTGTCTTTTTAATTCGTCATACCATTTTCAGTTTTTTTTAAGGTTTTTGATATTGGATTAATCTTCCGTAATCAGGTTACCTGCTAATTAGTGTATTTACTGAACTATTTAGATGTTTCTTTTATATTTGAAAGAGTCAGATCAGTGATCAGACAGTGACTGTCAAACAGTGATCGCGATTGTAGAAGATTGCATGAAATTTGTACTTAGCTATTAGTAAATTTATGTTTTTTCATTATGAAGCAAACGGAGAACAGAAGATTTAGTATTATATATTTTTTTATTTGAAGTTATTTTACTGTCACTAAAAAATAAATACTTGGGGAAAAAATTTGAAATTCCAATGGTGGCTGGTGGAACAATATTTGTTGATTTATCATTTTAGCCTAGATAAGAAAAAAAGTACCTGAAATGCAGATAAAATTGAAAATAGAAATCATTATAAAGCAAGTTCTTCTGACGCACAATCCTATTCGCTAAACCGAGGAAAAAATTAACGATTTTAGGTTTATTTAGGCAGCAGACTGAAGAATAATGTAATTTTGAAAATAAAAAGTGTATTTATTTCTCCGTGTTATTGCACTCTTTAGAGAAATGAAAAGGGGTCTTCGGTGCATCAAAAAGATTATTTCGTTATATTATAACCTGTTAGGTTATTAAGTTTTGTATAACTGACTTTATTTGTCATTTACAAAGAGTATTTTTGGCGAAAGATCTATAATTCAGCCAACAGCAATTTAACTTTATTTAATGGGATGTAGTCTGGCGCATAATTACGTATGTTTTACGTGTGTTAACTCTGGTAAATTTGTAACCATATAGTTTGCAAACACTTCTAATGTTTGCCGTAAAACTTAGCTGTGCACCCGATTATGGACGATTGAGAAGAATTTAATTGGATGAAAACAAGAGGTTTATTTTTCTATCATAATGAGTTATCGAGTTTTTTTTTTTTTTCAGGTTAACAGTTACATAATTGCAAGTGGTATATATATAAAAAGGAAATGGTAATGAAAATGACATTATTTTAATTTTATTCAAACACTTCGTTTTTGAAAATCCACTTTTATGTGATTCAAATTTCTTTTAATGAATGTTAAACACTTTTGTGTGCAATCAATTTATTACATTTTTTTACCGTATTTACTCTGTTGTAATCCGAAGATAGAAAACTGCAGTAGACCTGCTAGAAGACGTGTATTACAAAATATAATGCAACGTAGAGAGAAATTGTATTTAAGCTACCAGAACCACACATAGCACCAAGCTGAGAAGCCCGGAGTTCAAGAACTATCAAACGAAAGTGAATAATCCGAACATAAGTAAATGTTCAGTGGTCACTCTCTGCAATCATTGTAATTATCTCTCCTTTTAGTAGTGTAGTGACTAGAGAACATTTTAAAATTTCTGATTATCACAACGGCCGTATTTTCTTCCCAACCTCTACTTTAAATATATACTGTAAAAAGAATTTCTTCTGAATAGTCCGAATTTTGCCTAACCCATAAGATATTATAATAGCTAAATAGCGTTCGCATAGTATTCAGCAAATGCGGAAAAATTTTCCCGGTGAAGGTTCATATTGATTTAAAATACAAGGATGAATTCATAATTTTGTTTGATCAAGGATCATTTGGAAAATGGACCAGCGAAGCGGGTGTAGCCTGCTAGTTATATATATATAATCCAAACGGAAATTTCGTTCCGAAAGCCGAGATTTCGAGTTCTACCGCATGGATTTTTACGGAACTTATACCGTTAGATAGGTATCGTTCCAGGGAAGGTTTTAAGCTATAACACATCATTCTACCTAGATTAGTTATAGAATTATTACGGAAAATTCTATTATTTTGGACTTTGTTACTTCATATTTTCTTAAATATCTGGGCTCCTATTGGTCGTAGAGCTTAGATCTCGCGCCAAAAGTAGCTCCGATGCACCCAAGCAAACTTTTCCCCGCGATTATTTTGCCGTCTTCCGATTTCCTCTAACTCTATTAGGGGCCCGCGTATAGCCCCTTTAAAATATTTTTCGTAGTAATTTCAGCAATTATCTTAAATTATTGGTTAAGACCGCCACCCTCCCGATTCGTGTATCTACGGAAAGGTTGCATGAAGGAGTTTTGTTCAGATACGCTTTCGTTAAGAATAGAGTGCGCTCCCTGGTGGTGGAATGTGGAACTAACATTACGCGATATTGTTAAAATTAGGAAATCTAACAATGCGATCTGTTTTAAACTTTGAGATAGTTCATAACGCATAATCTATTATCTATTCTATCTATTCTATCTATTATATATATAAAATCTAAACGAAAGTTTCGTTCCGAACGCCTAGATTTCGAATTCTACTGCATGGATTTTGATGGAACTTATACTGTTAGATAGGTATTGTTTCAGGGAAGGTTTTAAACTATAACACATCGTTCTACGTAGGTTAGTTATAGAATTATGACGGAAAGTTCTGTTATTTTGGGCGAAAGGGTTACCATTATTTTATTGGAGATGAATTTTTTGATAAATGAATTGAAATGGCTGTACATCGCGGACAAAAAACTGTTACTAATTTTATTTAAAAGGGAAGAAGAGAGAAAGTGAAAAAAAAATTGTCCAGTGGTAATATTGGAAAACGAAAATATTGAATTTAAACATGAAAGAGAATGTTCGTAATGCTTAAAAATTTATTCAATATGAAAGATTACAGTTTTAAACTATATTTGGCAATTTATCTCTTGCGTCCGGTTAAATAAAATGCATCAGAAAATTTTATAAAATAATATCTGAGTGATAATTTTGTTTTTGTTTTTGATTTCTTTTAAATTTACTTTTTATTTTTATTTAACTCGACCATCATGTGACATACAGTAGAAACTAGCAGATGTAATTGTAAAAATGACGATACTTGTGAGTTACATATTGTATGCTTTTTGCGACTTCATTTTATCGCCAAACGATTTAATTTTAAGCCAAAAATGCATGAACGTGCCATCGGTTTGAGCGACGTTCACAATATTGGTTATTTCTCAATAAACGACAGCATTTTCTCGAAATACCCAATTCTACTTATATAATATATATAATTCAAATGGAAATTTCATTCCCGCTGCTTATAACTCGAGTTCTGCTGAACGTACACTGTTAGATAGGTAATTTTTCGGGGAATTGTTTAGTACATAACACGTCGTTCTACGTTTCTTGGTATTGAATTATGGTTTAAAGTTCTTTAATGAGATGAAACTGATAATGAAAAATTAGCCTTTTTAAAAGATTCTGCCGAATGTATTTCGATGGAACTTGGACTGTTAATTAGATAATTTTCAAGGAAAGCTTTCAGTATAAACCATGTCCTTCTACGTTGCTTAGCCATACAGTTTTGGGGAAAATTCTGTAATCTGGTGAACTCCATTATCACAATTTAGCCTTTAAAAAAGGTTATAATAAACGGTTTTTGATAGAGTTTGCATTGTTAATTAGTATATAATATATTGTTCGACACTGTTTAGTCATAGACCAAGGGGGTAAATTCTGTAATTTTTTAATTTTCCCTTTGCGAAGTGGAAGAAATGGGTTTGGCGAGAAAAGGAAAGTTTTCGTGCATATTTTCTGTTCAATAATTATAGAATTCATTTACTATAAAGAAGACATTTATCCCTTTTTATATAAAAATAGAAGTAAATTGTAAATAAATAACAAAAATATTAATATTCATAAATAAAAAAGTTTATATATAGGAATACATATTTTAAAAAGCATAAAAGTTCATTTTATTTGTTTTCACAGCTGTTCAAGGAATTGTGTATGTATGTGTGTATGAACAAATATTTGGTACTTTTCTTAACAATTGGTCACATATCTCACTTTCTGAAGCCCGAATTGCGCCAAGCTTTTTAACATCTAACAGTACCCATTGATCTAAAATCAGGAAAATTGGAAAGTAGATGTAGTTTGTAAAGTATGCCTTAATTAAGGAGATAAGTTACATAATAGAGTCTACAGACAATTTGCGTATGTTACTGGGCGTGGTTTGGCGCACAATTAACTTAGGAAAAGGTTAAAATTGATTCTGTGTTTTTAAAGCGAACCAATTCTATCACCGAATTTACAGAGAATTGGAGAAATTTGAAAGAAAGTTTTTTTTGGAGAACTTTTCTACTTTTACGTTATACCAACACCATACCAAAATCTACGCTATTGCGCCATTTATTTCAATCCTAAACGTGCAAACATATTGTAGTACTATTCCAGTATAGGGATCTTGGCGAAATAAAGAAAATAGCATTGGCGGAGAAGGAAATTTGGCAACATATTTTCCGACAACCAATTCGCTGTTTCATTTCATATACACGAGCATTTTTTTCTATGTTTAGATAATTTATTGAGGCTATTTATCTAATTTTATATAGAAACAGAAGTAATTTTGGGTATTACTTAGTTATCCCGTCGAACAATTTCGCTAAATTATATAAATCGCCAAATTATACAAATTGACGTAATTTTTATTTTAAATAACGAAAGAACAAATAAATTAGTATAAAATTAATAAAAATACAATTAAAACGTCGAAATAAAAATCCCTTAATGACGTAAACACGTGTAACTTGCTTAAAGTCAAGTGTATGTGACATTTACGATCAACCATTATTGGCATTTAATCTTATAGTTTGGCAATAGATTTTTGGTCGACGGAATAACTAAGTAGTAGTACCGTAATTTGTATATAAAAAACGTTAATAATATACATATATAAACAAACAAAAAAATTCATCAAGTTTGTTTTCTTAACTGTTTATATCAATTAGCAACAAATATCACTTTCTGATGCCCGAATTGCGCCAAGCTGTTTAAAAAAAGTCAAGGCGCCAGTAGTGGAAAAGTACCAATTCTTTTTGCAAACGGTGCCAAACAATCTGGCTTGCTATTTATTGAACGAGAATATCTTTTGGCTTTAATTATTATATAATCGTAACCACGCAAAAAATTTTAATTTACTATTTTTTTTTAATTGAAAGTATTTTTTGTTATTATGTAAAATTAAGTTATAACTTCATTTTTTGCTAATTAAAAAATGGAAATGTTTACTGTAATGCTAAGAGACACTTAGAATTCCATGTGCGTAGTTTAAATAACGATTTTGAAAAAAAAAAAAAATAGTATCCGAACCCACACCAAACTGGCTCATTTTACAGAGAATGTTTTGATACAAAATGGAATATATTTGTTGTAGACATTATCCTAAATCTCAATACTCGCCGATTGAAAAGTCTTTAAAATTATTCAGCAGAGACAAGGAGAGATAACTTACAGTTTCATAAATTTTAAGATTCAATATTCGTATCGATCTATTTACTTCTGCTTCTACTAAATATACGAGAGTAAAATGCAAATGGGAAATTCGTCCCGGCTGCATATAACTTGAGCTCACCTGACTGGATTTTGATGAGAATCTAAATGATAGTTAGATAATTTTTCAGGGAAAATTTTAGCATATAACATATCGTTGTACGTTGCTTATACATATAATTATGTTTTAAAGTTACATAATCGTACGAACCCGATTATGGAAGATTAGCCTTTTTAAAAGATTCAGCAGAACTGATTTCGATTAAATTTGCACTGTTAGTTAGATAATTTTTCAGGCAGGATTTTAGTATATACTATACCCTTCTGCATTTCTTAATAATAGAGATGTGGTGGAAAGTGTTATAATCAGTTGAACCTGATTATGAAAGTTTAGCATTTTTAAAAAGTTCTACAGAACGGATTTTGATAGGAATTCCATTGTTAGTTACATAACTATTCAGATATGGTTTTAGTATTTTACATACTGTTCTACGTTGCTTAGTCATAAAATAAAGGCGGAAAGTTCCATAATCATGTGAAACCGATTACGAAAGATTAGACTTTTTATAAAGTTAAAAATTGCGGATATTGATAATACTTGCTTTGTTGATTAGACAATGTTTGGGAAGGTTTTAGTTTATTGCGTATCATTCTACTTTGCTTAGTTATAGAATTATGGGGAGAAAGTTCTATAATCAGATGGACCCCAATATGAAAGAACAGTCTTTAGAAAATGTTTTACTGGATGGATTTTGTCAGTTTGTTTGTTTGCATTATTAGTTAAATAATTTTTCAGGTTTTGTTTTATTATATTGCATATTGTACTATCATTCTTTACCAAATCCTACTGTGATTTATCAATTAAAAGGGTTAAGACCTTAATAGCGGAAAATTTGTCTGCACATTAAAAAATATAATACCACAATGGCGTTCATATCGTTTTCTTCAGTGCGAAAGGACATTCCAGGTAAGGCTCCAAATTGCTTTAAATCACAATGTCAAATTCATTGATACATTTTGTTTGATTCAAGATTCGTTTGGATAAACAGACCAGCGTAGCGGGCATAGCCTGCTAGTCTATCTATTATATATATATAATCCAAACGGAAATTTCGTTCCGAACGCCGAGATTTCGAGTTCTACCGCATGGATTTTTACGGAACTTATACCGTTAGATAGGTATCGTTCCAGGGAAGGTTTTAAGCTATAACACATCATTCTACCTAGATTGGTTATAGAATTGGTACGGAAAATTCTATTATTTTGGACTTTGTTACTTCATATTTCCTTAAATATATGGGCTCCTATTGGTCGTAAAGCTTAGATCTCGCGCCAAAAGTAGCTCCAGGGCACCCAAGCAAACTTTTCCCCGCGATTATTTTGCCGTCTTCCGATTTCCTCTAACTCTATTAGGGGCCCGCGTAGGGCCCCTTTAAAATATTTTTCGTAGTAATTTCAGCAATTATCTTAAATTATTGGTTAAGACCGCCACCCTCCCGATTCATGTATCTACGGAAAGGTTGTATGAAGGAGTTTCGTTCAAATACGCTTTCGTTGAGAATATAGTGCGCTCCCTGGTGGTGGAATGTGGAACTAACATAACGCGATATTATTAAAATTAGGAAATCTAACAATGCGATCTGTTTTAAACTTTGAGATAGTTCATAACACATAATCTATTATCTATTCTATTATAGATATAAAAAATCTATTATCTATTCTATTATCTATCATATATATAAAATCCAAACGGAAATTTCGTTCCGAACGCCTAGATTTCGAGTTCTACTGCATGGATTTTTACGGAACTTATACCGTTAGATAGGTATCGTTTCAGGGAAGGTTTTAAGCTATAACACATCGTTCTACCTAGATTAGTTATAGAAGTATGAAGGAAAATTCTATTATTTTGGACGATAAGTTTAGCATTTTATTTCTTGGCGAAGTTTTTTGTTGTTAAAAAAATTGAAACGGCTATTACACCTAGAAAAATAAAAGACAAAAAACTGTTACTAATTTTATTTAAAATCTTTAAAAAAGAAAAAAGAAATCCATTTTAATGAGTGATAATATTAAAAAACGAATATATTTAATTTAAACATGAAAGAGAATGTTCGTAATACTTAAAGAATTACTCAGTTGAAATATTGCAATTGAAATAATATTTGGCGATTTATCTTTTGCATCAGGTTAAGAAAAATGCATCTGAAAATTGATAAAATGATATCAAGGAAGTTCCCCATAAGCGCATGCTCAGCATTATTTAAAAAAAAATTATAGAATATTCTTCTCATAAATATATATATATCCATAAAAAAATCGGCAGAACTTCTATTTAGCATTCCTAAAATAATAATGAAAATTTCATTTTTTGCGTTTTAGCGCTGGATGGCGACACGATAAAATTTTGAATATTACTATGATAAATATTCTTTAAGAAAAACTTTTTTAACTCTCGATACGAAGTTAGTTTAAGTAAGTTTAACTTAAATAAATACATATTTATAACTGCAGTTTTGTCATATACATTTATATATGTAACAATGAAATTTAACGATCGTATTTATGCCGTTTACAATGAAATTTAAATGGATTAAAAGTGTTTCAAACTCAAATTAAGGTCCGATTCTGAGCATTGGCAATTTGACTTCGATATTGTTAGTGTCAGAGGCAACAAGAGAGTTTTATTGGCATGGAAACAACAATTTAATATCGAAATGTTTAATGATAGCATTCTTAATTAAAACACCCTTAAAACTTATCCAGCCGGTGACACCATATAAAATTAAATAGCTCAATACAAGTAACACGCAATTTGCATATATTATATAAGCTTACAGCAAAAATAGTAAACTAATCCACAGTTTAAGTTTAAATTCATTAAGCATTAGGCATTTAATTACTTATTTAACAAGGAATTTATAAATGCATTCCAATCTCTTGCATTTGGCGAGGAAACCTATTGGTTCGCCAAAGAGCGTCGAGCGTTCGTCTGTTTGCGCCAAATACTGTTTGCGCTAAATATTTTTTTACAGATTTTCTACTGCGATTCGACCGCTATATTTTTACCGATCTTTTTTACATACATGAGTCATTTTATTAGCATTTCCTTTTTCAAAATATTTTGAGTATGCGTTTTAAGGAGACCTTCCTTGTGAGTAACAATTTTTATTATTATTATTATTATTATGTATCTCTTACAGAAAAAGCTAGCAGATGTAATTATAAAAATAATGATATTACATAAATAGCAGTTAATATTATAAAAGTGGAGTCAAATATTTAAATTTTAATGCAAACGTTTGCCCCCCCCCCTCCCCACACACACACATATTATAAATAATTTAATTTCAGATATTTAAAATATTTTTCGCGTACTTTACTACAGATACATGCTATTTTGTTTTTCCCCAAACTTATGACTTTTATAACCTCGAACTCAGATCAACAAATATTGTCCACTCTCTTTCTTTTCTTTTCTTTTCTTTTTTTTTTTTTTTTAAACATATATCGCCAATTTTTCTTTTAGAAAAGTCTACTGTTTCAAATGTTAAGTACTAAAGATTATTCTTAAGAAAATTTATGCAATTTTGCGTTATTAATACCATAAAAGAAAATATTTTGCAATAAAAATTGCTTACTGAAATACGTTTTCGATTGTCTTTTTAATTCGTCATACCATTTTCAGTTTTTTTTAAGGTTTTTGATATTGGATTAATCTTCCGTAATCAGGTTACCTGCTAATTAGTGTATTTACTGAACTATTTAGATGTTTCTTTTATATTTGAAAGAGTCAGATCAGTGATCAGACAGTGACTGTCAAACAGTGATCGCGATTGTAGAAGATTGCATGAAATTTGTACTTAGCTATTAGTAAATTTATGTTTTTTCATTATGAAGCAAACGGAGAACAGAAGATTTAGTATTATATATTTTTTTATTTGAAGTTATTTTACTGTCACTAAAAAATAAATACTTGGGGAAAAAATTTGAAATTCCAATGGTGGCTGGTGGAACAATATTTGTTGATTTATCATTTTAGCCTAGATAAGAAAAAAAGTACCTGAAATGCAGATAAAATTGAAAATAGAAATCATTATAAAGCAAGTTCTTCTGACGCACAATCCTATTCGCTAAACCGAGGAAAAAATTAACGATTTTAGGTTTATTTAGGCAGCAGACTGAAGAATAATGTAATTTTGAAAATAAAAAGTGTATTTATTTCTCCGTGTTATTGCACTCTTTAGAGAAATGAAAAGGGGTCTTCGGTGCATCAAAAAGATTATTTCGTTATATTATAACCTGTTAGGTTATTAAGTTTTGTATAACTGACTTTATTTGTCATTTACAAAGAGTATTTTTGGCGAAAGATCTATAATTCAGCCAACAGCAATTTAACTTTATTTAATGGGATGTAGTCTGGCGCATAATTACGTATGTTTTACGTGTGTTAACTCTGGTAAATTTGTAACCATATAGTTTGCAAACACTTCTAATGTTTGCCGTAAAACTTAGCTGTGCACCCGATTATGGACGATTGAGAAGAATTTAATTGGATGAAAACAAGAGGTTTATTTTTCTATCATAATGAGTTATCGAGTTTTTTTTTTTTTCAGGTTAACAGTTACATAATTGCAAGTGGTATATATATAAAAAGGAAATGGTAATGAAAATGACATTATTTTAATTTTATTCAAACACTTCGTTTTTGAAAATCCACTTTTATGTGATTCAAATTTCTTTTAATGAATGTTAAACACTTTTGTGTGCAATCAATTTATTACATTTTTTTACCGTATTTACTCTGTTGTAATCCGAAGATAGAAAACTGCAGTAGACCTGCTAGAAGACGTGTATTGCAAAATATAATGCAACTTAGAGAGAAATTGTATTTAAGCTACCAGAACCACACATAGCACCAAGCTGAGAAGCCCGGAGTTCAAGAACTATCAAACGAAAGTGAATAATCCGAACATAAGTAAATGTTCAGTGGTCACTCTCTGCAATCATTGTAATTATCTCTCCTTTTAGTAGTGTAGTGACTAGAGAACATTTTAAAATTTCTGATTATCACAACGGCCGTATTTTCTTCCCAACCTCTACTTTAAATATATACTGTAAAAAGAATTTCTTCTGAATAGTCCGAATTTTGCCTAACCCATAAGATATTATAATAGCTAAATAGCGTTCGCATAGTATTCAGCAAATGCGGAAAAATTTTCCCGGTGAAGGTCCATATTGATTTAAAATACAAGGACGAATTCATAATTTTGTTTGATCAAGGATCATTTGGAAAATGGACCAGCGAAGCGGGTGTAGCCTGCTAGTTATATATATATAATCCAAACGGAAATTTCGTTCCGAAAGCCGAGATTTCGAGTTCTACCGCATGGATTTTTACGGAACTTATACCGTTAGATAGGTATCGTTCCAGGGAAGGTTTTAAGCTATAACACATCATTCTACCTAGATTAGTTATAGAATTATTACGGAAAATTCTATTATTTTGGACTTTGTTACTTCATATTTTCTTAAATATCTGGGCTCCTATTGGTCGTAGAGCTTAGATCTCGCGCCAAAAGTAGCTCCGATGCACCCAAGCAAACTTTTCCCCGCGATTATTTTGCCGTCTTCCGATTTCCTCTAACTCTATTAGGGGCCCGCGTATAGCCCCTTTAAAATATTTTTCGTAGTAATTTCAGCAATTATCTTAAATTATTGGTTAAGACCGCCACCCTCCCGATTCGTGTATCTACGGAAAGGTTGCATGAAGGAGTTTTGTTCAGATACGCTTTCGTTAAGAATAGAGTGCGCTCCCTGGTGGTGGAATGTGGAACTAACATTACGCGATATTGTTAAAATTAGGAAATCTAACAATGCGATCTGTTTTAAACTTTGAGATAGTTCATAACGCATAATCTATTATCTATTCTATCTATTCTATCTATTATATATATAAAATCTAAACGAAAGTTTCGTTCCGAACGCCTAGATTTCGAATTCTACTGCATGGATTTTGATGGAACTTATACTGTTAGATAGGTATTGTTTCAGGGAAGGTTTTAAACTATAACACATCGTTCTACGTAGGTTAGTTATAGAATTATGACGGAAAGTTCTGTTATTTTGGGCGAAAGGGTTACCATTATTTTATTGGAGATGAATTTTTTGATAAATGAATTGAAATGGCTGTACATCGCGGACAAAAAACTGTTACTAATTTTATTTAAAAGGGAAGAAGAGAGAAAGTGAAAAAAAAAATTGTCCAGTGGTAATATTGGAAAACGAAAATATTGAATTTAAACATGAAAGAGAATGTTCGTAATGCTTAAAAATTTATTCAATATGAAAGATTACAGTTTTAAACTATATTTGGCAATTTATCTCTTGCGTCCGGTTAAATAAAATGCATCAGAAAATTTTATAAAATAATATCTGAGTGATAATTTTGTTTTTGTTTTTGATTTCTTTTAAATTTACTTTTTATTTTTATTTAACTCGACCATCATGTGACATACAGTAGAAACTAGCAGATGTAATTGTAAAAATGACGATACTTGTGAGTTACATATTGTATGCTTTTTGCGACTTCATTTTATCGCCAAACGATTTAATTTTAAGCCAAAAATGCATGAACGTGCCATCGGTTTGAGCGACGTTCACAATATTGGTTATTTCTCAATAAACGACAGCATTTTCTCGAAATACCCAATTCTACTTATATAATATATATAATTCAAATGGAAATTTCATTCCCGCTGCTTATAACTCGAGTTCTGCTGAACGTACACTGTTAGATAGGTAATTTTTCGGGGAATTGTTTAGTACATAACACGTCGTTCTACGTTTCTTGGTATTGAATTATGGTTTAAAGATCTTTAATGAGATGAACCTGATAATGGAAAATTAGCCCCTTTAAATGATTCTGCCCAATGTATTTCGATGGAACTTGGACTGTTAATTAGATAACTTTCCAGGGTCGTTTTCAGTATACAACATGCCCTTCTATATTGTTCAGCCATACCGTTTTTGGGAAAATTCTGTAATCTGGTGTACGCAATTATCACAATAGCCTTTTTAAAAATTAAAATAAACGGTTTTTGATAGAATTTGCATTATTAGTTTGACAATTTTTCAGAGATAGTTTTAGTATATAATATATTGTTCGACACTGTTTAGTCATAGAGCAATGGGTTAAATTCTGTAATTTTCCAATATAGCTGCGAGTTGGAAAAAATGGGCTTGGCGAGACAAGGAAAGTTTTCATCCATATTTTCTGTTCAGTAATTAAAAAATTTATTTACTATGAAGAATACATTTATCTCTTTTTTATATAAAAACAGAAGTAAATTGTATATAAATAACAAAAATATTAATATTCATAAATAAAAAATTATATAGGAATATATATATATGAATACATATTTTAAAAAGTTTAAAGTTCATTTTATTTGTTTTTATAGCTGTTCATATCATTTGGCCACAAATCTCACTTTCTTAAGCCCGAATTGCGCCAAGCTTTTTAACATCTAACAATACCCATTGATCTTAAAATCAGGAAAATTGGAAAGTAGATGTAGTTTGTAAAGTATGCATAAATTAAGGAGATAAATTACTTTATCGAATCCATAGACAATTGGCATATTTGGTACCGATAAGTTACATAATTGAGTCTACTGACAATTGGCGTATGTTACCTGGCGTGGTTTGGCGTATAATTAACTTAGGAAAAGGTTTAAACTGATTCTGCGTTTTTAAAGCGGAGCTATTCTATAATCGAATTAACACAGAATTGGCGTGATTTGAAAAACCTTTTGGTGACCTTTTCCTATTTTTACGTTATACCAACACCATACCAAATTGTATGCTATTGCGCCATTTATTTCAATCCTAAATGTGCAAAATTTTTTGGTAATTTACAGTATAGGGATCTTGGCGAAACAGAGAAAATAGCCTTGGCGGAGAGAAAATTTGGAAACATATTTTCTGGCAACCTATTCACTGTTTCATTTCATATAAACAAGCATTTTTTTCTGTTTATACAATTTCTTTAACATAAAGATGCAATTTATCTAATTTTAATTAGAAACAGAAGTAATTTGTACATAAAAAACTTTTATAATATACATATATAAACAAACAAAAAATTTCATCAAGTTTGTTTTCTTAACTGTTTGTATCAATTGGCAATAAATCTCACTTTCTGATGCCCGAATAGCGCCAAGCTTTTAAAAAAACGCCAAGGCGCCTGTAGTGGAAAAGAAAAGTACCAAATTTTATTGCAAACGATGCCAAACTTTGGGGCTTGATATTTATTGAACGCGAATTTCTTTTGGCTTTAATTATTATTTATTCGTAACAATGCAAAAAATTTTAATCTACTATTTTTTGAAGGTGGAAGTATTTTTTATTATCAAGTAAAATTAAGTTATAACTTCATTTTTCGCTGAATAAAACATGGAAATGTTTACTGCAGTGCCAAGAGACACTTAAAATGTCATGCGCGTAGTTGGCGATTTTGAAAAAAAAATATTTTATAATATCGGAACCCACAGCAAATTGGCTCATTTTAACGACAATGTTTTGGTACAAAATGAAATACATTTGTTGTAGACATAATAGTAAAGCTCAGTACTCGCCGATTGAAAAGTCTTTAAAATTATTCAGCAGAGATAACGAGAAATAACTTGCAGTTTCATAAATTTTAATAATCTATATTCTTATCTATCTATCTATCTACTTCTGCTTCTACTATATATACTAGAGTAAGATGGAAATGGGAAATTCGTCCGGTTTGCATATAACTTGAGCTCACCTGAATGGATTTTGATCATAATGATAGTTAGATAATTTTCCAGGGAAGATTTGAGTACATAAAATATCGTTCTACGTTGCTTATACATACAATTATGTTTTAAAGTTATATAATCAGGCGAACCCGATCATGAAAGATTAACCTTTTTAAAAGATTCAGCCGAATTGATTACGATTGAATTTTCACTGTTAGTTAAATAATTTTTCAGGCAGAGTTTTAGTATATACTATACCCTTATGCATTGCTTAAAAATAGAGGTGTGGTGGAAAGTTCTATAATCAGTTGAACCCGATTATGAAAGTTTAACATTTTTTAAAGTTCTACAGAACGGATTTTGATAGGAATTTCATTTTAGTTAGATATCTATTCAGACATGGTTTTAGTATTTTGCATATTGTTCTACGTTGGTTAGTCATAAAGTAATGGCGGAAAGTTCCATAATCATATGAAACCGATTATGAAAGATTAGACTTTTCAAAAAGTTCTAGATGACGGATATTGATAATACTTTCTTTGTTGATAAGACAATGTTTGCGGAGGTTTTAGTTTATTGCGTATCATTCTACGTTGCTTAGTTACAGAATTATTGGGGAAAGTTCTATAATCTGATAGACCCCTTATGAAAGATGAACCTTTAAAAAAAGTTTTACTGGATGGATTTTGTCCGTTTGTTTGTCTGCATTATTACAAGTAGTTATATAATTTTTCAGGGTTTGTTTTATTGTATTGCGTATTTCACTATCTTTCTTTACCAATCCTACTGTTATTGATCAACTAAAAGGGTTAAGACCTTAATAGCTGAAAATTTGTCTACACATTAGAAAATATACTAGCACATTGTCGTTCTTATCGTTTTCAGCAGTGCGAAAGGACATTCCAAGTAAGGTTCCATATTGCTTTAAATCACAATGTCAAATTCAATTATACATTTTGTTTAATTCAAGGTTCATTTGGATAAGCAGACCAGCGTAGCGGGCATAGCCTGCTAGTTATCTATATTATAAAGGACAAACATATCTGTGCGTAACGCATACGTCATTTTGCGAATGGCAACACTTTGAAATTTGAAATAAAATTTTGGTTTTGTAATTTTCTCTGCTGTAAATTTTTATACTTCTAAACATCGCACATTTTAAATTTTTACACTGCCGTATAACGAAAAAAATTCTCTTTTAAATGCAATTTGTTTGAAAGCTGTATCTCATTTTAATTTTAAGATATTAATTTTTTTGTAGTTTTTATTACTTTTTTTGTAATCGTGGCAGCTGAAGTACTACATTTCTGTTGAAACTAAAGAGGAAAAAAATGAAAATAGTAGACTGCTGTATCTTTTTTATGCCATTTTCTCATAAAAACCGAAAAAAATTGAAATTAAAATAGTGCTATGTCAAGAATATCGTCTGTTATAAAACCCAGTGAGTTTTGGCTTTATTTCGTTGTTATTTATCAATTAAATGATTTTGCCGTGCCGGCTCCATTGAGAAATATTAATACACAATTTGCACATAAAAAAAGTTCAGAATTTCTCTCCCGCTAATTTTCTACAAAGAAATTAAAGCTTCATCAATAAATAAATAAAAGAATAATATATAAAAAAGCACGAATTTAACATATATTTATTCGAGCAATTTAAATTTTTCGAGCCGAATTGGGAAAAATATGTGCTTTTAAATGTAATTTGTATGAAATAGAGTTGCTAGGCAACTGTTAAAGTAAAAGAGAAAAAATAATCTATATATTCAAAACACAAGATAGCTTTTTTAGACATCTTCCTTGAACTTTCTACTGTACCAATTTTGCTAATAATTCCTTTTTTAAATGAAAGCTGTTCATTTGTAGATGTCCTCGCACTGGCTATTTTTCTAAATATTTTCACTTTTATATTTTTAATTTAATTTGAAAAGATTTTTTGAAATTTCATCAAAATGGTATCGTATTATTTTCACTGCTGCAGAAAAAAAGAAATATTGGGGTTTATTTATCCTTATTGATACCATTTACTCATTACAATTAAAAATAACTTTATTTTAAGTCTGAATAGAAAATGACGTCACTATTCATAAAACATTTTCGCTCATAAATCTAATGTTACAATATATTTTCATTCGGCTGATACCGAATTTGAGACACTTGGCGTAATGCTTCAGTAAGTGCCATATTTAAAAGAAAACAATCCTTTTCTTTGATAAAACTATATATTTTTACACGAATACATCTAAAAGACATCAGTTTCAGGAATTTGTACTTCGCGGTACTGAAATTAGACCCTCAAGCCAAAAGAATACATTTTCACATGCAAAGTTTTAGCTGACAAACGGAACTTCACGTTTGAAAATCTATCTAAAGGGAAAATACGTCCGTGGCTGGCGTCATTTTGAGAATGACAACGCTTGACGATTAAATGTCGGATTTGCAATCTTTGCTACTGCAATTTTTTGACTTTCTAAACATAGCGCATCTTCAATTTTTACACCCGTTATATAGGGAAAAAAATCTACTTTTAAATGCAATTTTCTTGAAAACTTTATCTTAATTGATTTATTTATTATGTCTTTTTAAATAATTTTCAAGAATAATGTTTTTTAATTTATATCCACTGCGTACAGGCTCCATTACGGAATAAGTCATTTGCACTTAAAATAAAATAAATAATTCAGCGTTTGTCCTTGACTAATTTTTTATAGCGAAATTAAAACTTCATGAATCTATTATATTAAAAAGTGACT
Source organism: Maratus speciosus (assembly GCA_963932465.1). Classification (NCBI taxonomy): domain Eukaryota; kingdom Metazoa; phylum Arthropoda; class Arachnida; order Araneae; family Salticidae; genus Maratus; species Maratus speciosus. The sequence continues at coordinate 424,123,347 of OZ010795.1, forward strand.
GCCCATTTCACAGCTGTTCCTCCTAGAATATGCGGAATGTTGGGTGATCAAATTAACGCCAGTTATCCGCATGGGTCCGAGGATGTTAAACGTGGTCGTAGAATTTTAAAATTTGTTTAGTTTTCGAGATATAAATTTTTACGTTATTTTAATGGCATTTCTGTAATGATGGAAACTAAAATTGCTCCATTTTTGTGGATAAAAGAGAGAAAAGGGAAAATTACAAGGATTATTAAGTATCATTGTTTGAAATCATTTTTAAATTGAAATTAATGTATATTTGAATAAATAGTGAAAAAATGATTGTAGTTTTCAAGAAAATTTCACGAAATACGAACTCACACATATTCAAGCTTCAGGAATCCGTTTATTTTAGAAACACAAATTCGACTCTCGACTGGAACATTGAGATAAATTCTATTGACGTCAAAAGAAAAAAAAAAAAACATCGTACGTTATCTATCTATTATCTATTATATATATATAATCCAAACGGAAATTTCGTTCCGAACGCCGAGATTTCGAGTTCTACCGCATGGATTTTTACGGAACTTATACCGTTAGATAGGTATCGTTCCAGGGAAGGTTTTAAGCTATAACACATCATTCTACCTAGATTAGTTATAGAATTATTACGGAAAATTCTATTATTTTGGACTTTGTTACTTCATATTTCCTTAAATATCTGGGCTCCTATTGGTCGTAGAGCTTAGATCTCGCGCCAAAAGTAGCTCCAGAGCACCCAAGCAAACTTTTCCCCGCGATTATTTTGCCGTCTTCCGATTTCCTCTAACTCTATTAGGGGCCCGCGTAGAGCCCCTTTAAAATATTTTTCGTAGTAATTTCAGCAATTATCTTAAATTATTGGTTAAGACCGCCACCCTCCCGATTTATGTATCTACGGAAAGGTTGCATGAAGGAGTTTCGTTCAGATACGCTTTCGTTAAGAATAGAGTGCGCTCCCTGGTGGTGGAATATGGAACTAACATAACGCGATATTGTTAAAATTAGGAAATCTAACAATGCGATCTGTTTTAAACTTTGAGATAGTTCATAACACATAATCTATTATCTATTCTATTATATATATATAAAATCTATTATCTATTCTATTATCTATTATATATATAAAATCCAAACGGAAATTTCGTTCCGAACGCCTAGATTTCGCATGGATTTTTACGGAACCCATACCGTTAGATAGGTATTGTTTCAGGGAAGGTTTTAAGCTATAACACATTATTCTACCTCTATTAGTTTTAGAATTATGACGGAAAATTCTGTTATTTTGGGCGATAAGGTTACCATTTTATTTCTTGGCGAAATTCATCGTTGATAAAAATAAATGAAACGGCTATTAAACCTCGAAAAATAAAAGAAAAACTGTTACTAATTTTATTTAAATGAAAAAAAAGAAAAATAGAAGAAGAAAATCCGTTTTAATGAGTGATAATATTAAAAAACGGAAACATTTAATCAAAATCTGAAAGAAATATTTGTAATGCTTAAAAATTAATTTAATAAGAAATATTACACTTGATACGCAATATTTGGCTCTTTATCGCTTGCGTTAGATATGGAAACGAATCTGAAAATTTGATTAGATGAAATTTTAACGACATTTTCTTTCTGTTCTGTTCTTTTCTTTTTTTTTTATATATCTAATTGTCCCATCACGTGACTTATAGAAGAAACAAGCAGATGTAATTGTGAGTCACATGTGTAATTACTATTTGTTTCTTTACAATTTTTTATTTTTCTTTTGTCGCCAAACAATGTGATTTTAAGCCAAAAATGCATAAGCGTGTCATTAGCTTGAGGATGTTCTCACAAATGGTGTTTTTTTAGGTGAAAGAGATCATTTTTTGAGTACATTTTCATATTCATTGTAACCTATATAGATATCAGTTAATATTTTAAAAATGGAATCGAATACTTAAATTTCAGTGTGAATTTCTGCCACACATACATATTGTAAAATAATTTCATACTTTTTAAAATGTTTTTCGCCGTAATTCCGAAAGCATGTGATATTTATAAACTCGAACTCAGATCAAAGAATATTACCCATTTTATTTAAGCAAATATTATCTATTTTCTCAAGTCATATCGCCAATTTCATTTATAGGAAAATTCACAGATTCGAAATCTAGGAAATAAAGATAATTTTTAAGGAAATTTATGTTTTAATACGTTATTACTATAGAAAAATTCAACATTTTGAAAAAAAAATTACAAGTCTTTTGTAATTCGTCATTTCTTCTTCGTCTTTCTTCGTACTTTCTCCTCTGTTATGTAATATTTCAAATGATATTGGACTAATTTTCGATCAACGATTCACCGCAAAATCGCATATCTAATATAGTATATAAAATAAAGTCTGGATTAGGGGACTAATTAACGCACAGCGCAAACTACTGAACCTAAAATCTTGAAAATCGTGGTAAAAATACTTCTTATGACATAAACTTCTGCTAAGAAAGGATTTTCTAAAGTGTCACCCCTAATGGTTTTTGCACGGAGAGGGGAAAAAAATAGAATATCAAAATTATGCGTCAAACGATAGCATATTTTAATGTAGTTTTGTATGCTGAATCGAATGCTACCAAATAAATTTTTATAAGTCCAACAGTTCATGACACATTTCATATTTTTCTAATTTGGCGGTGTCTTTGGCATCTAAACCTCAAAATATCTATCATTACATCCGTTACTCTAGCAACGGAAAAAATTCAAATCAACCCTTTTGGCTAAAAAATAAAAACGGCTCTATGAGTTTGAAATAAAAATGCAAGCATCTTAATTTTTTTTTTTAAATAGTGATTTTATGTAAAATAAAAGGGAAAAAATTACTGAGATATTAGCGTTATAAAACAAAAATGGAAAAGGTACTACTTAGATATTCCGTCGACCAAAAATCTATCGTCAAACTATAAGATTAAATGCCAATAATGGTTGATCGTAAATATCAAATTCACTTGAATTTAAACAAACAACACGTGTTTACGTCATCAAGTGATTTTAATTTCGACGTTTTATTTGTATTTTTATTAATGTTATTCTAATTTATTTGTTATTTCGTTATTTAAAATAAAGATTATGTCAATTTATATAATTTGGCGAATGGTTTGACGATTTATATAATTTGGCGAAATTGGTCGACGGGATAACAAGTAGTACCAATGGAAATATTTAAGTATGAAAGCAATGTTTGTAACGACTTAAAAATTATTTTCATATATATAAACTCGGTTTATGGCGTCAGATGCCGTCATCCGAAGAAGCTACAAGAGTCTTTTTCCATTTTTTCCGGTCATATTTTCCTCAATGAAAGAAATTGGAAATGGAATAATATTGTGCGATTTATAAATTGCTCCTCGATAAGAAGAAAAAATGGGTACATTTATAACAACCGTGCGCACAACTCGCTGATAGCATTTTTAAAATTCCCAGTAGCAGTAGTTACATTTTGCGTATGTAAATTAAAAATATTTTTTTTTGCTTTTAATTATGGCATTATTTCCTGTTATTGCTTATCTTTTCAGTTTTTTAAATGAAATTAGTATAAGGCATGCATTTTAAATTAAATGAGTGAAAGGTTTGTATTTTAAATGAAAATAATAAAATAAGAATATGCTATGAAAACAATCTTTATTGATTTATTACCTGCGCCCGGCTGACATAAAAGTATCACAAAAGCCACATATTCACTTATCTTTGAGTAGTTGCTCATGAGAATTCAAGTTAACCTTCCGTAATCGGATACTTAACATATTGGTGTACTAGCTTTAATGTTGAAAGCATCGTTTTTGTTTGAAGCGAAAACTTTACTATGAATTCTATTACACAAAATCGCATCAACATCATCTACTATATATTTACAACGGAAATTTGTATTTCATTCCGATTGTTTATAATACTTTCGTAGGATATACCACAATTAATTAGGTAATAATTTTGGAAAGGTTTTATTGTATACATATTGTTCAAGGGTACTTTGTTATAGAGCAACAATAAAAGTTCAAAAATTAAGTGAACCTGATTATGAAAGTTTAGCCTTTTTAAAAAAATCTACAGAACATATTTTGTTACAAGTGGCCCTGTTGCATGACTTTTAGGAATGGTGTTAGTATATACGATTTCATTATATGTTGATTAGTTACAGAGGTATTAATTCCTGTTGTCATAACGGTCTCATTACCCGACCATAAGTGCGCTGTTTATAATCAACTAAAACAATTACTTCTTAATTGCCATATTTTGTCCAACAATTAAGATAACATTATATCGCAATGGCGTTCGCATCGTTTTCAGTAATGTGCAAGGTCAAGCTGAAGATCCATATTGTTTAAAATACAAGTTCAAATTCAACATTTAGTTTAATCCAAGGTTCATTTGGATAAGCAGACCACCGTAGCGGGCATAGCCTGCTAGTATATATATATAATCCAAACGGAAATTTCGTTCCGAACGCCGAGATTTCGAGTTCTACCGCATGGATTTTTACGGAACTTATACCGTTAGATAGGTATCGTTCCAGGGAAGGTTTTAAGCTATAACACATCATTCTACCTAGATTAGTTAAGAATTATTACGGAAAATTCTATTATTTTGGACTTTGTTACTTCATATTTCCTTAAATATCTGGGCTCCTATTGGTCGTAGAGCTTAGATCTCGCGCCAAAAGTAGCTCCGAAGCACCCAAGCAAACTTTTCCCCGCGATTATTTTGACGTCTTCCGATTTCCTCTAACTCTATTAGATGCCCGCGTAGAAGCCCCTTTAAAATATTTTTCGTAGTAATTTCAGCAATTATCTTAAATTATTGGTTAAGACCGCTACCCTCCCGATTCATGTATCTACGGAAAGGTTGCATGAAGGAGTTTCGTTCAGATACGCTTTCGTTAAGAATAGAGTGCGCTCCCTGGTGGTGGAATGTGGAACTAACATAACGCGATATTGTTAAAATTAGGAAATCTAACAATGCGATCTGTTTTAAACTTTGAGATAGTTCATAACACATAATCTATTATCTATTCTATTATATATATATAAAATCTATTATCTATTCTATCTATTCTATTACATATATATAATCCAAACGGAAATTTCGTTCCGAACGCCGAGATTTCGAGTTCTACCGCATGTATTTTTACGGAACTTATACCGTTAGATAGGTATCGTTCCAGGGAAGGTTTTAAGCTATAACACATCATTCTACAGAGATTAGTTATAGAATTGTTACGGAAAATTCTATTATTTTGGACTTTGTTACTTCATATTTCCTTAAATATCTGGGCTCCTATTGGTCGTACAGCTTAGATCTCGCGCCAAAAGTAGCTCCGGAGCACCCAAGCAAGCTTTTCCCCGCGATTATTTTGCCGTCTTCCGATTTCCTCTAACTCTATTAGGAGCCCGCGTAGGGCCCCTTTAAAATATTTTTCGTAGTAATTTCAGCAATTATCTTAAATTATTGGTTAAGACCGCCACCCTCCCGATTCATGTATCTACAGAAAGGTTGCATGAAGGAGTTTCGTTCAGATACGCTTTCGTTAAGAATAGAGTGCGCTCCCTGGTGGTGGAATGTGGAACTAACATAATGCGATATTGTTAAAATTAGGAAATCTAAGAATGCGATCTGTTTTAAACTTTGAGATAGTTCATAACACATAATCTATTATCTATTCTATTATATATATATATAAAATCTATTATCAATTCTATTATATATTATATATATAAAATCCAAACGAAAATTTCGTTCCGAACGCCTAGATTTCGAGTTCTACTGCATGGATTTTTACGGAACCTATACCGTTAGATAGGTATTGTTTCAGGGAAGGTTTTAATCTATAACACATTATTCTACCTATATTAGTTATAGAAGTATGACGGAAAGTTCTGTTATTTTGGACGATAAGGTTACAATTTTATTTCTTGGCGAAGTTTTTTGTTGTTGAAAAAATTGAAACGGCTATTACAGCTAGAAAAATAAAAGACAAAAAACTGTTACTAATTTTATTTAAAATCTTTAAAAAAGAAAAAAAGAAGAAGAAAATCCGTTTTAATGAGTGATAATATTAAAAAACGGAAACATTTAGTCAAAACCTGAAAGAAATATTTGTAATGCTTAAAAATTAATTTAATAAGAAATATTACACTCGATACGCAATATTTGGCTCTTTATCGCTTGCGTTAGATATGGAAACGAATCTGAAAATTTGATTAGATGAAATTTTAACGACATTTTCTTTCTGTTCTGTTCTTTTCCCTTTTTTTATATCTAATTGTCCCATCACGTGACTTATAGAAGAAACAAGCAGATGTAATTGTGAGTCACATGTGTAATTACTATTTGTTTCTTTACAATTTTTTCTTTTTCTTTTGTCGCCAAACAATGTGATTTTAAGCCAAAAATGCATAAGCGTGACAATAGCTTGAAGTTGTTCTCACAAATGGTGTTTTTTTAGGTGAAAGAGATCATTTTTTGAGTACATTTTCATATTCAATTGTAACTTATATAGATATCAGTTAATATTTTAAAAATGGAATCGAATACTTAAATTTCAGTGTGAATTTCTGCCACACATACACATTGTAAAATAATTTCATACTTTTTAAAATGTTTTTCGCCGTAATTCCGAAAGCATGTGATATTTATAAACTCGAACTCAGATCAACGAATATTACCCATTTTATTTAAGCAAATATTATCTATTTTCTCAAGTCATATCGCCAATTTCATTTATAGGAAAATTCACAGATTCGAAATCTAGGAAATAAAGATAATTTTTAAGAAAATTTATGTTTTAATACGTTATTACTATGGAAAAATTCAACATTTTGAAAAAAAAAATTACAAGTCTTTTGTAATTCGTCATTTCTCATTCGTCTTTCTTCGTACTTTCTCCTCTGTTATGTAATATTTCAAATGATATTGGACTAATTTTCGATCATCGATTCACCGCAAAATCGCATATCTAATATAGTATATGAAATAAAGTCTGGATTAGAGGACTAATTAACGCACAGCGCAAACTACTGAACCTAAAATCTTGAAAATCGTGGTAAAAATACTTCTTATGACATAAACTTCTGCTAAGAAAGGATTTTCTAAAGTGTCACCCCTAATGGTTTTTGCACGGGGAGGGGGAAAAAAATCGAATATCAAAATTAAGCGTCAAATGATAGCATATTTTAATGTAGTTTTGTATGCTGAATCGAATGCTACCAAATAAATTTTTATAAGTCCAACAGTTCATGACACATTTCATATTTTTCTAATTTGGCGGTGTCTTTGGCATCTTAAACTCAAAATATCTATCATTACATCCGTTACTCTAGCAACGGAAAAAATTCAAATCAACCCTTTTGGCTAAAAAATAAAAACTCCTCTATGAGTTTGAAATAAAAATGCAAGCATCTTAATTTTTTAAAAAAATAGTGATTTTATGTAAAATAAAAGGGAAAAAATTACTGAGAATTTAGCGTTATAAAACAAAAATGGAAAAGGTACTACTTAGATATTCCGTCGACCAAAAATCTATCGTCAAACTATAAGATTAAATGCCAATAATGGTTGATCGTAAATATCAAATTCACTTGAATTTAAACAAACTACACGTGTTTACGTCATCAAGTGATTTTAATTTCGACGTTTTATTTGTATTTTTATTAATGTTATAGTAATTTATTTGTTATTTCGTTATTTAAAATAAAGATTATGTCAATTTATATAATTTGGCGATTTATATAATTTGGCGAAATTGGTCGACGGGATAACAAGTAGTACCAATGAAAATATTTAAGTATGAAAGCAATGTTTGTAACGACTTAAAAATTATTTTCATATATATAAACTCGGTTTATGGCGTCAGATGCCGTCATCCGAAGAATCTACAAGAGTCTTTTTCCATTTTTTCCGGTCATAGGTTCCTCAATGAAAGAAATTGGAATTGGAATAATATTGTGCGATTTATAAATTGCTCCTCGATAAGAAGAAAAAATCGGTACATTTATAACAACCGTGCGCACATCTCGCTGATAGCATTTTTAAAATTCCCAGTAGAAGTAGTTACATTTTGCGTATGTAAATTAAAAATATTTTTTTGCTTTTAATTATGGCATTATTTCCTGTTATTGTTTATCTTTTCAGTTTTTTTAAATGAAATTAGTACAAGGCATGCATTTTAAATTAAATGAGTGAAAGGTTTGTGTTTTAAATGAAAATAATAAAATAAGAATATGCTATGAAAACAATCTTTATTGATTTATTACCTGCGCCCGGCTGACATAAAAGCATCACAAAAGTCACATATTCACTTTTCTTTGAGTAGTTGCTCATGAGAATTCAAGTTAACCTTCCGTAATCGGATACTTCACATATTGGTGTATTAGCTTTAATGTTGAAAGCATCGTTTTTGTTTGAAGCGAAAACTTTACTATTACACAAAATCGCATCATCATCATCTACTATATATTTACAACGGAAATTTGTATTTCATTCCGATTGTTTATAATACTTTTGTAGGATATACCACAATTAGTTAGGTAATAATTTTGGAAAGGCTTTAGTGTATACATATTGTTCAAGGGTACTTAGTTATAGAGCAACAGTAAAAGTTCAAAAATTAAGTGAACCTGATTATGAAAGTTTAGCCTTTTTAAAAAAAATCTACAGAACATATTTTGTTACAAGTGGCCCTGTTGCATGACTTTTAGGAATGGTGTTAGTATATACGATTTCATTATATGTTGATTAGTTACAGAGGTATTAATTCCTGTTGTCATAACGGTCTCATTACCCGACCATAAGTGCGCTGTTTATAATCAACTAAAACAATTACTTCTTAATTGCTAAATTTTGTCCAACGCTTTAGATAACATTATATCGCAATGGCGTTCGCATCGTTTTCAGTAATGTGCAAGGTCAAGCTGAAGATCCATATTGTTTAAAATACAAGTTCAAATTCACCATTTAGTTTAATCCAAGGTTCATTTGGAAATATTGACCAGCGCAGCGGGCATAGCCTGCTAGTCTATTATATATATATAATCCAAACGGAAATTTCGTTCCAAACGCCGAGATTTCGAGTTCTACCGCATGGATTTTTACGGAACTTATACCGTTAGATAGGTATCGTTCCAGGGAAGGTTTTAAGCTATAACACACCATTCTACCTAGATTGGTTATAGAATTGGTACGGAAAATTCTATTATTTTGGACTTTGTTACTTCATATTTCCTTAAATATCTGGGCTCCTATTTGTCGTAGAGCTTAGATCTCGCGCCAAAAGTAGCTCCGAAGCACCCAAGCAAACTTTTCCCCGCGATTATTTTACCGTCTTCCGATTTCTTCTAACTCTATTAGGGGCCCGCGTAGAGCCCCTTTAAAATATTTTTCGTAGTAATTTCAGCAATTATCTTAAATTATTGGTTAAGACCGCCACCCTCCCGATTCATGTATCTACGGAAAGGTTGCATGAAGGAGTTTCGTTCAGATACGCTTTCGTTAAGAATAGAGTGCGCTCCCTGGTGGTGGAATGTGGAACTAACATAACGCGATATTGTTAAAATTAAGAAATCTAACAATGCGATCTGTTTTAAACTTTGAGATAGTTCATAACACATAATCTATTATCTATTCTATTATATATATATAAAATCTATTATCTATTCTATTATCTATTTATATATATAAAATCCAAACGGAAATTTCGTTCCGAACGCCTAGATTTCGAGTTCTACTGCATGGATTTTCACGGAACCTATACCGTTAGATAGGTATTGTTTCAGGGAAGGTTTTAAGCTATAACACATTATTCTACCTATATTAGTTTTAGAATTATGACGGAAAATTCTGTTATTTTGGGCGATAAGGTTACCATTTTATTTCTTGGAGATATTCATCTTTGATAAAAAAAAATTGAAACGGCTATTAAACCTCGAAAAATAAAAGAAAAACTGTTACTAATTTTATTTAAATAAAAAAAAAGAAAAAAAGAAGCAGAAAATCCGTTTTAATGAGTGATAATATTAAAAAACGGAAACATTTAATTAAAACCTGAAAGAAATATTTGTAATGCTTAAAAATTAATTTAATAAGAAATATTACACTTGATACGCAATATTTGACTCTTTATCGCTTGCGTTAGATATGGAAACGAATCTGAAAATTTGATTAGATGAAATTTTAACGACATTTTCTTTCTGTTCTGTTCTTTTCTTTTTTTTTTATATCTAATTGTCCCATCACGTGACTTATAGAAGAAACAGGCAGATGTAATTGTGAGTCACATGTGTAATTACTATTTGTTTCTTTACAATTTTTTCTTTTTCTTTTGTCGCCAAACAATGTGATTTTAAGCCAAAAATGCATAAGCGTGACATTAACTTGAGGATGTTCTCACAAATGGTGTTTTTTTAGGTGAAATAGATCATTTTTTGAGTACATTTTCATATTCAATTGTAACTTATATAGATATCAGTTAATATTTTAAAAATGGAATCGAATACTTAAATTTCAGTGTGAATTTCTGCCACACATACATATTGTAAAATAATTTCGTACTTTTTAAAATGTTTTTCGCCGTAATTCCGAAAGCATGTGATATTTATAAACTCGAACTCAGATCAACGAATATTACCCATTTTATTTAAGCAAATATTATCTATTTTCTCAAGTCATTTCGCCAATTTCATTTATAGGAAAATTCACAGATTCGAAATCTAGGTAAGAAAGATAATTTTTAAGGAAATTTATGTTTTAATACGTTATTACTATGGAAAAATTCAACATTTTGAAAAAAAAAATTACAAGTCTTTTGTAATTCGTCATTTCTTCTTCGTCTTTCTTCGTACTTTCTCCTCTGTTATGTAATATTTCAAATGATATTGGACTAATTTTCGATCATCGATTCACCGCAAAATCGCATATCTAATATAGTATATAAAATAAAGTCTGGATTAGGGGACTAATTAACGCACAGCTCAAACTACTGAACCTAAAATCTTGAAAATCGTGGTAAAAATACTTCTTTTGACATAAACTTCTGCTAAGAAAGGATTTTCTAAAGTTTCACCCCTAATGGTTTTTGCACGGGGAGGGGAAAAAAATCGAATATCAAAATTATGCGTCAAATGATAGCATTTTTTAATGTAGTTTTGTATGCTGAATCGAATGCTACCAAATAAATTTTTATAAGTCCAACAGTTCATGACACATTTCATATTTTTCTAATTTGGCGGTGTCTTTGGCATCTAAACCTCAAAATATCTATCATTACATCCGTTACTCTAGCAACGGAAAAAATTAAAATCAACCCTTTTGGCTAAAAAATAAAAACGGCTCTATGAGTTTGAAATAAAAATGCAAGCATCTTAATTTTTTTTAAAAATAGTGATTTTATGTAAAATAAAAGGGAAAAAATTACTGAGAATTTAGCGTTATAAAACAAAAATGGAAAAGGTACTACTTAGATATTCCGTCGACCAAAAATCTATCTTCAAATTATAAGATTAAATGCCAATAATGGTTGATCGTAAATATCAAATTCACTTGAATTTAAACAAACTACACGTGTTTACGTCATCAAGTGATTTTAATTTCGATGTTTTATTTGTATTTTTATTAACGTTATACTAATTTATTTGTTACTTCGCTATTTAAAATAAAGATTATGTCAATTTATATAATTTGGCGAATGGTTTGGCGATTTATATAATTTGGCGAAATTGGCATAACAAGTAGTACCAATGAAAATATTTAAGTATGAAAGCAATGTTTGTAACGACTTAAAAATTATTTTCATATATATAAACTCGGTTTATGGCGTCAGATGCCGTCATCCGAAGAATCTACAAGAGTCTTTTTCCATTTTTTCCGGTCATAGGTTCATCAATGAAAGAAATTGGAATTGGAATAATAGTGTGCGATTTATAAATTGCTCCTCGATAAGAAGAAAAAATGGGTACATTTATAACAACCGTGCGCACATCTCGCTGATAGCATTTTTAAAATTCCCAGTAGAAGTAGTTACATTTTGCGTATGTAAATTAAAAATATTTTTTGCTTTTAATTATGGCACTATTTCCTGTTATTGTTTATCTTTTCAGTTTTTTAAATGAAATTAGTATAAGGCATGCATTTTAAATTAAATGAGTGAAAGGTTTGTGTTTTAAATGAAAATAATAAAATAAGAATATGCTATGAAAACAATCTTTATTGATTTATTACCTGCGCCCCGCTGACATAAAAGTATCACAATAAAAGTATCAATATTCACTTTTCTTTGAGTAGTTGCTCATGAGAATTCAAGTTAACCTTCCGTAATCGGATACTTCACATATTGGTGTATTAGCTTTAATGTTGAAAGCATCGTTTTTGTTTGAAGCGAAAACTTTACTATGAATTCTATTACACAAAATCGCATCATCATCATGTACTATATATTTACAACGGAAATTTGCATTTCATTCCGATTGTTTATAATACTTTCGTAGGATATACCACAATTAGTTAGGTAATAATTTTGAAAAGGTTTTAGTGTATACATATTGTTCAAGGGTACTTAGTTATAGAGCAACAGTAAAAGTTCAAAAATTAAGTGAACCTGATTATGAAAGTTTAGCCTTTTTTTAAAAATCTACAGAACATATTTTGTTACAAGTGGCCCTGTTGCATGACTTTTAGGAATGGTGTTAGTATATACGATTTCATTATATGTTGATTAGTTACAGAGGTATTAATTCCTGTTGTCATAACGGTCTCATTACCAGACCATAAGTGCGCTGTTCATAATCAACTAAAACAATTACTTCTTAATTGCTAAATTTTGTCCAACGCTTAAGATAACATTATATCGCAATGGCGTTCGCATCGTTTTCAGTAATGTGCAAGGTCAAGCTGAAGATCCATATTGTTTAAAATACAAGTTCAAATTCACCATTTAGTTTAATCCAAGGTTCATTTGGAAATATTGACCAGCGCAGCGGGCATAGCCTGCTAGTATATATATAAAATCCAAACAGAAATTTCGTTCCGAACGCCGAGATTTCGAGTTCTACCGCATGGATTTTTACGGAACTTATACCTTTCGATAGGTATCGTTCCAGGGAAGGTTTTAAGCTATAACACATCACTCTACCTAGATTAGTTATAGAATTATTACGGAAAATTCTATTATTTTGGACTTTGTTACTTCATATTTCCTTAAATATCTGGGCTCCTATTCGTCGTAGAGCTTAGATCTCGCGTCAAAAGTAGCTCCGAAGCACCCAAGCAAACTTTTCCCCGCGATTATTTTGCCGTCTTCCGATTTCCTCTAACTCTATTAGGGGCCCGCGTAGGGCCCCTTTAAAATATTTTTCGTAGTAATTTCAGCAATTATCTTAAATTATTGGTTAAGACCGCCACCCTCCCGATTCATGTATCTACGGAAAGGTTGCATGAAGGAGTTTCGTTAAGATATGCTTTCGTTAAGAATAGAGTGCGCTCCCTGGTGGTGGAATGTGGAACTAACATAACGCGATATTATTAAAATTAGGAAATCTAACAATGCGATCTGTTTTAAACTTTGAGATAGTTCATAACACATAATCTATTATCTATTCTATTATATATATATAAAATCTATTATCTATTCTATTATCTCTTATATATATAAAATCCAAACGGAAATTTCGTTCCGAACGCCTAGATTTCGAGTTCTACTGCAGGGATTTTTACGGAAGGTTTTAAGCTATAACACATCGTTCTACCTATATTAGTTTTAGAATTATGACGGAAACTTCTGTTATTTTGGGCGATAAGGTTACCATTTTATTTCTTGGCGAAATTCATCGTTCATAAAAAAAAAATTGAAACGGCTATTAAACCTCGAAAAATAAAAGAAAACTGTTACTAATTTTATTTAAATGAAAAAAAAAGAAAAAAAGAAGAAGAAAATCCGTTTTAATGAGTGATAATATTAAAAAACGGAAACATTTAATCAAAACCTGAAAGAAATATTTGTAATGCTTAAAAATTAATTTAATAAGAAATATTACACTTGATACGCAATATTTGGCTCTTTATCGCTTGCGTTAGATATGGAAACGGATCTGAAAATTTGATTAGATGAAATTTTAACGACATTTTCTTTCTGTTCTGTTCTTTTTTTTTTATATATCTAATTGTCCCATCACGTGACTTATAGAAGAAACAAGCAGATGTAATTGTGAGTCACATGTGTAATTACTATTTGTTTCTTTACAATTTTTTATTTTTCTTTTGTCGCCAAACAATGTGATTTTAAGCCAAAAATGCATAAGCGTGACATTAGCTTGAGGATGTTCTCACAAATGGTGTTTTTTTAGGTGAAAGAGATCACTTTTTGAGTACATTTTCATATTGAATTGTAACTTATATAGATATCCGTTAATATTTTAAAAATGGAATCGAATACTTAAATTTCAGTGTGAATTTCTGCCACACATACATATTGTAAAATAATTTCATACTTTTTAAAATGTTTTTCGCCGTAATCCCGAAAGCATGTGATATTTATAAACTGGAACTCAGATCAACGAATATTACCCATTTTATTTAAGCAAATATTATCTATTTTCTCAAGTCATATCGCCAATTTCATTTATAGGAAAATTCACAGATTCGAAATCTAGGAAATAAAGATAATTTTTAAGGAAATTTATGTTTTAATACGTTATTACTATGGAAAAATTCAACATTTTGAAAAAAAAAAAAATACAAGTCGTTTGTAATTCGTCATTTCTTCTTCGTCTTTCTTCGTACTTTCTCCTCTGTTATGTAATATTTCAAATGATATTGGACTAATTTTCGATCATCAATTCACCGCAAAATCGCATATCTAATATAAGTATATAAAATAAAGTCTGGATTAGGGGACTAATTAACGAACAGCGCAAACTACTGAACCTAAAATCTTGAAAATCGTGGTAAAAATACTTCTTATGACATAAACTTCTGCTACGAATGGATTTTCTAAAGTGTCACCCCTAATGGTTTTTGCACGGGGAGGGGAAAAAAATCGAATATCAAAATTATTCGTCAAATGATAGCATATTTTAATGTAGTTTTGTATGCTGAATCGAATGCTACCAAATAAATTTTTATAAGTCCAACAGTTCATGACACATTTCATATTTTTCTAATTTGGCGGTGTCTTTGGCATCTAAACCTCAAAATATCTATCATTACATCCGTTACTCTAGCAACGGAAAAAATTCAAATCAACCCTTTTGGCTAAAAAATAAAAACGGCTCTATGAGTTTGAAATAAAAATGCAAGCATCTTAATTTTTTTAAAAAATAGGGATTTTATGTAAAATAAAAGGGAAAAAATTACTGAGAATTTAGCGTTATAAAACAAAAATGGAAAAGGTACTACTTAGATATTCCGTCCACCAAAAATCTATCGTCAAACTATAAGATTAAATGCCAATAATGGTTGATCGTAAATATCAAATTCACTTGAATTTAAACAAACTACACGTGTTTACGTCATCAAGTGATTTTAATTTCGACGTTTTATTTGTATTTTTATTAATGTTATTCTAATTTATTTGTTATTTCGTTATTTAAAATAAAGATTATGTCAATTTATATAATTTGGCGAATGCTTTGGCGATTTATATAATTTGGCAAAATTGGTCGACGGGATAACAAGTAGTACCAATGAAAATATTTAAGTATGAAAGCAATGTTTGTAACGACTTAAAAATTATTTTCATATACATAAACTCGGTTTATGGCGTCAGATGCCGTCATCCGAAGAATCTACAAGAGTCTTTTTCCATTTTTTCCCGTCATAGGTTCCTCAATGAAAGAAATTGGAATTGAAATAATATTGTGCGATTTATAAATTGCTCCTCGATAAGAAGAAAAAATGGGTACATTTATAACAACCGTGCGCACATCTCGCTGATAGCATTTTTAAAATTCCCAGTAGCAGTAGTTACATTTTGCGTATGTAAATTAAAAATATTTTTTTGCTTTAATTATGGCATCATTTCCTGTTATTGTTTATCTTTTCAGTTTTTTAAATGAAATTAGTATAAGGCATGCATTTTAAATGAAATGAGTGAAAGGTTTGTGTTTTAAATGAAAATAATAAAATAAGAATATGCTATGAAAACAATCTTTATTGATTTATTACCTGCGCCCGGCTGACATAAAAGTATCACAAAAGCCACGTATTCACTTTTCTTTGAGTAGTTGCTCATGAGAATTCAAGTTAACCTTCCGTAATCGGATACTTCACATATTGCTGTATTAGCTTTAATGTTGAAAGCATCGTTTTTGTTTGAAGCGAAAGTTTTACTATGAATTCTATTACACAAAATCGCATCATCATCATCTACTATATATTTACAACGGAAATTTGTATTTCATTCCGATTGTTTATAATACTTTCGTAGGATATACCACAATTAGTTAGGTAATAATTTTGGAAAGGTTTTAGTGCATACATATTGTTCAAGGGTACTTAGTTATAGAGCAACAGTAAAAGTTCAAAAATTAAGTGAACCTGATTATGAAAGTTTAGCCTTTTTAAAGAAATCTACAGAACATATTTTGTTACAAGTGGCCCTGTTGCATGACTTTTAGGGATGGTGTTAGTATATACGATTTCATTATATGTTGATTAGTTACAGAGGTATTAATTCCTGTTGTCATAACGGTCTCATTACCCGACCATAAGTGCGCTGTTTATAATCAACTAAAACAATTACTTCTTAATTGCTAAATTTTGTCCAACGCTTAAGATAACATTATATCGCAATGGCGTTCGCATCGTTTTCAGTAATGTGCAAGGTCAAGCTGAAGATCCATATTGTTTAAAATACAAGTTCAAATTCACCATTTAGTTTAATCCAAGGTTCATTTGGAAATATTGACCAGCGCAGCGGGCATAGCCTGCTAGTATATATATAAAATCCAAACAGAAATTTCGTTCCGAAAACCGAGATTTCGAGTTCTACCGCATGGATTTTTACGGAACTTATACCTTTCGATAGGTATCGTTCCAGGGAAGGTTTTAAGCTATAACACATCACTCTACCTAGATTAGTTATAGAATTATTACGGAAAATTCTATTATTTTGGACTTTGTTACTTCATATTTCCTTAAATATCTGGGCTCCTATTCGTCGTAGAGCTTAGATCTCGCGTCAAAAGTAGCTCCGAAGCACCCAAGCAAACTTTTCCCCGCGATTATTTTGCCGTCTTCCGATTTCCTCTAACTCTATTAGGGGCCCGCGTAGGGCCCCTTTAAAATATTTTTCGTAGTAATTTCAGCAATTATCTTAAATTATTGGTTAAGACCGCCACCCTCCCGATTCATGTATCTACGGAAAGGTTGCATGAAGGAGTTTCGTTAAGATATGCTTTCGTTAAGAATAGAGTGCGCTCCCTGGTGGTGGAATGTGGAACTAACATAACGCGATATTATTAAAATTAGGAAATCTAACAATGCGATCTGTTTTAAACTTTGAGATAGTTCATAACACATAATCTATTATCTATTCTATTATATATATATATAATCTATTATCTATTCTATTATCTCTTATATATATAAAATCCAAACGGAAATTTCGTTCCGAACGCCTAGATTTCGAGTTCTACTGCAGGGATTTTTACGGAAGGTTTTAAGCTATAACACATCGTTCTACCTATATTAGTTTTAGAATTATGACGGAAACTTCTGTTATTTTGGGCGATAAGGTTACCATTTTATTTCTTGGCGAAATTCATCGTTCATAAAAAAAAAATTGAAACGGCTATTAAACCTCGAAAAATAAAAGAAAACTGTTACTAATTTTATTTAAATGAAAAAAAAAAGAAAAAAAGAAGAAGAAAATCCGTTTTAATGAGTGGTAATATTAAAAAACGGAAACATTTAATCAAAACCTGAAAGAAATATTTGTAATGCTTAAAAATTAATTTAATAAGAAATATTACACTTGATACGCAATATTTGGCTCTTTATCGCTTGCGTTAGATATGGAAACGGATCTGAAAATTTGATTAGATGAAATTTTAACGACATTTTCTTTCTGTTCTGTTCTTTTTTTTTTATATATCTAATTGTCCCATCACGTGACTTATAGAAGAAACAAGCAGATGTAATTGTGAGTCACATGTGTAATTACTATTTGTTTCTTTACAATTTTTTATTTTTCTTTTGTCGCCAAACAATGTGATTTTAAGCCAAAAATGCATAAGCGTGACATTAGCTTGAGGATGTTCTCACAAATGGTGTTTTTTTAGGTGAAAGAGATCACTTTTTGAGTACATTTTCATATTGAATTGTAACTTATATAGATATCCGTTAATATTTTAAAAATGGAATCGAATACTTAAATTTCAGTGTGAATTTCTGCCACACATACATATTGTAAAATAATTTCATACTTTTTAAAATGTTTTTCGCCGTAATCCCGAAAGCATGTGATATTTATAAACTGGAACTCAGATCAACGAATATTACCCATTTTATTTAAGCAAATATTATCTATTTTCTCAAGTCATATCGCCAATTTCATTTATAGGAAAATTCACAGATTCGAAATCTAGGAAATAAAGATAATTTTTAAGGAAATTTATGTTTTAATACGTTATTACTATGGAAAAATTCAACATTTTGAAAAAAAAAAAAATACAAGTCGTTTGTAATTCGTCATTTCTTCTTCGTCTTTCTTCGTACTTTCTCCTCTGTTATGTAATATTTCAAATGATATTGGACTAATTTTCGATCATCGATTCACCGCAAAATCGCATATCTAATATAAGTATATAAAATAAAGTCTGGATTAGGGGACTAATTAACGAACAGCGCAAACTACTGAACCTAAAATCTTGAAAATCGTGGTAAAAATACTTCTTATGACATAAACTTCTGCTACGAATGGATTTTCTAAAGTGTCACCCCTAATGGTTTTTGCACGGGGAGGGGAAAAAAATCGAATATCAAAATTATTCGTCAAATGATAGCATATTTTAATGTAGTTTTGTATGCTGAATCGAATGCTACCAAATAAATTTTTATAAGTCCAACAGTTCATGACACATTTCATATTTTTCTAATTTGGCGGTGTCTTTGGCATCTAAACCTCAAAATATCTATCATTACATCCGTTACTCTAGCAACGGAAAAAATTCAAATCAACCCTTTTGGCTAAAAAATAAAAACGGCTCTATGAGTTTGAAATAAAAATGCAAGCATCTTAATTTTTTAAAAAAATAGGGATTTTATGTAAAATAAAAGGGAAAAAATTACTGAGAATTTAGCGTTATAAAACAAAAATGGAAAAGGTACTACTTAGATATTCCGTCCACCAAAAATCTATCGTCAAACTATAAGATTAAATGCCAATAATGGTTGATCGTAAATATCAAATTCACTTGAATTTAAACAAACTACACGTGTTTACGTCATCAAGTGATTTTAATTTCGACGTTTTATTTGTATTTTTATTAATGTTATTCTAATTTATTTGTTATTTCGTTATTTAAAATAAAGATTATGTCAATTTATATAATTTTGCGAATGCTTTGGCGATTTATATAATTTGGCGAAATTGGTCGACGGGATAACAAGTAGTACCAATGAAAATATTTAAGTATGAAAGCAATGTTTGTAACGACTTAAAAATTATTTTCATATACATAAACTCGGTTTATGGCGTCAGATGCCGTCATCCGAAGAATCTACAAGAGTCTTTTTCCATTTTTTCCCGTCATAGGTTCCTCAATGAAAGAAATTGGAATTGAAATAATATTGTGCGATTTATAAATTGCTCCTCGATAAGAAGAAAAAATGGGTACATTTATAACAACCGTGCGCACATCTCGCTGATAGCATTTTTAAAATTCCCAGTAGCAGTAGTTACATTTTGCGTATGTAAATTAAAAATATTTTTTTGCTTTAATTATGGCATCATTTCCTGTTATTGTTTATCTTTTCAGTTTTTTAAATGAAATTAGTATAAGGCATGCATTTTAAATGAAATGAGTGAAAGGTTTGTGTTTTAAATGAAAATAATAAAATAAGAATATGCTATGAAAACAATCTTTATTGATTTATTACCTGCGCCCGGCTGACATAAAAGTATCACAAAAGCCACGTATTCACTTTTCTTTGAGTAGTTGCTCATGAGAATTCAAGTTAACCTTCCGTAATCGGATACTTCACATATTGCTGTATTAGCTTTAATGTTGAAAGCATCGTTTTTGTTTGAAGCGAAAGTTTTACTATGAATTCTATTACACAAAATCGCATCATCATCATCTACTATATATTTACAACGGAAATTTGTATTTCATTCCGATTGTTTATAATACTTTCGTAGGATATACCACAATTAGTTAGGTAATAATTTTGGAAAGGTTTTAGTGCATACATATTGTTCAAGGGTACTTAGTTATAGAGCAACAGTAAAAGTTCAAAAATTAAGTGAACCTGATTATGAAAGTTTAGCCTTTTTAAAGAAATCTACAGAACATATTTTGTTACAAGTGGCCCTGTTGCATGACTTTTAGGGATGGTGTTAGTATATACGATTTCATTATATGTTGATTAGTTACAGAGGTATTAATTCCTGTTGTCATAACGGTCTCATTACCCGACCATAAGTGCGCTGTTTATAATCAACTAAAACAATTACTTCTTAATTGCTAAATTTTGTCCAACGCTTAAGATGACATTATATCGCAATGGCGTTCGCATCGTTTTCAGTAATGTGCAAGGTCAAGCTGAAGATCCATATTGTTTAAAATACAAGTTCAAATTCACCATTTAGTTTAATCCAAGGTTCATTTGGAAATATTGACCAGCGCAGCGGGCATAGCCTGCTAGTTACATATATATAATCCAAACGGAAATTTCGTTCCGAACGCCGAGATTTCGAGTTCTACCGCATGTATTTTTACGGAACTTATACCGTTAGATAGGTATCGTTCCAGGGAAGGTTTTAAGCTATAACACATCATTCTACAGAGATTAGTTATAGAATTGTTACGGAAAATTCTATTATTTTGGACTTTGTTACTTCATATTTCGTTAAATATCTGGGCTCCTATTGCTCGTACAGCTTAGATCTCGCGCCAAAAGTAGCTCCGAAGCACCCAAGCAAACTTTTCCCCGCGATTATTTTGCCGTCTTCCGATTTCCTCTAACTCTATTAGGAGCCCGCGTAGGGCCCCTTTAAAATATTTTTCGTAGTAATTTCAGCAATTATCTTAAATTATTGGTTAAGACCGCCACCCTCCCGATTCATGTATCTACAGAAAGGTTGCATGAAGGAGTTTCGTTCAGATACGCTTTCGTTAAGAATAGAGTGCGCTCCCTGGTGGTGGAATGTGGAACTAACATAACGCGATATTGTTAAAATTAGGAAATCTAACAATGCGATCTGTTTTAAACTTTGAGATAGTTCATAACACATAATCTATTATCTTTTCTATTATATATATATATAAAATCTATTATCAATTCTATTATATATTATATATATAAAATCCAAACGAAAATTTCGTTCCGAACGCCTAGATTTCGAGTTCTACTGCATGGATTTTTACGGAACCTATACCGTTAGATAGGTATTGTTTCAGGGAAGGTTTTAATCTATAACACATTATTCTACCTAGATTAGTTATAGAAGTATGACGGAAAGTTCTGTTATTTTGGACGATAAGGTTACAATTTTATTTCTTGGCGAAGTTTTTTGTTGTTGAAAAAATTGAAACGGCTATTACAGCTAGAAAAATAAAAGACAAAAAACTGTTACTAATTTTATTTAAAATCTTTAAAAAAGAAAAAAAGAAGAAGAAAATCCGTTTTAATGAGTGATAATATTAAAAAACGGAAACATTTAGTCAAAACCTGAAAGAAATATTTGTAATGCTTAAAAATTAATTTAATAAGAAATATTACACTCGATACGCAATATTTGGCTCTTTATCGCTTGCGTTAGATGTGGAAACGAATCTGAAAATTTGATTAGATGAAATTTTAACGACATTTTCTTTCTGTTCTGTTCTTTTCCCTTTTTTTTTATATCTAATTGTCCCATCACGTGACTTATAGAAGAAACAAGCAGATGTAATTGTGAGTCACATGTGTAATTACTATTTGTTTCTTTACAATTTTTTCTTTTTCTTTTGTCGCCAAACAATGTGATTTTAAGCCAAAAATGCATAAGCGTGACAATAGCTTGAAGTTGTCCTCACAAATGGTGTTTTTTTAGGTGAAAGAGATCATTTTTTGAGTACATTTTCATATTCAATTGTAACTTATATAGATATCAGTTAATATTTTAAAAATGAAATCGAATACTTAAATTTCAGTGTGAATTTCTGCCACACATACATATTGTAAAATAATTTTATACTTTTTAAAATGTTTTTCAACGTAATTCCGAAAGCATGTGATATTTATAAACTCGAACTCAGATCAACGAATATTACCCATTTTATTTAAGCAAATATTATCTATTTTCTCAAGTCATATCGCAAATTTCATTTATAGGAAAATTCACAGATTCGAAATCTAGGAAATAAAGATAATTTTTAAGAAAATTTATGTTTTAATACGTTATTACTATGGAAAAATTCAACATTTTGAAAAAAAAAAATTACAAGTCTTTTGTAATTCGTCATTTCTCATTCGTCTTTCTTCGTACTTTCTCCTCTGTTATGTAATATTTCAAATGATATTGGACTAATTTTCGATCATCGATTCACCGCAAAATCGCATATCTAATATAGTATATGAAATAAAGTCTGGATTAGAGGACTAATTAACGCACAGCGCAAACTACTGAACCTAAAATCTTGAAAATCGTGGTAAAAATACTTCTTATGACATAAACTTCTGCTAAGAAAGGATTTTCTAAAGTGTCACCCCTAATGGTTTTTGCACGGGGAGGGGGAAAAAAATCGAATATCAAAATTAAGCGTCAAATGATAGCATATTTTAATGTAGTTTTGTATGCTGAATCGAATGCTACCAAATAAATTTTTATAAGTCCAACAGTTCATGACACATTTCATATTTTTCTAATTTGGCGGTGTCTTTGGCATCTTAAACTCAAAATATCTATCATTACATCCGTTACTCTAGCAACGGAAAAAATTCAAATCAACCCTTTTGGCTAAAAAATAAAAACTCCTCTATGAGTTTGAAATAAAAATGCAAGCATCTTAATTTTTTAAAAAAATAGTGATTTTATGTAAAATAAAAGGGAAAAAATTACTGAGAATTTAGCGTTATAAAACAAAAATGGAAAAGGTACTACTTAGATATTCCGTCGACCAAAAATCTATCGTCAAACTATAAGATTAAATGCCAATAATGGTTGATCGTAAATATCAAATTCACTTGAATTTAAACAAACTACACGTGTTTACGTCATCAAGTGATTTTAATTTCGACGTTTTATTTGTATTTTTATTAATGTTATAGTAATTTATTTGTTATTTCGTTATTTAAAATAAAGATTATGTCAATTTATATAATTTGGCGATTTATATAATTTGGCGAAATTGGTCGACGGGATAACAAGTAGTACCAATGAAAATATTTAAGTATGAAAGCAATGTTTGTAACGACTTAAAAATTATTTTCATATATATAAACTCGGTTTATGGCGTCAGATGCCGTCATCCGAAGAATCTACAAGAGTCTTTTTCCATTTTTTCCGGTCATAGGTTCCTCAATGAAAGAAATTGGAATTGGAATAATATTGTGCGATTTATAAATTGCTCCTCGATAAGAAGAAAAAATCGGTACATTTATAACAACCGTGCGCACATCTCGCTGATAGCATTTTTAAAATTCCCAGTAGAAGTAGTTACATTTTGCGTATGTAAATTAAAAATATTTTTTTGCTTTTAATTATGGCATTATTTCCTGTTATTGTTTATCTTTTCAGTTTTTTTAAATGAAATTAGTACAAGGCATGCATTTTAAATTAAATGAGTGAAAGGTTTGTGTTTTAAATGAAAATAATAAAATAAGAATATGCTATGAAAACAATCTTTATTGATTTATTACCTGCGCCCGGCTGACATAAAAGCATCACAAAAGTCACATATTCACTTTTCTTTGAGTAGTTGCTCATGAGAATTCAAGTTAACCTTCCGTAATCGGATACTTCACATATTGGTGTATTAGCTTTAATGTTGAAAGCATCGTTTTTGTTTGAAGCGAAAACTTTACTATTACACAAAATCGCATCATCATCATCTACTATATATTTACAACGGAAATTTGTATTTCATTCCGATTGTTTATAATACTTTCGTAGGATATACCACAATTAGTTAGGTAATAATTTTGGAAAGGCTTTAGTGTATACATATTGTTCAAGGGTACTTAGTTATAGAGCAACAGTAAAAGTTCAAAAATTAAGTGAACCTGATTATGAAAGTTTAGCCTTTTTAAAAAAAATCTACAGAACATATTTTGTTACAAGTGGCCCTGTTGCATGACTTTTAGGAATGGTGTTAGTATATACGATTTCATTATATGTTGATTAGTTACAGAGGTATTAATTCCTGTTGTCATAACGGTCTCATTACCCGACCATAAGTGCGCTGTTTATAATCAACTAAAACAATTACTTCTTAATTGCTAAATTTTGTCCAACGCTTAAGATAACATTATATCGCAATGGCGTTCGCATCGTTTTCAGTAATGTGCAAGGTCAAGCTGAAGATCCATATTGTTTAAAATACAAGTTCAAATTCACCATTTAGTTTAATCCAAGGTTCATTTGGAAATATTGACCAGCGCAGCGGGCATAGCCTGCTAGTCTATTTATATAAAATCCAAGTCTCTGTGTGTCCCTCACGATTCCGGTAGGACCGCCTCATTGAAATGAGTAATTGTTGAAAAATACTAATGCAGGGTTACCAGAGTAGTGCCAAAATGTTGGCCAACTTGGCGAAATATTGACAAATTTGGCGACAAAAATAAGTTGTCATGTATGAAGTCAACTTGGCGATAGCAGGCTAATTTGGCAAAATTCCCATTTAAAACCATTAATCTTTCATAAAGGACGTCACCGCAATTTAATTTAAACTCCGCTCATTTAAGTTTTTTTTTTCAAAATCTATGGGTGAGAATTTAAAGTGTAATATACGAAAATGTACATATTTACATCTTCCTCCCGATGTCGCTAATTAAATAATCGCCAATAGACTAAGCTGTACTGTCTGAGCTTTTAACTGCATGACTTTAATGTGCTTTAGGTACTTTTCCTGTATAGGTGCATTGGCGAAGAAGGAAATTTGGCAACGTATTTTCCGGGAACCTATCCACTCACACGCATTTTTTTTCGATATTTATACGATTTATTGGCACAGATGTCATATACGCCTCCCATTGGCGCCATTGTTTTTCGACGCCAATTTGGCGATAACATCCACAGCATAAACAACAACATCCGGGTTACCATATCAAGCAAAATAACGACACTTTGGCGCCAATTAAGTACCTGTTGCGTATATGACATTGGCGTCAGAAAAACATCGCGCCAATATGACATCTGTGCCGATTTAACATAAAAAAGCAATTTATCTAATTTTATACAGAAACAGAAGTAATTTGGACATAAAAAACATCAGTAATTATACATATAAAATATATGGTACTATTTAGTTATCCCGTCGACCAAAAATCTATCACCAAACTATAAGATTAAATGCCAATAATGGTTGATCGTAAATGTCACATTCACTTGACTTTAAGCAAGTTACACGTGTTTACGTCATCAAGTGATTTTTATTTCGACGTTTTATTTGTATTTTTATTAATGTTATACTAATTCCTTTGTTCTTTCGTTATTTAAAATAAAAATTATGTCAATTTGTATAATTTGGCGAGTGGTTTAGCGATTCACATAATTTGGCGAAATTGGTCGACGGGATTAACTAAGTAGTGCCAAATTCATTTCTAAGCAAACAAAAAAGCTCATCAAGTTTGTTTTCATAGCTGTTTATATTATTTGACAAGAAATCTCTCTTTCTGATTCCCGAATTACACCAAGCTTTAAAAAAAAAAAAAGAAACGCCAAAGCCCCACAGTGGAAAAGTACCAAATTGTCTATTATTTTGCGCTATCTAAGCTATAGTTTGTACTATATGCAAGAGGAGGGGGCGAAAAGTTCAAACATTAAATATTACAGTTTCTTTAAAGCAGTATAAGACTAAAAAATTAAGAATAAAATAAATTCAAAATAAGACTAAAACAAAAAAGAAAAATCATGAGTTAAGCATAGAATATGAAACACTTTCCAACACATCCTGAATGCTTTAACAAAACTTCATTATTTAGGGAAATAAGGTAAATAAGAGAACTAAGTAAACATTTTAGAAAACGCATAAAATTTTTTAAGAATTGACTTCAGCAGTTACCGTCCATAGCCAATAGCACCGTTATTACCCGTCCCTATTTAGCTAAAATTTAATTTAAACTAAAACACTCTTAAAACTACTGAAATCACATTTCCAGATATTATCATCCATTGACGGTTATGTATCCAATTCTTTGCGTGACACTGTATATCATTTTATCTATATTCTACAAACATTTCTTTGTAACCCCACTAAAAAAAATCTGTAGAAAATCTGTAGGTAATTGGCCCATTTCTGCAGATATTTAAAAGAATATCTTTAAAAATCCTGTAGATATTTTAAAGGTAAAGCTAAATCTTCAAAATTTCTACAGATTTCTGTAGAATTTATGCAGAAAGTGGAGATTTCGTCAGATAATCTTATTTTTATTGGGGAAACTAAATGCAGTTCAGCGTAAAAATGCATAACTCCTTTAAAAACCACCTTTAAGCAATTTACTCTCATACTCAGTAACCCTTACGAATTCTTTTGCGTAGCCCTGTATATGAATTATAGCATTTATACACACAGTATAGTATGCATAAATATAGTGAAACATAAAAGCGCATATCATAATTAAAAATGCATTTACAGCAATCACCGCTTATGTACAGTACTTCGGAGAAAAGTTTCTTGGCGAGAAAGAAGTTTCGCAACGTATTTTCCGAAAACCAATTTACTGTTTCATACTCACAAGCAATTTTTTCCATATATATACAATTTATTTAATATAAAAAAAAGCTATTTATCCATTTTTATAAAGAAACAGAAGTAATTTTTGCACAGATGTCATGTACGCATCGGGTTTGGCGTGATTTTTTTCTGAAGCCAATTTGGCAAAAATCTCGCTTTCGAGTACCATTTACATATATATTTTTTAATTATTTGCTTTTATTTTGAAAAGGAAATGACAATAAATAAATAAAAGTTTAATTAATAACTATAGAACAAAACAGTTTACATAATTAAAAAAAAGAAAATAAACAATTTATTAATAAATAAATTAAAAAAGAATAGCCGGGTTACCATATCAGGCAAAATAACATCATTTTGGCGCCAGTTAGGTACCCCGGTGCATATAAAGACATCTGTGCCGTAATTTGCATATAAAAATATTATATATATTTAGAAATTATTTTTTATGTATATAAATACACGTATAAACAAAAATGAAAGCTCATTAGATTTGTTTTCATAGCTGTTTATATATTTTGATAACATATCTCACTTTCTGATGCCCGAATTGCGCCAAGCTTTTTTTTAAATGCAAGTAGCCCTACAGTGGAAAAGTACCTAAATAAATAATTAATAATAATAAATACATGTATAAAAAAAATAAAATTCATCAGGTTTGTTTTCATAGTTGTTTATATATTTTAGCGACATGTCTCACTTTCTGATGCTCGAATTGTGCCAAGCTTTTTTTACAAAAATGAGCTATAATATAAAAGTACCTAAATAAATAATTAATAGAAATAACCAATTATATAAACTAAAACATTTTATTTCTAGATCAAAGCATTGTTTTTAATTTCTATTAAAAAGTACATATATCCTAGGATATCTTCTGTTGAAATTAGGTTGATAGCTTAATATCTCATTCCATAAACCTGAACAAACACAAGTGATTCATTCATCATGAGCCGTAAAAAATTTTAAACCATTGAGGTAATCATTCACAAAGTAAGTTCTCCAACAATCAATGGAAAATTTTCTTATGATGTCATAGCAGGTAAAATGGTGGCGGTATCGTTTGTTTATGGTTTGAATTCACAAAGATTTTATTT
This sequence comes from Maratus speciosus, assembly GCA_963932465.1. NCBI lineage: Eukaryota > Metazoa > Arthropoda > Arachnida > Araneae > Salticidae > Maratus > Maratus speciosus. The sequence continues at coordinate 424,151,551 of OZ010795.1, forward strand.
TGCAATGTCTCTTAGTGCATTACTTTATTCTCATATTTATGAGATCAGAACAAAGCGTATTGTTTTATTATTTAGTTATTAAATAATGAAAAAATTATAAATGCATGATTTGAAAAATTTAAATAATTTTCTTTCTTAATACAAAAAAATAACATGGACGTAACAGAGGGTTTAAGTTAAATAAGTGTAACTGTTTAATTCTGTTGTAATATTCAAAATAACTGTATTTATTAGATTTCTGTAAACAACATCAGGGCCCGATTAAACTTTGAAGTTAGAGGAATTACAATGTCATTTCAGGACCTTTCTTTTGGAGAAGTTTTCTAAACTCTACATATACATGGAAACTCTTCAGTGTTACAAATATTATTCCTAGGACTGACATGATTTCAGAACGGCTGGCAATTTTACACAAGTTTTTAAAAATCACTTTATATCAGAAATTTTATTAAAAACTGGTTACGTCTTTGTAATAGCGGCCACACAATTATGATTATGACAAGTTGTAGCCAATTTCGCCAACGTCGTTACCAAGATCGTGAAGCACACACGTATAATACCATTTCATTAAATTGTATAGGATAGTTTAATAGTTTTTACCCTACTTCAAGTGTGTAATTTATTTATTTTTAAGAATTAACAATCTAAATTGTCCAATATACGAATAAAAAAAATAAAAAAAAGATTGAATAGACATGACCGCAAAAAGCCTCAAATCCGCAAAACCCTTGGAACTAAACTGCGCAGGTCAGTGGTCTTCTACCATACACAGTTTTCATAAATGTGTTTCGTCCTTAAAATGTGTTATTTTCATCTATCATTGAGGAACAAGCGAGGAAAACTCATATACTTGCACATGAGTTGTACATATCTTTATATCTAATTTTCCGTCATTTTTGACGGGCTACCTTTCTAGTCTATATATATAAAAGAAAGTCCGAATTTTGTATTAATCAACGCGCAGCCCAAACTACTGAACCTAAAATCTTGAAATTTGGGGTAAAAATACTTTTTATGACATTGAGTGCCGCTAAGAAAGGATTTTCTAAAATTACACCCCTAAGGCGGTTAAAAAATAGAACGAACTTTAAAAAAAATCCTTAAAAATCTGATTTTACAGTTATTTTTCAACTGATAACATATTTTAGTGTATTTTTGAATGCTGAATCGAATGGCACTAACGAAATTATTTTAAGTCTAATAGTTCATGAGATATTACATATTTTTCTAATTTGGCGCTATCTTTGGCGCCAAAACCTCAAATTTTAAGTGATAATTTCTAAAAACTCATTCTCTTCATTCTGTTACTATAGCAAGGGAAGAAATTAAAATTGAATAATTTTTTAATCAATTCTTTTGCTTAAATATTTAAAACAACTATGTCAGTTAGGAAAACAATTATAAACGCCTCAAAAACTAAAACTAAATAATAATAATAATAATAAAACTGTTGTACTTTTTCGTTCTATCAACCCTATGCCAAAATGTATGGTATCGTGCCATTTATTTCGACCCTTAGCGTGCAAACGATTTTTTTTTTGCGTAAACCGTGCCAAAGATTGACATTTGCTATATATTGAACGTGAATATTTTTTATGAGTATTATTCCATCGTAATCTCGTAAAACTTTTTAATTTGTTATTTTTTGAATAGAAAATATTTATTTTTAAATTATAACTTACATTTATTACTGACAGTGACATTGGATTTTACGATTTGGCAGTTACTTGATGACGAGGAAGGTGTAATAAAATCATTTCAGAAATTAGGAATTATACCTATAAAAATGTTTTGTTAAAAAACGTTGAACGTCTTCATTCAAAAAATTAAATGTTTACTGCAATGACAGATATGATTATTACGTACGGCACGCTACAATGATAACCTGAAAGACATTTACAATTCGAGACCTGCAGATTAAATTGACTTAATTTTATTATTTTATTGTAAAGTATTTATTTTTTCTTTTATTTTAAGTATTGATTTGTATTGATTTAAAAAAAAATAGTTGGTGAAAGTCTGTAATTTTCAAATGTTATATATTTTAAATGCTCATTTTTGTATCAACAAAATTATTTTTTTTTGGCTTAGATGTTATATATTCCCGCGGCCGCCATCTTGAATTTCTCGGCGATGTTTCGTTGACGTTTATCGATAAGGCAACCCCGACGAGTGACGTCTTCTGGCAACTCCGTTAAGCCTAACATGCGCATAAGTCTGCTTGGCGACATTTACTTAACGGGACAGGGGTTTTCACGCCACGAAAAAATCCAAGATGGCGGTCGCGGGAATATATGACATCTGTTCTTTTTTTTTTTTAATGTTTCATTTCATTTTGCGCTAATTATTATGCTTGGCGACAACGGTGTTGGTATAACGGAAAAATACCAAAACAGTTACTGATTTTATTTAAAATACAAAGAAAAGGGGTTTAATAAGAAATAAATATTTTAAAACGGAAATATTTAATTTAAGTATGAAAGCAATGTTTGTACTGATTAAAAAAGTGTTAATATTCAAAGGTTTAAATAGAAAAATATTTTGCAATTTGCCATTTGCTCCTATGGATAAAAAGAAAAAATGGATACTTTTATGTTAGCCGTGCATAAATCTCGCCAATAGCATTTTATAAATCGCAAATACCAATACTTACAATCTTACTCATCATCATCTACTATATTTACAAAACGCATATTCTTATTTCATTCTGATTGACTATAACTCAGGTTCTACTGAACATAATTTTGTAGAACGTACATTGTTAGTTAAGTAATTTCGTTACTTGTTAGTTATCCCGTTAACCAATTTCGCCAAATTATATAAATCGCCAAATTATACAAATTGACATAATTTTTGTTTTAAATAACGAAAAAACAAATAAATTAGTATAACATTAATAAAAATACAAATAAAACGTCGAAATAAAAATTATTTGATGACGTAAACACGTGTTGTCAAGTGAATGTGACATTTATGATCAACTATTATTGCCATTTAATCTTACAATTTGGTGGCAGTAATTTGGGCGACGGGATAACTACAAGTACCGTAATTTGTTTTAGAAGTGTTTTAATGTAAAAAAAAAAAAAAAAAAAAAAAAAAAAAAAAAAAAAAAGTTCTACTTTGAATTAGTGATAAGTACGGGACTTTTAAAATTAGGTGAACCCGATTATGAAAGATTGCCTTTAATGTAAAGTTCTACTAAATGGATTTTGATGCTATGCCGGAAAGTTCTCTGTGGTTTAGTAAATTACTATAAGAGGATGTACGCTATATGCAATGTGTATATACTAGAGAATATATATTCTATAAAGGTGTGCAGGGTTTCTTAAAAAATCCACTGGGTATATAAAATAGGCCTACCTCTACATCCCTGATAGTTCTATAATCTGGTTAACGCGATTATGGAAGATATATTTAAATTTAACTATCTATAATATGTATGAAATGCAAAGAGAAATTTCGTTTGGCCGCTTACAACCTGAGTTCTGCTGAATAGATTTTTGATGGGACTTACATTGTTAGATAATTTTTTCAGAAAAAAAAAAAAAAAATGTAGTACATCATATCGTTCTACGTTGCTTAGTTAAATAATTATGGGGGGAAATTCAAAATCAGAAGAACACGATTATGAAAGATTGGCTTTTTAAAAATTTCTGCTGGGTGGATTGTGGTGTAGAAATCTACACAACAAGGCTTGTTATTAATTTAACTAATTAAATAATTTTCGCACGATCCAATAACATTTAAAAATAATTGAATTCTCGGAAAATAATTCTTTAGTAATTAATTTATACAATAAATTAAAATAACATAAAAAATACTCCAAAATTAAAGTATATTAAAATAAATAAGTATATAATGCGTAGAAAAAAATAAAAATATATATGTTGTTTGGTATTGGTATGTTTAGAAAAAAATAAGGAATATGAATTGTGAATTTATTTTGTATTAATATTAAAAATAAAACATTTCGAATTGTAAATATTTATATGTGCAAAAACAGTGTAATAAAATAAAACTCCCCAAATAAGACCAGACAGAAAATAGGAAATTATAGATAAAGAGAACATTGCTGACGCCAGACATGGACAGTAAATGTATAGCGAAAGAATAGAAAATTTACGATGTTGAAACCATAAATTTTCTATCAATTAAGATGGTTTTACAACACTCAACGTGGGTGGTGATTCCCATGAGAAACCTGGCGCAAGGGGCAAAAATTAAGTTAATGCTATGCAGTGAAAAATAAATTGGCACGCCCATAGATAGGCATGTCTAGAGTACCAATAAGGGACCAGGAGTAGCCTCCAATCAGAACGAAAGCTCTGGGTTAATTTAGCCCTCCCCAAAAAAAATTGGATCTGGGAGGAAGGAAGAAAAAACGAGGATTAAGTCTTGTGTCTCGTCCTCAAGAGGTTCTATAATTTTTGTTAAGATGTGACTTGATACTTCAAAATTTTACACCAAGTTCTTTCGCAGCAAATTTTAAGGACAATACAAAATTTAGCGATTGAAATGAATGCTGAAAGCAGACAAATCTTTGTCACAAAAAATGATTGATGCAGAAAAAAAGGAAATGATGATGAAAATTAATGCTGAGAGTTGACCTGTCCTTGTCATGATCTATTGACAAAGATCGCTGAGAGCAGACAAGTCTTTGTCCAGGAAATTAACTGATGCAGAATCTTACAGAAGTATTCACCTGATTTGGAGATGTACAGTGGTTAGTGATGAGATGCGAATGCAACGAAGATATGACATATCAGCAGATTTCGCCTATGAAAGTGTACATTGTGGAGATGGAGCTCTAATTTTCACGCGTCACAGAGCGCCGAAAGAAAGTGAAATTGGTTTGTGAAAGATCCCCATGAACTATATATATATATAAAAAAGGAACTTTATGCCCCGATGAACTTACTTGTGTTTAGGATTCCATGAACTATGAGTGAACTGTATGATTTGGATGATTACAGAAAAGATCGAAGTCTGTTTGGGTGAGAAACTCCTTATATTTATTTCAATATATTCGTGGCTATTGTTTTCATGTTTTCTTATGATGTGTACATTTAATATTAAGCAACTAATTTTCTAAATTTCCACTAAAGTACATAATCTTATGTCATTGAATATTATGATTGTTTATGATAAAGATTTTAATGATAACGGGAATGCTATTTTTCATAAATAAAATTTTGATTAAAATTTTGGCAAAAGCCTCATCATCGGATCGTGCTGTGAACAAAAAGGGGCAAGTATAAGATAACATAAATTGATAAAAAAAAAATAAGTAACAAAGTATAATTTTGATGAAAGCTTTGCTGTTCTAATGAGAATGGAACTATGTTATATTCTGATAAAATAGTAGATAATTTGAAAAGGTTATTATGATATAAAGGGTCATATTTGAGTTATGAATTTTATATAAATGAAGATAAAGTTTGTTTATGTGTGCATACTTGTAAGTCTTTCCTTGAATTCTTTCCTTGTTCCCTTTTAGATAATACTCGTAATTTGTGGTATCTAATATTTTGGAATTATTAGAATTGGATGTTTCTCTATGCAACCTACAAGTTCGATATCTCCATTTCAACGTTAAATAAGTCGTCCTTGAGTTGTTGCCAAAATTAATTTTATTCCAAAATTTTCTTCTCTCCTAATTTATTAAATAACATTATCCCATTAGATCTTTTCACAACGCAGATCGGGATAACTGTTTCTATTGTACTAATCATTTTACTGTCGCGTGACCCTGTGTGTTGTGGCGTCCAAATCGTCACAACATACTAAAATTTAATGGTGCTAATACCAGGTGTTAGTAATGGAATTTAGAACGTAAAATTAAATGGTTGCAATGAGTTAACTTATAAAAAAAAAATAATAATAAAAAAAAAAAAAAATACATATATATTATTATTTTCCTCTTTTTTTATTTTTCTTTTCAATTACTATCAAAATTATTTTCGTATGTTATATAAAAAATTATTTATGTGTATAACAAAAAGAAAAATTAAGGAAAAGAGTAGTTCAGTTCACAGCACATAATTTAGTATGAGCATAACGAATGATTATTATAATTAATATCTATGAAAAGAAATATTGGTGAAAATTTCATATTGTGTTTTATTTATGTGCATGCATGCAGAATATTCAGTGTTATTTCAGTAGAATTTATGCAAAAATATTATTTTACAAATTAGTATGATCTTGAAAATAGAGATAGACAATTATATTCTAAAATTGAAAAAATAATAATTTGCAGTGTAGGAAATTTCTGAGAAACTAGGATAGAAGCAAAACAAAATAGAAATTATTCTAATATATATTTGGGAATTGCAGCCGCTAGGAAAATAAGACATAAAAATAAAACCATGACAGGCGGCAGAGGGAAGAGACAAACTTCTCCTGAAAAGGAAACATTTACGATAGGAGTAGATACCTTAATAAATTCTCTCCAAAATTTTGAAGATAAACCAGACCAAGAAATTACACAATTTTTTGACGAATTTGAAGAATTAGCCGATGCGGCACAATTTCCCGATGATATCAAATTAGTACTTGCAAAATCAAAATTTAAAGGGCAAGCACGGGAAATTATGAAAAATACAACAGAACTTCATAAGGCAAACGACTACAAAACATTCAAAGAAAATTCAATAAAGCAGTTTCAAAAAGAAAAATCTTTCGCAAAAGCGCAATTACAGTTCATTAACGCGAAACAAACAGCCAATCAAACGATTGAGGAATTCACTAAAAAATTCAATATTGAGGCACAAAAATATTTAGCTTTATCGGGACACGAAAAAAAAATGGAGCAAAAGAACTGCTTGAAACGATGAAATTAACAAAATACCTTGAGGTGTTGAGACCGGATATTTCTTTTGAATTAAAAAAATATCCTCCAACAAAATTCGACGATGCTTTTAAACGGGCCAAGGACATCGAATTAGCAATCAACGGAAAATGCGCAGGCGAAATGAACAACTTAACAGAAACTAGTGAAAAAAAATTGTATGAGGCACTAATCAATATGTCCCAAGAGCAAAAAACTGAAATACAAGACCTAAAGAAACAGATAAATAATTTAAAGCTTGAGACACATGAAAACAAACAAAACGAAGGGGAAATTAATCACATCACCCAACAACTCTGTCACATATGCAACAAATCAAATCACCAAACACAACATTGTTTTTTTAATAAAAGAAGCGAAAATTTTGTACAACCTAGGGGAGCACAACAATACAATGTTAGGCCAAGATTTCCAAGGAACTACCATACAAATTACAATTATAAAAATTTCCAAAGAAGTCCACAAAATTATATACCGCATTTTCAAAATCCTCAAAATTTCAATCCCATAAGACCGCACTACAATCAGCTTCGACAAAATTATATGTACAATGTGATGCCCAATTGGCATAATGATTCTCAACAGCTGATAGGTCAAAATCAAATGCACCAAGGGAATTACAATTTTCAAAACACTGTCCCAATCCAAAATGCTGATTTTATACAGGGGAATAATGCACAAATTCAATATACAGGGCAACACCAAGGCGTCACAAATATACAAAACGGGCAAAACAATTTTTCTCAACCACCTAATGATAGAAATAAAGAAACGCAGCCCACTATTACCTTCCCAAGTGAAAATCAACAGAGACGGGGTAGACAAAATACCAGAGAAAAAAGAGGACACCATCATTTAAACCGATAAGGGGGCCTCAAAATTTAGCACAAGTAGAAACCCGTAGGTCCCGCATATTAAAAGAAAAACAGGGTTATAACATAAAAACAAAATTTAACAAAAAATTGAAAAAAAAGAAACATGAACATGAGAAAAAAAACGTGTTTGAGGCTGAGGAAAATCAAAATTCTAAGGTTAAAGAAAAATTGATAGCAAGTTGCAACTCAGGAAGAAACAATGAATTACCAATATGGAATTTAAAGATAAAAAAGGAACTAATTATACCCAGTTTAGTAGATAGTGGAGCAAGTATTAGCCTATTGTCACCAGAAATTTTTGGAAAAATAAAACAGACAGATATAAAAATTAAATATTTAGCCAATTCAATTAAGATTACAACTTTGTCAAATAAAACGATTCCGTTCAAAAACTGCGTAAAATTTAAATTTAAAAATGAGAATAATTTCCTAAATGGGACATTTTATGTCACAAAAGAAGAATTTGACCGCGATTACAAGATTATTTTAGGATATGATTTTTTAAAAAGTAACAAAATAATCATGGACTTGGAAAACAACATTTTAAAAATTAACAATACGGTAATTAAATTAAATTCCAATGAAAATCGATTTACAGAAGCTAACAGGATTCAAAAAACACATCAAAATGACAATTTTCAAACTGTACCCAAACAAATTAATTCTAATGATCATTATAATTCTAAAAATAACATAAGAGCATTTGTAGAAAACAAAATTACTCTAAGGCCTAAAGAATCGAAATTAGTAAATTTAATTTTCGACGGAGTTTTAGAAAAAGACCAACAATTCTTTTTTCAACCCAAATACAATAATAAAAAATTAGCAATTCAGAATTCTGTTCATAAAAGTAAAGAATCCGACAATAATTCATTTCGAATTATAGTACAGAATCTCTCCAACAAATATTTAAAATTATACAAGGATCAAGAAATGGGGAAGATTACAACTGATTTTTCTATTAAAGAACAAAATGAAACAAATACTGACAGTATTTATGAAGTTAACAATTTAAATATAACACAAATTAGAGAATTGCGAAGAAAGGAATTGTCAAGAGAGGATTTCAAAGTAGATCATTTACCACCGAAGGTGCAAAAGGAAGTTTTGGATATTGTAATGAGACATGCGACAGCATTCAGTAAATCTTATAAAACGCTAGGAGCGACGGATGTAATTAAACCTAAAATAAAATTACAGCATGATTTTCCGATCCAAACCAAACCTTTTAAATTAGCACACGATATAAAGAAGAGTGCGGAAAAAGAAATAAGAGATCTATTAGACGCGGGTATTATCGAACATACGAATTCCAGCTATGCATTTCCAGTAATTTTCGTAAAAAAAAATTCCACATCAAAAACTAACGACAAAAATTTAATCAAAGTAAGATTAGCTTTAGATTTTAGATCGCTTAATGATATAGTAGAGAGCGACCCATATCCTGTGCCAAATACAAAAAAAAATTTACAAAGCATGTCAGGAAAGAAAATATACACGGTGTTAGATTTACATTCAGCGTTTTTTCAAATCAAGCTGAGGGAAGAAGACAAGCACAAATTGGCTTTCGTTACGGAAAACAATCACTTTCAAATGACTCGTTTAGCATTCGGATTAAAATTTTCGACGAATTTATTTGCTCGCTTAATGGACATAGTTCTAAGTGACTTAAAAGAAAAATACGACATTGAATATTTCATCGATGATATCCTTCTTGGAGCTCAAAATATAGAACAAATGCACGAAATACTTGAAGAAGTACTAAAAAGATTGGAAAAATTCAATTTGACTATTGAACCTACAAAACTAAAACTATATATGCCGGAAATAGAATTTTTAGGCTATAAAATTAGCGAAAAGGGATACGCACCCTCAGAAAAAAATATAAAGAAAATTACCAATTTTGCAAGACCCACATCTCAAAAACTGGTGAGAGCATTCATAGGTCTATGCACATATTTTAAATCGACCATACAAAATTATGCGGAAATTATTTCACCTCTGACAGATCTTACGAGGAGCAACCAAAAATTCAGATGGAATGAAAGAGCACAACATTCATTTGAAAAAATACAAAAAATAATAATGACGCAACCTACAATTCACCCGCCGGATTACACAAAAACTTTCTATGTAATCACAGATGGATCCAAGATCGCAACATCAGGTATATTGGCACAAAAGCAAGGTGATAAAATGATACCAATAGAATTTACAGGAAGAAAGTTAAGAGAGTCAGAAAAAAAAGATCCAAGCTTGCAAATTGAGCTATTGGCGATCTACGAAACTATTACATATTTTCGGAATATATTATTAGGAAAAAAATTTATATTACTGACCGATTCAAAAGCCCTAACGTACCATTTACAGTTAGAAAAACAGCCTGAGATTGTTGCAAGATGGTTACTTAAACTCCAAGACTACGACTATGAGATATCTCACATTTCTGGAAATAACAATCCAGCAGATTTCAATACTCGTTGCTTACACAATTTAACAATTGCAGATAATCTAAATAAACACCTTTTCACGGTGAATAAAAATTTAACTGAGGATAATATAAAAAAGGAACAGATGAAAGACCCTAAACTAACAGAAATTATAGAAGCTTTAAAGCAACAAAGAAAGGTAAAAAAATACGAAAAGTATTGTTTGAATAAAGATGGAATATTAATTTTGAAAAAAGCACAAAATTCAAATAACGAGGAATTGTACATTGCACCGCAAAGCTTGAAAGATGACATCATAAAAAGCGCACATGCACCGCATTTTGTTTTTCTAAAAACTTATGGAATAATAAAAGAAAGATTTTTCTGGTATAGAATGTATCAGGAGATAAAAACATTCTGTACAAAATGTACAACGTGCAATACTTTTAAGACACATAAAACAATCAAGATACCATTGAAAACAATGGACAAAAACTATCTCCCAGGGGAGAAAATAACAACTGATATTGTGGGACCTTTGCCTGTGTCATTAAACAGGAACAAATATATCTTAACTGTAATAGATACAGCTACACGTTTTCTACAGGCATTCCCACTCAGATCGACAGACACTAAGGTCATAATTAAGGCTTTAAATCAATATTTTAGTGCATACGGATTGGCAAAATTTCTAGCGAGTGATAATGGACCCTATTTCAGGTCAAAAGACTTCAAAGACTATATGGGAAATCTAAATATAGAGTTAATTACGTCAAGCATTTATAAACCATCCTCGCAGGGCATTCTTGAACGTACCCACAGGGACTTAAAGAGTTCCATCGCATCCATGTGTACTAAAACGTACGAATGGGACATTAGACTTCCATATTTTGTGCTTATGCACAATACAACAAAAAATCGAATAACGGATTTTACACCAAGCATGTTATTTTTTGCACGTGAAATAAAAACGCCATTCAAAAATTTCACAACACACGAAATGGACTCGTACAGCACCTATGTGCAAAATAAATTAAAACATATGTACGAAATCAGACACGAGGTCATGAAAAACCAAGAAAAATCGGATCAAGAATTAAATAAAAACACAAAATTAAAACATAAACAGCTACAAGTAGGTGATGAAGTTTATTTAAAACTTCTAATAAAACCTAAAGCGTTACACCAAAAATTTTCAGGACCATATTTTGTCGAAAGAATTTTTAGAAACGACAATTACTTAATCAAAAACAGGGACAAGCCTGAATTAAAACCCGTCACTATTCACATCTCAAAATTGTTCGCGCCTAACATCGCAAACAAAATAAATAAATAAATAACCAGGTAATTTATAAAATAATACTATATGCAAAAAAAAAAAAAAAAAAAAAAATTAAATCAGTGCAAACTGATTAAACAAAAACATAGCAAAAATACACAAAAAAATTTTTTTTTTCAACGGCAACACGGAATTAATAATAATAATAATAATAAAAATATTAATAAATATACTTATATTTGCTTAGATTATATTATTTTAATAAAATAGTTAATATTGGAAAATTATTATGAATGAAGAAGCAAAATTTGAATTTTTAATAAAATTTATGGAGCCATGATGTGTATTTTATACCATGAAAATAAAATATTATGCGGTAGAAATTTTTGGTAGAAAATGTGGTAATAATAATAATAAATAATTTTAATAAACATGTAGTAAAGCATAAATGTGTTCAAATTTCGTTTTCCCTCAATAAAATAAAATTCAACGAAATTGGACAAATACTGCCCAAGAAATTCACATGACAGAAAAATATTTTGTGCAAAACTTCTGGAGGTATAAAGGAAGTCCTTTTGAAATATTAACCCAAAATAAATCAAGGTAAATAGTCAAAATAAATAAAATAACAATATAATATTTAGTCACAGTAATAGGAATGATTTTTGCAAACAAGTAAAACAGATAATTTTTCTTTCATACATCCCTCCACAAAAAAATATATAATATACACAAACAGAATGTATTACATTATACACAGGTAAGCATGACATAAAAAAAATTACTAAAATAAAAAAAAATGTAAATATTGGTATGCGGCGGCAGCATCAAACGCAAAAGAGGGGCGCTATGTACGAGCATCTCAAAAAGAGAAAAAAGATGCAGGAAGATGTATATAGCTAGGAGAAAGGATGAGGCGGATCAAAACCCTTTTCCCACGAGGCAGCGGAATTAACACTACACCCACTTTTTCTCTCTTCTGGTTACCAGAGAAAATAAGCCCGGAGTAAACGCGTTCCCATAGCAACGGAAGAACATGCAGGGGAAAAGTGAAATCGAAAGAAGTGCTTTACTCAAAACTTGTTTTGGGCAAGGGACGACCTTGAAACTAGCTGTCTTCAGCAAGAGCTCAAAAACGGAGCGAAGGTGTTTAGGAGAATTGGAATAACACGTATCTTGCAGCTCAAAGAAGTGAGAAAATGAAACTCATTTTCTAACGAAACCCACTCACCACTTTCGGAGAACCGGTTAGGGTCAAAAATGAGATATGCAATGGAGCAGATCGCTAGGGAAAAAAATAAATAAAAAGATAAATAAATGTTTTCTCACCGAGCCGGTATTGAAGACGAATTGAAGACTACGACATTCGCCAGTTATAGAGGGCATACTCTAGGCTGCATAAAAAAATACTCTTGTTGTGAACTGGCTGCGGGCTTTACGTTGAGTCGAGCAGCCGTGTTGTTTCACATGGGCGTTTCTGGAGAACAGCGAATTCTTTCAGCGATGGAAAGCTTTCTGGGGCGCACGATAGGAATGAAGGGGCAATTTGAGTAGCCAACACAGCTGAATAATTGAATGACAAAATTAATATTGAATTGCATATTAATTACAATGGCTAGAAAAGAAATATTTTGAGTGAGTAAAAATGAAGCGTAACATAAGGATTATCCTGGAAAATAAAAATTAGAAAAAAAATATTAATAAAAAAAAAAATAGAAAAACAGAAAACAGGGTACATATAATTTATTTGTTTACACTTCAAAATTGTTTTGACGTATTTCAAAACATGTCGGAAAAATATTTTGATCGCTAGTGATAGACAAACCACATACTTACTTCAAAGTGGACTAAAATATATATATATATATATTAAATTGACATATTAAAAAAAAAAAAAAAAAAAAAAAAAAAATGAAAAATGAAAAATTTTGTTGTACAAAATATAAAAAACGGTCACTTTGGAGATAAATAAGTAGAAATTAGCAACATTGGATGGAAAATGTATTTTCCATTAGACATATTTGAAAATATTCACAAAATGTTATGACTTTGACACGAAAATGAAACATTATGAAACACACATGGACATAAATTATGCAAATAATTTAAAATTGTTATGTCACGGAAGCACTTTTAAATATGGCATTTATTTTGATTACCATATTTATGACACAAAAATGGATAAAATTGTATATAATTTATACAACATACCACACTCTTTGTAAAGAAAAACGATTTAAGACACCATTTATCAGAAAATAAAAATTTTCTACACATTGCTACCAATAAAAAAAACAAGTAGTAATTGGGAAAATGTAAACAAAGAGTAATTGTGTAAAATTGCTAAAAATTTATGAAAATAAAAGATTAAACATTACAAAAATCTGAAAAATAATACATAAATAAGTAAACAAATTAATACATATATTAAAATAAACATTACAGACTCATTTAGGTAAATAAATAAAATGGATGACCACAGAAGGGTTCAAAATGAAAAGCGCACCGTTTGTAAACAACAGTATAAGGCAAAACCTACAAGTCGTATATAAAACCTTTAAAATTCACAACCACAGAGTAATTTGAATATAATAATGTTTGAAAAAACTGTGATAATCGCATGGAAATATTTAAATTTTCCATGGAAAGTGTCATTTTGATTGCCGGTCGATTGGATGACATTGCGCAAGATATTTTCATGGGAGTGTACACGGATTTTTCAGTATCGAAGCAAAATATTAAAACACACATACCTAAATTAATATATTAATATAATAAATAAACCATATTATGCCTAAAATTCAAAAATTATATATGGTAGATTTGCAACACAACCTTAACGGAACGAAAAAAATATATAAAAATTTATTAACTTCATTGTGCTAGAATGAAAACATATTCGGGAATAAACAAAAACAAAACCATTATAGATGAATTATTACAACATACATTAAAAATTTGACAATTTCTAAATATAAACAAATAATAAATTAAAACGGATGCATATTAATTTGGGAACCCATTGAACAATTGAATAAATATAAAACGGCAAAATTGAGCACGGAACGACATATTTAAACACTATATTTACCGCTAATATATGAGTGAATAGAGGGTACCATCTTTCACACATGTGTTAGAAAATCGTAGTATAAAATAAATAAATAATATAAAATTAACTCAAAAGATGTTAAGCAAAGTACCATGAGTCATATGACGCATAGTAGCGTATAAAATATATATATATAGCAAAACAGTTTGTTAGGAGTTTCGGATTAAAACATTTCACAAACACAAAAAATATACAAAATAACACATTGGAAAGGATACGTTTTACGAAAAAGAAAAATTTGTTTTCATTAACATAGTTTATATAATGACGCACGAAAACCACACTGTGTGCACACGGAAGAAAGCATAATATAAATTGTGAAATAAAATCAAAATATATAAAAAATACACATGTGTCAGAAGAAAATTACGAAATATTATAATATAAATACTGCGAGGAAAAATAAAAAGGATACATTTAAGACTCCTAAAAATAAAGAAACAAAAAAAAAAAAAAAAAAAAACACATATGGACTATTAAGGCATATGAAAGTAAAATATAGTAGGTAAGGAAAATATTTTTAAAATTTAAGAACAATCACAGTATGAAAATAAATTATTGTTACGTAAGAGACAATCTGAAAACACACTCATAATGGTGAGAAAATGGCGAGCAGTGTCCGACATGATATCTGATAGAAAAAAAAAGGGAATTGTTTATAGGACATTTTTAAGAATAAAGGATGATAAACTATATAAATAATAACAGTTATTAGATAGTACTAAAATCTTCGGATTTTAAAATAAATGACACTTACCTTATGCAGTGTAGAGATTATCCAATATTATAATGAACACAATTCAAACAAATCGCGCACTTTTATAAAGCCATTCAGAGAAAAAAAAAAGTGATTACTACGTTCACAGACGTGATAACGAGCAAACCTGTTTGGCATGTTAGTACTGACCTGTACGTCTTGTTCCGAGATTATTATCACTGTCAAGGACACATGGAGACCACTCAGGGATTTTATAAGGGATTTTCGGCACATTTTCTCCGAGGAGAAATTTTTAAGTGGATATTCCGCAGAAATGATGCGGGGATGAAAAGGCATTCTTAGATAAAAAAAGAATGTTTTCAAGCAGAGAGCGATGTACATATATATTTACGCACTTTGGTTTATAATTTTTTTTGTAAAAACATAGTTCTACGTAATATCCACACTGTAGGTATGTAGATAGCGCATATTTTTATTTTATGGCCAAAATTTTGAAGTAAACTTTATTACCTACAAGCTGCATGATTGTACATATTTTTATAGATTTCAGTATGCGTAGCAAAAAAAAAAAAAAAAAAAAAAAAAAAAAAAAAAAAAAAAAAAAAAAATTAGTGGACATTGTTGACTAAAATTAATATAGCATTTTTGCAGTATTTTGATATTGAAATAGCCATCTTATATTGGAATAAATATTTCTCACCTATGCAATAGAGAAAATGTATATACTATTTTATATTTTGTATTATATTATTCAAGTGTACTTACAGGGTGTGATGAACAATCTGAAGAACTTACTATATATATCAGGTTTGATTGATATTTTGTAATATATATATGTATTATAAGTATATTTTTGTGGTGTACATATTATTATTTTTTAAAAACAAGAGGGAAGAAGCAATGTGGTGTAGAAATCTACACAACAAGGCTTGTTATTAATTTAACTAATTAAATAATTTTCGCACGATCCAATAACATTTAAAAATAATTGAATTCTCGGAAAATAATTCTTTAGTAATTAATTTATACAATAAATTAAAATAACATAAAAAATACTCCAAAATTAAAGTATATTAAAATGAATAAGTATATAATGCGTAGAAAAAAATAAAAATATATATGTTGTTTGGTATTGGTATGTTTAGAAAAAAATAAGGAATATGAATTGTGAATTTATTTTGTATTAATATTAAAAATAAAACATTTCGAATTGTAAATATTTATATGTGCAAAAACAGTGTAATAAAATAAAACTCCCCAAATAAGACCAGACAGAAAATAGGAAATTATAGATAAAGAGAACATTGCTGACGCCAGACATGGACAGTAAATGTATAGCGAAAGAATAGAAAATTTACGATGTTGAAACAATAAATTTTCTATCAATTAAGATGGTTTTACAACACTCAACGTGGGTGGTGATTCCCATGAGAAACCTGGCGCAAGGGGCAAAAATTAAGTTAATGCTATGCAGTGAAAAATAAATTGGCACGCCCATAGATAGGCATGTCTAGAGTACCAATAAGGGACCAGGAGTAGCCTCCAATCAGAACGAAAGCTCTGGGTTAATTTAGCCCTCCCCAAAAAAAATTGGATCTGGGAGGAAGGAAGAAAAAACGAGGATTAAGTCTTGTGTCTCGTCCTCAAGAGGTTCTATAATTTTTGTTAAGATGTGACTTGATACTTCAAAATTTTACACCAAGTTCTTTCGCAGCAAATTTTAAGGACAATACAAAATTTAGCGATTGAAATGAATGCTGAAAGCAGACAAATCTTTGTCACAAAAAATGATTGATGCAGAAAAAAAGGAAATGATGATGAAAATTAATGCTGAGAGTTGACCTGTCCTTGTCATGATCTATTGACAAAGATCGCTGAGAGCAGACAAGTCTTTGTCCAGGAAATTAACTGATGCAGAATCTTACAGAAGTATTCACCTGATTTGGAGATGTACAGTGGTTAGTGATGAGATGCGAATGCAACGAAGATATGACATATCAGCAGATTTCGCCTATGAAAGTGTACATTGTGGAGATGGAGCTCTAATTTTCACGCGTCACAGAGCGCCGAAAGAAAGTGAAATTGGTTTGTGAAAGATCCCCATGAACTATATATATATATAAAAAAGGAACTTTATGCCCCGATGAACTTACTTGTGTTTAGGATTCCATGAACTATGAGTGAACTGTATGATTTGGATGATTACAGAAAAGATCGAAGTCTGTTTGGGTGAGAAACTCCTTATATTTATTTCAATATATTCGTGGCTATTGTTTTCATGTTTTCTTATGATGTGTACATTTAATATTAAGCAACTAATTTTCTAAATTTCCACTAAAGTACATAATCTTATGTCATTGAATATTATGATTGTTTATGATAAAGATTTTAATGATAACGGGAATGCTATTTTTCATAAATAAAATTTTGATTAAAATTTTGGCAAAAGCCTCATCATCGGATCGTGCTGTGAACAAAAAGGGGCAAGTATAAGATAACATAAATTGATAAAAAAAAAATAAGTAACAAAGTATAATTTTGATGAAAGCTTTGCTGTTCTAATGAGAATGGAACTATGTTATATTCTGATAAAATAGTAGATAATTTGAAAAGGTTATTATGATATAAAGGGTCATATTTGAGTTATGAATTTTATATAAATGAAGATAAAGTTTGTTTATGTGTGCATACTTGTAAGTCTTTCCTTGAATTCTTTCCTTGTTCCCTTTTAGATAATACTCGTAATTTATGGTATCTAATATTTTGGAATTATTAGAATTGGATGTTTCTCTATGCAACCTACAAGTTCGATATCTCCATTTCAACGTTAAATAAGTCGTCCTTGAGTTGTTGCCAAAATTAATTTTATTCCAAAATTTTCTTCTCTCCTAATTTATTAAATAACATTATCCCATTAGATCTTTTCACAACGCAGATCGGGATAACTGTTTCTATTGTACTAATCATTTTACTGTCGCGTGACCCTGTGTGTTGTGGCGTCCAAATCGTCACAACATGGATTCTGGTAAGACAAACTGTTAATTAGATAATTTTTAGGGAACGTTTTGGTACATTTGCCAGTTTAAAAGATTCTGCTAAGTGGATTTTGGTGGAACTTGCCCAGTTAGTTAATTTTTCAGGGAATATTTTAGTATCACATATCGTTCTAGGTTGCTTGGTTATAGGATTTTGGATGAAAGTTCTATAATGAAGTGGGCCCAATTATGAAAGGTTAGCCTTTTTCATAGTTTCTATTGGACGGAATCTGATGAGAATTGCATTGATAAATTTTCAGAGGAAGGGTATAAGTATATTACATATTGTTCTATCGTACTTTACCAAATCCTACAGTAAAGGATCAACTAAATAAGTTGGTACTTAGCAGTTCAAATTTTGTCTGTCTCAATAGAAAATACAATAGTATAATGACGTCCATATCGTTTGTAGCAATTCGGATGGGTATGCAAGGTTAATGTCCATATTGCTTTCAAAGGAATGATCGAATTCACAGATATATTTAGTTTTGTTCATGGTTTGTTTAGAAAAACAGACCAGCGAAGCGGGCGAAGGCTGCTAGTTTTCATTTAATTTAAAGTCGTAAAGTAGATTTTCAACCTTTGCCTTAAGATGGCTAATAAAACATTTCAGAAGCGGACATTAAAAATGCGAAATAGCGAGGAAAAAAAAAAAGAGAAAAGTTTTTGAGAGAAAAAGAAATAATTCTTTAAATATTTATTTTAATTCATAAATATAAAATGCTTCTGAATAAATTCGTCCAAACAAATTCATTTTTGTATAAGTTGACCCAAATGACATCATTTCTACGAACTCCGAAATTCGAAGCAAAATCTTGGAAGAGCGAAAAGCTCTAGGCAAATAAAGTTATGGAATATGTGTATTTTTATTGGGAAAGTTTTGACTTAAATTGTAAATATAACTTATTATTTGAAATATTGCATTTAATAAAATTAATATTGCAATGGCTTTCTAAATTTACAATAAAGTTCAGATTCCATTTTTCGCAAAAAGATCAATTGTCTCATGCAATGCAAAAGCAACACAACGGGTTGCTAAGCAACTAGTATATATAAAATCCAAACGGAAATTTCGTTCCGAACGCCGAGATTTCGAGTTCTTCCGCATGGATTTTTACGGAACTTATACCGTTAGATAGGTATCATTCCAGGGAAGGTTTTAAGCTATAACACATCATTCTACCTAGATTAGTTATAGAATTATTACGGAAAATTCTGTTATTTTGGACTTTGTTACTTCATATTTCCTTAAATATCTGGGCTCCTATTGGTCGTAGAGCTTAGATCTCGCGTCAAAAGTAGCTCCGACGCACCCAAGCAAACTTTTCCCCGCGATTATTTTGCCGTCTTCCGATTCCTTCTAACTCTATTAGGGGACCGCGTAGGGCCGCTTTAAAATATTTTTCGTAGTAATTTCAGCAATTATCTTAAATTATTGGTTAAGACCGCCACCCTAGCGATTCATGTATCTACGGAAAGGTTGCATGAAGGAGTTTCGTTCAGATACGCTTTCGTTAAGAATAGAGTGCGCTCACTGGTGGTGGAATGTGGAACTAACATAACGCGATATTGTTAAAATTAGGAAATCTAACAATGCGATCTGTTTTAAACTTTGAGATAGTTCATAACACATAATCTATTATCTATTCTATATATATATAATCTATTATCTATTCTATTATCTATTATATATATATATAAAATCCAAACGGAAATTTCGTTCGAAACGCCTAGATTTCCAGTTCTACTGCATGGATTTTTACGGAACCTATACCGTTTGATAGGTATTGTTTCAGGGAACGTTTTAATCTATAACACATTATTCTACCTATATTAGTTTTAGAATTATGACGGAAAATTCTGTTATTTTGGGCGATAAGGTTACCATTTTATTTCTTGGCGAAATTCATCGTTGATAAAAAAAATTCAAACGGCTATTAAACCTCGAAAAATAAAAGAAAAACTGTTACTAATTTTATTTAAATGAAAAAAAAAAAAAAAGAAAAAAAGAAGAAGAAAATCCATTTTAATGAGTAATAATATTAAAAAACGGAAACATTTAATCAAAACCTGAAAGAAATATTGGAATGCTTAAAAATTAATTTAATAAGAAATATTAAATTTGATACGCAATATTTGGCTCTTTATCGCTTGCGTTAGATAGGGAAACGAATTTGAAAATTTGATTAGATGAAATTTTAACGACATTTTCTTTCTGTTCTGTTCTTTTCTTTTTTTTTATATCTAATTATCCCATCACGTGACTTATAGAAGAAACAAGCAGATGTAATTGTGAGTCACATGTGTAATTACTATTTGTTTCTTTACAATTTTTTATTTTTCTTTTGTCGCCTAACAATGTGATTTTAAGCCAAAAATGCATAAGCGTGACATTAGCTTGAGGATGTTCTCACAAATGTTGTTTTTTTAGGTGAAAGAGATCATTTTTTGAGTACATTTTCATATTCAATTGTCACTTATATAGATATCAGTTACTATTTTAAAAATGGAATCGAATACTTAAATTTCATTGTGAATTTCTGCCACACATACATATTGTAAAATAATTTCATTCTTTTTAAAATGTTTTTCGCCGTAATTCCGAAAGCATGTGATATTTATAAACTCGAACTCAGATCAACGAATATTACCCATTTTATTTAAGCAAATATTGTCTATTTTCTCAAGTCATATCGCCAATTTCATTTATAGGAAAATTCACAGATTCGAAATCTAGGAAATAAAGATAATTTTTAAGGAAATTTATGTTTTAATACGTTATTACTATGGAAAAATTCAACATTTTGGAAAAAAAAAATTACAAGTCTTTTGTAATTCGTCATTTCTTCTTCGTCTTTCTTCGTACTTTCTCCTCTGTTATGTAATATTTCAAATGATATTGGACTAATTTTCTATCATCGATTCACCGCAAAATAGCATATCTAATATAGTATATAAAATAAAGTCTGGATTAGGGGACTAATTAACGCACAGCGCAAACTACTGAACCTAAAATCTTGAAAATCGTGGTAAAAATACTTCTTATGACATAAACTTCTGCTAAGAAAGGATTTTCTAAAGTGTCACCCGTAATGGTTTTTGCACGGGGAGGGGAAAAAAATCGAATATCAAAATTATGCGTCGAATGATAGCATATTTTAATGTAGTTTTGTATGCTGAATCGAATGCTACCAAATAAATTTCTATAAGTCTAACAGTTCATGACACATTTCATATTTTTCTCATTTGGCGGTGTGTTTGGCACCCAAAACTCTCAAAATATCTATCATTATATCCGTTACTCTAGCAACGGAAAAAATTCAAATCAACCCTTTTGGCTAAAAAATAAAAACGGCTCTATGAGTTTGAAATAACAATGCAAGTATCTTAATTTAAAAAAAAAAAATAGTGATTTTATGTAAAATAAAACGAAAAAAATTACTGAGAATTTAGCGTTATAAAACAAAAATGGAAAAGGTTCTACTTAGATATTCCGTCGACCAAAAATCTATCGTCAAACTATAAGATTAAATGCCAATAATGGTTGATCGTAAATATCAAATTCACTTGAATTTAAAAAAACTACACGTGTTTACGTCATCAAGTGATTTTAATTTTGACGTTTTATTTGTATTTTTATTAATGTTATACTAATTTATTTGTTATTTCGTTATTTAAAATAAAGATTATGTCAATTTATATAATTTTGCGAATGGTTTGGCGATTTATATAATTTGGCGAAATTGGTCGACGGGATAACAAGTAGTACCAATGAAAATATTTAAGTATGAAAGTAATGTTTGTAACGACTTAAAAATTATTTTCATAGTTAAAAATTATTAAAAATTATTTTCTTAAAAATTTCCTTAAAAAATAAATTTTCCTTAAAAAATAAATATTCCTTTAAAATAAATTTCCTTAAAAATTATTTTCATATATATAAACTCGGTTTATGGCGTCAGATGCCGTCATCCGAAGTGTCTTTTTCCATTTTTTCCGGTCATAGGTTCTTCCTCAATGAAAGAAATTGGAATTGGAATAATATTGTGCGATTGATAAATTGCTCCTCGATAAGAAGAAAAAATGGGTACATTTATAACAACCGTGCGCACATCTCGCTGATAGCATTTTTAAAATTCCCAGTAGCAGTAGTTACATTTTGCGTATGTAAATTAAAAATATTTTTTTTGTTTTTAATTATGGCATTATTTCCTGTTATTGTTTATCTTTTCAGTTTTTTAAATGAAATTAGTATAAGGCATGCATTTTAAATGAAATGAGTGAAAGGTTTGTGTTTTAAATGAAAATAATAAAATAAGAATATGCTATGAAAACAATCTTTATTGATTTATTACCTGCGCCCGGCTGACATAAAAATATCACAAAAGCCACATATTCATTTTTTTTTGAGTAGTTGCTCATGAGAATTCAAGTTAACCTTCCGTAATCGGATACTTCACACATTGGTGTATTAGCTTTAATGTTGAAAGCATGTTTGAAGCGAAAACTTTACTATGAATTCTATTACACAAAATCGCATCATCATCATCTACTATATATTTACAACGGAAATTTGTATTTCATTCCGATTGTTTATAATACTTTCGTAGGATATACCACAATTAGTTAGGTAATAATTTTGGAAAGGTTTTAGTGTATACATATTGTTCAAGGGTACTTAGTTATAGAGCAACAGTAAAAGTTCAAAAATTAAGTGAAGCTGATTATAAAAGTTTAGCCTTTTTAAAAAAATTTACAGAACATATTTTGTTACAAGTGGCCCTGTTGCATGACTTTTAGGAATGGTGTTAGTATATACGATTTCATTATATGTTGATTAGTTACAGAGGTATTAATTCCTGTTGTCATAACGGTCTCGTTACCCGACCATAAGTGCGCTGTTTATAATCAACAAAAACAAATACTTCTTATTTGCTAAATTTTGTCCAACGCTTAAGATAACATTATATCGCAATGGCGTTCGCATCGTTTTTAGTAATGAGCAAGGTCAAGCTGAAGATCCATATTGTTTAAAATACAAGTTCAAATTCGCCATTTAGTTTAATCCAAGGTTCATTTGGAAATATTGACCAGCGCAGCGGGCATAGCCTGCTAGTTATATAAATACGTAGCACCTATCGTCGTCGTTCAGTCTGTCTGTCTGTCCGCATGTAACAGAGCAAAAACTACCCAACCGAATGGTCTGAAATTTTAAATATATAATTGTTGCAAAATTTTGTCGAGTCATTTCCAATTTTATGAAAATCCGATATATAGTTTAATTACAGGGACAGTCAATTTTTTTAATTACATTACGGCCAATGAGAATAAATTATTGCAAGCGCATTTTAATGATGTTACATCCTTCCGAATGATCTGAAATTTTAAATATGTAATTGTTGCAACATTTTGTCGAGTCATCTCAAATTTTATGAAAATCGTATGTATAGTTTAATGACAGGGACAGTCAATTTTTCCCGCTACCTGTCGGCCAATTTAGAAAAAAATTATTTCAAGTGCATTTTAATGATGTTACAGCCTTTCGAACAGAATTGAATTGGTATGCACTTATTGAAGTGCACTAAAATATACATTCAGTACAATATGTGGTGCAAAACTATTTATAAAACTACTTATAGCACGAACGCACCTCATTTGCCACATTTCACGAGCAATTTCCAACTTCTTTAAAGCATGTCATCCATTTTAGAGAAAAATATAACTAACCTTCCATAAACAGGAAATATGGACAAAGCCCATGCATGCTTTGATATAGCGACAAATCGCAGTGTGGTAAATAAATGTAAGGGACGGTTTTTAATAAACCATCTTGACATGAGAAAATGCACTTCATAGTTGTTTTATGCTGCATTGCTGACGTAGCAAGTTTATCTCCAATGATAATTTTAAAACGGAAAACATTGCCTAAGGGATACGTTTCACAAATGGTATTATCATTCGTGCACACTAGGGTGGGTCGCAAAAACCGAAATTTTTATAATCGAAATGTAATAGAGCGGAAAAGTTGCCTTTTGTAATACAGAATAAATTTCTAAAATATTACATCGATCGGTTAATATCTTTTACCGCCGCAAGGGGGCCAAAATTTCAAAAAATCGCAAAAAAACATGTTTTTTTATCATTTTTTTTTAAATTATCCAAACATACCAAATCAATTTTTAATAGAACGCAATAGCTACATGAAGATATGAGAAATGTCCCGGTAAATGTGCATTATGGTGAAATCATATCTTTATTTGGCACAAAAATACCATATTTTTTGTAAAAATTTCAAAATTTTCAATTTTTCATTTTTTTTCTAAATTTTTATAATTTCTATAATATGTCTAGAAATAAATAATTTTACTTTATATCATTAATATATCATAAGTTTTTATAACTATTTGTAGTAGACTTGAAAATAAAGTTAATCATTCATTTTTCTTGACGATCGCTTCATCTACTGATGTTTTACTTCATAACAGCCAATTCATGCCACAAAAATGATATAAAATGAGCAAAATGTTTTAGTATTTTATTAATTAAAATATAGAGATGCTTAACCGAAACGGGTTAAATAAACTTAAAATGAAGAAGAATTTAATGTAAATGAATTTTATAATATAACTTGCTTTCAGATGAAGTCATTATTTTTCGAGAGGCCAAAACTGATCAGATGTGATGCTCCCTCTGTTCTAGTAAACAAACTTTATCAGTGCTTCAATGAATAATTTCACGCATCTTTCTAGTGATTGAGTGAGACAAAGAAAGTTATAATAGCTGGTATCTTTACTCGAACATTTTAAACTCACCAGCGTTTTTAGTCGATAAAGAAACCATAACAGGTGGTTCCGTTAGTTTTCAGTTTTGTCAGTAGACTAAAGCCATACAATTTTAAGCTTTAGTGTTGAAGGGCTATGATAAAGTGACGGATGACACTATTCTAGTCCACAGAACTTCGTGCTTTTGCAATTTTCTTCATGGCTGGGACCCTGATGTCCTCCTCTTCATATGCTATCATTCCAAAGAGGCTATTTGTATGATTTGCGAAATAGTCATTTCGTGAAAATACAGGAACTATAATCTTTCGTAGATTATCTGTCAAGTAACGTAAGTTACTAACTATAGTGCACAGATTCTGGAAAACATGAGTGATTCAATTTAATTGTGAACCAACTGATGCAATACATTTTCAGGATGTACTCAAAGAGTATGACAAGTTAAGAAGAGGGTTCTTTGTTCTAACGTAGAGTCTCAAAATTCGAATAGCATTAATGATCCACCTTGCGTGAAATATTTGTCCAGGGACTCAGCAAAAAAGGTTAATTGTATACACGCGTGTTGAAAGAGCTTGCAATATTTCAGACATATACTTCTGGTCAGTTGACAAATCACCTTTATCAACAGCTAGGTGATCAGATTAAATTGGCTTAAATTTTGAAATTGGTAATAATTCGCAAATCGCAAGAGATCAACCAATTGGGCCACAATATGATAGAGAACCTGTTTTTTGTCATCAAGTTGTTTGAAAAGATGTCTCAGTGGAAGCATTATGAAGTGAGGTCAAGGAAGTCAATAAAGTGTTTTTTTAAAATTTGTTCTCAACTAATCCTACTATAACACCACCTTTGCATTCTGTTTTAAAGACAGTTCCGCGAAATTTAACTGCAACTATTATTCCAGTCGGGATTTCATTTTTCTTCAAAAAATCTATAATGCCATTGCATATAGAAGTCGCCTTGCCAGACGATGGGGTCAAATGACGAAAATAATTCATACCTGGTTCTAGTACAAAGAGATATGTTCATCCTTGACTTCACAAAGATGAAACTTTGCCACTTCTTTAACCTGGCAGATATTTCTATCTTTAGGGCCATCAAAGTATAGAGTAAAAGGAGTACATTACAAAAAAAAAAAAAAAAAAAAAAAAAAAAAAAAAAAAAAAAACGAACAAAGTGAATCGTGGCCCTCTAGCAGCGAGAAATTAATTTTACGTGCAGGCAGCTGCAGGTGTTTCTATCATTGAGCATTTTTTTTTTTTTTTTTTTATAGAATTACAGTGATCATGGTTAACAATGTGCATGAAATTAACAACATAAAACGCCCTTCCCAGCCTATTAGAAATGTAAAAAATCTGAAAACATTACAAAAGTTATGAAAATTAAAAAAATGAAAAAACTTTAATTTTTAACATTTTTTAGAAATGTTGGCCCTGTTGTGTCGGTAAAAGCAACGATGTAACAAAAATGAAATGTTAATGTTACATTACTAATATCTTGGCGTGGCTATTGCGTCCTCATACAAATTGAATAAGTATGTTTGGAAAAATTTAAAAAAAAAAAATGCTAAAAGTATGTTTTTTTGCGATTTTTTCGAAATTTGGACCCCTTGCGGCGGTAAAAGATATTAACCAATCGGTGTAATATTTTACGTATTTTATCTTTTTTACAAAAGGCAACTTTTTCGCGCTATTACGTTTCGATTATAAATATTTCGGTTTTTTCGACCCACCCTAGTGCACACCCAGAAAAGTTGCATAGATGTAAATGAGAAATTATTATTGTTATTATTGTTAAAGGTACATGGTAAAAGAAAAGGAGTTGTGTTTAAGAAGACGTCTCTGTTTGCATTGTTTGGGATGAGTTTAAAGTGCAACGCACCAACGCCCCCTAGATATTTGAGAAAGACTTGACACGCGTCACGAAAACGTTACACAAAGCAGGCAGGAGAAAGAAATAATCATGCATTGGCTCGTAGATATCCACGAGCCAATGAATGGTTTTTTCCCTTGTTTTGCGTGTTTTGTGTGATATTTTCCTGACGCATGTGAAATCTTTCTCAAATATCTGTGAGGCGTTGACCGCACAAGAATGTAAAACAAGTTTGTTCTGAGAGGGGTTGTTCGGTAGCCGTGATCCCCGGTGGCTTTACTTATTTGAAAATAATAAACTACAATTACAAACATGAAACTGACATACAAATGACGAAAATAAAATTGTATGATTTAAAAATATAAAAGGAATAATATTTATTTACTAGAACTAAATACACAACACAAAACAATTAAAGGATGTCCAGGTTGTGTTTGAATCTTGTGACTGAGAAATTGTTTAGATGACAGGACCGAAAGACGTGGTAGGTTATTTGACAAAAAAATTACATATGTTTGACAGAAAAAAGCATTGTATTGAACATTTGGGTGCAAAAGGAAAAAAACAACACACAATTTGTGCATATAAGAAAAAACGAATAAAAAAGCGTATTTCCTTCAAAGAAATCGTTTTTAGTAGGGGGAAAGGTTTCCCCGGACTGCGCCAGCAACGTTGAACATATTTGAGGTATGAAGTCAATGAGGCTATTAACGAGGATCTGGGGTATTTTGTCCCACTCCTTCAGAAGAGCACTTTCCAGTTCTTGGATATTTTGTGGTAGTGGTAAGCGGCGAGTAACTCGTCTGCTAGAATGTCCAAAACATGCACTATTGGTTTCATGTCCAGAGAACACGCTGACTATTCCAGTCGTTCCATCCCTTTCTCGAAAATTAAATCATCCACCAAGTGAGCTCAATGTGGCCTGCAACTGTCGTCCATTAACATGAAGTCATTCCAATTGTTTCAGCGTAAGGGAGTCCAGTATGTCTGATGATCTCATCCCTGTATTGTTAACATGTCAGAGCTCCATTCAGTATGGTGTCGGTGAGCACATCAATGGAGATGCCAGCATAGACCATCAGTCCCTCACCGCCAAATTTGACACTTCCTCATACAAACGCAGGGTTGTTTGTAGTGCGGCGTTTCCTCCAGATTGAGATACGCTTATTATTAGGGTGAATAAAAAATGGGACTCGACAAAGAAAATAATATTCTGTTATTCATTTCTTCTCCAATTCACATACTCTGTTGCCCACTCCCTGCGGACACCACGGTGCCTTGCTGTTAAAGTAATACATACCATTTGTCTGCGAACATACAGACCTACAGCGTAGAGACGATTTCGGACAGTTTGAGTCGAAATTGTGGTGCCAAAAGTCGAGCGAATATGTTGTTGAAGAAGAGTGGCATTCAGATTTCTGTGTCCCTGAGACGTTAGCGTTAAATATCGAACTTCATTGGGAGTTTTTGCACGTCTACGATCTTTCCCTGATCATAGATCTGCATTTACATTCTCAAAAATCCTTTTCTATATCCTGGAAATCACACTTTGTGAAACTCCGGTGCCTTCTGCTTTTTTGGCTTGTGTTTGGCACCCCACTAACCGACCAACAACCTCCTAAGCTTCTTATTTGGTTAAACGACCTCGATGAGAAGTCGCACGCATCGATATACAGCATTTACTGCAATGCCGAGCATTGTTTTCTGCTTTGTCTTTTAGTAAGTTGAAAGCCAAATTTCATTGGATTGCTTTATAATATCCTTTAATTATTTTGAGCAGTGTACTTAAAAAATCATTTTAGATAATATTAAAAAAAAAAAAAAAAAAAAAAAAAAAAAAAAAAAAAAAAAAAAAAAAAAAAACATTCATTTTTCGTTTGTAATCCAAACAATTTGACAGTGCAAACTTTGATATTTAAAAACTTTGTTCGATGAATATGATTTTTTAAAAATGCGCTCTTAGATTTTAGAAAATTTTTATTCTGTCTAATTACTGTCTAATTTTAATTATCGAATAGATAACACATTTTTAAAAATAAATAACTAAGTACAAATTTACAGAAATAATACACGATAAAAATGTCATTTGAATTTTAGTTTATATATTAGAAAACGCTGTGACTGAAAATAATGTCGTTATTATATATCTGCATTTGATAAAAATACTTAAGGTATGCATCGCAGTTTTCTATTAATAATATTAAAATTTACTTCTTGGCACAGATATTATATAAAACAAAATTAACAAGTAATATAAAAATTTTGTTTTTAAAGTCAATTCTTACTTAGGCCATCAAAGAAAAATTTAATATAATCAAGCTAATATGAGTTTTTGTTGAATTAAAATATCTCAATTTGTTGATTTTCTATAAGCAAGTAGGTTTACAATGGAACTCTATGGGAATTTGGCGAAATATTACAGATATCGCCAAGTTGGCGTCACTTTTGGCAACTCATTTTGGCCGCCAAATTTGGCGATATATCGCCAAGTTGGCGACAAACTTGTCGGTATTTAGCGACAGAACAGGGTCCCCCCTATGGTAACCCTTATTGAAAATACTTTCATTGAAATTTAATAACCAATGGCGGCCATTTTGTTTCCCATGCAAAACTAAAATTAATTAATTAAAATTTAATTAATTAATATTTGAAAAAACTTTATTAACATCAATTGTCATCCAGTACAAGTTTAAAAAAATTTATTTCAACCTGATAGGATGAATAATGAGTATTTTATTAACGATTGAAAATTTGTACAAGATAAATATATAAATATATAAACTAGTAAATCTGCAGATCAGGAGCCTCAGCGTCAGCTCTGCAAGACATTGTTTTTAGATACACCTTGGTAATATTCAGTTTCCTGCAAATCGCAATTTAAAGTTTTCAAATTATGTAATTATTTATAAGAATAAAAAATGCGAAGTTTTCAGACATTAGAAGCATTAAATCAAAAACGTTATGGAAGGATGTTTCGAAATTTTAATGAGCTGTTAATTCTGGTATATTTTTTAAATAATAAAGTAGATTTCTTCAGGGGGGTGGAGCCCCCCTGGACCTCCCGTGGTCTTATTAATTTACATATGTAACTTTTTATTGATTGCGCTAATGGTTAGCGCAAATCTTAGATTTCTTTTTACACTTCCGAGCCTTATTTTTCAATACTCGTAACACAGAAAATGATTTACATTGACGCAATTATATTAAACGTTTAGGTTTTATGAATGAAAATGTAATTTCCTTTAAAAATAAAATAATTTTCATTCATATTTTCTGAAATGAGGCGGCATTAAGAAGTAACACCCGTCAAAAAACATTTTTTCAGGCAATCTAGTTAATGCTTGGTTTTTAAGGATGAAAATATTTATTTCCCGATACAAGGACGTCATTTTCGACAGCGATAATTTTGCGGTGCATAATTTTTATATTTACTATATATTTGCTCTTCAAATGTTTTTTTTTTCCTCATTGGAATTTTCGATTAAGAATTAACATTTCTGTTAGCTGTGTGCAGACGATAAACCATGAGATATTAGTAACATTTTTTTTTAATAATAAGAATTAATATCATAACACAAGCCCCTTTTATTTCAACCTCAAAGCGTATTCGTTTTATTTTTGATATATGAGATCAAATTCACCTTCTTTTCGTATTTTCACTTTATTTCTAATATGAAGGCGTATTCATGTCTATTTTTTATTTCATTTTCCTCTCGCACATAAAAATCTTTCAAATCAAAATTAACTGTTTAGGATACATTTTTATTCCGGGATTGAATTTTCGTGGCAACGGCAAAAAAAAAGAAAATTGATTGTTAAATTTTCTAGCAAAATGTCGATTTATTCCTTATGAAAATAATGAACTTTTTAATTTAAAAGAAAACTATTTGAACAAAATAAATAGAACATAGTCTTTCTTTATTTCTGTGGTTAATTCCATCTATATGAAAAGACACAAAGGCATTAATTCGTCCCTTTTGACTTTGATTGAACTTCAAACAGTTACACATACTTTCACATTTACGATATTTTTAGGTGTAGTTCGCTGCTAGGTAACAGTTAAAAGATAATAAAAACAATTAAATATGTGCTTAAAAAGAAAATTTATATTAAAAAAATATTTTATATTATTGAAACACATATATAAAATCCCTCCATAAAAGTTATACACCGAATTTAAAAACTCTGACAAATGTATACACAAAATTTCCAACTACTATGAATAATGTATGGTTCTAATTAGGAAATTTCATCATCCTTAATTTAGCATTTAAATCCTTTAATCATATGAGCCATTTCTTTTCAACAAATAAAAATGGAAAAATCGTCTGAATTGCGATAGGAAAGCATTAAGTCGCAAAATAAAATGTTCTATATATTCCGAACGAATGAACCAAATTTAACCAAAAACTATACAGCTAAATCCGGGGATTTCACCAACATGCATCCTTAATTTTAAGATAATCGGATGCTTTTTACGGCAGTTATCGCGGAACAGACAGACAGACTAACGGAAACCAAAACTTTTCGTGTCTCCACAGTAAGCCTTCACTGACGTTTCGGCAATAAATATAGGGAGAGTGTGAGCTAATAGTAGGAATTGAAAAAATAGAAATAAACAATGCATCAGTCTTGTGTTTTCTAATACTTCTTTCTTGGTTGTTTATGTGGAAATATTTTTTCATCATAAATCCCAAGTACAGCTTTATTTCATAAATTAAAACATAAATACACGAAAATGTATATAACAAATTTTGAAATCTTTAAATGGTCTGCCCTTGTGTTTTAAAAAATAAGAATGTAACGCAAATGATTTATATATTTCTTAAACGAATTTGTACTTTTTAAAAATTATAAATGGTGTTTCTCCTGGCATCCAATATTAATCTCTTGCGGTTACGCGTCAAAGGACGCATTTTAAGCTAGTTAAGGCAATGCTTTAATTTTTACTACTTAGATTCCCTAAACATGCCCATATTTTTTTCTTGAGTGAGGGGGGAGCGAAATAGGGAGAATTGTTTTTTTTTTTTTTTTTTTTTTTTTTTTTTTTACATTAAAAGTCTTGTTAAGAAAAATGTACGCGTTTTTCGAATTTCATAAGTATTACAAATAGTTGTAAGTGAAGTGTTTTTTTTTTTTTTTTTTTTTTTTTTTTTTCCCTCTTATTTCTACTTATTTATTTCAAACGATTACTTCTTGCTTGAGTTTTTATATACCGATTTTTGTTATAATTTTTTCTTTCATTTCCTCATTAGCCAAAGCGATTGATTTATCGGATTAGTTAAAAGAAAACTGTAAAACGGATTTTGTATAAAACGTGGATTCCAATAAAACTCACTGAACGTTATTTACCTATATTACTTTTGGAGATTTCCTGAATAAGGTTCGGATATAGAAAAAAAAAATGTGATTGTTACGTACATGATACGAGAAGTAGTACAACATTTCTTTAAATTTAATTTTTATATTTATTTATTTATTTAACACAATGTTACGCAGCATGACAGCCATTAAAAAACTTAATGGAGGAACATGAGAAGAATAATAGTGGGGGATATTTGACATCTTAAAATATTATTTAATGCCAGATTATGTTACATATGAATCTGGAGCGGAGAAAAAAAAAATGAATATGAATATAACACCAAAGATAATTAATTACATAATATTTATATATTTCCGTATACCGTAAATAGCAGTAAAGTGGGAGAAGGACAATGTTTGAAGCCACATTTTAGCAGTCCTTGCTATAAAAATGTTGCATGTGGATAACAAACATATTATCGAGTTAATTTCCGCGTTCAAAGTTTCTTACTGTAAACCGAAATAATTTGGGTTCCACAAAAGAAAATGAATTGAATTCCCTTAAGTATAGAAGCCAATCCATACGGTTTACCGTCGCTTTTGAAAATTTTGAGCAAAGTCTGTAAAGAATTTCATTCGTAATGAGTGATTAAATAACTTTGTTGAATATTTAACTGAAAAAACTTAACTGTGGTAAAAAAAAAAATATGACACAATGAACTATTTGATATTCCAGTTGCGTATTTTCTTTTTTTTTCAAACCTGAAATGCAAAATGTAAAAGGAGAAAACCAGATGTTAACCCATTTATGCCTAGCGTCCCATTTCTGGGACGTTTAGAATTTTAATATTTTTTTAATAATTTTCATCTTTACAACATGAAAATTGTATGAAGCAATTGTCTATAAATGGCTTCACCGAGAAATGACAGCATAAGATTGATATTTATTTGCTTAAATGAAGGCCTTTTTTCGGTGTTTATAGATTTTTCATTTTTCAAGATTGCGAAATATATAAAGTAACTTTATTTGTATTTTGTGTATCAAGGATCCAAATAAATATGACTTATTATGAAATTAGCTTCTCGACTTCTTTGACAAACATATTTTTTTAAAATTGCGAAATTATATGTTCAAGCCTTTTTTATGCATGTTTGTAACATACAACATATTGGGCTCTAGGCGCAAATGGCTACATATTTGTATTAGCCATTTAGGAGACAGTAATTTATGTAAAGTCCTTTTCAAGATGATTTTAAAATAAATTATTTTTTACCCTCAAATACGATTATTCTTAATTTATTTTAATAATACATATAATGTTGTTAGGCTCTGTAAAGAAATATGCATATTTTTTAATAGTTCACAAAAATACTAATTATATTATATAATATGCAATTTAAAAGCTTAATAATATCAAAGCTTTTAATAATATAAATATAGACAAAACATACGATTATGCATTTTTCCACATATGGATACTCCCATACTTAGTACGTTTACATTTTTCCAAATAAATAGAAAAAAAATGGTGGAAAATTTTTTAGAATTTTTCCATTTCATTTTGTAACATTTTAAAGTGGTTTGACCAACAAATTTGAGAAAACAATAATTCACACATAAATGGGTTAATGCTATTTAAATGAAAATATTTTGATCTACTACATGAATTGATTTCATTTTATTAATTTATTGATTACATTATTGATATATTTGTTATTATTATTATTATTGTATCCCGTTTTGTAGATCATTAAAATGGGATGGAAAATGGGCAAATTTTGGTATTTGTGTAACTATTTACAAACAACAGTTGCTCATTCGATTTAAGTCCGCCGAATGTACTTGTGAAAGTTGATCTGTGTATGCAAAAGGAGCTTAACTTCAAAGTCCATCTAGTTGCTGTTTTTGAAGTTTCCAAAATGTAAATTTTGAGCTTAAGGGTAGATCAAATGCACCGGCTCCCAACGAGTTCGTTAAAAAGAAACCGAATCACCTTCTTTACGAAAATCCACCTCAAACTAAGAAGACAGCTTGCTTGTAATAAAGAAAATAGTGCAAAACCATTTCACATAACGGGCAGTTTTAGAAATAAA
The DNA here is from genome assembly GCA_963932465.1 of Maratus speciosus. Classification (NCBI taxonomy): domain Eukaryota; kingdom Metazoa; phylum Arthropoda; class Arachnida; order Araneae; family Salticidae; genus Maratus; species Maratus speciosus. The sequence goes on from OZ010795.1 coordinate 424,185,901, forward strand.
ACGAAAGTAATAATAAGTCTAAAGTAAAAATTAGAGCATAGAAGTATTCCTCACTCCAACACATGATTCTTACATCGCCATCTTTAATACCAAAATTTGTTCTGAGTTTTCAGTAGTAAAACAGAAGTAGGAACAATCCCTGTTTCAAAGGAGTAGGAGATCACCAAGAAGGAGTCTCCCAAAACGGATCAAATATATACTTTATTTTAGAAAATCATGTATTGAGAAATTCCAGTCAAAATATTTGTTCAAATATCGTATTATTTGTTCATTTATAAAATTTTAGTTTTAAATGTAATATATAATACTTTTTTTAAGCGTATTCTTAAAAGTGAAAGTTATATGTCGTTTCATATTAATCGAAAACAGTGTAACAAAAACAAAATTATTAGGAATAAGAAATAGCCAAGATTTTTCTAAAAAGATATATTTGAATTTATTGTTTTCTCTTTTTTACACAGTCCTCTTCGTCCAGTGGTAGGTATAAATAACCAACTCATAATTCAAAAATAACTTTTTTTGTATTTCAATGACATTTAAAATGTATAAACATAAAAATTGTTTGAATCGATGAAAATTATTAGATATATACATTTTTTTTTTTTTAATGCTGGTTAAAAATAATGTAAAAATTATACGAAATTTTTAAAAATATATAAATATATATTCTGCATTATGTATAGTATATAGCATGTGATACACAGAGTGAAATTAATAATTAGGATAAAGGTTTTGCCAAAAACGGTCAATAGTCCAGGCAGTAGAGACCATATAGGGGCTCTATCTAGCAAAATTAATGGTAGTTCTGGAAATTGGCTTACATTTTGTTTTCTGGGTCGCTGAATCCGAATTTTTATCTTTCCGCCAAAATTTCCCACGGCAACCCCCCCCCCCCAAATTTTGGTAAAATTCCTCCAAAAAATGTTTTTATAAAAAAAAAAAAACAATTTTTTCTTGTTTTAGGGATAAAATATCTAAAAATTAAAAAAAAGACAAAATTTGCAACAAATTAGATATATGACATTATGACGTAGGATGAAGGGGGAGGGGGGATCTGCCTCGGAACATGCGCCGCGGTGCTGCATGGACTAAGTTGCGCAATTCAACTGAACCACTCACATAATTTACATTCGAACCCACGTCTCCCCTCCGAACTTTCCACCAAAACTTCCCCCCAAAATTTCGGCCCCGCAACCCCCCCCCCAAAAAAAAATAGTTGTTTTTAAATTAATTTTCTTATTTTTTTAGAGGAAAAGTATGTAGAAATTCAGAAAGTAGACAAAATTTGCAACAAATATGATATATGACATTACGACGTAGGATGAACGTGGAGGGCGAGGGCTGCCTCGGAATATTCCGCGCGCGCTCTTCTGAAAAACCAAATTTTTTGGAGGTTTGCCAGGGGAAATTTTGGTGGGAAGTTACAAATTCAGATTCAGCCACCCAAAAAACATAAAGTGAGTCGAAATCCAGAACTAGTGTTAATTTTGCCAGGTAAAATATTATATTGCCTAGACTTGCGTAACTTAGTGCTCATAGTGCCGCAGTGTACATTCCAAGGCAGCCCTCTCCCTCCCCGTTCATCCTACGTCGTAATGTCATATATACTATTTGTTGCAAATTGTATATATGACGTGAAATTGTGATTGTAATTTTCAAAATTTTGCATTAGCTAGCTGCAACTTTGTATTAAAAATATAAAAATACTTCAAATACACATTTATTTCTGTTCAGGGTAATTATTGTAATCTTAAGTATAAGTTTACACCAATATTTTCATTCTAGTTGCAAAATTTATTTTGTAATCCTCGTGTATGCTGTTAGAAAATTTTTCCTTTCGTCAAATGCATCATAGTGTGGAGCTCCCTATAAATGCTAATTCTGCATCTTGCAATTTTTTAAATGCATACAATGAAAAAACATACTTATTATACCTTTCAACCCAGTATACATTTGTGATTTAAAATCATTTGTATTTTACGATATTAAGTGTTGAAAATGGTCTTTTTTTCTTTTTTTTTTTTAATTTTATGAGTCCTGAGACCCCTAAAAAGCACACCACATTGGCTTCCAACGCCTCATCCCTAGATGTCTGTGTGGTGACACAACTCGATAAATTACGAGCAGTGGTGAATAAGTGTACAATGTGATGTAACGCCAAAAGACGACTCTTTTTCGCCAGAGTGCTCGTTTTCACTAACATTACAGAGATAAGATGAGGTTCCAGGTTCTTCCAAATGAAGGCTCTTTGAGATCCACTGTGCTTGCTAAATTTCGACCGCAAGCTAAAGTAGAACACTGGCATTCTTGAAGTATCAAGAATGATATCTTTTGCTCCACAACAAACCAACTAGTGCGATATGTCCTAATGGAGACACATCTTTAGACTCGAGAGTAAAGTATTTCCTCTGATAGGAGTATGTATAAAGTTTACCTGGAAATTTTTGTTGACTACGCACTAGCAAGATCACGAGAAAGCTCTGCAGCCATAGTCTGCCTTCGCCGCCGTGCTCAATGACAATAATAGAACCTGTACTTGTATCGTGGATCTTGCGCTGCATTGGACGTGTTCCCTTATAGTATTATCACTAGTTTGGAACTGGTTGCAAATGTAGATACCACTTTTAGTGCCACTTGTAATCATCGAGACACCACCCCTTAAGTCTTCAAGCTTCAAGTCTCTTGATCGCTTTCCATTTCAGTGAATCGTCTACAATATTTTGAAAAATCGTTCGCACTGAAATGAGTCACTATTGTTGTTTTAATCGAATGATCTTAAACACTGAAACCAAATATAGAAGAAGCTTTAAACGGTCATATTTCACGTTCTGTTATAAAAGTTACGTTAAATACTAATTATTCGAAACCGGTTGCTACTTTTGTATTACTCGATCCCCCAAATTCATACAGTATACGTTTTATCAAATTTATTAGCAGCTATCTTCAATTATTCTCCACTACCACACTCTTTTTTGCAAGATCAAAAAAATTTACAGAAATAAGCATTTTTAAATATCTTATGTCGGACACATTAAAAGAACGAAAAACTGCCAACAGAAACGATAAAAAATATAGTACAATCCTAAATCAAAATAGTTGCATATTTATGTTTTAACTCATTTTATTTATTAATAGATATAATTTTATTTTCGTCAAATATTTCATATTTTTTATAGATATAGTACAATTGATACAAAGAAAGGAGTTCATTCCACAATTTTAATACTACTTGATGTTTCAGAAAAAGGTATTGTGCCTATACATCCAATTTATGTTTATAAAAGTCAGAAGAACATAATTATGTTCATGATAAATTCACACATATGAATAAATTTTAAATAATGTGTCAAACGTATAATTAATAACACTCCATTATAGTAAATAAAATAAAAGTTTTTCTCTTTCAGTGTCAAAATGAAAACGATATTACAAAATAATATACATATAATAATTTTTATTTAGAAACACTAAATATCAATTACTATTTTTAACATAAAAAATATAGTAATAAATTGAATGCCTTTATATACATAAAAAAATCAACTAGCCACAATTTATGAGTAAGAAATATTATCAAATATTTTAAAATTTCGTACCATATACGTCTTCATTTGCACTATCTAATATTAAATAACATGATTTTGGACTGTCATATTTAAAGACGTTTTTAACAAACATAATTAAAGAAATATAGTATTCATATATGTAGGAAAAATGATTTATTATTAAACAACGTATAAGATTTTTTAAAGAGAACATAATTTCTTGCGAATTTACCAGTATCATTAAAATATTGCATCGATTTGTCATATACGTATACAGTCTTGTCCATAAGTTTAGGACCACCACTGAAATTTAAGATCCAGACAATAAATTGCGTCTGCGACATTTATTACTGAAAGTTCAAACGAAAAGCAAATACAGTAACTCCACTGACAGACAGAATGACGCCATCTGACGCAGTCGATTTGATTTATGACGTTATCAGTGGTTTCAATTTTAAAAACGCTAGTTTCTGCACGGTGGTCCTAAACTTTTGGCCACGACTGTATATATTAGAGTAAAATGGGTATTAAACATGCATAAAAAATGCTTAGAACTTTTCATTAGCCCGTATTGAAATGTAATGTTCGGTTGAAAATATTGCATAAAAAGAAAGAAGAAAAAATAAGAATTAAACCATATGTCACTTATACCTGTAAATCTCAATTTTATTTCTTCAAAAACATTTTCTTCTTATAAATTTAAATAGCTGCTTGTTATAATTCAAAGTATAACATTTTTACAGAAAATGTAACAAAAAAAATAAGACTTTAAATGGTTGAGATGTTTTGCATTTGCAATTAAAACAGAAAGAATATAAGGAATATGAAGATGAAAATATTTTTATACTTTCTATTTTGAAAGTGTTATATTTATTATGGAAGAAAAAAATGGTTACGCTTCAGTTCAAGGATTTCAATCTACGTCGTTAAATTAATCTTTGATTTCAAAACGCAAGAAGAAAAATCTTGTTTTAGTTTAGTATGTCGCAACCCTTCTTTTTAACAAGGAGAGGTTGTATTTCTTCAGATTTCTGTCTTTTTTTAATTTTAAATGGACGATAAAACATACTATATAAAGTTATCCAAAAAAGACATATTTTTTGGCTTTCATACAATGGTTTATAAGAAATTTTAAAAAGAAAAGTATTTATTTAGTTTTGTTCATTCTACGTATTATTGTGAAACATTATTATGTTGTTGTTTTGGTGAGCAAGAGACTGGCCCAAATATTATACCCTTTTTTGCTCATTTTAAATTAAATTATATTAATTACGCGAATTATCACATTGCTAAGAAAGCGCAAAACCAACAGAGTGTTAAATGTCTAAGGCAGGAATGGAACTTGGATCCTTGCAGTATCGCTCCAATGCTCAACCATTTGAGCTACGAGGTGGATACACAACACTTTATCTTTCACTCACATATGTAGGTAAAGCTGCGACCGAGTACATTTCGTGACGCGTTTTCATTCATTGACGCGGCACATTTCGGGCGTAATTTCCCTTCTGAAAGTTAATGGAAAAAAAAATAAAATTATGCGTACAAAATAGAAGTAATGTGGCTTATTTTCTAAACTTACCGTAAAGAAAAAACAGGCTATATTTTGCTGAACACGTTCTATGAATGACAATGAATTTTTCTTCCTGTATGTCGCTTTTCATGTCATCTTATCATGTCACGTATCATGTATGTCACCTTATCAAGATCTCCCAAACTCTGTGCAGTAAAATTCCTCGCTTGGATTACATAAAAAATGCACAAATAACTATGCATCTACGACTTATAGTTTTAGATATAAATGCGAATGAAAACTATGACGTCATAAATGGTGCAAAGAAAAAAACTTGGACTCTTGGAAGCATTAACACCTGTATTGGAATTTGGTACACCAGTTAATAAGCATATAAATGTACTAGATAACACGTTTGATACATTTTGATAGATTAATATCCTAATATAGTTTCAAGTCACCGAGACAACCAGAGGATTGTGATAATTTAATAAAAATTTTCCAGTTGCATTACTGACTCAGATTTTCCGTCGCCAGTTTTCTAGTTTTATTATGTACGACAGCACATATCACTGTTTGTTGTGGCTCATGCTAGCATAAAATCATACATTTTGTATCTGTAATTTAAAAATAAAATTAGCCTGAGGTCCTTAGACAAACAAATATTTCATTATTTTTACAATGTGTTAACAATATTTGTATGATATTCAGTATTTCATAGTTTTTTTTTCCTCCAAATTTTTAATATAATTTTTTGAGATATGCTTCTTAAAGGATAAAACTCTATTTTTATTTTTATTTTTCCATTGTTAAATGGTAAATTATGTATATATATGTTTGTGTGTGCTTGAGTGTGTTTATATATATATATATATATATATATATATATATATATATATATATATATATATATATATGTATATAAGTAGGTACACAGATATACCCGTAAGGCATGGTGACGTCACGGCGACGTCGTTGTGAAGTCACACTGTGATTTTGTGGCCGTCGATGTGACGTCACGTAACGTCAATGTGAAGCCATAGTGACTAGAACGCGAAGTCGTTATGGACGTTTTAGAGGTCGTTTGTGACATCACATTGTGACCACTCTGTGAAGTCACGGTGAGACAAATTTGTGAAACGTGTGTCATTTGTGACTATTTTGCAATTAATTTTGTGATGAACATGTGGAGAAAGCCACAATGCTTTGAAGTCACAGTGTGACCAATTTCTGAAATATATGTCATTTGTGACGAACTTGTCATAAACACTATGATGATTTCAAATTAAATTCAAATTTCAAATTAATTGCTTAAAAGGCGCAAATAACAGCATAGTGAAAAAAATTCCATGCCGAGACTCGAACCCGGACCGTCAGTATAGCGCACTGACATTCTACTGACTAAATCACATGGAACGATACCCAGTTTGGACAGTTTCTCACTATTACATGTTGGCAAGGCGCAAACACAGCACAAGATGGAATATTTATCATGAGCCACTGACATGGGGCAAACATGAAACTTAATTAAATCCAACATTGATTGAAAATATATTAATACTTGGAAATTTTTCCTGACTGATACATTCACCTTGCATACAATATTTCAAATGAAAATCAAATTTCAAATTAAATCAAATTTCAAATTAACTGTTTAAAACGCAATTTTAATTTGAAATTTGTTTTTCATTTGAAAAATTGTATGCAAGACGAATGTTTCTCTCTGGAAATCTTTGTAAGTATTAATATAGTTTCAACCGATGCTGGATTTAATTAAGTTTCGTGTTCGCCCCATGTCGGTGGCTCACGATAAATATTCCATCTTGTGCTGCGTTTGTAGCCTTGCCAACATGTAATAGGGAGAAATTTTCAAAGCTGAGTATCGTTCCATGTGGTTTAGTCGTTAGAATGTCAGTGCTCTAATCTTTTTCACTATGATGGTCATTGCGCCTTTTAAGCAATTAATTCGAAATTTGATTTTCATTTGAAATATTGTATGCAAGGCGGATGTTACTCGCTAGAAAAATTTCCAAATATTAATACTGTGATTATTCTTGTCATAAACATTGTGATGAATTTTAAAATAAAGTTTTTTTTGAAATATAAAATCTTTTCCTTTTAATGTATTTTTTAGCAAAATATCGCTAGTTTGGAGTCCTATTCTTCTAAAATATTTTTAATTTTTCTACTTAAAAAACAATGCGTATCAACTGACATCTTTTTTTTATTAAGTTCTAAGCTTGATCTTAAATTCAAGCTTGATATTAAGAATGTGTAAGGTTTTTAATTTGTTATGATTTGTCATTGCTTTATTAAATACGAACATGCAGTCTAATGAATATTAATACAACTCTTATTTATATAACTACTTGATAAGCCATATTTATTTAATTTTTTTATTCCCGTGTATAGTGTATTTTGTGAATATGAGCTAAATAGATTTGGTATGTTTTACAGAAAAAGACTGATCTTGAAAATATAAAAAACAAGTAATAAAAATCATGCGTTAAGCATAGATTATAAAAAAACTTTCCAACACTTCCTGAATGCTTTAACAAGACATCGTAATTTAACGAAATAACGTAAATAAGATAACTATGTAAACATTTTGAAAATGCATAAAACGTTTGAAAAACTTATTTCAGCAGTTATCACCCATACCCAAATATGTTTTAAATTTCTTTTGAACACCCCTGTATTTGATCTGTGAGATTCATATATATAATATATAATAGAAAAATTTAGTTTAGCAAGAAAACGCATAATACGTTGATATTCGCTTTCAGCAATTTATCTATACTAATAAAAGAACAAATCGCTCTGTCTGTCTGTCTGTGTGCGATGGCTAGCGAAATCTTCGGAGCGTACGAGGCTCAAAATTTTTTTGAAGCTAGACCAAAGTGTCTCATGATGCACCATACCTTTAGAATTTTAAAATTTTAATTAACAGCTGAGTAATTAATTATCAACCGTCACTCACTTTGATTAAAAATCCATTTCGGAAGGGACGATTCTCTGACGCATGCGCTGATACGCAAATGAAGAACGAAAAAAAAATATTTCGGCGGTATTCTGTCATTATTTATTAACTAACATCGTCCAAACGTTTTTCTCCCTTATTACAACACCTCCTCAGGATGCAATTTTAAAGGTACTGACAAGTCAAATATATGATTATAAAGCTGAATCTTTTTTCAAAACCATGGTGTAATTGGTTTTTAAAAATTTGAATTTTAATCTTTTCAAATACACTGCCAAATGCAGGTCACTTTCCGCCTCATAAAGATGATTTACATTTCGGTTAAATGTTTATCCTCTAAAATATGCATATTTTTTATGAAATTTTAAAAAGAGCTTTGTTTTAGTAATATTTACGATCCATTAAAATTTCAGAGAATTTGGACAACAATAATCAGTTAGTTTATTATGCTAATGAAACTGACGCGACGCGGAAAGAAATAAAGGCAGAAACTATTTATGCTCCGATATGCAACGTTAATTTTCCATATGTTTTGTAGCAGTTTTAGCGTAGTGGCTTAATGCCTTGGTTTTCTGTACGAACAAGCCTAGGTTCGAAAATAGGTAGGGCAAATTTGAATTTGTAGATTTTTTTTTCTATTTTAAGGATTTTATTTTTCTTTGAAAGGTATCTAAAGTGAAAGAACGTTCCGACGATTCCGTTATAAACAGGTTTTATTTTATTAGAAAATAAATTTGCTGGATAGTACCTTTTTTAAAAATTTATATAGCATATTTGCTTGCAGTTTTATTATTTCTTTTTCGGTGTTACTGTTTCGGATACATTTATAATTACTTTTTCATCTAAAGATTTTAAATAAAAATTTAAAATATTAAAAACATAATCAAATTTTAATTGAGTTCACCAATTAATTTAGAATAAAAAAGTTTAAAACGTGAGATAAATAAAAATTCTAACTTTCCAACTGAACATGAGTCGGGCCCTGGTAATTTGCAAAGTCTTTACCTCCTCCCACGCCCCATTCTGTACCGACCTGCGATACAATTTTCCGGTTTTTTTTAAGAATGTTATTATGGGCTTCACAGTGCATAATTTTAAAGTTGAGTCTTAGAGTCTTCTTCCCAGACCAATACCCTCATATTTTTATTGAGGTCCCAGGGCCCATTTTCAAACATTTACCCCATTTTGTTGAATTTCTTTAAAATATTATTTTAACGAATAATCCATATTGTTCCCTATGCTTAATTTTAACTAATTGAGATCTAAAGCGCTAAGAACTAACACATTTTAACATGCTTCATTTTAGGGCCCTGTTTTTAATTATCAATTTGCCCCATTTGGGCCCCCTTTTACAGCTCCTTTAAAAATGGTCAAATTCAGAAGCTTTACCTTCTAACAATTTCTTAGGACTTCCAGACACTATATGAGAGAAAAAAAAATTCTCAGGCTTCAGCTACCACCAATTTTGAATATTAATCGCCTTCTTGGGGGCCCTTGGTGCAGTTTCTTTAAAAAATTTCCGAATTGCTTGCAATTTTCTTTAACATAGTTTTAGCGTCTTCCGATTAGTTTAAAAGCTAATAACAATATCTTTATGCCCAACTACATGCCAGTTATGTCCCTGCCTCCCCTCCCCTTGAAGTTGTTGCACCACTCTGGCCCCCAGGGCCCGGTCTTTCTTTATCGAACATTAATCTCCTTTTTTAGCATCAACTTACTTTTACTCACTACAGCCGTACATTAAAAATCGCGTTAATTTAAAGGTAACATTAAAAAATGGATTTCATCAGTTTAATACATATCGTGTTAATGTTAAAAGTAATTCATGAAATTTACAAGGGGAGAGGTCATCTTCCACCACTTAGGGCGCATTCTTTCCTCCAATTTTAAGGACCTAATTTCAACGGGATTTGGTTCATTCAACTTAGATTACAACTACAACTACTTTCTGTATTATGAAATTCTATCTTAGACTTCAGTTACCAACATTTTCTAACATTCATGATGCATTCGTTTTTTTCGATTCTATGCGCTTGATTACTGCGAGGTTTGGCTTACTCAACTTGGTTTTCGATTGTCTCCGGCTCGTGCGGCACACTTCCGGTAGATGCTGCCTTATTTAGCGTGGACCCAGGTTAGAGGTTCGTTCGGAAAGAATTTTGTTGGGAACGCACTAGACGATGCGAAAGGCAATGGATCCTCCGAAATTAGGTTCATTTAAAAGAATTTCAAAAGAAATAAAATCATACAAACTTGAGTTTTGTCCAAGGTTATTATTTACGGACCCCGAGCAACGGGACCCCCGGGTGGGTCTGCTAGTACTAATATATGGAAACACAGTTGGATACTTTTGTACAACCCTGTAGTTTACTTAGAACATTTATTACACGCCACTATTTAGTTAAAATTTAATTTAAACTAAAACACTCTTAAAACTGCTGAAATCACATTTCCAGAAATTATAATTTATAGACGGCAATGTATCCAATTCTTTGCGTGACACTATATATCATTTTATCTATATTCTACAAACATTTCTTAGTAAATTAAATGCATTTCCGCGTAAAAACTCCTATAAAAACCACCTTTAAACAATTTGCGCCCATACACAGTAAGCCTTACGAATACTCTTGTTTTGCCCTGTATATGAATTATTGCATTTATATACACCATATACTATGCATAAATATAGTAGAATGATAAAAGCGCATATCATAATTAAAAATGCATTTCTAGCAATCATCGCTAAAGAACAGTACTTCGGATACAACGTAGTGTCCGAAATATTTTATGTGTCCCTGTAAATGCTATATACTCTTGTATTATACATGAAAAAATAATATAGTATGTAAACCTCAGCGACGTATATCAGTTTCATCATATATGAAATAGGTTAACATAATTAAATACGCCGCAAATAATTTCCTCCACCCCTATATCATTATGTATTGGAGTTCCTTTTTTAGCCCTGTAAATGAACAATAACTATTCTTTGCATCGCATATTCTACAGAATGAATATTTTAGTGCGCTTCATAAATGCATATCAATTTTATTCAGTTTGAAAGCGTGTAAAATCATTAAAAATCATTTGAAACGTTTTTTTCCCATAGGCCGTAATGTAACGGAATACTTTTGACTGTTCCTGTAAATGAATTAAACATGCTACAAACTTCATTACAAATAGGGACCGAGTTTTGGTAAACGTCAATAACATGTAAAAATTTCAGGGCAATCCGGGTATATTTGCGCGAGTTCAAGCGCGGCCAGACGGCCAGACAATCCGAAGTCATAAACACTTTTCAACTTTGTTGAAAAGTGTTAAAAAGGAAATATAAAAGTAAAATAAATGACTGCATAGTTTTATTGTTTGAAAAACATTTTAATGTAACAAGTAGTTATTTATATCTTTAAAACTTTTTTAAATTACACTACAACTCATAAAGAACAATTTATTTCAATGCTTAAATATCTTTTTTTTTATGCCAATATTTACGCGTGTCGAAACCGTAGAAAATGAGTTTACAATCGAAGAAAATTTAATAACTGATTCTGAACGTCTACAATTAAACATTTGATTAAAATTACAAATAGCAAAAAATGCTTACATACAATTTAAAAGAAATATATGTACCAATTTGAAAAACACTAAATAATTAGTATTTATCAGTGTACTGTCAAACAACAACAAACTACAATAAATGAATTAAATGCATTATTAGATTTAAATTTCTTCAAAATCTTTCCATGTTATAAGGAATCCTATTTTATAATTTTGGCAAATGTTAAATTTGAAAACATTGATATGAAGATTTGGGGTTTTAAATACTAATTTAAAATATTAGTAGCAGTGAACATAAATCTTTCAAAAGTTTCACTACTATAATATGTAAAAAGACATTTTCCCAGTATACTGTTAATTTCTAAATTGAAACAGTTTCGTAATATCATAATAATCGAATATCATATTTAACACCAAAATAATAATGACGATAAATAATGTGTTAGTAATCTTAAAACAGTAAGAGGCCGAAAAAAATTTCTAATCACTGTTACAACACATTTTAATCTCATGTAACTGCAAATTAATATTTACAATCATTCCACTATGAATGTAGGCGTGAATCAGTCTCAGCGTCAGCTTTTTTTTCTAGTGATGGCAGATTAAGACATTTTACAGTTTCGAATTGGAAAATGTGGCTTCTGAAAATCCATTCTGTATCTAGATCAGTCTCATTCGATATTACATAAATCTATTTAACTCATGTTCTTAATCTACCAAACAGGAATAAATGATTTAAATTAAATAAGACACACCTTTAAAGCTCCATAAATACTGTTATAATATCTGTATTTTATCCTAAACAGGCGGACATCTTTCACTTATCCTAAAAAAAGCTTTACCTAACTACCCGATTCAAATGTTCTGTGATCCTTATTTATTATGCGGTGAAAACGAACGCAGACGATCTATAATAAGTAGATGTTTCTACCGTATTATTTTTTTCTTTTTGTATACAACAGATTTGGAACTACAAATGCGCAATAATTTTAAGTGTCTGTAATTGAAATTTTCTATCTGAATGAAACACCTGCCTTTTCTTTTAAGTAAAGTTAGTTTTACACGTAATAAATACAAAATATCTTCTTAATAAATGAAAAAAAAGAGTATAGATGATTAAAAATAATGTCTTTTTCAAACTGTCATTCTTTTCATATTAAATTTCTGTAGAATAAAACAATTTGAAAATAACTTTTTTAAAAGTCATATCTCTAAAACACAAAATTGAAATACGAATAATTAATTATGACTTTGGTTTTGTATAAATTTTGTATTTTTTTTTTTTCGGAACATGCTAATTTTATTTAAAAAGTCTGAAAGAAGTAGATAAAAAAAAATAGCTACTTAAAATTGTTAAACACTAACAGGAAAAAATATGACTTGAATGCAAATTATAATTAAGGAAGACATATATAACTACCCTCTGAGCGCTCTTTCTACGTGCTCATTAAGAGCTGCAGACTTAACTGTATCAGAAAAATTTTAGTTTGAAACCACAAAAGTTTTTCAAATACCACTGGTCGACAATAAATAAATAAATAAATAAATAAATAAATAAATAAATAAAATAAAACAATTTCCTCCCTGCAAACTAAAAATGTAAAGTGAACAGATTTAATGTTCCTAATTCTAAATATGTTATCCAAATTGCTCCAGCACGTACCATTTTTCCGAGAAATACTTTTATAATAATAAAAATCAGTGAAGGATTATTATATTAAATTGCAATAATAGATAAAATTGAAATCATGAAAAAAGTATACTTTCACTGTCTTAGATATCAAATTGGTAAAATATAGCATGAAAATCTAGTTTGTTGATACTTGTAACGTTCATTTTCCTTTTTATGTCCCCTCCCCCTCTTTTTGTGTCCGAATTTAGTATTTGCTATCCACTAATATTTTTCCGTTCCTTAACTGGGGCGTAACTGGGGCCTGTTTAAAATACTGTTTAAAATACTTCTCTTCATTTTCAAAAATTTTTGAAGTTCATATTTCTGTCACACTGTGACTTACAATATGATAGTTTTTTCGTCACATATGTGATGTGACGTACGTTACATGCAGTGGCATAACAGTGATGTTTCAATTTTTTTTTTAATTGCCAGAAAAATATAATTTTACATAAATAACATGTTTTGAATAATTTTTGTATTTTTTTTTAAAGTTTTTTAATAAGTTTACATTCACAATGTGACATCACTGAGGGGTGGCATTTTGTTCACAAATGTGACGTGACCATAGTGGCTTACAATGACGTCACAATGACGTCACTGTGACCATGCATGCTATGAGGGTATAGATGCATATACGGATATGGAATATATGTATACATAGACAGATACATAGATATATAGATAGATAGACATATAGATATCGATAGACAGAGAGATATATAGATAGACAGATGCATAGATATCAGTTTTAAATAATGTGTATATTTTAATTTCTGTTTGATTTGTGATAATTTATTTCAGATTTTCATTTATTATATATATTTTTTTATATACGTGGAACCGTTCAGTTGACCTGTAAATAATAATAAAAAAGGGATTTTACTTTCATGTCTGAAATTAGTGAACTGCTGAAAATGTGTAAGAAATAGTTAATTTATAGGTCTCGTAAATCTAGAATAATGAGGCGAAGCATTTGATTAGAGAATTCTGATAAATTTCTCTCAGAATTAAGGATTTGATCGACAGTAATGAAGATCTATCTACGCTTGCAGAAATGTTTAATGATAAGGTGATTTTGGATGTGATAATGATGTTTGTGGAGGAAATTTACGAAGTTTGTTAATTATGGTAGAGTATTATCTTCAGTTTCAGAAAATGAATAAAACAATTAAAACAAGATAAAAGGTGTATATCCTGATGGTGAAGATCTTATGTATATCTTATTAAATATGTATTAAAATTTGTTATAATTCTTCTTGTAAATAATGTCTTTAAACAATAGTTATAAAATTATACTGCTATATTCCACCGTAAACAGAGAAAATGAAGATAACGATTTTGATTACATAAAGATGAGAAATATAAATATTGTATATTAAAATGTGACTGAATCTTTTACACGTCATTCTGGTTTTATAACCATTCATCAATTATTTTCATGAGATAGTTTACTTTTTAGTATATAATAATATTTTCAGAAACTAAAGAAATGTATTTAAAACAGACGTCCGATTTATAATAATAAAAAAATGCGTTGCGTATCAGATTTGACATATCGATTTTTAATTAACAAAGACATTTCAATTTTTAATTACTAAAAATAAATAATTTCTTTAAATTTCCATTTTATTTCCAAATCGAATTTTTATATAATCTTACTCGTCTTAAACGCAACATTAAGCAAAAATGTATATAGATGTATGTAAAAAAGTTATATTAGTTTTATTATTTATTTATTTACTTTTAATTTTTTACATGTCGTAATTTTCTAAAACTTTAAATTAAATCATAAATTTATTTAGATCGATTTCAATAGTTTATTTCAAAAACCCATAACTCTCAAAAGTTTTGAGTATGAGTTAAAACTGGTTTTCGTAGGTTTATTGGCAGATTCATAGATTCTTACAAAAACAACTAAATTAATGTTCTACAGAACCAAATTTTGAGTTCTTGATGTACACGGAAAAAACTGTTTTGTTGAAATGACTAAATTTTGGTTCATATAGCTCCATCCAAATATTTTGGTTGGAGTGACCCAAATTTGGGTGCACTAACCAAACAATTTGTTGAATTAACAAAATAATTTGGTTAATCTAACCCAAATTTAATCATTCCAACCAAACTATTTGGATGGAGCTATATGAACCAAAATTTAGTCATTTCAACAAAACAGTTTTTTCCGTGTAGCCATGCACTGCAGAAATTCCTCAAGCGACTTAATTTTTACGTAAAAATTATAGTTATATTTGCATTTTAGTATTTTAATTTGTATTTTTGAGAATGTTTCAATAAATAATAAAAGAAAATAGCTGATCGATTCTATAAACTGTGATATGTAAAACACTTATTTTTTCAGGATTAAATTTAAGTTTTTCTGTATTTTAGAGGTTATTTAAATTGTACTTTAGTGATTAATTCATTTATTAAGAAATATTTTTGCTAAGTAATATCTTCAGATTTTGGTAAGTAAATGATTAACGAAAATGAGACGTGGATATCATTTTCAATTAGCCCTCACAACATATTTTGTTATGATGATTAAATAACGCAATGTACATTTCAATTATTAATAGCTGCGAAGAAAATATAGCTAAGAGGTTTATTTTTTGCAAACACTCGTTAATATTCGTTGATTTTATGTGGGCATTAATTGTTATAATAACTGAATAATATTAATAGTATGAACTTTGTATTGTATATGCATGTTTCTATAGGACTGACATTTATTGGATAATTTTTGCTTCCGTCCTCTCCGAAGTTTTGAAAGTAATCCTTTTAATACTAAAGATATGGTAGTTTTGCGATCTCAAATTTACACTTGTGGAGAAAACCAACCCAGAACTTGATGTGTTGATAAAACCAATGATATTGGAAAACCTGAAGTGAGCGTGCACTTTATCGGGAATCTCTCTATTCTAAAAAAAAGTAACTACCGCTGTCACCGCCGCCGCCGCCGCCGGTTTTGATTTTTTTGTGACCGGAGGCCTTTCTTCGTTAATATTAACAAAAATAATGCATACAAAAATATGAAAATCGGTGGTTTTATACAGAAATGTTTGATAAACACGCTGATGCAGACAGTTTTCAAATCGAAGAATTATTTTAAGAGTTATTTAATGCTAAAGTTGGACAAAATCGTTCCACTAAAAAAGTTTTATAGCAGCAAAAACTATGCATGGCAGTGTAATCATTTTTAGATCATTTTATGCGTTAGAATTTGCCGGAGTGCAGATTGCATTAATTTTTTTATTTTGACTCATTTTTTCAGGTTTTATTTCTATTTTAAATTCAAATTTTCAGCATTTCTAGAGATATTTTTTACAGATTTCAGAAAATTGTACTAATTTAAACTGTTGCCAACTGTATAAAAAGCGCAAGCAATAATGTTTGCTTCAGATTAAAAATTTATTTACACGTGACTATTATAAACAGGAAAAAAACTTTCAAATTAGAATTAAATAATTACGTATAAAAAGCAGGAACTTATTAAAAATTACGTCATAAAAAGTATACACGTGAATTTTAAAAGAGAAATGATATTGTAAAATAATAAATTCATTAACATGAGTTTGAAGTCTTAAGAGAAATTACGTCATATTTACGTCACATTATAGTTATTACATAAAATGAACACAAAATAATATTGCAAAAAAGTTTAAATTTAGAAATTGCGCTAGACATTTATTTGATATTTTGAGAATTAATTTAAAATGTCTCATTTAAAAGAACTTTCTTTTCGCTTTGTTAAAAAATACCAGGAGACAAAGACTCTCTTTACTTAATTCCTTTTATATTAGCTTATTCTGAAATGTTGTTACACGTGTATACGCCATCAAGGTATTTTTATTTCGACGTTTTATTTGTGTTTTTATTAATGTTGTACGAATTTATTTGTTCTTTCGTTATTTAAAATAAAAATTATATCAATTTGTATAATAATTTGGCGAGTGGTTTGGCGATTTATATAATTTGGCGAAATTGGTCGACAGGATAATCAAGTAGTACCGCAGCGGATTTGGCGTTAAAATTCCCCAATCAAAGAGAAATGAATAGAAATTCGTTTATAGGGAGATCGCCACTGTTTTTTAAATTATAATTCAATCTTTCGAAATCTTTTTAAAGCCGATCAACTTAGCGTGCATTTAGAGTCTGCGGTGTCTGGACGGGGGTTGGCGAGCGTAGCTCGTAGGGGGCCGAGCCCCCTAGTCAATGAAAAAGATGTATGCTGTTAGTGCCCCGAATCGGCCCATTTGTGCCTGAAGTTTTGTTTTCTCAAATATTTTAGTAAAATCACTTTAAAATGTTGCAAAATGAACTGGAAAAATACTAAAAAAAAAATAAGCTTAATTTTATTTTGTATTTATTTGATAAAATGTAAAAGAACTAAATATGAGTATTTCTAGTAGAATAATATGCATAATTATATATTTTGCCTATATTTATATTTAAAGTGTTTTTAAATTGTATATTATGTACTATAATTAGTATTTTCATGAACTACAAAAAAAAATATATATATATATATATATATTTATTTCTTTGCAAAGACTAATAACGTTATAACTATTATTAATAATAAAATAAGAATAATCGTATTGCAGACTTAATAACAATTTTTTCATAAATATCTTCGAAAGGAGATTGCATAAATAACTGTCTCCTAAATTTCTAACAAAAATATGTGCCCATTTGTGCCTAGAACACTATATTTTGTACATTACAAAAATGCATAAGAAATAGGTTTGAACATTTAATTTCGCAATTTAAAAAAATACGTATTTCAAAAAAGTCCACAAGCTAAGATTATAACTTGCGATTTTGGGTCCATGATAGAAAAAATACAAATAAAATTACTTTTTACATTTCGTCCTCTTGAAAAATTAAAAATCTATAAACACCGAAAAAAGCCTTAATTTAAGCAAATAAATATCCACCTTGTGCTGTCATCTCTCGGTTATAGATAAAGACATTTATAAATAATGATTTCATGCAATTTTCATGTAATAAAGAGGAAGAAAATTATACAAATGCATTAAAATTTGAAACGTCCCAAAAATGGGACGCTAGGCATAAATGTGTTAAAGTTTTTAAAAAGCATAAAGCATTTAATGTCTATTATAACATGATTTTGGAGACACAGTGTTTTTGATAGTAGTAGCGTTATACAATTTTAACTACAAGCCATATGACTCGTGTTTTTCCTCTCTTGCTTTGTAAAGATGAAATCAGTCATCGAATTTTTTAATTTTTTCCGACATTGTTTAAAGATTTTCTTTGGGATTTTTTTGAGCCATAATTTTACGTATTCTTGATATCCATTGCTGTTTCTATACAATCTGTGACAGCAGTTGATTACTTTCTCTCTATTCTAAAAAAAAGTAACTACCGCTGTCACCGCCGCCGCCGCCGCCGCCGCCGCCGCCGGTTTTGAATTTTTTGTGACCGGAGGTCTTTCTTCGTTAATATTAAGAAAAACAATGCATACAAAAATATGAAAATAGGTAGTATTATACAGAAATGTTTGATAAACACGCTGATGCAGACAGTTTTCAAATCGAAGAATTTTTTTAAGAGATATTTAATGCTAAAGTTGGACGAAATCGTTCCACTAAAAAAGTTTTATAGTAGCAAAAACTATACATCGGAATTTAATAATTTTTAGTTCATTTTATACGTTATAATTTCCCGGTGTGCAGAATTGATTTATTTTTTTAATTTGACTCATTTTTCGAGGTTTTATATCTATTTTAAATTCAAATTTTCAGCATTTCGAGAGATATTTTTTACAGATTTCAGAAAATTGTACTAATTTAAACTGTTGCCAACTGTATAAAAAGCGCAAGCAATAATGTTTGCTTCAAATTAAAAATTTATTTACACGTGACTATTATAAACAGGAAAAAAACTTTCAAATTAGAATTAAATAATTACGTATTAAAAGCAGGAACTTATTAAAAATTACGTCATAAATAGTATACACGTGAATTTTAAAAGAGAAAGGATATTGTAAAATAATAAATTCATTAACATGCGTTAGAAGTCTTAGGAGAAATTACGTCATATTTACGTCACATTATAGTTATTACATAAAATGAACACAAAATAATATTGCAAAAATGTTTAAATTTAGAAATTGCGCTAGACATTTATTTGATATTTTGAGAATTAATTTAAAATGTCTCATTTAAAAGAACTTTCTTTTCGCTTTGTTAAAAAATACCAGGAGACAAAGACTCTCTTTACTTAATTCCTTTTATATTAGCTTATTTTGAAATGTTGTTACACGTGTCTACGTCATCAAGTTATTTTTATTTCGACGTTTTATTTGTGTTTTTATTAATGTTGTACCAATTTATTTGTTCTTTCGTTATTTAAAATAAAAATTATATCAATTTGTATAATTTGGCGAGTGATTTGGCGATTTATATAATTTGGCGAAATTGGTCGACGGGTTAATCAAGTAGTACCGCAGCGGATTTGGCGTTAAAATTCCCCAATCAAAGAGAAATGAATAGAAATTCGTTTATAGGGAGATCGCCACTGTTTTTAAATTATAATTCAATCTTTCGAAATCTTTTTAAAGCCGATCAAATTAGCGTGCATTTAGAGTCTGCGGTGTCTGGACGGGGGTTGGCGAGCGTAGCTCGTAGGGGGCCGAGCCCCCTAGTAAAATAAAACGCAACTTCGTGCATACACTGAAAAAAATGAATAAAATTATTAAGAATTTTCTAGGAAACTGGGATGCCTAGAACTTTTTATACAACGGCAACAACAAAAATTCATGTAACAGATACGCGTTTACACTGTAAATCAAAAAATATTTAAGGGTATTAAGAATTTTTCAGGAAACTGGCATGCCTAGCAGTTTTATGTAATTACAATTCGGATTACAGGTAAAATTTAAGTAAGATTTCTGCAACTTCCAAGAAATTTCGAATTAAAACTGTGTGATAATCGAAAAACTTTCTAAATTACGACTTCTGTAGTATCTCAGGAAATATCAAACCGATTTAAAAAATAATGGTGGCAGATTGACGATAACAGTCTCTTCTCCGATATAACAATATTTTCTGTCGGTGCCGTTCCCAAAAGATCTGTGCAGGAGCTAAACATATCCTAAAATTGTTATTTTTGTGACATTGAAGGGGATAGAAATATTAAATTTAGCATGATAGTCACTTATGAATTGTAAATGCTATGTAAGAACTGCTTGTGAAAAATTACAAATTTAAAAATGACGAATGAGCTAAATGCGTTAGAAAGACTTTCGTAATTTCGATTTTTTTTTTTTTTTTTTTTTTTTTTTTTTGGTAACTGTTAAAGATAGAAACACAAAATTTCGCATGGTAGTTACTTATAGGATGTAAGTGTTTTCAAAGAACAGTTAAAACAACTCGAAATTTAAAATGATGCAATAAGCAAAAAGCGTTCTAAAGGTATTATAAATTACGATATCTGTTGAATTTTTAAATATAGAAACTTAAAATTTGGCATGATAGATACTTCTAAGACGCAAATGCTCTCTAAGAAAAGTTTCTAAAGGATACAAAATTTAAAGGTGTAAAATGAGTGAAGGGTCTTTTTAAAACTTTCTAAATTACTGTCTCTCTAGAATCTCAGGAAATACTAAACCGTTTACAAAACTTATGTAGGATAATTCATGTATCAATCCCTGTTACAAAATAGGATATATTTTATGTTGTTGACAATAACACCATAGAAATGGTGAACCGTTAGACTAGAATATTGGAAAATTGCATGATTGTTACTTTAGAGATGTAAATGAGTGCTAAGAAGATTTTCTAAAAAATTCAAAACCACAAATGAAAAATTAGCGTAGAAGTTTCAATATGCATTCTAAATTATTATTTATTTACGATTAGTTTAATTTATTACTATTAATTTAATTATCATTTTCACCTAATGCAGTTTAATAATGAAGTTAATTGAAATTGTGGATTAATTTGTATTTTTTTTAATTATTCCCAATAGTCTAATTTTTCTAATAAAAATAGGCACATAATTGAATTGGCATATTCCAACAATTACGTGAGCAAAGCCGCTTGTTTTGCTAGTACGGATATAAAGGACAGCTCTGTGATCACAAAAAATCTTTTATTTTGCTAAACGCAAGAACAACAACAACAAAACTGACGACACATCATATATATATACAGGGTGTTTCATAAAAGATGGGCAATACTTTAAGAGGTGATAGTACACATTCAGACAAACAACTTTCATCAAATATTGCATGATTGGAAATAAAACGAAGGCATATTTGGAAACTTGTTCCATGCAAACGTTAAAGCCTCATTCATGTTGCGAGTTATCGAGAGAAGAACGATACTAATAGCATGCATATGTCATATGAGGAAGAATGAACGCACATGGAAAATTTCGCCTCGAATAATACATAAAAGCCGCTGATCTGAGTGTACAGTCGTGGAAAAAAAAAAAAAGTAAACACCCCCTACTAACTCTTCAACAAATTATCGTAGACGGAAATTACTGGTACCGAACGATTGGAAATAAAGTCTACTTTTAAATGATGTATATAAAGTTTGCTTAAGGGGCCATATACATATTAAAACGAACGCAAAACTCATTTTTTTCAATGGCAATACCCAATTTTAACGAGATATTTCAAATCTTCAGATGAAACTATGCCTAGACACCAAATTTCAAGTCATTTGCATGATAAGTTTTTGAATTATAAGCATTCAAAATTTAGTGCTTCTAATGTTAAATTACATTTTCATATTTTTATTTATATCTCCTGAAATTATGCTCCTAATGTGCTAATTTTTTGTGTAGCAATAGTGCTAATGTGCCCAAACATAAATACGCTGAATTTGCAATTTTTTATAATTTTATGATATGAATTATGAATTATGAAATTAATATTCGAAAAAATTATGAATTGCAACCTACAATTTTTTTGATGGATTTAGATTAAGCCTTGCTTTATGAAAATCCGAAATTTCACATTTTTCTACCAAATAGTTTTCAAATTATGCTTAAAAAACGGCAAAATGATGGTTTAAGGGAACGTCTATGATAGAAGTGAGTAGATATTTTGAAATTTCTTCTGCTGTCTTGTTATCTAACAGGCTTCATAAGGTGCCTTGATCAAGCAGGGGGCTCTCTCGGTTAACAATCGAGCACCGAACTTCAATTTGGATACAGCCCTTAAAATACGCTCGTTTTAAAAAAAAAATAATTTATTGGAAACTTATGGTACGAATTGCATAAAAATTTGTTTTTAGGCTAATTGAAGGGTGTAGAGTTCATTTATGCTGTCAGAAATGGGTATTGCCATTGAAAAAAAATGAAGTTATGGTTCGTTTTAATATGTAGATGGCCCCCTAAGCAAATTTTATATACATCATTTAAAAGTATACTTTATTTCAAATCGTTCGGTACCAGTAACTTTCTTCTACAATAATTTGTTGAAGAGTTAGTAGGGGTGTTTACTTTTTTTTTTTTCCACGACTGTACATCTTTCAATCGTGGTAGGAACTTATCGTTGCCCTTCAATAATAGGGAAATGTATGATATGAATTTTATCTATGGAACTGCAAATGGAAATGGCTCAGAGGCTCAACGATTGTACGGTGAGTTGTTTGCCACCTGGATTTTGTCACTTAATTGTTCTCTGTGTGCTTTGTCCCCGTATCACTACATCACATTCGGCGTCCCCTAACACCTTTGCGTTTTAATTCCGAACACACGTTCTTTGATGAAAATTGTTTGTTTCGATGTGTAGTATCACCTGTTAAAATTTTGTCCACCTTTTATGAAACATCCTGTATATGCAGGGTATTTATATTTATTGAAAAATATTACAACATCTTATACAATATTTTCCACTTCTCAGATTTCATATTTTATGAAAAAACATTGTTAACACTCTTTATACGCATTGTATAATTTCAAATTGAGAAATACATATTTTTATGTTTTTTATAAGTGAATAAATTATTTAGTTATTCAAAACGCAACCAAAATATGAAACATAATCTTCCAATATTGAAAGTAAATTCAAAAGGATTGCTCACAAACAATTTGTTGAATTTAATAAAATTGGTTATTTCCTTTTTCTGAAAATATATTTTATTTACAACAATTAAAAATATATACTAATGTTTAGTACACATAAAACTGTTATTTAAATTTTTAATGTGTACACACCGGCTTAAAAATACAATTTAAAAAACACTATAATATTAGAATACAGCATTAATTTTCAAATAGCTACCTCGGTGCACTCATTTTTATGAAAAAGATTATATTCCATGTTATTCATATTCCCTTCGTATTATGTTTTCCACATTCATTAACTTCTTGTGTGAAAAACATTTAAAATTTAACAAAGCAGATTTTTAAAATAGTTTTACTTGCTTTTAAATTACATACTTCGCAAATTTCGATGCACATATTATGTAGTATTTAATAGAAACTCCAAATATTTCAAGAAAAAAATTATATTTGTAAAATAATCTACTATGTAATTTAGCTTTTTGACTTTTAAGAAATGCATATGTTTATAAAAGTAATTTAGAAAATGTTTTATTTTTCAATGAAAAAAAGAAACCTTTATACAAGGTGCAATATGTTATCTATCGCCGACCTTTAATTTCTCAACCGTTGTTCGTAGACATATAGTTACAGTTACAAAAACGTTTTAAATGAAGTAAATATTCATGCTGTGGCATCTCTCTATTCTAAAAAAAAGTAACTACCGCTGTCACCGCCGCCGCCGCCGCCGGTTTTGATTTTTTTGTGACCGGAGGCCTTTCTTCGTTAATATTAACAAAACTAATGCATACAAAAATATGAAAATCGGTGGTTTTATACAGAAATGTTTGATAAACACGCTTATGCAGACAGTTTTCAAATCGAAGAATTATTTTAAGAGTTATTTAATGCTAAAGTTGGACAAAATCGTTCCACTAAAAATGTTTTATAGCAGCAAAAACTATACATGGCAGTGTAATCGTTTTTAGATAATTTTATGCGTTAGAATTTGCCGGAGTGCAGATTGCATTAATTTTTTTTATTTTGACTCATTTTTTCAGGTTTTATTTCTATTTTAAATTCAAATTTTCAGCATTTCTAGAGATATTTTTTACAGATTTCAGAAAATTGTACTAATTTAAACTGTTGCCAACTGTATAAAAAGCGCAAGCAATAACGTTTGCTTCAAATTAAAAATTTATTTACACGTGACTATTATAAACAGGAAAAAAACTTTCAAATTAGAATTAAATAATTACGTATAAAAAGCAGGAACTTATTAAAAATTACGTCATAAAAAGTATACGCGTGAATTTTAAAAGAGAAAGGATATTATAAAATAATAAATTCATTAACATGCGTTAGAAGTCTTAGGAGAAATTACGTCATATTTACGTCACATTATAGTTATTACATAAAATGAACACAAAATAATATTGCAAAAAAGTTTAAATTTAGAAATTGCGCTGGACATTTATTTGATATTTTGAGAATTAATTTAAAATGTCTCATTTAAAAGAACTTTCTTTTCGCTTTGTTAAAAAATACCAGGAGACAAAGACTCTCTTTACTTAATTCCTTTTATATTAGCTTATTTTGAAATGTTGTTACACGTGTATACGTCATCAAATTATTTTTATTTCGACGTTTTATTTGTGTTTTTATTAATGTTGCACGAATTTATTTGTTCTTTCGTTATTTAAAATAAAAATTACATCAATTTGTATAATTTGGCGACTGGTTTGACGATTTATATAATTTGGCGAAATTGGTCGACAGGATAATCAAGTAGTACAGCAGCGGATTTGGCGTTAAAATTCCCCAATCAAAGACAAATGAATAGAAATTCGTTTATAGGGAGATCGCCACTGTTTTTTAAATTATAATTCAATCTTTCGAAATCTTTTTAAAGCCGATCAAATTAGCGTGCATTTAGAGTCTGCGGTGTCTGGACGGGGGTTGGCGAGCGTAGCTCGTAGGGGGCCGAGCCCCATAGTTATCTAAAGTAAAAAATCAATTTTTATAAAAATTACGAAATGTAACTTTTTATACGGTCCCCCAGTCCCTATAGATATGTTTAGTAAAAGTTTACACATATCATAACATATATAGCACAAAATGTTTGATATCTGTACTACAAAAATTGACAGAGATATTAAATTTCAAATTTTGAGATTTTTGCACATGATTTTGTCTTTTATTGAGGGATCAGTTAAATGATGAATTAAAGTAATTCGAGATCAAAATCAGAATGCAATGTTCTTTTTACGGCGAAACCACATTTAGCCAGTATCGCCAAATCGGCGTATCACCAAAGTGTGTTATTTCATCTAAAGAAAATGTGAGTTGACTTTTAAGGGTCGTATACAAAGCGAAGAATGAAATATTAAGATTAAACAGAAAAAAAAATTATTATAATATCAAAAAATGGTCTACTATAAAAAAAATGAATGTATCAAACGCCGGATTCTACTAGAGATACTGCTTAAAGTGATCGCCATTGGTGACAATGCTCAAGTATACCAGTACTGAGTCTTGGACACGTTAGAGCATAGCAGGTGTGCAAACTGTGCAACAATCAAGGATGATGTGTTGCTTCAGATAAACTAGAGAAGTGGTCTCAGTCACATAGGCCTATGCCTTGATGTAACCTCAGATGTAGAAGTCCATGGGAGTCAAGTCTGGCGAACGCTGCCGGACCACCATATCCAAGGATCTGTTGACCAAATTTGGTGGTGAGATACGCCCGGACGTTTGATGTTTTACGCGGATATGACACCATCGTGTTGCAACCACACCCGGCATGTATGTCAGAAAAAAAGCTCTACCAGTCACGTACCATGATTTGTAGCAGATGCAGGTAATATGATCGCCCGTTAAGGTCCCATCGTAGAAGATGGGTCCAACAATCTGGGTTCCCCATATAGCTCACCGCAGGTATCGTATTGTGCGGTCGATGTGGAGGTTTTCCAGAGACCAGTAATGCACATTGTGCACGTTCACAATGCCACCCCGTGTAAACATTGACTTATCTGATCACAAAATGTCACAAAGAAACGAAGGATTTTTCCTCTAAGGTTTTGAGCATGAAATTACAATAATCAAATCCTTGTGCGTGGTCACCCAGCATCAATGCTTGCACCAGTGTAGGATGCTATGGATGCGTATCATGTACATGTAACAAATGCCAGACAAGCTGACCGCATGCCTCGCTTATTACTTTTAAACAATAATTTTAACCTAAGAACTGATGATAGAGTGAAGCTCCGAAAACGTTGCCTGCATCGTATTGTATACACATATTTACAAATTGTGCTATATTCACGAAGTCCATTTACTTCTTAATTATGGTATTGCTATACTGAAAATGTTCATGTAAACTTCATTGTTTTACACCGGGCACTAATGAGCAGGGGGAGGCAATTAAATTTACACTGTGTCCACGTAAAACCTGACCGACCTTTATTTTCGCAACAGTTGGTACTAGATGCATACTTCCAATTACAAAAATGGTTTAAATAAGGTAAAGAATTGTTTTAAAAGCAATTTGGGTTAAGAAAAACATTTATTAAAATACGAAACTTAAATTTTTATACGGTCCCCCCGGCACTATAAGTGATATTTACTAAAACTTTTCTGTGACACTTTCAAATAAGTCAAAAAAAGTCCCATTCTCCTAACATTAAAATTGACCGAGTTATGAAACTTTGAAATGCATGACTTATGCCACTTTTTTGCATATCAAAACAGATGATTTCGACCATGCTTTCAGGAGTCGTAAATAAAGAACTTAATCTTATTTCAAGGTATCTGCTCTAGGAAAGAAATCGTACAAATATTACGATTAACATTTATTAGTTAAGTTTCAAATTAGTTAAAATAATTATATTTTAACATATGTTTTATTTTGCAAGAAATTGGGGCTATGAATTCTTTTAACTAAAACTAAGTTATTTTCATAAGGTTTTATTTAACTTGCAATGATCGTCTTTCCAGTTTAAAATTTGTACTCACACTTTAACTTACTTTCAAATGTCCGATCGAAGTTAAATTTTACATACTGACTTAAATCCGATGACAATGCAATATTATTATGATTTTCAACTCTTACCATCTTATACATACTTACATTAGAGGATAACACAACAAAAATTAGGATAGATTACCGCGAACAAGTTAAAGAAAGAGTTTTATATAAGATAACGTAAACCTGCAATGGTTGTGCTTTTTTAACTTTTATAATTACATTTTATGTATTTTTTAACGCTGAATCAAAACATTACCTTCACTTTTAACCATCACGTCAAGATTTTTCGCAAATCATAAATTTCAAGGTTAAAAAATAGCAAAAAATATGATACTATAAAATAGAGGTAAGACTTTTTTATTTAGTTTAATTTTATTTAATCCAATAATTTATTAGATTTTTTAGCTTATACTGAGTTTCTTACAGCTAAACAGTTCGGGGGTCCGATGAGGTTTTGAGGGGAGGGGGGATCAATTTTATCTTTTAGCTTTCTAACTTTGAAATTTGCGATTTGAGAATATTCCTGACGTGATGGTTTAAAATGAAGATCATTTTCGGATTCAGTGCTAAAAAATACATGAGAATCAATTTTCAAAAGTTAAGAAATATGCCACAACCGATAATTTGAAAGAGAGTGTAATCTAACAGCATTTTCAAATATGTATCATTCTGTAATGAATTGAGGCTGTTGGTTTTATTCCTTTTATTTAACAAAAAATCTGTTATTTTTATCCTCTTATAATGTTCAGTACAAATTGTACATTTTGCAGAAATATGTCAGAATGTTTATTATTTCAAATTTTTATTGCAATTTTACTCTCAAAAATTTCTTTAATATATCTGACGAAATTTTATTTCTACTAAATTTGTGAATGACACTTAATATGCAGCAAAAAATATACTACAACTTTAAACAGCTATTACTCGATTAATTTTAATTGTAGTATAACGGGACTTTTTTTTGCCTTACTTGCCAGTGTAACAGAAAAATTTTACTAAATATAACTTATAGGACCTGGGGACCGTATAAAAATTTAGATTCTGTAATTCTGCACTAAATTGCTTTTTCGATTCAAACTTTTTTTTTTTTTTTTTTTTTTTTTTTTTTTTTTTTTTTTTTTTTTTTTTTAATCTTAACCCTGCACCTAAATTTGACCATTTTTTTAAATTGGAAGTATGTATCTAGGACCAACGGTTGCGAAAATAAAAGTCGGTCAGGTTATACGTGGACACACTGTATAAGTTCTATTTAAGGATATGACAATTAATATAAAAGTTCTACTTAGGGATTTGACAATTAACTATATATTTGTCTATATATAATAAAAAACAGACAGTTTTAAAAAATAAAATACATATTTTGAAAGTACCAATTTATTTTTCTTTTCCAAATTTATAGAATTCTAAATGCAGAAACCTAATCCTCACAGAATTACATTTTTCTACTTTTACTCAAATTGAAAACTTTTAAGAATCTTGGGATTCAATAATTTCAAATAATAGCGATTAGTATACATTTTAAATTTTGATCAACTGAACGTGAAACTTCCGTAATATATCTTTGTATAGATAATTATTATTAATTTAGACAATTTGAAGTACTAATTTGTTTAACTTCTTGTTTTGAAATTAATAAACTTATTCTAATAAATATTATGATTTTTCTAATTAGCTTTTGCATTTTCCTGATTTTTCCATAATAATTAAATTTTCTATGCTTATAAATATATCGATATATGCAATAATCATTTAGTTCGTATTTTCAACCTTAAAGAATTTCGAAAAAATTCGTAAATAGTAAAAAAAGTAATTTAATATATCACTAACATGTCGTATATATATATATATATATATATATATATATATCATATCATATCATATATATTATAAAGCAGTAAGATCTAAAAGTTCCGCCCGAATGTTTTCAAAAACTACCCGGTGGATTTTTTTGCAAATAGTGTCATTCGATAGAGAATATTCACGTGGTGGTTTATGAGTAAAATATACAGGGATAACTATGATTTTTGTTAATAAATTTCGCATTTTATTGTTATTTTGAACGAAAAGGTTGCCAGAGGTTATTTTTGGCGATAAATGAATTGAAATCACTGTATCCGTTAGAAAATAAATGAAAAAATAATTACTGATATTTAATTGTAAAAAAAGAAAGAAAAATACATTTAAATGAGGCATTATATTAAAAAACAAATATATTTAATTTAAACCTAAAAGAAATATTTGTAATTTAATTTAAACCTGAAAGAAATATTTGTAATGCTTAAAAATTAATTTAATGAGAAAGATTACAATTGATACGCAATATTTGGCTCATTATCGCTTGCGTTAGATTATAGAAACGAATCTGAAAATTTGATTAGATGAATTTTTAATGACTTTTTCTTTTCTTTTTGTTCTTTTCTTTTTCTTTTTATCTAATTGCCCCATCACGTAACTCATAGAAAAAAAAGCAGATGTAATTGTGAGTCACATGTGTAATTATTATTTATTTCTTTACGATTTTTTATTTTACTTTTGGTAGCCAAACAATGTGATTTTAAGTAAAAAATGCATAAGTGTGACACTAGCTTGAGGATATTTTCATAAATGGGGTTTTTTCAAGTGAACGAGATCTTTTTTTGAGTACATTTTTATATTCAATTGTAAGTTATATAGATATCAGTTAATATTTTAAAAATGGAATCAAATACTTAAATTTTAGTCTGAATTTCTGCCACACATACATATTGTAAAATAATTTCATATTTTTTTAAATGTTTTTCACCGTAATTCCGAAAGCATGTGATATTTATAAACTCGAACTCAGATCAATGACTATTATCCATTTTTTTAAGCAAATATTATCTATTGTTTATTTCATTTTTTCTTAAGACATATCGCCAATATCATTTATAGGAAAATTCACACCTTCGAAATCTAGGAAATTAAGATAGTTTTTAAGGAAATTTATACAATCATGCGTTATTATTATCGAAAATTTCAATATTTTGAAAAAAAAAATCCCTGCCGGCTCGGACCTACAGGCGGAGGTAGATTTCGAAGTTAAGTACTAAATTCACCAACAAAACTTAAATCAAGATTAGAGATAAACCCAGTTCCTTCACTAAGAATGAGTTCTAAGGGAGATAAACATTTTGTGAAAATTCTAATATACACGAATACACACACGCATGTATATGGAATAGGTTTAAAAATGGCTAAAGCAAATTCAGAAAACCTCAAAGTGTTAAAATATGTTAATATTTCTATAGTCGGGTTTTTATCATGTTTTAATAAGTTTCTTCAAGCTCACTTGACGTTACATATTCACCTGCTGAAGTCCATTATATTTCCAATATGACGCAATATTTATTTTCTTTTTTTTTATTCGTCAAACTATTTATTTCATTTTGAGTTTTCATGCGGAAATATTGCTCTAAAAAACATCTGACGTAATATTCAATTTGTTTTCAATTCGTGAAACTGTTTATTTAATTTATTTTTTCACGTGAAATCTTGCAATAGAAAAGCAATTGTTGTGGTGAGAATTTTACTGCTTTTTTTTTTAATTGTTGGCAACTACTATAACGAAAAATATTTATTTTTTCCTGTCATTGTTGTATAAGAGCTGGTTTTATCAGAATCATGTTAAGACGGTATTCAAAATTTTGAGCCCTCCCCATTTCCATTTCCTTGGGCCGATTTTGCCCATTTTCAATCCCCGCCGAGATATTAACCATCTCAAAGTTGTTGGCGAGTTTGAAGACGATCCGTGCATAATTGCGACTTTTATCGTGCGGACAAAATTTAGTACATACATACATACATACATATATATATATATATATATATATAAACTTTTTAGGTGGGGGTGGTTTTGGGTTCCTTGGGTCCTATAATGAAAAGTTATGAAGGAATTTTTCAAAAGTCGCACCATGGTAACGATTGCAATAGGTAGTATTTCTTACGAAATCTACCTAAAATGCAAGTCTTTTGTAATTCGTCATTTCTTCTTCGTCTTTCTTCGTAATTTCTCCTATGTTATGTAATATTTCAAATGATATTGGACTAAATTTCGATCATCGAGCCACCGCCAAATGGCATATCTATATAGTATCGCTAAGAAAGGATTTTCTAAAGTATCACCCCCAACGGCGTTTTTGCAAGGAGAGGGAAAAAAATTCCTTAAATATCGGATATTATAATTATGCGTCAGATGATAGCATAATTTAATGTATTTTTGTATGCTGAATCGATTGGTGGCAAGTAAATTATTATAAGTGCAACAGTTCATGACATTTTTCATATTTTTCTAATTTGGCGGTGTCTTTGGCGTCTAAACCTCAAAATATCTAACATTATATCCGTTACTCTAGCAACGAAAAAAATTCAAATTAACTCTTTTGGATAAAGAATAAAAACGGCTCTATGAGTTTGAAAAAAAAAAAAAAAAAAAAAAAAATACGAACATCTTAATAAAAAAAGGGTACTACTTAGTTATCCCGTTGACCAATTGCGCCAAATTATATAAATCGCCAAACCACTCGCCAAATTACATTAATTGACATAAGTTGTATTTTAATAATGAAAGAACAAATAAATTAGTATGACATTAATAAAAATACAAATAAAACGTCGAAATAAAAATAACTTGATGACGCAAGCACGTGTAACTTCCTTAAAGTCAAGTAAATGTGACATTTACGATCAACCGTTATTGGCATTTAATCTTATAATTTGGCGATAGATTTTTGGTCGACGGGACAACTAAGTAGTACCAAAAAAGAAAAAAAAATAGTGATTTTATGCAAAATAAAAGAAACAATTTTACTAAGAAATTGGCGTTATAGAACGAAAGGCTACTACTTAGATATTCCGTCGACCAAAAATCTATTGCCAAACTATAAGATTAAATGCCTATAATGGTTGATCGTAAATGTCAAATTCACCTGACTTTAAGCAAGTTACACGTGTTTATGTCACAAAGTGATTTTCATTTCGACGTTTTATTTGTATTTTTATTAATGTTATAATAATTTATTTGTTCTTTCGTTATTTAAAATAAAAATTATGTCAATTTGTATAATTTGGCGAAATTGGTCGACGGGATAACTAAGTAGTACCAACGAAAATATTTAAATATGAAAGCACTGTTTGTAATGACTTAAAAATTATTTTCAAAGAAAGAAATTGGAATTGGAATAATATTTGGCGATTTATAATTTGCTCCTCGATAAGAAAAAAATTGGTTCATTTATAACAGCCGTGCTCAGATCTCGCCAATAGCATTTTTAAAATTGCCAGTAGCAGTAGCTACATTTTGCGTATGTAAATTAAAAATAATTCTTTGTTTTTAATTATGGAATTATTTCCTGTTATTGTTTATGTTTTCAGTTTTTTAAATGAAATTAGTTTAAGGTATGCATTTTAAATGAAATGAATGAAAGGTTTGTATTTTAAATGAAAATAATAAAAAAAGAATATAGTATGTAAACAATCTTTGTTGATTTATCACCTGCGCCCGGCTAACATAAAAGTATCACAAAAGCCACATATTCACTTGGTACAGATGTCATATTCGTCCCATATTGGTGCGATTATTTTCGGATGCCAATTTGGCGAAAACATCAACAGCATAAACAACATAATCCGGGTTACCACCTCAAGAAAAATAACGACACTTTGGCGCAAGTTGAGTACCTGTTGCCTATATGATATTAGGTGGTATAGATGTCATATATGTCATGTGGCACGATTTTTTACCGACGGCAATTTGGCGAAAACATAAACAGCATTAACAACAACTTCCGGGTTACCATATCAAGGAAAATAACGACACTTTGGCGTCAGTTAAGTATTGTTGCGTATTGAAATTTTTCTGACATTGGCGTCAGAAAAAAATCGAGCCTATATGGGGCATGTATGACATCTGTGCCCAAGTGGTTAGGTAATAATTTTGGAAAGGTTTTAGTGTATATATATTGTTCAACGCTACTTAGTCATAAAAAAAAAAAAAAAAAAAAAAAAAAAAAAAAAAAGTTAAAAAATTAAGTGAACCTGATTATGAAAGTTGGCCTTTTTTTCTATGAAAATCTACAGAATGTATTTTGATACAAGTGGCACTGTTACATAACGTTTTAGGAATTGCGTTAGTATATAACATTTCATTATATGTTGATTAGTTATAGAGCTATTAATTCCTGTTGTCATAACGGTCTCATTGCCCTACCAAAAGTGCATTGTTAGTAATATACTAAAAGAATTACTTCTTAATAGCTAAATTTTGACCAACGCTTTAGGTAATATTATATCACAATGGCGTTCGCATCGTTTTCAGCAATGAGTAAGGTCCAGCTGAAGGTCCATATTGTTTAAAATGCAAATTCAAATTCACCAATGTTCATTTGGAAAAATTGACCAGCGCAGCGGGCATAGCCTGCTAGTATATTATAAAGCAGTAAGCTTTAAAAGTTCGGCTCGATTGTTTTCAAAACCTACCCGGTGGATTTCTTTGCAAATTGTGTCATTCGATGGAGAATATTCTCCCGGTGGTTTGCGAGTCAAATATACAGGGTAAACTATGATTTTTGGTAATAAATTTTGTGTTTTATTATTTATATGAAGGAAAGGGTTGCCACTGATTATATTTTGGCGAAAAGTTTGTTGATTAGACAATTGAAATGGCTATATTCGTTAGAAAATAATACAAATACCTCGCAAATAAATGAAAAAAAAATACTGATATTTAATTAAAAAAGACAAAAAAAAGTTTTAATGAGACACAACATTATAAAACGAAAATATTTAATTTAAACATGAAATAAATATTTTTAATGCTTGAAATATAATTTATTGTGAAATTTTACAATTGATACTATATTTGGCGAATTATCGCCTGCGTTAAAAAAAATGAATCTGAAAAATTGAATAGACTAATTTTGAATTACATTTTTTTTTTTTTTTTAGTTCTTTTCTTTTTAATTTTATCTAACTACACATCATGTGATTTACAGTATAAACAAACAGATGTAACTGTAAAAGTTACTAAAATTGTGAATTATATATTATTTTTTCTTTACGATTTCTAATTTGCGTTTGTCGCCAAACAATGTTTAGCCATTTTTTTTAAAGCCAAAAATGCATAAGCGTGACATTAGCTTGAGGGTTTTCGCAATAATAGTGTTTTTCTTAATTGACCGAGTTCATTTTTCGCATTTTTGGAGTACATTTATATATTCAATTATATGTTATATAGATATCAGCGAAACAGCACCGAAAACTGGCGATATGAAGCAATTAAAATAATAAAACTTTGTAAAAAATCACCATAAAATTAAAACAAAACACAGGACGCGTTTCGAGCTAAAAACATAACAGCTCGTCATCAGCTAAGCATACACGTGTCCGTAAACGAACAAGTTCAAAAATGAACTGAAGAAAAAGAATGTTGCGAAGAATGCGACAGATGGCGCTACCTGATAGAGGGAAATGCAAAAGGGAAATGTGTTGAAAAAAGATAGAAGAGAAAATGAAATGGAAATAAAAGAAAAAATAAAAATAAAAGAAGTAAATTAAAAATATAAATAAAAATAATAAATAAAGAACTATAAAACAACAAGAAAAAAAAAATCCAAATTATTATTATTATTATTATTATTATTATTATTATTAGTTTTTTATTATTATTATTATTTGTAATTCTTTTCCCTTTTCTCTTGTTTCTTTTCTTTTTATTTTGTAAAAAAATATATATATATATATATATATATATATATATATAATAATAATAATAATAATAATAATAATAATTTGGATTTTTTTTCTTGTTCTTTTATAGTTCTTTATTTATTATTTTTATTTATATTTTTAATTTACTTCTTTTATTTTATTTTTTCTTTTATTTCCATTTCATTTTCTCTTCTATCTTTTTTCAACACATTTCCCTTTTGCATTTCCCTCTATCAGGTAGCGCCATCTGTCGCATTCTTCGCAACATTCTTTTTCTTCAGTTCATTTTTGAACTTGTTCGTTTACGGATACGTGTATGCTTAGCTGATGACGAGCTGTTATGTTTTTAGCTCGAAACGCGTCCTGTGTTTTGTTTTAATTTTATGGTGATTTTTTACAAAGTTTTATTATATAGATATCAGTTAATATTTTAAAAATGGAATCAAATGTCTAAATTTTAGTGTGAATTTCTGCCACACATACATATTGTAAAATAATTTCATACTTAAAAAAAAAAAAAAAAAAAAAAAAAAAAAAAAAAAAAAATCCCCGTAATTACGGAAGCATGTGATTTTTATACATTCCAACTCAGATCAACGAATGTTATCCCTTATTTTCGTTTCTTTTTTTTTTCTTTTTTTAGAAAATATTATTGTTAATTTTTTTGATAACGCCGGTTTCACGTATAGAAAAATTCGCTACTGCTTGGTTATCCCGTCGACCAAAAATCTATCGCCAAACTATAAGATTAAATGCCAATAATGGTTGATCGTAAATGTTACAATCATTTGACTTTAAGCAAGTTACGTCATCAAGTGATTTTTATTTCGACGTTTTATTTGTATTTTTATTAATGTTATACCAATTTATTTCTTCTTTCAATATTTAAAATAAAAATTACGTCAGTTTGTATAACTTGGCAAGTGGTTTGGTGATTTGGCGAAATTGGACGACGGGTTAACTAAGTAGTACGGAAAAAAAAAAATTACAAATCTTTTTATATTTGTTATTTCTTCATATTTTCCCCTCTGTTAGGTAATATTTTAAAAGATATTGGACTAATCTTAGATACGTAA
Source organism: Maratus speciosus (assembly GCA_963932465.1). Taxonomy (NCBI): domain Eukaryota; kingdom Metazoa; phylum Arthropoda; class Arachnida; order Araneae; family Salticidae; genus Maratus; species Maratus speciosus. The sequence goes on from OZ010795.1 coordinate 424,222,020, forward strand.
AAGCACATAAATTAACGTCTGAATTTCAATTCTATATTATTATTAGTATTATTTATTAACTGTTATTATTTTTATTATTATTGATTATTTTATAATCTCCGATAATCAAGTCATCCCTAAATGCAATATTTACTACATTATTGGAAGTTTTGTTGGCACAGATGTCATAAACGCTCCATGGTACCTAATGGGCTCCAAAATGGCATTATTTTGCCTGACATGGTAACCCGGCTATTGTTGTTTATTTATTAATAAATTGTTTCTTTTCTTTTCTTTTCTTTTTTTATAAATTGTTTTGTTCTATAGTTATTATTTATACTTTTTTTATTTATTGTTTTTTCCTTTTAAAATAACAGAAAATAATTTAAAGATAAATATGTAACTGGTATTCGAAAACTATGATTTCGCCAAATTGGCGAGAAAAAGAAGCGCGCCAAACTCGGTATGTATATGATATCTGTGCCTAACAGTTACATTATTACGATTACTTAGTATCAGACAACAGATTGAAGAGTATTTGGTATATTTTTATTATATGGGCTTTGGTGAGATAGAGAAAATGGCTTTAGCGAGTAAAGGGATTTTTTTTTGTATATTTACTGGCAACCTATTAATTTTTCATATACATGTAAGCATTATTTTCAATACTTATGATATTTATTTAATATAAAGAAGAGCTATTTATCTACATTTAAATTCGAACAGAAATAATTTTTGTTACTACTTGATTTTGCTGTCGACCTAAAATGTATCGCCAAACTATAAAATTAAATGCCAATAATGGGTGATCGTAAATGTCAAACTTACTTGACGTTAAACACTTTACACGTGTCTGTTACGTCATCAAATGATTTTTAATTCGACGTTTTATTCTTATTAATGTTTTGCAAATTTATTTTTTCTTTCGTTATTTAAAATAAAAATTATATCATTTCCATAATTTGGCAAATAATTTGGCGAAATTGGTCGACGGGATAATCAAGTAGTACCTAATTTGTTTATAATAATAATAATAATATGTAAATAAAATGTTTTATATACATGTGTGTGTGTGTGTATGTGTGTCTTACAAGAGAAACTGGCAGCAGTAATTGTAAAAATGGATATACTTGTGAATTGCATTCTATTCGTTTATTACCGTGGTCGCCAAACACTTTTTTTTGCGATTTTAATCCAAAAAGGCAGAAGAGTGACATAGGTCCGAACAACGCTCACAATAATAGTGTTTTTAAGTATATGAGCACATTTGGAAGTAAAGTTTTATATTCAAATGTAAATTATATAAAAAGTAGTTAACATTATGATTGTTAAGTAAAATATTTAAATTTTAGGCTAAATGTGTGCACCCCACCGCCTCTCGCACATATGATTAAATCATTTAATTTCAGACATTTAAAATATTTTTTCAAAATGCTTTACGGTAAAAACACGTCGGTTTGTTGTCTGTCGTATTCGTTTGTTATCCTATGTTTTTGATTCTATTTAATCTGCTGGAATCGGCAGATTGAAAACAGCAGCAGACCTGTCAGAAGAGGACGTTTATTAAAAAAATTAATGCAACATGTAATGAGATTGAATTTAAGCTACCAGAATCTCATATAGCGCAACTTGAGAGGCCGGGAGTTCAACAACAAACAAATGAAAATGAACGGTCCGAATGTTTTTAAAGTTCAATAATCAATCTCTGCAATCATTGTAATGCTCTCTAATTTAATAGTGTTATGACTAGGGAAAGTTTAATTCCTGTTGTCATAACTATATCATTTCAGTACCAAACTCTACTTTAAATGATCAACTAAAAGTGTTGTTTCTTAATTGCCCAAATTTTGTCCAAGGCATAAGAGTGTATAATATCCCATTGGCAATCGCATTGCTTTCAACAATGCGGAAGGACATTCCAGGTGATGGTCTTTACTGCTTTAAAATAGAATGTTAAATTCACAATTTCGTTTGATTCAAGGAATCTTCATTTTTGGAACCCTTTTTCCATTTAGTTTATTTCACGTCTATACATTCCAGTTAAGACCCTGGGGCCCCAATGGTTCCTTAGGGCCCGAGGGAGGTCATGCATATTGCATATTGCATCAACTAATTTCCTCACATTTTAGTGCATAATTTTAAAGTTGAGTCTTGGACTCTTCTTCTAGGACCAACGCACTCATATTTTTATTGGGGCCTTTGAGCCTTTTTTAAAAGCATTTACTCATTTTTTTTACGCATTTAATTAAAATATTATTCTAACGAAAAATTAACACCCTATGTTTAATTTTGACTATCTATAGATCTAAAGCGTTAAGTACTGAGAAATTTTAACATGTTTCCATGTTAGGGCCCTGCTTTTAACTATCAGTTGGCGGCTCTCTATTATAGCCACCTTAAAAATGCTCCGATTCCCAAGCTTTTTTTTCCCAACTTCTTAGGTCCTCCAACTACTACATGAACGACAAAAAATTTTAAGTCTTCATCTAACACCAATTTTGAATATTAATCGCCTTCTTGGGCCCTTGGTGCAGCTTCTTTAAAAATGAACCGAATTGATTGCAACTTTCTTTAACATAGGTTTAGCGTCTTCTGATTACTTTAAAAATTACTCAAAAGTACATTTTTACCAAACTACATGCTCGATGATTTTTCAGTATAAATTGTCAATAAATTGGCCCTCTTAATCTCCATTTTTGGCCGCTCCATTTTTTCCATTTAGTTATTTTCCCGTTTCTATATTCCAGTTAAAATCTTGGAGCAATTCAGAGTCCCGTTTGGCCCGATCCGGGGCCTCTTGAACTTTTTGTATGCCATGTATTTTTCACCACCTAATTTTATCACCTTCTCATAGCATAATGTTAAAAATGGAATCTCGAACTCTTCTAACTAGACCAACATCCGCATATATTTATTGGGTACCTAGGGCCCCTTTTAAATATTTACCCCATTTTTTGCGCATTTCTTTAAAATATTATTCTAATTATGTCTTTTTTATACCTCAGCTACCACATTTTTCGAACATTAATATCCTTTTTCAGCATCAACTTACGTCTACTCACCACAGCCGTAAATTAAAAGTCGCGTTACTTTAAAGGTAACTTTAGGTAAGGGATTTCATCCGTTTATTAAATATCCTGTTAATGTTAAGAGTAATTCGTGAAATTTACTAGGGGTGGTGGCATCTTTCACCGCTTGGGGACGCATTCTTCACTCGGGTTCTAAGGAGCCAATTTCAACGGGATTTGGTTCATTCAACTTAAATTACAATTCAGCTACTTTCTGTATTATGAAATTTTATCCTTAGACTTCAGTTGCCAACATTTTCTAACATTAATGATTAATGGTGCATTCTTTTTTTTTTTTTTTTTTTTTTTTTTGATTCTATCGGCTTGATTACTACGAGGTTTTTCTCACTCAACATGGTTTTCGATTGTCTCCGGCACGTGCGGAGCACTTCCAGTAAATGCTGCCATACGTAGCGGGAACTCATGTTACAAGTTCGTTCGGAAAGAAGTTTGTTTGGAACACACAAGATGCTGCAGAAGGCAATGCGGACTCCAAAATTAGGTTCATTTACAAGTATTTCAAAAGATATAAAATCATAACTTGAGTTTTGTTTCAGGTTATTATTTACAAATCCCAGGCAACGCCGGGCGGGTCTGCTAGTATATATATATATATATATATATATATAAACTTTTTGTACAATTAAACTATTTAAACACATGAAAATTTAGCAAATTTGATGCAATAACCAGATATATGATGGGGCTTTTTTATTATAACTACATTTCTAATACGTATTTTATATGGATGTTGATTTGAGGCTTTATATGTAATTGGTGACATTTTTTCTTTTCAATTCATATTAAATTTAGCTTATTTAATATTTAATCAAATTCAAAATTAACTTGTTTTTAAATTTTAGTCTACTCAGGACAATATCATATTAATTAATAATTGTATACCATCTTTATAGTGATTAATATGCATATAAGTTTATTTGATATAACTAATGTTATACTGTATGTATTAAAATTGGGTAATTAGTTTTTATTATTATTCCTCTATACTTTTTAATATTGTTTTTTTTTTTCAACTTTGTATTCCACGATTAATTATCGGTTTAATGTGTTTGATTGTCACAATAATATTTTTTAGCTTTTTTTGGCTAATATGAAGATAATCCACACACTATATTTGTGATCTTTAGGCAATTGGGAATTTTAGAATCTGACAATCTTCTATAAACATCCATTTTTTTTTCCTGTTCATCTTATTAATTTATTATTTTTTATATTTAATAGTAATTATTAAAGTTTCTTAAAGTGTTTTATATTTTTAATATATATAATTTATTTTATGTAATAACATATAGCTATAGTCTATATATTATCAATGTTATAAAATTATTTAATTTCTCAGTGCAGATTAAATGGGTAAGGTAATAGAATATATTGAAAGCATTTTATTAACATTTAATTTATTTAATTTTTTGAATAATGATATATAGTATGGTATTATTTATGTATTAGGATTTGTGTGGTAATGCGTTTGATATATTTTAAGTTCATTAGCTTTTATTAGGTTTATCTTGTGACATTTGAATAATAATAATAGTTTTAAAATAACATAATAGATAGCAGCACCAAAATTTTGTCTTTTAATGCTTCTATTAGAGTAATAATTTTAATTTTTTACACTAGGTGGTATTGAACGCTGTATATTGGCAATATTGTTAAATAGAAATTAAACAATTTAAAAGTGTTTTTAGGTATTTTAATAATGTAATTATTTTCTATTTATATTATATTAATTGAATTTATCACGGTATTTCAAAATGAATTAACTGAACCCATAGGTTTTAATTTCTGTGTTAACTTAACTGTTTAATTCACCTTAACATTGTCGTGCTTTTGGATACCATTTGCAGAAGGATATTTTGAAAACAACTGGGATTTTATTAGGTATGTTGTGTAATATTACTATTTTTTATGCTATAAATTAAATATTTAAAAGGGTGTATTGTTTTTCCATTTCATGTCATTTGATATTATTCTGTTTTCATCTTGAAACTATTCTCTTGGTCATATTGGTTGTTTGAGTACAGGAAAAAAAATTCAGCTTTTAGCTTTTTTTTCTCACAGAAAACACCGATTTGCTTATATCATTGAATTCTGTACTCTTGAATACGTAATTCAATATATAAGTTTTTCAATTTTTTTTGGTATCCATGTTCTTCTTTTTTTCTTCCATATTAATTCTTGTAATTAAGTATAAGGCACTTTATTTTATACATATAGTTGTACTTTATAGGTTTGTGGTATCCATTCTTATTGTCATTTCATTCACAATTTGCGGTTTTTGATGATGGTTGGTAATTTTTAATTAATGTTATATATATACATATATATATATTAGTTGTTGTTCCATTTATCGTGAAAACTTTTTACACACGGAAATAATGTTTTATTAGTTAGAGTTATATAACGAAAGCCTAAAGGCACTTTGTCAACTATAGAGTGTGAGCGTGCCCCAGTAAGTAAACTATAACGAGAATTTTCAGAGTGTATTTTTGTCTCAGTGCAGAATTTTATAAATCAACCAGTAGCACCAGTTCCACTAATTCTTGATCAATTAACGTATCATTTAAAAAATTAATAGTAACATACCGAGTATAATACACACGAATTTGTTGTGATATTGATATCTCCTTGTTCTGCGTATCTTTCAGAATCGATATCTGTGGTTAAAAAGTTACATCTAACTTTAAATCTTCAATTTTTTTCTAAAGAATGCTTATTTTTGTAGACGGCAATCTATTTCATTAGAGTTTTGGCAAGTAAAACCTTTTTGTTACAGGGTTTTACGTTAATAATACAATGATTTAACGTACACAACACTTCACCCTTTAGCTCATCAGATCTACGCCACCATTGATTAATATAAATTTATATAAATAGATCTGTATATATTTGTTCCTAATTATATGCAGAAAAATATCCTATAAAAGGTTTTTTAAAAACACTTTCCGATTCTGTAAAAAAAAAAAAAAAAAAAAAAAAAAAAAATCTTAAATGCTCTTAATTCTAAGCCATCAAAGTAGCATTACCTCTGAAGAAAATATTAGATATTTATTCTTATATAAGAAAGTTTTTTTTATATATATTTAGAAATTTCACTAAATCACCGGTAAGCGCTGGGATCACTCGGCATATTAAAAATTCCAAGACATGTTACGTTCTTCTTCATTACCACCACCCCCCCCCCAGTAGCCCGTTTACAAAGAGTTACCACCATCATTTTCGAAATCTTGTATTTCCCCGAAAATCGTCTGCCTGAGGAACATGAATGAAAGCTATGTCATGTTTGAATTTGAAAACTGGAAATAGGTTTCCTTTAATTAACATTAAAATGTTTATCTGGAGAAAAAAAAAAAAAAATTGTCAAATGTTTTCATTTAATATTTCACATATTTTCATTTTTATCATTAACTTCGTTATTTTTTTTATATATATATTTCAGCAAATTTATTTACTTAAATATTATTTTTATTTCAAGATATTAAAAAAAATAAGTATTTTTAATGGTAATTATTTTTATAGAAAAAAAATTGTAAAATGACTTTACTAAAATTAACAATCTGATTTGTTATTGGCTTATATTTTTATTTTTTTTAATTATGAAAAAAATCTGAAAATATCCACATAACAAATTTCAGATCTGCCAAACATATAAAATATCAAGTAATAAAAACATAATTGTATGCAATATTTTCTTTAAAATAATCCCTAATGATTCTAGTTCTTTATAAATGAAAGTATAAACGAAAGGTTTAGATTCGAAATTCCTTGATTTTAAGTCGCAAAATACACTTTCCTTTATTTCTAATTAAAATGGAATTAGGAGATTTACGACCTGCTCAACAGCGACAATAGCGTAAATTAATTAAAATGACATTTTCGATTTTCGTAAAGTCGAAAGTGACTAATGAAAAATTAACTGTTGTAAAATTGAAACATGAAATGTTTTAGATTTCGCAATTCTATTAGAAACTACACAAAATAATTAGGGTAAAACTTTATTTATAAAATATGTTTTGCATTTTAATTAATTCGTACATGACTGAAACTGTTGAGAATAACGAAATGTATTGATTGAAAAAAATAACACTAAGCTATTCTCTTAATGCATTAATTTCTATCATTTTAGTTGAATATGCTACGAAAGGTTAATTTCGGAATTCTACGTTTCGTGCTATTTGATTGAGAAAATAAAGCAATTATTTAATTTCTTTGCACAGATTTTTGGGCTAAAGTGAATGAAATACCTGCTGTAGACAATCAAAAACCGAATATCTTCTAATCAAACTAAAAGTCAAAAGCTACAAATAAGGTCCGATTTAAGTCTATAGCTAGCTGGTAAATCTATTTCTCAAATATTAGTAAAGTTTAAGGAATCATCTTTATGCTACTTCTAAAATATTTGTCAATCCAAACATTTTACTTTGACATTTTCTAATAATAAAGATTTTTAATAAAAAAGAAGATATTTCTAAAGTTCACAATGATAGTTTTACAATCAATGTGCTAGTTTTAGGTAGCTTTCATTACAAAAAGCTACCTATTGGAGCCGTTCGGAGGAAAGCGATTTCAAAAAAATTTGGTCTATTTTCATCGATCATGACCCCCAGACCCCGAAACTACTCTCCGTTCAAAATTGACATATATATATATATATATACACACACACACATATATATATATATATATATGACATTTGTCACACTGTAACTCTCGTATTTATGAACCTATTTGGATGTAATTCGGTGTGTATATAGTACATACCAGTGTTTCGACCGAGTTCGTTGGCCAGCTTCATCCGCCATTTTGTTTCAAAATGGCGGCCATTTAATTTAAAAAAAATAAAATTTGAAATGTGGTACCAAAAAGTTGAAAATGGAAAAATATTTTTTTCTTATGTATTTGACCTTTATACAAAGATTCCGGAGCAGTTTTTGTTTCGTCTATATCTTAAAAAATGGCTGAGTTATAGCATTTTGAATTTCTAGCGTGACTGACATTTTGAAACGTCCTGAATTTTGTCACGCAATAAAAGGCGTATTTATGAACTGATTTGGATGTAACTTCGTTTATACATAGTACATACCAATATCTCGACCGAGATCGTTGGCCAGCTTCATCTGTCATCTTGTTTAAAAATGGCGGCCATTTAAATTTTTAAGAAAAATTTAAATTTTAAATGTGGTACCAAAAAATTGAAAATTGAAAAAAATATTTTTTTCTTATGTGTTTGACCTTGATAAAAAGATTCGGGAGCAGTTTTTGTTTCGTCTGTATCTTAAAAAATGGCTGAGTTATAGCATGTTGAATTTCTAGCGTGACTGATATTTTGAAACGTTCTGATTTTTGTCACGTGAAAACGGGCATATTTAAGAACCGATTTGGATGTACCTAGGTGTGTACATAGTGCATACAAATATCTCGACCGAGTTCGTTGTCCAGCTTCATCCGCCATCTTGTTTCAAAATTTCGGCCGTTTAAAAAAAATTAAAATTTAAAATGATATACCAAAAATTGGAAAATGAAAAAGATTTTTTTCGTATGTGTTTGACCTTAATACAAAATTTCCGGAACAGTTTTTGTTTCGTCTATATCTAAAAAAATGGCTGAGTTATAGCATTTTGAATTTCTATTGTGGCTGACATTTTAAAACGACCTGATTTTTGTCACGCGATATCAGACGTATTTATGAACCGATTTGGATGTAACTAGGTCAGTACATAGTACATACCAATGTCTCGACCGAGTTCGTTGGCCAGCTTCATTCGCCATCTTGTTTCGAAAGGGTTGCCATTTAAAAAAAATTAAATTTAAAATTCAAAATGAGGTATTAAAAAATTGGAAAATGAAAAAGATTTTTTTTATGTGTTTGGCCTTAATACAAAGATTCCGGAGCAGTTTTTGTTTCTGAAAATTTGTTCTTTTGTTTATATCTTAAAAAATGGTTGAATTATAGCGCTTTGAATTTCTAGCATGGCTAACATTTTGAAACGATCTTGTATTTGTCACGCGATAACACACGTATTCGCCTACTTCGATATAAGAAGGCATGTGGATAGTATGCATCATTATCTCGACCAAGTTCCCTGGCCAGCTTCATCAGCCATCTTGTTTCAAAATGGTGGCCATTAAATTAAAAAAAAAATTATATTTAAAGTGAGGTGCAAAAAAATTAGAAATTGAAAAAGGTTTCTTTCTTAAGTATATGACCTTTATATAAGGATTCAGAAGCACTTTTTTGTTTGTCTTCATCTTAAAAAATGGCTCCGATATAGCAATTTCAATATCTAATGTGGGTGACATTTTGAAAAATCTGATTTTTTGCCTGCGAAAGCACTCATATATATCAATCTATTTCGGTGTGAGTGAGCATGTGCACAACAATTACTAAGGTCTCAGCCAAGTTCACTGATTAGCCTCATGCACCATGTTGTCTTAAAATGGCAGGCACTTTAGGAAATCGCGAATTTGGCAGCCAAATATAAGTTACATTAAATAAAAGCAGCTTGGATAAAGCTGAATAATTTCGAGAAATTCTCATTCATAATGATTTAGTATTGATAAAAACTAGTATTGTATCTCCTATATTCGGTTTCCACTAAATTGAGCTTCGTGTGTTTGAATAATATAAGTTGGCTTTTTTAAAATAAGGAATATGAAAGCTACCTCTTCCTCCCGGCACTGGCCGGAAGAACTTTTTATCTTTACTGTTTTGGGGCTATCTTTTGCAGAAAACTAAACTATTCAACTGAGAAAAGATATAAAGGTATAAAATAAAGCAACAACAACAAGTTTAAAATTTGTAAACTTTCGTATTAAAAATTCTTTTTTAAATTGCTTGTTGTGAAAAAACAAACTCTTAAAAAATACTTTATGCGAATTAAAATAGTCTACAAAATTTAACACGCTTAAAATCGCATAAGTGTAGCGCTATTAGCACTGATGAAAGTGAACATATATTTTATTGGAACTATGTGAAATTTGGAAGAAAAAAGAAAAAAAAACATACTACATAATCTATTATATATTTATTGGTTAAAACTTCTATATATTTTCTCCTGAAACTAGAATTGCCAAATAATGCGTACTAATAAAATTAGATTTTTTTCTTATATAATTTTAATGGACTATTTTATTTTCAAATACAGTTTGCTTATTACATGAGCGATGCCTATACATGATATAGTTCTTGTTGTTTCGTTCGGAAAGTTGTGTCCGTTTGGGAAAATCAATTCGTACCGGAAAATTCTATCATTTAATCAGACATTGATGCCGAAATTTAAAATCTAATAATTACCGAGCTTAATTTTCAGGTACGATTTGATTTTCCCAAACGGACACGACTTTCCGAACGAAACCTTACATAGGTATTAATGTGACAGTATAGGATAAATCATTATTTTATGAATATTTACAAAAAATGAAAAAAAAACAATGCTAATGAAATAATAATTTTACAACATAAGTTTTTTCTATAGCAGAAAAATTATATTATAAATAATAACACTGTATTTTATTTCACAATTTTACGATAAGGTTATTTGGCGTAACTGGACCCACGAGGTAACTGGGCCATAGGCTATTTTATATTAAAAAATGTTGGTGTTTTTTAAGTTTTAGCTTTTGTGAACAATGAACCTTAATCTCTACTTCCTAAAACAACGTGTGTGAACTCAATCATAACTCTCAGTTTGATGTGATAGGTTGTCAAAAAGTTACGTTTCTTTAAAAAAAAAAAAAACAACGTCAATTTGGTTGAACTTCCTCGGCTTTTTATTAAAATACTGTAATTACTTTTATTAAACATTTTTTTTTTTTTTTTTTTTTTTTTTTTTTTTTAAGATTAGGCATATAACTACATTCGTATTAGGTATCTATACATATTTACTTCATGTTTCAAATCTAAGCACGGTGTCCCAGTTACCCCATCAGTTTTTCAAGAATGGGATAACTGGGACATGTATCCGGGGTAACTGGACCATGCTGGATCCAGTTACCCCAGTAGTTATAAATATATTTTTTTTTATAGTTTTTCTTTTTACGGGAAATAAATTTCTCCATTTTTTTTTCTTTTTTGCTCACAATAAAGAAAATTATAGAATACCTTATTAGAATTACGTAATAAAATTTAAAAAAAGCATATAGGGTGGTATCAAACCAATTTTCCTGACCTTTTGAGAGGCGGTGATGTCGTTATGGCATCACATAATTTTAATTCCTAATTACCACATTGGCAAAGGAATTTTATAATGAAAATTTCAACTTTATTAAGTACACGAAAATAAACTTCTACTTTTTTACAAATAGATTCTCTTGTAAATACTGGTGTCATTAAATTATTTCAACATTTCACGAATGCAAGTACCTTGCCCCTGAAAGCGAGATAGCCAAACCTTGAAATTGTGCGATACACAGTAGTCGCATTCTATAGGAAACTTTTATTGTTCCTGCCACTATTTTGAAAATAATATCTTCATCGCACCTTTCATTAGAATGTGTTAAATAAAATGATCATGAAGGAAATTCATTAAGGGTTCTGGTAGGAAAAATAAACTTTTTCATATATAATGTGACCCCTGGACACAGATAAAGTACTTAAGTACTTATGTAGCCATTTGTTCATAGATTTACCTTGCTATTTTTTTCCTTAAAATACCCATGTGTCTTTTATACTTATTACCAATGCTAAAGTACATAAGTACTTACTTAATTTTTATGTTTTTGGTATAAATAAATCTAATATTTTCACTTTTAGTGCTTTTTTTAGACACATTGACAGCAAAGGTTACCTTTATAATGCTCTTTATTTGTTATATAATTTACATGATCTGCCTGGTTTAATTTTTTTTAAGTTGTTTGCACTTTTTCAAACATAGACTGAAATCCCATATGAAAAAAAAAAATAAATAAATAAACGCGTGTGGAACATAGACCCTCCTGGTCCACTTACTCCATTTTTATGGGGCAACTGGACCCATGAGGAATGAAAGATGAAATATCCATATTTTTACATTTTTAAATATTAAAATGTAATTTTGAGAATTTCTGTCTGATAGAGGGAACCTAATTGAACACATTTACAGAAGCTCAGACTTTAATTCAAATGAACATTAGCTTTTTGAAGCTGAAGTGTCAGAAGCTCCAGAGCCACATTGTAAAATCATGGCCCAGTTGCCCCAACTAACCTTACTTCAGATTTAGTAATATATGATTTAGAAATACAATGTTTCACAGCGCATGATAAAATGCCTATATCTTCATATTTTCAAATAAATATTAGTACTATATATTGCAATAAAGCATTAATCGTTATTAAATTAGTGAGAAAATTTTAAAACTGAAGAAAATTATACAAAAAAAAATCTATGAATAATAATCCAGTGTCGTGATAAATAACTTCAGGATAAACGTGAATTTTTATTTATGAACCGGCAGGTTTCCTTTGCACGCACATCAGTAATTAATGGTTATGATGGATTATTCTGGGATATAGGATTATAATACTGTAAAGGTTATCAGCTATGCAAATGATTAAGAATCAGAGAGTTCACAGTTTGGTATCAAACTGATTAATGGTTGTAACATAATATATCGTGTTTTAATATATTTTTTCTGCAACAGCTGATTAAAAAGGGCCATAGACCTAAATATTTTAAAGTATTTTCATTTTTTTTTTTGTAAAGATTGATGCTAAGCAATTATAAATGAAGCACCACTAAAAATATTAAAAGTATTTAGTTTCGTTTTTATCATTTAAATTTTTTAATGCGTCGACTCGTGTATAACGTGTATGAATTAAATGTTATACAAAACATTTTAAAATATAATAGTTTAATTGTGGAAAAATCACATTTTTATGGAACTAAAAAAATATACATTTTTAAATAAATAAATAAATAATAAAAAAATGTTATATATATTTTTTAAAATGTCTTAAAAAAAAAAAAAAATACATTATCCGTTTGGCAAGCATTCCGGACACACAGAGTTGCCAATAGGCACGTTTTATTAGTCCCCGGTAAGGTATGCTATTTCTTTCTCCCAGCTTATTATGTGGATTCCAAAAAATAACGTTACCTTACAGAAGTCAGCCGTAAAACAAAGCAGTACGATTAAATACTCTATACAATTTTCTAAATCTCTAAGCATCGCACATTTTCGATTTTTATATCGTCGTATTGGAAAAAAAAGTTGTTTTAAATGCATCTTGTTTGAAAAATGTATCTCCATTTATTTTTAAAATATCAATTTTTTTGTAGTTTTAGAGCCATTTGCTTAATATTGGCAACGGAATGACTCCATTTCTGTAGAAAGTAAAGGAAAAATAGTTCTAAAATAGTAATTATATATTTTTTGTTGCCATTTTTTCATAATAACCGAAAGAAAATGTAATTAAAATATGTGCTATTTTGAAAAAAATATAATAAACGAATGATTTCTGTTAAAACAATAGAGCTATTATAAATTATATTATATTTTAAGTATCTATGAATTATTACATAGCAGTTTTTTTTTCGATATTCTTGAATGACGACATCTTTTTGCTGCATTTGTGCATTATTTCGCGATAGTGACGTGCTATGCCTGCTTTAGTGTTTAAGAGTAGATCATAAATGTGGAATTCTTAAGCGGATGCGAATGACGTCATTTTACATTAAAAAAAAAAAAAAAAAAAAAAAAAAAAACTTGTGCTTTAGGTCTTAAAATTGAAATATGTTTTGTACTGCAGTAGAGTCCTACTTATCAGAGTTATTTTCTTCGGATGAATAATAATAATAATAAAAAAAAAAATATGGCCATTTATTTTCCACATTCTGACTAGAAAATCAGAGTTCTAACTTTTTACAGCTGCTCTTTCATCTTCACCTAACGTTTCATTTATAATAGCTGTTTCATAATAATAGAAGCCATCAGTCCATCAGAAGATATTGAAGTAATGGAAAGCCGGGGACGACACTAAATTCTGAAAAAGCAGAATTACTGTTCTCTATTTTTTTTCAGCTTCTTGACTGGTATATTCATTTATAATGATATATATTCTCCTTATTCATTCTCTTATTCATTAACATAATAATTAAGGTAAATATTATTCTTAGAAAGAAGTATTTGCAATGAAGAAATGTTAATAATAATAAAAAAAATATCCCATTCCCGGTTAAAAATTATTCGGCATTTTTTTAAAAATATACTTCAAGTTCCAATTCAAAATATACGTATGATTATAATTACTTTTTCAGCAGACATAAAAGAATTTGTATCTTAAAAAAGAAAAAAAAAGTTGCAAATAAAACAAAAAAACTTTTCTTGTTTTAAAAAAGGAAGCCATGCATTTTCCACATAGATTTAAAAATTGAAGTTTCAGGAATACACCTTTTACTTTCCATATATTACAGCCAACAATCACAAAAAAATAATTAAAAAAGTATCTACAGTATTACACAATAGTAATTTTTGAACAAAAGACACAATTTTATCTAGATTTATCACGTCTTACACTGGGAAATAAGCTTTTGATGAAAGCTTTTAAATGAAGCTTTAAGCTATTAAATGTAAGGTGCGTCTTAAATTAATCGTATATAATAAAAAAATATCGCAAATAATAATTCGTTCTATTTACCAATTACTATTTCTATTACGAGCTTTATTTACGATATTCCAATTGAAGTAGCTCTTTCATTTGTGGGAACTAGACAACGTTAATTTCATTACTCTGATATTTAAGATACTGATTTTATTAACTTAAACAAATTTTCCATTTTTTAATTCAATCATCAACTACTTTTCAGCAATGAAATTACTGAATACAGAACATGTGAATTATCACATTGCTAACTAAGCGTAAACCAACATAGTGAAAAATGTCCTATCCGGGATTCGAACACGGACCCCTAGAATAACGCTCCAGTGCTCTACCATTAAGCCAGGAGGATGATGCCCAGATTGGCATCTCTCACTCACATAAGTTGGTATAAATAAATAATAAAAAAATGTTATAATTTTTTTTAAATGTCTTTAAAAAACATTATCCGTTTGGCAAGCATTCCGGACACACATAATTGCCAATAGGCACGTTTTATTAGCCTCCGGTAAGGTATGCTATTTCTTTCTCCCAGCTTATTATGTGGATTCCAAAAAATAAAAATACCTTACAGAAGTCAGCCGTAAAACAAAGCAGTACGATTAAATACTCTATACAATTTTCTAAATCTCTTGTGGCGTAACATGTGACGCAAAGGAACCCAGCATCGGTGAATATACAATTTTAGTTCAATCATGAACTATTTTTCAGCAGTGAAATTACGCTTGAAATTATTGAATACTAAAGATGTGAATTATCACATTGCTAACTAAGATTGGGTGCTCATGAAGACTATTCCATCAATTAGCTGCGGTAGCTGACTTACCGACTTATGTGAGTGAGAGATGCCAAGTTAATCGTCCTCGTTGCTTAATGGTAGAGCACTGGAGCATTATTCAGGGGTCCGGATTCGATTCCCGGCTTGAACATTTTTCACTCTGTTGGTTTACGCTTAGTTAGCAATGTGATAATTTAGTATTCAAAATTTCCATTACTTACAATACTTACGAATTTTTTAATAAAAGTTTCAAACTATCTCACGTCTGAAGTATGTGGATTCGGAATCCTTTATCGGCAATTCTAAGTACATTTATATGCATTCGTTTCAGAAAAAATATTGAAATTGTTAAATTTTATATGTTGGATGCGTTATTTTGACGAATTTTCTGCTTTAGTTTATTAACTAGATAATGATAATCTATACAATATTTAATTAATTTATTTCTTTTCATACTTCCATCATTCTTCAAACATCAATTCTACCGACCTACATATTCAAGTTGCTTTTAA
Source organism: Maratus speciosus (assembly GCA_963932465.1). Taxonomy (NCBI): domain Eukaryota; kingdom Metazoa; phylum Arthropoda; class Arachnida; order Araneae; family Salticidae; genus Maratus; species Maratus speciosus. The sequence goes on from OZ010795.1 coordinate 424,237,953, forward strand.
GTTATAAAATTGTATTGAGCTTCATTTCCCTGAAGTTTTAATTACCCGACTGAAAATAAGGGTTATGCGTTTCACGCGTGTCTGTGTATGTGGATTTCTTTATACCCTCGAAACATCCCAACGGTGGATGGATTTTAATGAATGACGTCTCTATCAATTTGTCTTAACGGCCCGATGGTTATAGGCTAAGTTTTATTTTTATAAATTCAAAATGACGGCCGTAAAATACAAAATGGCGGTAGAGACGAAAAGAAAATTGCGCACTCTATTGAGTGGCATATCATTGGATAGGTCTTTCAAAATGAAGACGATGTTTCATTGACTATTTTACAGTCAGAAGCTCCATTAAAATAATATACAACATGGAAGTTGTGTACGTATTGTGAATCTCTAGCTTTACTGCAACTCTAACCATCATAGACATCTATAGACCTCATCAAAATCATGTTTATAGCTAGGAAGTAACAATTAAATACAACTTAAAAGTCATCAATACAAGTAAATAAACAAAATAGGTAAGTAATATAAACAAGTAATATAAAAAATATATATAATTTAAGTCAATTCCTACTTAGATCACTAACAGAATTTTTTTTTTTTTTCACCTGTTCTTCTTACTTCTTGAGTAGCGCTTAAAACGCCTTGATCAAGAAGAGGGCTCTCTCGGTCTTAATATACCTTGATCTAGAAGGGGGCTCTCTCGATTATTGAAAATTAATTAATTAAATTTAATTAATGAAATAATATTTGAAAAAACCTGCATTAACATCAAGTGTCAACCAGTACAAGTTTAAAAATATTTATTTGAGCTTGATTGGATGAATAATACGTATTCTATTTAACGATTGAAAATTCGAACAAGATATATATACCGAGATAGTGAGATAATAGTACGAATTGAAAAAAAATAGTTTAACTTTGATAAGAAATAATTAATTAGCTCGCCTTTTACGCAGTCGGGTTTTTTGATTTTTTTTTAATTTAATTGCTTATTACCATGTGTGACACGTCATGCTGTCTCGAATAACTCAGTTAACCGGAAAATCGGTGTCTTTTACATTTACGTAAACCGTGCTTTAAATTTTTTTCTGAATCTACATTCCTAATGTATGAACTTAATTACTTAAAGTATGTTTCTATAAAAAGAGGTTTTTTATCCTCCTTTAGTCTTAGTCTCTACTTATTCATCCTCTTAAATGAGTAATTTATAATGTTCTGTGTAACCGTTGTCATTTATCTTATGTTTGTCAAACTGAAAGAAATCTCTAAATCCCCTTAAAAAACACTCTCGATATTTAAAAAAAAAAAAAAAAAAAATGCTCGCCGGCACGGTCTACAAGCGCAGGTAGATTTCGAAGTAGATTTCGACAACAAGTTTAGTACTAATTTCAACAAAAACAAAATAATGATTCGACATAAACCCACTTTAACAATTTTATCTGGCCGCTTTTGACGAGTTTTTAATTTCATTTTTATATAAGAACTGGTTTTATCAGAATCAAGTTAACGCGGTATTAAAAAAAAATACTTTTCCGTGATCAACAACTCGAAATTTTCTGAAAATTTTTCAGATTTATTTATTAAAAAAAAAAAAAAAAAAAAAAAAAAAAAAAATGAAACTTGCTGACGAGATTTTTGAAGAGATTTATTTATTTTTTTATTTTTCGCTCAGTTAATTAGAACTTGAATTATAAGCAATTATTTTCTCAGTAGGACAATATTTTTCGTTTCCAACACAAACTTTTCGGGAAATTCGGTTAAAAATGTCCATTTTCACATAATTTTTTTTTTAAATATATTTTGCCTGTATCAAAATATCGGGTGTATTATATAGCTTCTAAATAAGAGAACCTACCAATTGGATGCGCTTGAAAGCAAAACTGAATATAAAAATGAGTCAAAAAATAAGCAGTTTGGATTTGAGTATATACTTAATACGATTATTTTCTCTTCAACCGCTATGCATGTTTTATTTGTTTTTGTTTTTTTCTGTAATAATTGGTCTTATCAAAAACTTGTCGATATAAAAGTTGCAGATAATATTAAGAAGATATATAATAAATTCATGCGGATTATAAATCTTTTAAAATGAGAAAGTTATGGATTTATATGTTCTTCACACCCCCCCCCCCCCCATCCCCTTTTTGTTTTCGTTTATTTATTTATTTATTTATTTATTTTGCGGTACGAATTGGTCCTATCAAAAACTTCTCAAAATAAAATTTTTAGATAATATTAACACTATTTATAATAAATTTAATTAGATTTAATATATTGCGAGTGGACGAAGTTATGAATTTTTTTCTCCCCAAAATCTTATTTTTTTCGCCCCTTGAGACCATTTTTAATTTTATCAAAAATCTCTCATACATAAATTTTTTGCCCTTTTTTTAGAAGTAATAATAACTTTAAACTGATTCAATACGCATTATAATTAAGAAATTATGTTTTTTTTTCTGTTTTCACAAAACTCTTCCCTACTTCCTCCCCCTTGGTTCGATTTTGCCCATTAACGAACTTGACCGAGATTTTACGTTCCTTGATTTTTTGTACCAGTTGGGAAGGGATTTATGCAGAATTATGGAGAGCTTATAGTGTATTTCACTTTATCAGGGTTACATGAAGTACAAATACAAGCAATACACAGTCGATTTCTGTAAAAGAATCAAGAGCTATAAGCTGAAAAATTAATTCTTCTATGTACCAATCGACTGTAAACCAAGAAGTATAAAAACAATATAAAATAAGATATATATATATATATAGGTTTGACTATTATAGGTTTATATATATATAGGGTGGTTTTGGGTTAGGGGTCATGATCGGTGTAGATCTACAAAAAAATTCCAGAAATTTCCTTATAGGGGAGAATATAATTGGTAGTATTGCGTACGAAATCTACCTAAAAACCAAGAAATTTTTAGATCGTCTGCTACCAAACATTCTTACGAGTTCTGACAGAATTTTAATTTTCAAAATGTAAAAATATATCTTAAATGCTAATAGCACCTCAAAATTGAAATGTCTGTACACTTTAGCTATTTATCTTAATCGTGAAGTCATTGGATAATAAATTGGATAATCATAATGGAAATTCTGTCTCCTCCATGATCTCTGTAACTTCGTTAAACTTGATAAGTCGTATCAGATAATGTTTTTTAATTGCATGTATTACCTATTACTTTTTTATTAACTTCTTTGCTTGCTTTCATCTTTTTATCTTTTATAATTCTTTACTTTAATTTGCTTTTATTTATTAATTTATTCATTTTATTTTATTTTGTTTTATATTTATATTTGAATTCTTTTTTATTCTTAAAATTATCCTTATGTTTTTTATTTAAATACATTTATTTTATATTTTTCTTCTAGTTATTAATATTATTATCCGTTTTTCTCATATATTTTATATATGCACGTCTTTTTCTTTAAATTTATTCTATGTTTTTATTCAATTTGATTCATAATTCTCCTTCTAATATGTGTTCATCTGACTGGGTAATGCTCTTGTGTGATTGGCTGATGTCTTCTGATTTCGTATTTGCTGTTTCTTCAGTTTGTTCCTTTCTATTATCTTTGATTTCAGTCTTTCCCCTGCTTTCAAAGTAGAAGCACGTGTTCTTTACGCTTGATGAAATAAATTTAAGTTCTTTTGAAATGCCGTGCGCATTTCTATATTTTTATTCCATTTTTAAGAAGATCTTTTAGATCTTACTTTATCACAGCGGCTTATATTATTATTAAATTTGCCTCTGTTTATGTTTATAGAACAAAAAAAAAATTTATTTTAATCTGATATGAATCTACAAAACAGAGAGCGAAACGTGCTATGTGTTGAATAAATTCTCTAATGAATGAAGTTTGAAGGCAATATGCAGATATGACGTCACCAGAATCACTTTGAACACACATTAACGACAAAAGTAACAGTTCTCTAAAACCGCACGAACTTCATCGCCCACCTGACATTTTATTTCTGGTATTTATTCATACAGACACAATCTTGAAATTATGCAACAATACTTTTGGTGAGTTAATAGGTATTGGGTGATTACGTTCCTTGTCAGTAATTGCAACGATTTTGTTAGTATACGTAATAGTAGATGGATATTAAAATATAGATATACATATCATTTTTATTTCTTTCAAATTTATCAGAGTGATATATACTTGATTTAACCTGATTAGAGCAGAAGTTCTTCTTTTGTGTTTATATCGTCTCGCATAAATCATGCATTCCTTCTTGCTACAATTAAATTTTCTATTTATTTTACCAGTATCATAGTGGTTTCATCATATATGAAAGTAATGATGGAATCCCTTAATAGATGAAATTTGAGAAACACAGGATTATTAGGTAGTTTTCTTTACAAAAAGCTACCAATTGCAGCCGTTCGGAGGAAAGCGATTTCAAAAAATTTTGGTATATTTTCATCGATCATGACCCCCAGACTTCGAAACCACCCTCCGTTCAAAATTTATATATATATATATATATATATATATATCTGACATATGTCACACTGTAACTCTCGTATTTATGAACCGATTTGGATGTAATTCGGTGTGTACATAGTACATACCAATGTCTCGACCGAGTTCGTTGACCAGCTCCATCCGCCATTTTGTTTCAAAATGGCGGCCATTTAAAATTTTTTTTAAAATTTAAAATTTGAAATGTGGTACCAAAAAATTGAAAATGGAAAAATATTTTTTTCTTATGTATTTGACCTTTATACAAAGACTCCGTAGCAGTTTTTGTTTCGTCTATATCTTAAAAAATGGCTGAGTTATAGCATTTTGAATTTCTAGCGAAGCTGACATTTTGAAACGTCCTGAACTTTGTCACGCGATAAAAGACGTATTTATGAACCGATTTGAATGTAACTTCGTTTATACATAGTACAGACCAATGTCTCGAACGAGTTCGTTGGCCAGCTTCATCCGCCATATTGTTTAAAAATGGCGGGCATTTAAATTTTTAAGAAAAATTTAAATTTGAAATGTGGTAGCAAAAAAATGAAAATTGAAAAAATATTTTTTCTTATGTGTTTGACCTTGATAAAAAGATTCGGGAGCAGTTTTTGTTTCGTTTATATCTTAAAAAATGGCTGAGTTATAGCATTTTAAATTTCTAGCGTGGCTGACATTTTGAAACGTCCTGAATTTTGCCACGTGATAACAGACGTATTTATGAACCGATTTGGATGTACCTTGGTGTGTACATAGTACATACAAGTAACTCAACCGAGTTCGTTGACCAGCTTCATTCGCCATCTTGTTTCAAAATAATGGCCATTTAAAAAAATTAAAAAAAATAAATTTTAAATGAGATACCAAAAAATTGGAAAATGAAAAAGGTTTTTTTTGTATGTGTTTGACCTTAATACAAAGATTCCGGAACAGGTTTTGTTTCGTCTACATCTAAAAAAATGGCTGAGTTATAACATTTTGAATTTCTATTGTGGCTGACATTTTAAAACGACCTGATATTTGTCACGCGATAACAGGCGTATTTATGAACCGATCAGAATGTAACTTGGTCTGTACATAGTACATACCAATGTCTCGACCGAGTTCGTTGGCCAGCTTCATTCGCCATCTTGTTTCAAAATATATTTAAAGTGAGGTGCAAAAAAATTAGAAATTGAAAAAGGTTTCTTTCTTCAGTATTTGACCTTGATATAAGGATTCAGGAGCATTTTTTGTTTGTCTTTATCTTAAAAAATGGCTCAGATATAGCAGTTTCAACTTCTAAAGTGGGTGACATTTTGAAAAATCTGATTTTTTGCCTGCGACAGCACTCGTATATATATCAACCGATTCCGATATGAGTGAGCATGTGCACAGCAATTACTAAGGTCTCGACCAGTTCACTGGTTAGCCTCATCTACCCTGTTGTCTTAAAATGGCTGGCACTTTAAGAAATCGCCGAATTTGGCAGCCAAATATAAGCGACTTTAAATAAAATTAGCTTGGATAAAGCTGACTAATTTCGCGAAATTCTCATTCATAATGATTTAGTATTGATAAAAATTAGTATTGAATCTCCTACATTCGGTTTCCACTTAATTGAGCTTCGTGTGTTTGAATAATATAAGTTGGCTTTTTAAAAATAAGGAATATGAAAGCTACCTCTTCCTCCCGAAACTGGCCGGAAGGACTTTTTTTTAAATTATTGGTTCTGTTTTACTAGATTTGATATCATTTGGCTCGTACTAGAAAATACGAGTAGACTATCAAACAGATATTAAAGAGGTTAAGGCTGTATTTTAATCTTTCGAAAAATACTGGATTTTAAGGTTAGATTAAGGAAACATTTTAAGGTTAGAAAGCTTCGAGTTTTGTGATTTAAAGTTATTTTCTAATTTCTTATTTTTGACTATATTCAAAATTAATAGAATTTCGCTTTTGAAGTTAAAATAATTACGTCAAAAAATTTCACGTTTGTTATTCAGCTGTCCGCTTAAATTATTTTCTGAACATACCATGAATGCTAATAATGTGCTTCATGATATATCTGCAGCCGGAAATATTGTAATAAAGAGAATCATGAGAAGTATTTTCAGTAAACTTACGGTATGTGAAGATTTTTCAAAAACCAATCGATCGATTAATTGGTTGGTTATGGTTAGCATTACATGTAAGTTTTAAAAAATCTAATTATTCAGAATTTCTTATGTTATTTGAAGTTATTTTCTAGTTCAATGAGATGATTTATAAAAAAGTTTAAGTTTTTCAAAGTTTTTAATAGAAAAAAGTTACACAATTTTCTACATATCGAAGACAGTTGCGTGTTGAGGTGGAGTGGTAAGTCAAATATATCAAATAATAAAGCTTCCCGTTAACGAATGGAAAATATATCATAAAACAAGAACTGCTGGTCTCAATGGAACTCCATTCTATTTGTAATATTTTTCATTAAAGCAAATTAATAATTGTGAATAATAATATTATACTCACTTGTTTATGCTGATTTTCTATCATAGACCAATTCATCCATTTCATCTGTATCATTGCTATTCCTTTTAAAATTATGTTAGTTTGAGGTTATTTGGACCAATTTTTTATACCATATTTATACGTTTTGTAACGAACTGACACGAAGATACTATTTCAGGCTCATATATTTCCTTTCAAACATATATTAGGGTACCCAAACAACGTCTAAAATGTTAGATAATTATCTGTGCAACGGCAATCATGTAATATAAAGCACCGATATCGAACAAAAAAACAAAGTAATTGAATGTGTCAATCCGAAAATTTTCTTCTATCTCGTACATGTTAATACTTATAGATTTGCTATCACAGCCACAAAATTAAATGACAATCTATGCCCATCATGAGTATTCTAAAGTTACAAGTTCATTGAATTGTATACATTTAAAAAACAGATGTAAGCATCGCATTTTTTAAGTAAGTCGTTGAATTTCGGCAACCACCCTCATAGATATCTGTAAACAAAAACCCAATCGAACAGCGTAAAAACGACACCCGTTGAAAGCCAAGCGTAATAAGGTTCTATTTATGAGAAAATATAAAAAATTTTGAAGTTTTATTAAATTCATTGATATGGAAGAAACGATCATCTAGTCAGCACCAACTTATATCAAGCTCTAACAGAATATGAAGTTTGATCAAATTCCATGCATTTCCAGGCCTTGAGATATGAATTTCGCGAATATCCTGTGAATTATAAAACACGCAGTATATTAGCGTCTACTGTTGAGTGATTTACATCAAATTCTAACCCGAAACAATTTATTTAACTTCTAAATGAATCTAAAGCTTCATGAAAATTCAGGCATTAGTTCTTGAGATAGAGCTATCACGGAATTAGTGCAAAATGCAGCATAGCAGCTTCATCTTTTGGGAGATTTTACCCTAAACTAATCAGCTCCAATTTATATCAAGGTGTAACATAATCTAAATTTTTATTTAATTTCTTGCATTTGTTCTTGAGATAGAACGCCCACATTTTTTTTTTTTTGGTCACATACAGGTAGACAGTTAGATATACTCGCATACAACCATTTTCTAAAAACAGTCAAATCGCTATTAGGACCATCTAAAACACACAAATCCGTCAAAAACAGGAAGTCGATTTTTTCACGAATCTAATTTCTTCTAAACAAGACAACCCGTAAGGCATGGTGGCGTCACGGCGACGTCGTTGTGAAGTCACACTGTGACTTTGTGACCGTCGATGTGACGTCATAGTGACTAGAATGCAAAGTCGTTATGGCCGTTTTAGAGGTCGTTTGTGACGTCACATTATGACCAATCTGTGAAGTCACAGTGTGACAAATTTGTGAAAAGTGTGACATTTGTGACTACTTTGGGATTAATTTTGTGACGAACATGTGACAAAAACGACAATGCTTTGAAGTCACATTGTGACCAATTTGTGAAATATGTGTCATTTGTGACGAACTTGTCATAAACACTGTGATGATTTCAAATGAAAATCCAATTTCAAATGAATTTCTTAAAAGGCGCAAAGGCCAACCTAGTGAAAAAAATTCCATGCCGGGAATCGAACCCGGGCCGTCAGTATAGCGCACTGACATTCTACCGACTAAACCACATGGAACAATACCCAGCCTGGAAAATTTCACACAATTACATTTTGGCAAGGCTACAAAAGCAGCACAAGATGGGATATTTATCGTGAGCCACCGACATGGAACAAACAGGAAACTTAATTCAATCCAGCATCGATTGAATCTATAATAGTTAATTTTTTCCAGAGAGAACCATTCGTCTTGCATACAATATTTCAAATGAAATGTTGGAAAATGTTTCAAATGTTGGCCTTTGTGCCTTTTAAGCAATTAATTTTAAATTTGATTTTCATTTGAAATATTGTATGCAAACCGAATATTTCTCTGTGGAAAAATTTCCAAGTATTAATATTGTGATGAATTTTAAAATGCACAATTTTAAAATAAAGTTTTGTTTGAGATATAAAATCGTATCTTTTTACCGTACTTTTTAGCAAAATATAGCTATTTTGGAGTCCTATTCTTCTAAAAGAGTTTTAATTTTTCCACTTAAAGAACAATGTTTGTCAACTGACATCTTTTTTTATTAAGTTATAAGCTTGATCTTGAGTTCAAGCTTGATATTAAGAATGTGTAAGATTTTAAGGTGTTGTGGTTGTGATTAATCTTTGCTTTATTAAATACGACGTAAGCCATATTTATTTAATTTTTTTATTTCCGTGTATATTGTATTTTGTGAATATGAACTTAAATCGATTTGGTATGTTCTATAGGAAAAGACTGATCTGGGAAATAGAAAAAACAAGTAAGAAAAATCATGCGTTAAGCATAGATTATAAAACACTTTCCAGCACTTCCCGAATACTTTAACAAAACTTCGTTATTTAGGTAAATAAGGAAAATAAGATAACTAAGTAAACATTTTAGAAAACGCATAAAACATTTGAAAAACTGATTTCCGCTGTTACTGTCCATAGCTAAATAGGTTTTCCAATTCTTTTGAACAGCCCTGTATTTGATATTAGGTTGATATATATATTATATAATGGGATAATATAGTTTAGCAAGAAAACGCATAACAGGTTGAAACTCTCTTTCAGCATTTTATACTAATATATGGAAACATACTTGAATACTTTTGTACAACCCTGTAGTTGCGCTAGAACCTTCATTACACGCCACCGTTTAGTTAAAATTTAATTCAAACTAAAACACACTTAAAACAGCTGAAATCACATTTCCAGAAATTATAATTTATAGACGTCCATGTATCCAATTCTTTGCATGACCCTGTATATCATTTTATCTATATTCTACAAACAGTAAATTAAATTCAGTTCAGCGTAAAAATGTACAACTCATTTAAAAACCACCTTTAAGTAACTTGCGCTCATACCCAGTAACCCTTGCGAATACTTTTGCGTAGCCCTGTATATGAATTATAGTATTTATATACACCATATACTATGCATAAATATAGTGAATCTTAAAAGCGCATATCATAATTAAAAATGCATTTCCAGCAATCATCACTAATGAACAGTACTTCGGATACAATATATTATCTGAACTATATTGTGTGTGCCTGTAATGCTATACACACTTCGTATTCTACATGAAAAATTTATAGTATGTAAACCTCAGCGACGTATATCATTTTCATTATATATGAAATAGATTAACATAATTAAAGTACGCCGCAAACAATTCCCTACACCGCTATATCATTATGTATTGGAATTTCTTTTTAGCCCAGTAAATGAACAATAACTATTCTTTGCATCGCGTATTCTCCAGAATGCATATTTTTGTGCGTTTCATAAATGCATATCAATTTTTTTCTGTTTGAAAACGTGTAAAATCATGAAAAATCCTTTGAAACGATTTTTTCCCATTAGGCCGTACTGTAACGGAATACTTTTGACTGTCCCTGTAAATGAAATAAACATGCTATAAACGTCGTTACACATAGGGACCGTGCTATGGTTAACGTCAATAACATCTAAAAATTTCAGGGCAATCCGAGTATATTTACGAGAGTTAGAGCGCGGACAGACGGCTAGACAAACCAAAGTCATAAACACTTTTCAACTTTGTTGAAAGTTGTTAAAAGGGAAATATAAAAGTAAAATAAATGACTGCATATATGAACTATTTTTATTGTTTGAAAAACAGTTTAATGTAAAAAGTAGTTATTTATCTCTTAAAAAAAATATTCAGCCCTATATTATGCATGTATATATCAACTTTAAAAATATATACTAAAGCAGTTTAATCTATAAACACTATCAGGCATGAAAAACACTTTATTTCAATGCTTAAATATAATATTTTATTTTTTAAGGGTGTATTTCAATCCAAACTGCTTATTTTCTGATTCATTTTTAAATTCGTTTTTGTTCCCAAACGCATCAAACTGCAGTTTGATGCGGGGAATTCCCATGGGAATTCCTCTTATTTAGGAACTACCCTGCTTCTCGATTTTTTTTGATAAATGCAGAAAATATTACAAAAAAATGCTGTCAAAGTAGGCGTTTTGAACCGAAATTTTCGCAGCGAAAGATCTGGGAATGAAAAAAAAAAGGGGGTCATACTGAGAAAATAATTATTTAAAACTCAAATTCTAATGAATTGAGGGGAAAATGAAATCACACGGCCTCTTAAACATCTCTTCAAAAATCACCTCAGCAAGTTTCGTGTTTTTATTTTTAAAAATGAGCCTGAAAATGTCACAGAAATTATCGAGCTGTTGAAGGTGGAAAAATATTTTTTCGAATACACCCTTAATGCCAATATTTATGTGTATCGAAAACGTAGAAAATGAGCTTACAATCGAAGAAAATTTAATAGCTCATCCTGAATGTCTATAATTAAATGTTTGATTAAAATCACAAATAGAAAAAAAAATGCTTACATGCAATTAAAAATAAATAAATAAATATACCAATTTGAAAAACACTAAAAATAATAATTAGTATTTTTAATTGTACTATTAAACAACAACAAACTACAATAGCTGAATTAAATGCATTATTAGATTTAACAATTTCTGAAAAATCTTTGGATATGTTATAAGGAATTCCTATTATTTTATAATTTTGGCAAATGTTAAATCTGAAAACATTGGTATGAAGATTTAGGATTTTAAATAATAATTTAAAATATTATTAGCAATGAAAAAAAAAATCTTTCAAAGGTAGACCTGAAACAGTTTCGTAATATCATAATATTCTAATATAATATTTAACTCCAAAACAATAATGACGATAAATACTGTTATATTAGTGTTAGTAATCAGAAAAAATGTAAGAAGCCGAAAAAAATTTCACATCACTGTCTCAATCTCAAGTAACTACAAGTTAATGTTTATATTCATCTCACTATGAATGTAGGCATAAATTTCTGCGTCAGCTTTTTTTTTTTTTTTTTTTTTTTTTTTTTTTTTTGAGCGATCGCCGATTAATACATTTTACGAAATAGAATCGATTAGGAAAATTTCGCTTCAAAACAATTCCAGATCAGTGTCTTTCTATATGCATACATAAAACTATTTAATTCATATTCATAATATACAAAACAGAAATAAAAAAATTAAATTAAATAAGACTTATCTTTTATGTTATGAATTAATAATATCCGAGTATTTTTGTCCGGAAATGGCAGACGTCTTTCTCTTACATTTAAAAAAGTCCTTCCGGTCAGTGCCGGGAGGAAAAGGTAGCTTTCATATTCCTTATTTTAAAAAAGCCAACTTATATTATTCAAACACACGAAGTTCAAGTAAGTGGAAACCGAATGTAGGAGATTCAATACTAATTTTTATCAATACTAAATCATTATGAATGAGAATTTCGCGAAATTAGTCAGCTTTATCCAAGCTGCTTTTATTTAAAGTAACTTATATTTGGCTGCCAAATTCGGCAATTTCTTAAAGAGCCTGCCATTTTAAGACAACATGGTGGATGAGGCTAACCAGTGAACTTGGTCGAGACCTTAGTAATTGCTGTGCACATGCTCACTCACATCGGAATCGGTTGATATATACGAGTGCTGTCGCAGGCAAAAAATCAGATTTTTCAAAATGTCACCCACGTTAGAAATTGAAACTGCTATATCTGAGCCATTTTTTAAGATAAAGACAAACAAAAAATGCTCCTGAATCCTTATATCTTGGTCAAATACTTGAGAAAGAAACCTTTATCAATTTCTATTTTTTTTTTGCACCTCACTTTAAATATATATATATTTTTTTATTTAATGGCCGCCATTTTGAAACAAGATGGCTGATGAAGCTGGCCAGCGAACTTGGTCGAGATATTGATGTATACTATCCACATGCCTTATTCCATCGAAATATGCGAATACGTGGGGTATCGTGTGACAAATACAAGATCGTTTCAAAGTGTTAGCCATGATAGAAATTCAAAGTGCTATAATTCAACCACTTTTTAAGATATAAACAAAAGAACAAATTTTCAGAAACAAAAACTGCTCCAGAATCTTTGTATCAAGGCCAAACACATAAAAAAATCTTTTTCATTTTCCAATTTTTCAATATCTCATTTTAAATTTTAAATTATATATTTTTTAAAAAATGGCAACCCTTTTGAAACAAGATGGCGAATGAAGCTGGCCAACGAATTCGGTCGAGACATTGGTATGTACTATGTACAGACCAAATTACATTCAAATCGGTTCATAAATACGCCTGTTTTTGCGTGACAAAAATCAGGTCGTTTTAAAATGTCAGCCACAATAGAAATTCAAAAGGCTATAACTCAGCCATTTTTTAAGATATAGACAAAACAAAAACTGCTCCAGAATCTTTTTATCAAGGTCAAATACATAAGAAAAAAATATTTTTTCAATTTTCAATTTTTTGGTACCACATTTCAAATTTAAATTTTTCTTAAAATTTTAAATGGCCGCCATTTTTAAACAAAATGGCGGATGAAGCTGGCCAACGAACTCGGTCGAGACATTGTTCTGTACTATGTATAAACGAAGTTACATCCAAATCGGTTCATAAATACGCCTTTTATCGCGTGACAAAATTCAGGACGTTTCAAAATGTCAGCTTCGCTAGAAATTCAAAATGCTATAACTCAGGCATTTTTTAAGATATAGACGAAACAAAAACTGCTACGGAGTCTTTGTATAAAAATCAAATACATAAGAAGAAAATATTTTTCCATTTTCAATTTTTTGGTACCACATTTCAAATTTAATTTTTTTTTTTTAATTTTAAATGGCCGCCATTTTGAAACAAAATGGCGGATTAAGCTGGCCAACGAACTCGGTCGAGACATTGGTATGTACTATGTACACACCGAATTACATCCAAATCGGTTCATATATACGAGAGTTACAGTGTGACATAGGTCAGATATATATATATATATATATATATATATATATATATATATATATAAATTTTGAACGGAGGGTGGTTTCGGGGTCTTGGGGTCATGATCGATGAAAATATACCAAAATTTTTTTAAATCGCTTTCCTCCGAACGGCTGCAATATGTAGCTTTTTGTAAAGAAAGCTACCTAAATCATAAACAAAAGCTGACATTGTAGACTTCGAGATGTTCTTTTCCCGCGTGTATTACAAAAAGTTCTTTCTCTGTTTACCATGCGGTTTCGGTCATATCCGACGCAGACGATCTTCAGCAGGTGTTTTTACTGTTTATTTGCAGTCCTAACTTTCATGCGCAATAGTTTTATGAGTCAGTCTGTAATTAAAATTTTCTATTTGAAGAGTTTTCCAATGCATTTTACCATTTCTTTTTTATCAGTTTCAAAAACATTCATTTGAAAATGGAAGTTTATTAGATAAAACATTGCTTAAATTTTTAAAATGTGTAAAAATAAATTTAATGGTAATAATACCGCCCTCCTTTTTTTAAGTAAAGTTTGTTTCACACGTAATAAATAAAAAATATCTTCTTAATAAATAAGAAAAATGTTTTCGAGGATAACAAAATTTTCTTTGTCAATCTGTCAATCTTTTCACATTAATTTTCTGCGGAATAAAACAATTTGTAAAATAACTTTTTTAAAAGTCATATCTCTAAAACACAAATTGGAAATGCGAAAAATTAATTATATCATGTGTTTTGCATAAATTTTGTATATATATATTTTTTTTTTTCGGAAAATGCTAATTTTATTTAAAAAGACTGAAAGAAGTAAAAATTAAAAAAAAAAAAAAAACAGCAAAAATAGATTAACAGGAAAAAATATGACTTGAATGCAAATTATAATGCAATAAATGCATATATGACTGAACTCTGAAGATTCTTTCTGCGTGCTCATTAAAATCTGCAGACTTAACTGTAATAGAAAATTTTTAGTTTGAAACCACAGAAGTGTTTCGACCAGTGGTCGGCAAAAAAATTTAAAAATTTCCTCCCTGCAATCTAAATATGTAAAGTGTATAGATTTAATATTTCTAATTCTAAATATGTTATCGAAATTGCTCCAGCACGTAGCATTTTTCTGAGAAATACTTTTATAATAATAACAATCCGTGAAGTATTATTATATTAAACTGCAATGCTAGATAAAATTGAAATCATGAAAAAAGTATACTTTCACTGTCTTAGATATCAAATTGATAAAATACAGCATGGAAATCTAGTTTGTTGATACTTGTACCGTGCATTTTTCTTTTTCTCCCCTCCCCCTTCTTTTCGTGTCCGAATTTACTATTTGCTGTCCACTAATATATGTTAATTCCTTATGCCGCTGTAACTAGGGCATGTTTTAAATATTTCTCTTCATTTTCAAAAAATTTTGAAGTTAATATTTTTGTCACACTGTGATTTACAATATGGTGGGTTTTTTTGTCACATATGTGACGTGACGTCCGTTACATGCAGTGACATAACAGTGACGTTACATTTTTTTTTTAATTGCCAGAAAAATAAAATTTTACAATAAGTAACATGTTTTGAAGAATTTTTGTAATTGTTTAAAGTTTTCTAAGAAGTTCACATCTCAGTCACAATGAGACATCACTGAGTGGTGGCATTTTGGTCACAGATGTGACGTGACCCCAGTGACTTACAGTGACGTCACAATGACGTCACTCTGACCATGCATGCTATGAGGGAACAGAACAAAGTGAAACACAGACATAGAACAAAGGGAAAATATTCAAAATGGTTCAGTGGGTCACATCTTGGGAATATTTCACTGAATTCTCTGTGAATTGTATATGTCTGCGAGTGAAACGAATGCTACGGTTAATTTTCCTAATTGAATGTCGATAGATAGAAGAGAGTTACAAGTGTTAAAATCTGTCCTTCTGTTGAGGATCAAAACTGTTTAGATGCATGGAAGTATAGTCACTATTCGTACCTTTAATGTATGTTGAAAGCTAGAAATCGTTAGCTTCCTTTTACAAAGAATAATATGTCCTAGAATTCTCTCTAGGTTTACCAGACGGCAACTGAAGCAAAAACGACGATGAAAGATCATCAACTAATGTACAATGCGATCAATTTCGCCAGTTTTGTCAAGAGTTTATTAATTACAGAAAATATTTGATTATTTTTTTAAGTAATTATAAATATTGCTGTATTATCATTAAAAACTATCTTTTAATTGAAAGTCTTTAATTTTTAATTCATACGAAAAGATTAATGTAACGTAAAATCATTGGAAAATCCTTGCTTTTATGTATTAATTAAATCTAATGTATTAAATAAAACTTTATTATACTTTAAATAACATTTCTAAATACTTAGGAAATCCTGTTATTTTCAAATGAGAATAATCTTAAATTTCAACATTTTAATATTAATAAGTGTTTTTAGAAATAGTAATTAATTATCATATGTTCTATAATGCAACGAAAAATAATACGTATTCAGTTGCATAAATACAAAAATATAAAAAATAGAGCTTTCAGTATTTGCCTGAAATACAAAGAATATATTAACTAATTAAATTGGTAAAGTACAATTTTTAATTAATGTAATGGGGTAGAAGTATTCTTATGATTGCAATATGTATTATAAAAGTATACACTTTTCATAAAAATATACCATTTTCAATAATAAATGTTTATTTTTTTTTCCAATTCAAAAAACGATACACAGAATATCTTATTTATATGTTTGTGTTTTAAACAAAAATATATTTATATAAAGTTAAATAGAATTTATCTCAGAGTTAAAATACATTTAGATATTGTATTATTATTATTATTATAAAACTTCACTGATGAGGTTTTTGAGAATAAAAATTAATGTGTATTACACACTCAAAATTTCAGGCAGAAAATAAATATAAGTTTGGAGAAAGGTAGTATGAAACATTATTGATGAAATGACTACTTTTTTTTCTTATATATTCTAGTTTTCATATTAACTCTAACAATGGAGCCAGGGAAAACATGTTTTTACTAAGAAACACACAATTGCAGTTTTGTTTGTTACACAATGCGCAATGTTTTTTTCTTCATTAAAATTAATGCACGTGACTTTTAATGTTTAGTTTATTATTTAATGAAAAATTTACGTTTGCAATGTGGAACTCTTAAATTTCTATTTCATAGATTTCAATTTTTTTTACATGTTTAAATTTACCAAATATAAAATGATGATGCATATTTATTTAAGGGGTCTTTTACCTTTTTGACAAGTCAAAAATTAACAAAAAACTTCAAAGTTTGAATTAACATATATTCAAATTTTTTTATATATAAACATAAAATTTTGGATATTGATTAAACAGATTACGCTTTGCAGTATGCTACCATTAGAAATGCATTAGCCTTTTACAGATTCTGTGTATTGTTGAAATTAAAATAGCTCCTTTGTTTCTTCATAAGTCATTTTGCGCATGATATCGTGTGAAAGGATATATGGATTGTCATGAAATTTGTTAAAAGTACTAATAAAATAAGTGTATTTAAAATGATCTTCTTTAAAGTATTTACAATGGTAATATGACTATTTTTATCCATTAAAAATGTAAAATTTTTACTCTTTTTTTTTTTTTTTTTTAAATACAGTTAATGAAATAATTTTGGCCTAAGAGTAGATTATTTTAAACACACATACTTATTTAGTATCTTTATCAAATTTCATGGCAATCCATACATACTTTCTCAAGATATCATGCGCGCAATGACTTAAGGTGTAAAAAAAGATCTATTTTGATTTCAAGAATACACAAATTCTGTACAATTCTAATAAATTTCTAATGGTAGTATATTACAAAGCACAATCTGTTTAATCAATATTCAAAATTTCATGTTGATACATAAAAAAAGGTTTTGAAGATATACTAATTCAAACTTTGAATATTTTCGTTAATTTTCATCGCGTTTAAAGGTACAAGACTCCTTTAATAGTGTTTCACATGTAACTTCTTGAACAATGAGAACAGACACACTTTCAAGTTTAACTTTAGGCAGTTTAGGATTCGGCTTATCATCCACTATTAATATTTGTATTGTTACTAAATCTAAGAAAGCTATCATATTCTGTATTAATAAAAATAAATAGTGTATTCCGTTCATTTTATCCGATCGTCTTGTCAAACACTTTAACATAGATCTATTTTAAATGGTGGATTTTTGATGCATGTTTTACAAAAATAGATAGATTTCTTCATATTAATCAAATATATATTTTTTTCCTGTGGGAAACTTAAGTTATACCTCCTTTTATTATTTTAAATTTTCTCTGCTCTGAACTCTATAAGACTGTAAAAAGTATAACTCACGAAAACTTTCTTTCTATCGTCTTGTACTGCACATAAAGTAAGAACTGCGTAAATTTATTCATTGTTTTTTATATCCGTTATTTAAATGTTTCGAAATAATCTATTCTCCTTATATCTCTCTTTTGTGATAGCTTCAGAATCACAGAAGGATAATACGACCTAAGCAAATATTAAGAACTGCTGTCCTATTCTATTTCCCATTAAATGATGCTCTAAATGTTCATTTGACAGTCATATTCATTCTTAAAATTTGCTGATAATAGTAACTACATGCGAATATTAGATTATATAAATATTTCTTCCAAATAGAGAACAAATAATGAACTTAAAATTGTATATTTTTAAAATTGCAGCTTATTAAAAAGTATATTTTTTAAAAGATATGTATCGGTAAAGAAGCAAAATATCAATTGTTTGTGTTCTTCTGGTTTTTTTTTTAACATCTAAGAGAAGGGTAGAGAATAAGGAATGGGAATAAAATCAAATATCATTTTCTTTTATTTCCAGTCTATTGCACGGAAAACCCTTTCATAAAAATTATCAGTAAAGAAGTAAATAACAACTTTTAGTGGTTTTCTTGCTTTCGTAATATGTAGATGAATTTTTAAACAAAACTTAAAAATAACAATCATAATATGGTTCTTGTTTTAGACTTTTCTGTACTTTTTTTATTTCTTTCAAAATTATTCGTTTCTATGACTTTTTTAAAACGTTTTCTTATCATTTCTGTAAACACTATATTCTTACTTTTATTGAAATATTTAAAAACGAAAATGCATGTATAGTCTTTCTTCTTACTCATGAAGATATCACTTTGTTGTGCATTTAAAATAATGCGTTAAAGGATTCTCTCTTTAAAAGAGTCTAATAAATGCTGTGATTTATTCCTGCTACTTAAATTGTACCATTTTTAAAAACATCACATCGTCATTGGTGCTCATTAATATCCTTAATTAACGTATATTTTCCAATAAATGTTTATCATTAATTAACAAGTTAAAATCATGCAACACTTAATACATATATTTTCCTATGTAATCAAAACTATTTTTGAATGTTGTTTCAATTTACGCAATCGCTACAATATACTAAAGTAAAATTGCATGTAGGTTTTGGTAATGTGTATAGAACAATCATTTCATTTAACAATATGATAAAAAATGAAATAAAAAATTAGCTTCAGTTGAAATTCTTTTCTCCAGAGTATTTGAGTAAATGTTTCTAAAAGCTCGGCGTTCGTGTGAAAAATACAAAATATCTAACCTTTACATTTTTGAGAATTTATGGACAAGTGAAGCTATTTCAGGAAATGATTTTTCTTTGAAACTTACTTTTCAGAAACGAATTTTTTTCTATCTAAAAAACTTTTTTATTCTATTCATAATCTTTTGTGAAGGTAGTAATTATTTAAAAAATTACTTTACCTGTAAAAATTACGATTTTTTCTATACTGTTAACACTGTATAGTATTACTGTTTTGAAAAAATTAAATAATATAGAGCCCGATATAATAGTAAATTTTTATCAGAAAAAATTAGAAAGTTAAACATTCTAAGCAGAAATTTAAAAGTAAATAATTTACTAATAGTACAAATTAAAAAAAAATGAAGTAATTTTAGCTTTAATTTCTAAATATAAATTTTTATTAACATGTTACTTACATTTGAATTTAATGTACAATGGAGGTTAGATACTTGTATAAACAAATTCACATTTTTTTTAAATATTTTAATTTAATATTCCAACTAGTTCAGAGTACAGAAAGCTTACTCAAAATTGCATCTGAAAACTAAATACTAAAGATAAATTGGAATTTAAAAGTTAAAGTAAATGAACTGTTGATTTTTAAATACTTAAGATTACTTTTAAAAATATTCTCACTCAGATTTTTGTGCTTTTACGTTTACGTGATATTTGAAAAAAAAAAAAAAAAAAAAACCCTTCACTTTTATTATGCTTCCATACCTGGAAAGATTATTGAGAAACAGAAGTTTTTTTGTTTCTTTACACTGTGAAAAAAAAAAAAAAAATCCGACTAGCTTTCCTGTAGGAAGCGGAAAAATGGTTGCCCTTACCGTACCGGAAAGTTTTCCTTCCCAGCTTGGAATAAAATCCGTAAAATCGTAATAAAATCCGTAAAATCGGAATAAAATCGGAATAAAATCGGAATAAAATCCAAAAAATACCGTTTTAATGAATGTTTCCTTTTTTTACGGATTTTATTCCGAGCTGGGTCGGAAAATTTTCCGGTACGATAAGGGCAACTATTTTTCCGATTCCTACAGGAAAACTCCTCGGATTTTTTTACAGTGTACATATTTATGTTAATAATATAAATAGTTATAATATGCGCAACAGTTACAATTTATGTTATCCATAAACAGTTTTCAGATTTTATTAACTCTTAATTTTTTTAATTTGGTTTTAGAAATAGAATTATTTTCGAGTGCTTTGTAACAAAACATAAATGTAAGTATTTATAATTTGCCTGGAATAAAAAAAAAAAAAAAAAAAAAAAAGTAAATACATAGAACATTTTTTTTAAGCAAAACATTTATCAAATATTTCAAACTACTATTGTATGAATCTTTATAAAAAATTATTTTATATTTCTTGGAAAATGTAAGTAATAGGTCAAAAATTATATATAAATTTATTTCAATTCTTTAATGTTAGTTTCAATTATTTATTTTTCTTTTAAGAAGTACACAGATACTGTTGCTGATCTAAAATTTGTTTCAGTTTAAAAATACTTATATTTTATTGCTAACGATATTAGCTACAGAATTATTTGTTGCACTTTAATTAAACTGGTTTCGTATAAAAAAAAAATAATAAGTTTCTAGTTGAAAACATTCTTTTAATGATCTTGCATATTTAATTTATATGCGTTTTTATTTTGTCGATCACACATTAAATTGCATATGCATACACATAAAGTATTTAAAGATTAAAAAATATTTATTTCCGAAAACTAAAGATATTCATTTGATATGTTTTTAAATTCTAAGCAGTTATAAAAATCATGAAGGTTTTCTGAAATACTTTCTTCGATAAAAGAAAAATGTAACTGCAACTTAAAAAAAAATATATTTCTATTATGAAAATAAAAAGAAATTGTACATTCTTAAAAGTTATGCTAATCGCGAAAGTAATTCAAAAGTTCTTTCTAATAAAATCACAATGTTTTCAATTTAAATTTCACAAAAAAGGGCATATACATACGTACATGGTTGGAAAAAACTCACTGATAAATTTAAATTTCAATCCAAAAAAAAAAAAAAAAAAAAAAATAATAATAATAACATTTGCATTCATGGTTCTCAGAATGCTTGTTTTTAATTGGATGTGATTTCAATGAATAATAAACAGCTTTATTAACGGAATTCCCATAGATAGCACTCACTATACTTTCAAATCTGAAAAAAAAAAAAAAAAAAAATCAAGAAAAGCATTTACAGACATTTTTTTTTAGAGTAGTCGTCCGCCTTCTTCCTCGAACCCCCGAAAAAATGCCTACGCACTTTTGAAACTACATTTGGGTTCTAAGTATCTAATCAACACAGAAAAATTGTAGTTTACTTATTTTAACACACGCCTCTATAGATGAAAAACATCAAATATGTATTTTTCCATAAATTTGAAAATATTTATTCGAAAAATAACTTTAAGAACTTACAAGGAAAAGTACTGGAAATACGCAGTTAGTTACTGCATTCTAAAAAAAATAAAAAAAAATTCCCGATTTCGCAAGGCAATATAAAATAACGTCTTCCGTGTTTGATTCTGATTTAGACGAGCTACCAACCACAATTTTGCTGTCTCAACACCGTATGAACAACTCACAGCGTTTCTTCGGATTCTGTGAATTAACAAGTAAGCCTTTTCACGTTCAAAAGATACACGTTCTAAATTAAGAGAGTGGGATTAAAGTTACCGTATATACTCGCGTATAAGTCGAGGAATTTCTGACAATTTTCAGTAAGCAAATTTGGGGGGTCGACTTATATGCGAGTCAGTTAAAAAAGCAAAAAACAAAAACTTCAAATACTACTAAATTATGGCTTTTTATGTGTATGAATAAAAAAATAATATATATAATATACAAATAAAAGTAATTTATCATTTGAAAAAAAATCAATGATTTGTTTTTGTTTACTTTCTATCTTTTTGCATTGGCAAGCGAAATCTTTGGTTTGATTTTGTGCAAAATTGAAGTAAAAAGTTAGGAGGTCGACTTATACGCGGGTTTTTGATTTTTTTCCAGAATTTGCATTCGAAAGTTAGGGGGTCGACTTATACACGAGTCGACTTATACGGTATTTATTTAACTGTTCATGCATTATATCGTTATGTACGGTAACTGTTTATTTGAGAAATGATTTCATACAAATATCGATATTTTGTGTTGATTCTGAATTGGTAGAATTAATTTTCTGTAAAATCTACTCGGAATCATTTCCGAAAAAAAAAATATTTAGGATTTACGCAAATAGGAAGACGAAAAGAAACTAGATTCGTTATTCACTTAAAAATATTTAATTACTAACTCTTGATTATTCATAGAAGTACAAACAACATCTAACTCTTGATTATACGGATTGTAAAATATATATAGTAACAATATCTGAAAGAGTATTAAAGAGTGAAATATGGATCTCCGCGGAGCGTAACATAAATATAATAAAATTAAAAAAAAAAAAAAAAAAAAAAAAAAAAAAAAAAAAAAAAAAAACGATTGCGTAAAAAGCGAACTAATTAATTATAACCCCTATTATATTAACTAACCCCTACGAGGTACGCTCGTCAACCCCCGTTCAGACACCGCAGACTCTAACAGCACGCTAATTTGATCGGCTTTAAAAAGATTTCGGAAGATTGAATTATAATTTGAATCTGACAATTATAATCTGACGTAATTTTCACCAAACTTTTCTTTCTCTTTTTAATATCCACGTAAAATACTTTTGTTAGAAATGAAATATTGTGATCATCTTAAAATATCAAATAAATGTCTCCCGCAATTTTTAAATTTAAACTGTTTTGCAGCATTATTTTTTGTTCATTTTACGTAATAAGTGTAATGTGACGTAAATTCTCATATTTCAGACTTCTAACACATGCTAATGAATTTATTATTTTACAATATTCTTTGTCTTTTAAAATCCACGTGTAAGTATAGTTTTTATGACGCAATTTTCAATGAGTTCCTGCTTTTTATATTTTCTGTTTACAATAATCACGTGTAAAATAAATTTTTAATTTGAAGCAAACACTATTGTTTGCGCTGTTTATACAGTTGGCAACAGTTTAAATTAATACAATTTTCTAAATTTTGTAAAAAATATCTCTCGAAATGCTGAAAATTTGAATTTAAAATAAAAATAAAACCTCAAAAAATGAGTCAAATTACAATACTAAATGCAGTCTGCTCACCGGGAAATTCTGACGCATAAAATGATCTAAAAATGATTAAATTCCTATGTACAGTTTTTGCTCCTATAAAACTTTTTTAATGGAACGATTTTGTCCAACTTTGGCATTAAATATCTCTTAAAATAATTATTCGATTTGAAAACTGTCTGCATCAGCGTGTTTATAAAACATTTCTCTATAATACTACCGATTTTCATATTTTTGTATGCAATAGTTTTTTTTTTTTATTATTAACGTTGAAAGGCCATGATTAAGCATTCAAATTGGATGCCGATCTGCCCGGAATATCTACGCAGATTTTCATTGGTCCATTTCCAAATCAAAACTTTTTTTTTTATATATAGAAGGACTTAGTATTACTTTTTTATATTACTATTTTTTTAATTTACTTGTATTGATGACTTTTAATTTGTGTTTAATTGTTAGTTCCTATCTATAAACACCGTTTTGATGAGGCCTACAGATGTCTATGAAAGTTAGAGTTGCAGAAAAGCTAGACATCCTACCTATACAACTTCCAGGTTGTATAGCATTTTACCTTCCGAGCGTCTTGAGGGCTTTCCTGCATTTTCATAAAAATGCTTATAAAAATAATCTTAATTTAAATTTTGTTTCCCTGTTTGTTTCTAAAATATACGTCATGGCTCTTTATTTGACATACATTTTAAAATACAATTCTGCTTAAAATATTTTTTCTACAACAGATTTAAGTTCTTTTTGGGAAACGGAACAATACGTATAAATCGCTCAGAGGGTTAAACGGAGTTACTGACTGTAAAATAGTCAATGAAACACCGTCTTCATTTTGAAAGACCTATACAATGATACGTCACTCAATATGGTGCGTAAAAACTTTTTTGTCCCTACCGCTATTTTGAATTTATAAAAACAAAACCTAGCCTATAACCAGTGGACGGTTAGAACGAATCGATAGAGACCTCATTCACTAAAATCCATCCAGTTGTTAAGATGTTTCGAAGGTATAAAGTAATCCACATACCCAGATACGCGTGAAACACATAACCCTTCTTGGCAGTCGGGTAAAAAAACGACAACGCCCCGTACATCCATACAGCGGTCGGCCGAGACGCTCTCTCTCTGACCAACGCTCAAACTCGTCTGTCTGCACAGATATCTAGGTGCTGCAATTTCTTTTCCATTTTCTGATAAGCTTTTACTATTTATCTGGGATTTGGACGCCGATCCGTGAATGCGGTTTCCCATGTCATCTGGTCTGCGGTAATGTCTTGCCACCACATTTTTACAACAAAAGATACTTTCGTTTCAGAAATTCTTCCTTGAGTGTCGAAAATCAATTGTTTCATGATATTTATTAAAATACAGGTAAGCTTTTCAATATTGTGGGTCGCTCGGAAAAGGTTATATTAATATTTCGTACTCTTTTTAAAACTTTCCAATGAAGTTGAAAAGTGTTTATGCATTCGGTTTGTCTGTCCGTCTGTACGCGCTCTAACTCCCGTAAATATACTCGGATCGTTCTGAAATTTTTAGATGTTAGTGACCTCTACCATGGCACGAACCCTATTACAAATGAAGGTTGTAGCATGTTTAGTTAATTTCCAGGGGCAGTCAAATTTTTCCGTTACATTACGCCTTATGGGAAAAAATCGTTTAAAATGATTTTTAATGATGTTACAAGCTTTCAAACATAGTAAAATTGATATGCCTTTTTCAAGTGTACTAAAATATGCATTCCGTAGAATATGCACTGCAAAGAATAAATATTATTCATTTACAGGTCCACACAAAAGAATTCCGTTACATAATGATATACGGTTGGAAGAAATTTTTTCCGGCGTATTTTAATTATGTTAAATTATTTCATGTATAATGGAATTTATATACGTCGCTGAGGTTTACTATAACGTATTTCATGTATAATACGAAGTGCATAGCATTTACAGGGACACACAAAAGATTTCAGATACTATATTGTATCCGAAGTATTGTACGGTAGCGATGATTGCTGGTAATGCATTTTTAATTATAATATGCACTTTTATGCTTCACTAAATTTATGCATTATATATGATGTGTATAAATGCCTTTAATTCATATACAGGGCTACACAAAAGAATTCGTAATGGTTACTGGGTATGATTGTAAATTGCTTAAAGGTGGTTTTTAAATGAGTTATTCTTAAACGAGTAACTACATTTTGTTTACTAAGAAATTTTTGTTGATAAAATTATGAAACATAGATAAAATTTTATACAGGGTTACGCAAAGAATTGGATAAATGGCCGTCTATAAATGATACTTTCTGAAAATGTGATTCCAGTAGTTTTAAGAGTGTTTTACTTTGAATTAAACTTTAGCTAAATAGTGGCGTGTAATAAAGGTACTAGGTTAACTACAGGGTTGTACAAAAGTATACAAGTATGTTTCCATCTATTAGTATACATTGCTGAAAGAGAAATTTCAACCTGTTATTCGTTTTCTTGCTAAACTAAATTTCCCCATTATATAGCATATATATCAACCTACAGATCAAATACAGAGCTGTTCAAAAGAATTGGAATATATATTTGATATGGATGGTAATTGCTGAAATCAGTTTTTCAAATGTTTTTTTGTGTTTTCTAAAATGTTTACTAAGTTCTTTTATATACATTATTTCCCTAAATAACGAAGTTTTTATAAGCATACAGGGAGTGTTGGAAAATGTTTCATAATCTATGCTTAACGCATGATTTTTCTTACTTGTTCCTGCATGATTAAGATTTTTTTTCCCTTTTGGTGTGTAGAAATGTTATTCAGAAATTTTAATTAGAAAATAATCTCACTTCATATAAAAAAGTCCTTCCGGCCAGTGCCGGGAGGAAGAGGTAGCTTTCATAATCCTTATTTAAAAAAAGCCAACTTATATCATGCAAACACACGAAGCTCAATTTAGTGGAAACCGAAAATAGGAGATTCAATACTAATTTTTATCAATATAATGAATGAGAATTTCGCGAAATTAGTCAGCTTTATCAAAGCTGCTTTTCTTTAAAGTAACTTATATTTGGCTGCCAAATTCGGCAATTTCTTAAAGTACCTGTCATTTTAAGACAACATGGTGGATGAGGCTAAGCAGTGAACTTGGTCGAGACCTTAGTAATTGCTGTGCACATGCTCACTCACATCGGAATCGGTTAATATATACGAGTGCTGTCGCATGCAAAAAATCAGATTTTTCAACATGTCACCCACAATAGAAATTGAAACTGCTATATCTGAGACATTTTTTAAGGTAAAGACAAACAAAAAATGCTCCTGAATACTTATATCAAGATCAAATACTTAAGAAAGAAACCTTTTTCAATTTCTAATTTTTTTGCACCTCACTTTAAATATATATATATATATATTTAATTTAATGGCCGCCGTTTTGAAACAAGATAGCTGATGAATCTGGCCAGCGAACTTGGTCGAGGTGTTGATGTATACTATCCACATGCCTTCTTACATCGAAATAGGAGAATACGTGTGTTATCGCGTGACAAATACAAGATCGTTTCAAAATGTTAGCCATGCTAGAAATTCAAAGTGCTATAAATCAACCATTTTTTAAGATATCAACAAAAGAACAAAATTTCAGAAACAAAAACTGCTCCGGAATCTTTGTATCAAGGCCAAACACATAAAAAAAAACTTTTTCATTTTCCAATTTTTTAATACCTCATTTTGAATTTTAAATTTAATTTTTTTTAAATGGCAACCCTTTTGAAACAAGATGGCGAATGAAGCTAGCCAACGAACTCGGTCGAGACATTGGTATGTACTATGTACAGACCAAGTTACATCCAAATAGGTTCATAAATACGCCTGTTATCGCGTGACAAAAATCAGGTCGTTTTAAAATGTCAGCCACAAGAGAAATTCAAAATGCTATTACTCAGCCACTTTTTTTTAGATATAGACGAAAGAAAAACTGTTCCGGAATCTTTGTATTAAGGTCAAACACATACAAAAAAAAAATCTTTTTCATTTTCCAATTTTTTGGTATCTAATTTAATTTTTTTTATTTTTTAATTTTTTAAATGGCCGCCATTTTGAAACAAGATGGCGGATGAAGTTGGCCAACGAACTCGGTCGAGATATTTGTATGTACTATGTACACACCAAGGTACATCCAAGTCGGTTCATAAATACGCCTGTTATCATGTGACAAATATCAGGACGTTTCAAAATGTCAGCCACTCTAGAAATTCAAAATACTATAACTCAGCCATTTCTTAAGATATAGACGAAACAAAAACTGCTCCCGAATCTTTTTATCAAGGTCAAACACATAAGAAGAAAATATTTTTTCAATTTTCAACTTTTGGTACCACATTTCAAATTTAAATTTTTCTTAAAAATTTAAATGGCCGCCATTTTTAAACAAGATGGCGGATGAAGCTGGCCAACGAACTCGGTGGAGACATTGGTATGTACTATGTATAAATGAAGTTACATGGAAATCGGTTCATAAATACGCCTTTTATCGCGTGAGAAATTTCAGGACGTTTCAAAATGTCAGCCACGCTAGAAATTCAAAATGCTATAACTCAGCCGTTTTATAAGATATAGACAAAACAAAAATTGCTCTGAAATCTTTGTATAAAGATCAAATACATGAGAAAAAAATATTTTTCCATTTTCAATTTTTTGGTACCACATTTCAAATTTTAAATTAAAAAAAAAATTTAAATGGCCGCCATTTTGAAACAAAATGGCGGATGAAGCTGGCCAACGAACTCGGTTGAGAGATTGATATGTACTATGTACACACCGAATTACATCCAAATCGGTTCATAAATACGCCTTTTATCGCGTGACAAAATTCAGGACGTTTCAAAATATCAGCCAAGCTAGAAATTCAAAATGCTATAACTCAGCCATTTTTTAAGATATAGACGAAACAAAAACTGCTCCGGAATCTTTGTATAAAGGTCAAATACATAAGAAAAAAATATTTTTCCATTTTTAATTTTTTGGTACCACATTTCAAGTTTTAAATTTTTTTTTTAATTTTAAATGGCCACCATTTTGAAACAAAACGGCGGATGAAGCTGGCCAACGAACTCGGTCGAGACATTGGTATGTACTATGTACACACCGAATTACATCGAAATCGGTTCATAATTACGGGAGTTACAGTGTGACATAGGTCAGATATATATATATATATATATATATATATAAATTTTGAACGGAGGGTGGTTTCGGGGTCTGGGGGTCATGATCGATGAAAATATACCAAAATTTTTTGAAATCGCTTTCCTCCGAACGGCTGCAATAGGTAGCTTTTTTGTAAAGAAAGCTACCTAAAAAACTGGTTTTATAGTGTACTTCTGGCATTGTAAAATCTTGCATTACAATGAGAACCAATGGACGCACGTTTTTTTCGCGATTTACCAAAATTGGATTGTCTGGATAAAGCGAGTTTTAAAACTCCGTCGTCATTTCATCAATATCAAATTCAGTGTAATAAAGTTTAAAACTTTCATTCGAGTTCAATTATTAAAAGTCCTTCCGGCCAGTGCCGGGAGGAAGAGGTAGCTTTCATAATCCTTATTTTAAAAAAGTCAACTTATATCATGCAAACACACGAAGCTCAATTTAGTGGAAACCGTATATAGGAGATTCAATACTAATTTTTATCAATATAATGAATGAGAATTTCGCGAAATTAGTCAGCTTTATCCAAGCTGCTTTTCTTTAAAGTAACTTATATTTGGCTGCCAAATTCGGCAATTTCTTAAAGTGCCTGTCATTTTAAGACAACATGGAGGATGAGGCTAAGCAGTGAACTTGGTCGAGACCTTAGTAATTGCTGTGCACATGCTCACTCACATCGGAATCGGTTAATATATAGGAGTGCTGTCGCATGCAAAAAATCAGATTTTTCAAAATGTCACCCACAATAGAAATTGAAACTGCTATATCTGAGCCATTTTTTAATGTAAAGACAAACAAAAAATGCTCCTGAATCCTTATATCAAGATCAAATACTTAAGAAAGAAACCTTTTTCAATTTCTAATTTTTTTGCACCTCACTTTATATATATATATATTATTTAATTTAATGGCCGCCATTTTGAAACAAGATGGCTGATGAATCTGGCCAGCGAACTTGTTCGAGGTGTTGATGTATACTATCCACATGCCTTCTTACATCGAAATAGGCGAATACGTGTGTTATCGCGTGACAAATACAAGATCGTTTCAAAATGTTAGCCATGCTAGAAATTCAAAGTGCTATAAATCAACCATTTTTTAAGATATCAACAAAAGAACAAATTTTCAGAAACAAAAACTGCTCCGGAATCCTTGTATCAAGGCCAAACACATAAAAAAAATATTTTTCATTTTCCAATTTTTTAATACCTCATTTTGAATTTTAAATTTAATTTTTTTTAAATGGCAACCCTTTTGAAACAAGATGGCGAATGAAGCTGGCCAACGAACTCGGTCGAGACATTGGTATGTACTATGTACAGACCAAGTTACATCCAAATAGGTTCATAAATACGCCTGTTATCGCATGTCAAAAATCAGGTCGTTTTAAAATGTCAGCCACAAGAGAAATTCAAAATGCTATTACTCAGCCATTTTTTTTTTAGATATAGACGAAAGAAAAACTGTTCCGGAATCTTTGTATTAAGGTCAAACACATACAAAAAAATCTTTTTCATTCTCCAATTTTTTGGTATCTCATTTAATTTTTTTTATTTTTTAATTTTTTTAAATGGCCGCCATTTTGAAACAAGATGGCGGATGAAGCTGGCCAACGAACTCGGTCGAGATATTTGTATGTACTATGTACACACCAAGGTACATTCAAGTCGGTTCATAAATACGCCTGTTATTTCGTGAGAAAAATCAGGACGTTTCAAAATGTCAGCCACGCTAGAAATTCAAAATGCTATAACTCAGCCATTTCTTAAGATATAGACGAAACAAAAACTGTTCCCGAATCTTTTTATCAAGGTCAAACACATAAGAAGAAAATATTTTTTTCAATTTTCAATTTTTGGTACCACATTTCAAATTTAAATTTTTCTTAAATATTTAAATGGCCGCCATTTTTAAACAAGATGGCGAGTGAAGCTGGCCAACGAACCCGGTCGAGACATTGGTATGTACTATGTATAAACGAAGTTACATCCAAATCGGTTCATAAATACGCCTTTTATCGCGTGACAAAAATCAGGACGTTTCAAAATGTCAGCCACGCTAGAAATTCAAATTGCTATAACTCAGCCATTTTTTAAGATATAGACGAAACAAAAACTGCTCCGGAAACTTTGTATAAAGGTCAAATACATAAGAAAAAAATATTTTTCCATTTTTAATTTTTTGGTACCACATTTCAAGTTATAAATTTTTTTAAAAATTTTAAATGGCCGCCATTTTGAAACAAAACGACGGATGAAGCTGGCCAACGAACTCGGTCGAGACATTGGTATATACTATGTACACACCGAATTACATCGAAATCGGTTCATAATTACGGGAGTTACAGTGTGACATAGGTCAGATATATATATATATATATATATATATATATATATATCAATTTTGAACGGAGGGTGGTTTCGGGGTCTGGGGGTCATGATCGATGAAAATATGCCAAAATTTTTTGAAATCGCTTTCCTCCGAACGGCTGCAATAGGTAGCTTTTTTGTAAAGAAAGCTACCTAATACATGATCATAAATAAATTCGGTAACTTTTTTTAGTTTTTCTTTAGTGTGTTTGCTTTGATAAAAAGATACAGTCCAATCAGAATATTGAAAAGTACAATTACAGTATATTTCGAAAACCAAATTATTCGATTAATCTGTAAACTTATACCCACAATTTTGACGATTGCGTTTTGTTTTATATACAATCTAATGAAAGACATAACTAATAATTTTAAAATATGATTTTTTTAATCCCATAGTTAAAAATAGATTTAAGATTCGAAGACATGTAATATGTTTTAATATCTGTAGCTCATTAAAAAATTTAGAAATAATTTTTCATTTGGATTCAAGGATAAAATCCTCAAAGATTACCCTTTTTAAATCTATAAATATTTAAGAAAGAGTATATAAACTGTATCTGTTTTTGTATTTTTTCCATCGAAGGAACTGAGGTATAAGTTACGATTTAAAAAAAATAATTCCGTGAAGATTTCAATGCGTATATTTGAAAATATTTCACATGCGATTAGAATAAACTTCGAATAAAAACTAATGAAAGTGCCAGTTAGAACGATAGATTCCGTTTATTAATGTATTAATTAAAAATGAAGTTATAACTATCGTTCGGATATTTTTAGAGGAGTCTGTCGAAAATAATAGTATCATATTTTATATATATTAAATACAATAGTCTACAGTTTGGAAATAACACAAGCTATAAGAATATAATAAATTAATAAATTATCGGAGATTGTGTAAAATGGATGATCTATACTACTTCAGGTTTTGTTGCTTTCTTGGAGTTTTTGAAGTATGACGCAATGTATGGCCTTTTTTAAAAAATAAAAATATTGTTGAAGCAAAATTTAATCATGTGAACACTGTCCTGCAAACTGCATTTATGAAAGCCAACTGCACGAGTTTCCATTGTGTTTAAAAATTCTTCTATTCATTTCGGCTGGCTTTGTATAATATACAGAACATTGCGTTTTAAGCTATTTCAGTCCCTTAGATAAGTACTACATGGTTATATGGGCCAAACCATATGCAGATGTCATTGTATACCTGGATATATAATTTTATACAGTCATAAGAACGCAATATTTCCCATTGATTCAAACATAAAACAAATAATATAAACTTTAAAAAGCTGACTGTTTCACTTAATAGGCAACTAAAATAATAAAAGTGATGTTACAAGTAAAAAATTAATTTACTTAAAACTTTTTAGTACTTTCGAGCTGTATTTCCCAAGCCCATCATCAGAGAATATTTTAATAAATAATTGCTGTTTATTTAAACATATACGCCACTTCGTTTTGAAAATGAGAGTACCAATAATTATTAGAAACTGCTACTTCTACTTTCTACAATAATGATTTTTGGCTCTCTCGTTTTCATTGACGTATTTTTTACATAAACAGAAATTAATTATTAAAATATTCTTTGATGATGGGCTTGGGAAATACATCTCGAAAGAACTAGGAAGTTTTAAATAAAATGAATTTTTAACTTGTAAAATCTCTTTTATTACTTTAGTCTCATTTTAAGTAAAACAGTGAGAAGTTCACATTGTATATTTTATAAAGATTTATTTTTTAATATGAATAATAGCATGTGAGGCATTCATGTATGCCATGTATTGATCCATTAAAAAAAAAATGCATGAGGAAGAATTTTAAAATGTGAGCCTTCTACAAACCAATAATATTTAAAATACCATTTTAAAATGTACTATTTAAATATATATATATATATATATATATACATATATTTAAAATAAATAACTTTTCGCTCGTTTATCTTAGTTAAACTATTCCAAATTATTATAATATCTACATTTTTTAGCTATCTTTAATAATATCTTAAATATCTTTTAACTTTTTATCCCATGCCTTTAAATCTAGCGTATTCTTTTCTTTATTATTCTAAAATTCTTAATCTGGTCATAACTATACTTCTTTTTAAAACCCACTAAATTACTTTATTTCATTCATTTTATTCTGAGACATTAATATTTTTCCTTTCGAATGTTTATTAAATGTTATTTGTGCTTATTCGTTCCACATCCCATTATGCCTTTCAATTTTACCGTCCTCATCCTGAATACGTTATAATGCTACCGCCGGCCGGTAAGTATTAAGTTCAGTCATCTATGTCACGCGTACAATATACCCGCCCCCGGCCGGAGCTAATAGAATCGCTGGCGCCGGCTCTCCTCTCCTTACCCTTCCACTTAGCTGGATTGGCCTTACTTTTACACGTTTGTTTTTCTACTGTTTATACAGTTACATTCTCTTGGAGAGCAAATTTTGTATGATTTGTGTTTGCTTAAATATACTCGCCTCTTGGAGAGTGATTTGTCATTTAGTCTTGATATCGGTTCTGTTCTTGTTTAACATCTTAAAGCTATGTGAACCTACTCGAAATTGAGAAACTGGTATAACTAGTGGAGTTAGAGATGTTTAATTGTCAACAAAAAAAGTATTTTGATTTGATCTTACGTTTCTTTCGTTATTTCTGGGAAACTCTTATGATTTCATCAAATCCTGCCTTACCGCGGACCATGAAGGAAGGACTGTATCTTCATTATAATGGTTTATATGAGTGATTTTCTACTGACTAGTTTCGAAATGCAGTAATCTCCAGTTACAGAGTGTCATCATTAATCTTCAGACATAATGTTACGACTAGCACGACATGCATTGAAGGAATGTAACAATAAGCCGGACAGGATTCTAAGGCTTGAGCATATCGAATAACGATTAAAGCGTGTAAAGGTTTCAAATGAAACGAGTTTTCACTGCGATGCAATGTGTACGTTAACAAATTATAGTTTTATTTGATGGGATTTCTGGTTTCAGTTAATTTTAATTCCGAATATCTTATAATTTACTAATTCAGTAAGTAAAGATGGAATTAGTGAAACTTTTTCTAGAATTTTGACAGATAAATTATAATTAAAATCCCATTAAATTTTGTAATTTAAAAAAAAGAGATAGCATGCAATTTAAAATTTTGAATATATTTAAGCATTATAGAGAATTAATTTAACTTAAAAGAAATTATAACTGCGATATTTCAGTTTCTATGTTTTTATTGAGTAGAATTTCTGGTTAAGGTTAGTTTACCTCAAATTTCTTATAATTTAAATAAATTTAGTAAGAAAAGATGAGATTGAGCGAATATTTTACTGGGGTTTTGACATTAAAGTATACTAATTTTTTTAAATGTATTACTTTGAATAAACATAGTTAAATTGACCTTGTTTTGCACCATGTTTTGATAAAATTTCTAAGTCTAAGATCTATTGCACCAATTCAAGTTTAAAAACTTCCTTGATTATTGATAATACCTGGTTATAAATATGCAAATATGTTCTTGTTTTATAAACAAACTTAAATTACTTAAAATTTTTAATTGAGATATTGTTATGTTATGATATAGAATATTGTATATTATGTTGAAAAATTAATACTCTAAAAAGTGTAACGTGAAAATTGAATTATTATTTTAACTTGTTGCTGAAAATTATGTTATTGTTTTTAAATTTAAGTTTTAACACTAGAAAGTATACAGTGTGTCCACGTATAACCTGACCGACCTTTATTTTCGCAACCGTTGGTCCTAGATGCATACTTCCAATTACAAAAATGGTTTAAATAAGGTAAAGAATTATTTTTAAAGCGAATTGGGTCAAGAAAAAAATTTATTAAAAAATTACGAAATTTAAATTTTTATACGGTCCCTCGGTGTATAAGTGATATTTACTAAAAATTTACTTTGACACTAACAAGTAAGACAAAAAAAGTCCCATTCATCTGACGTTAAAATTAACAGAGTTACACAACTTTGAAATGCATGACTTATACCACTTTTTTGCATATCAAAACAGATGATTTCGACCAAGCTTTCAGGGGCCGTATATAAAGTACTTAAACCTATTTCAAGGTATCTGCGCTTTGAAAGAAATCGTACAATTATTACGATTGAGTTAAATTTTATTAGTTAAGATTAGTTAAAATAATTGTATTTTAACATGTGTTTTATTTTGTAAGGCTTTGAGGCTATGATGTCTTTTAAATAAAATTACGTTATTTTCATAAGGTTTTATTTAACTTGCAATGATCGTCTTTCCAGTTTAAAATTTAACTTTAACTTACTTTCAAATGTCCGATCAAAGTTAAATTTTCATACTGAATTAAATCCAATGACAAAGCAATATTATTATGATTTTCGACTCTTGCCGTCTTATACATACTTATATTGGAGGATAACACAAAAAAAATCGGATAGATTGCCGTCAAGAAGTTTAAGAAACTGTTTTAGATTAGATAACATAAACCTGCGATGGCTGTGTTTTTTAAATTTTATAAATACATTATATATATTTTGTTTTAACGCTGAATCAAAAAATTACCTTCACTTTTAACCATCATGTCAAGATTTTTCGCAAATCGTAAATCTCAAGGTTAACAAATAGCGAAAAATCTGTACTATAAAATAGATGTAAGACTTTTTTATTCAGTTAAATTTTATTTAATTCAATAATTTACTAAGTTTTTTAGTTTGTACTGGGTTTCTTACAGCTAAACAGCTCAGGGGTCTGATGAGTTGGGGAGGGTGGATCAATTTTAACGTTTAGCTTTTTAACTTTGAAATTTGCGATTTGAGGAAATTCTTGACGCGATGGTTTAAAATGATGGTCATTTTCGGATTCAGTGTTAAAAAATACATAAGAAACAATTTTCAAAAGCTAAAAATCATGCAACAACCCAAAATTTTAAAGACAGTGTAATCTAACAGCATTTAAAAATATGTATCATTTTGTAAAGAATTGAGGCTGTTGTTTTTCATCCTTTTATTTAACCAAAAATCTCTTATTTTTATTTTCTTATAATGTTCAGTACAAATTGTACATTTTGCAGTAATACGTCAGAATGATTAAAGATTTCAAATTTATATTGCAATGCTAATTTTACTCTCAACTATTTCTTTAATATATCTGACGAAATTACATTTCTACTAAATTTGTGAATGACCCCTAATATGCAGCAAAAAATATACTCCAACTTTAAACAGTTATTACTCGGTCAATTTTAATTGTAGAATAACGGGACATTTTTTGCCTTACTTGTCAGTGTAACAGGAAAATAAATATAACTTATAGAACCGCGGGACCATATAAAAATTTAGATTCTGTAATTCTTCACTAAATTGTTTTTTCGCTTCAAACTTTTTTTATCTTAACCCTGCACCTAATTTTGACCATTTTTGTAATTGGAAGTATGCATCTAGGACCAACGGTTGCGAAAAGAAAGGTCGGTCAGGTTATACGTGGACACACTGTATAATTATAATTATTCTTAAGGACCACCAAAAATTTGTTTTCATATCGAATTCATAATAAATTATCTGATGTTAATTTTCAGATTGATAAGAAAATAAAAAATAGAAATATGGAGATAGTTCATGTATCCAAATTACGTCCCTACATTCTACCAAATCGTTTAAAATTATACCCTGACAATTCACAGCAAACTAATGTTAAATCCCTAGCTTTGTCTTAATTTTATAATAGCCGTTAAATTAACTGAAATTAATAAATAGAGTTCTAATTAACGAATCTTTATATATATATATATATATATATATATATATATATATATATATATATATATATATATATATATATATATATATATATATATATACATATATATATAAGTGTGTTCTTGGAGAGCTCACAAGAATATTAATGCAGAGATTTTTAAATTTGAAGAATTATTTTAAGAAATTTGGCTGATATTTTTTAATTTTACTGAATGTTGTTGTTGAATTTTTGTGATTATAATTCTTATTTATTTTATTA
The DNA here is from genome assembly GCA_963932465.1 of Maratus speciosus. Classification (NCBI taxonomy): domain Eukaryota; kingdom Metazoa; phylum Arthropoda; class Arachnida; order Araneae; family Salticidae; genus Maratus; species Maratus speciosus. The sequence continues at coordinate 424,275,192 of OZ010795.1, forward strand.
TAATGTGATATTTTGAAGAAATTTAGAATGAAAAATATTATGATTACTGTAATAAATACAATACATTAAATATTGAATTGAAAATTACTTGAGTTAGAAAACTTATGCTGTGAGTTTTCTGGCTCCAAATTTGATAAACCGATTACTCTGAATTCCAATTGCTCGTTGTAATTTATTCCTTGAAGTTGATATATTTAGATATGAAATGATTATAGGTAGGTAACTGAAAGACAATTACCAGTTAGCTATAAGGGACATAGCTATAAACATAACATGACAAACTAGAGAAAAAAATCTCTGATAAGAATTAAGTAGGTTATAGAGACTAGTTTTTATTACTTAAGAGTTATTTTCTTATAAGCATAAAGTAAGAGTAATCTAAGGAAAATCTAAGGAAAAAAGATTAATTTCAGATTAATTTTATGAGTTTGAAAATTTCCAGGAAAATGATTAATTTTACGAGTTAGAACATTTCCAGGCACTTTAGAAATGTTGATTATAGAGATAAGTCTTAAGAATTATTTTTATATGAGTTTATGAGTTACTAGTTCACTAGTTACAATTTTCAGATTTTTGAAGTTTTAAAATTTTCAGATTTTTAGAATTTTAGAAATGATATAATAGCCACATGTGAAATAATACTTATAGTAATGCCGTATAGTACCTTATGGTACATGATATAGTGATTTCAGTGGCGTGGCGTCCGGTCATCGCTGGATGCGGCGATGACCAAGCAATATTTTAAAACTCTTAATAAGCTTTTAAACTCTACGATCCAGTTTTAGCAGAACATTTGGAGTTCATGTATAAGTGAAGGTAAGATTTAAAGTTTCTTTTTTGAACATTCAACCATTGAATTTTAGAGTTAATAATTTTTCACCACAAACTTAAATAATTGCGATGACCACCGAAAATTTTCACGCCACGCCACTGAGAGATTTCTCTGGCATCTCAATCCACAAAGAGATGGTACATCGATGTATGACATGTCAATACAACTAAAAGATGTTGTAAACAGGTTCGTTTAAATTATTGCTTAGTAGTATTGTTATTATTATTGTTAAATTTGATATTATTTATAATATTAATATTATTAAAATATATTTATTTTTTATATAAACTGGAATGTAAAGTAGACTGGAAAAATTGAGTTGCTAGTTTAGAGATAAATTTGTCAAACGAACATTTCTGAATCTAACTTTGAAGACATTTTTCAGAAATAATCCCACTAGCAATCTCATATTATAAGATGCCTAGTTCAATACTTTAATAATAGTGAGGTATGCAAATAAGACTTTATTTACTAAACTGTCATTACTAAAATGAAGAAACGGACTGCAGTCACTTGAGTAAATGAATGCTATGCTCGTGAATATGAGCCATGAATGGCCCATAAATTTATTATGTAAATACAAAACTATGTTAAATAATTACTCTCAATTTTTATGTTAACCTTTTATTCCAAATTCATATTGCAAAAATTATCTTTGAAATTGTAAACAAGATTAATATCTTGTCATTGTATTTTAAGTAACAATTCCACTAGTTCGCGATATAACTTGTAAATTTAAAGTTAACTTAACATTTACACATTTTTAGAAAGTATTCTTTAGAGTTTAGTCCTAGCGATGAAATTGTAATCCAAGTCCATGTAACATTTCCCTTCTATGAACTTGCAAGTTGCAAGACCTACCAGTTCATCCAGTCTTTTTGAGTGTGTGTGTGTGGGGGGGGGGGGGGAGGGATATTTTATAAATAATTTTTTCGCCATTTTATCTTAGTTAAACTATTCCAAATTATTTTAATATTTACCTTAGTTACCTACCTTTATTAATGTCTTAAATATCTTTTATCTTTTTATACCATGTCTTTAATCCAGCGTATTCTTTTATTTATTATTGTAAAAAACTTAATCTGTTCATAGCTATACTTTTTTTTAAAACCCACAAAATTACTTTATTTCTTTCATTTGATTCTGCAACATTAAATTCTTATTAAATGTCATTTGTTGTTACTCGTTCCATATCACATGATCCCTTACAAGTTTACCGCCCTCAACCTGATTACGTTATAATGGTACCACAGGTAAGTATTAAGTTCGGTCATCTACGTCACGTGTACCACGCGCCGGAGCTAATCCAATCGCTGGCGGCGCCTCACCTGTTTTTCCCTTTTCACTTAGCTGGATTGGCCTTGATTTCAGCGTCTGTATGTTTATGCGTTTGTTTTTGCTACTATTTATACTGTTACATTTTCTTGGAGAGCAGATTTTGTACGATGTGTTTGCTTAAATAACAATCGCCACTTGGAGAGTGGTTTGTCATTTAGTCTTGCTATTGGTTCTGATCTTGTTTGGCATTTTAACGCTATGTGAACCTACTCGAAATTGAGATACTGCCATAACTAATGGAGTTGGAGATGTTTACTTGTCAACAAAGAAAGTATTTTGATTTGATCATACGTTTCTTTCGTTATTTCTGGAAAACTCTTATGATTTCATCAAATCCTGCCTTACCGCGGACCATGAAAGAAGGACTGTATCTTCATTATAATGGTTGGTGTTATATGAGGTATTTTCTACTGACTGGTTTCGAAATGCAGTAATCTCCAGTTACAGAGTGTCATCATTAATCTTCAGACATAATGTTACGACTAGCACGACATGCAGTGAGAGAATGTAATATATATATATATATATATTTAAAAAAATTTGGGGAGCAAGTAAAAAAGTGAAGAGAGCAGTGCAAAACAGCAATGTATGGGAATAAAATGGATAGTACACGTGTAGCAATGCACAATACATAAAAAAGGACGCAAAAAAATGGTAAGGGAGCTTTTATTTTTTGAAAAGATGAAAAGAACATGAAAAGATGGTTTAGGGCAACAATTTGGTTTCATGTAAATCACAAAAAAGTATTGTTTAGAAATGATGCAAGATTTTTAATATGGTGTGTGATCTCCTCAAACAGCTAAGACTGTTGCACACCTGTTTTCCATGGTTGCGATGAGGTTATCGATGAGACTTTGGGGAATACTGCTCCACTGCTCGAGAACTGCAATCTTCAAGTACAGGATAGTGAAAGGAGGCCTCGGTCTTGCAGCAATGCGTCGTCTGAGTATGTCCCAAACATGCTCGATTGGATTTAGGTCAGGGGGGCATGCTGGTCATTCCATACGCTGTATTGTTTTAGCTTCAAGCATGTTTTCTACAAGACGAACTGTATAAAGTCTGGCATTACCATGCCTGGAAAAAAAGAAATCACTAATTACTGCAACATAAAATACAACATGAGGACTTTGTATCTCGTCTGTATTACTCCGGACCGTCAAAGTGCCATTTCGAATGATATGCAGGCCCGTACGTCCACCTATACTGATTCCAGCCAAGAGCATCAACCCACCTCTTCTGTAATGTGATCGTTCATGAACGAATGTGGGATTATTTTGAATGCTTCCTTCTCTCCATGCCAAAACACACCAGATGTCACATCCGGACAGAATCGGGACTCGTCTGTAAACAGAATTTCACTCCAACAACGTTGCCTCGAAACTCGATGTTCAGTTCCCCAATTTCTTTGGGTCGCACAGTGGCTTGAGGTCAACGGAATACGGTCCATTGGCTTACGAGCATAGAGACCACCTTGATGTATCTTATTTTGGACTGTTTGGCTGGACGTCCTTCGTCCTTTAGCCAAGAACAACTGTGTTTGCAGCTGAGTAGCAATGCCCGTTCCATCTCGACGGGCTGTTAATAGGATATATCGGTCATCAGTTTCTGTGTTAGCACATTTTCGACCTTGCACTTGTCGTTGACTACCATTCCATGTGTCTTGGAATCGATTCCGCAACCTTTCATGGACACTATTTGTGACTCCAACAGCGTCCACTACACTTCGTTGTGTTTCCCCAAATTTCACTGTCCCGATAACACGCCAAGCTATGGATTGCGGTAAATCATGTTGTTGTGGCATTTTGAAGCCAACTTTTCTCCAAAAACAAGCTCAAGAATTGAATTTTACAACTGAAAGAGATGTTTCTTCAAAATCCCGATTTCTGCACTTATCACCTTTTTCCAGTTTTTGACGTCATAAAATTTAATTTAGGTGTGAAGTTTTCTTTATCTGTTTTTACATGGAAATTCTGCTTTGTTATATTATTATGTTTGATATTTATTATAGGGATAAAACTATTTTTAGTGGTTGAATGTTTGCCGCGTAAAAAATTGGGGCAGAGAAAGTATCGCTCTACTATTTTAGAAAGAAACTTTGTGGTCTGTTTCTACAATTGCAATAGAAATATATCACGAAGCTTATTGTTCAGATATAGTGGTTTTAACATTTTTTGCTAAAATATCTTCCGCGACAAACGTTAAATCCCACTGATAATATTAACTTTATTATATTGTTTTGTTATATTACTTATGTTATCTTACTATTTTGAGTAGTCATTTTGGTTATCCTTTTTTAGGTTTGTTGTGGGCCGCTTAACATCCCAAACATATGTTTGCGGCCCGCGAGAAAAAAAAAGCTTGAGTAAGGCTGATTTAGAAGAATATTTTCATACAAACTTATGTAGGTAGCAGTTCCCAAATTATCAGTCGCGAAATCCCATTGAGTCGCAGAATAATCAATTATTTTTGCATAAATATATTGTTAAAGCTATCTGCTGTAAAGATTTATCAAATAGTATAAGTTACATCTGAAGAAGAAATCTTGAAGAATCAACGATACATAACTTCGTGGAAGGGCTATGTTTTATTATTGTGTAAAGGGCGACTTGAGACTATAAACCACATGCTTTAAAACAATCTTGATATACACTCCCTCGTTGGAGGAAACAATGCATTAAATTCCATTCCCATAACTGAAAATTTATAACGTATTACACGCAAAAATTCTTTCGTCTAAAATAGCAGCGCGTGTTATATTTCTATCACTTTAGTCATAATATATATATTTACATTTGAAATATCAGTAAATATACTTTCGCATGCATGTTTTAAAGGGGTCCGTGACACAAAAATCCTCAGATTTTCAATTTTATTTTTTATTTATTTATTTTTTTAATTATTAAAAATTTCTCTGCCGTTTTCTGCTTAAAATGACGTTTAAATCATGTTTCTATCTTAAGGGGTCTCAGGACTCTTAAAGCTTTAAAATTTTCAAAATTTTAATTTTTTTAGATGTTATACTCCTATCTTTTCTGAACATTTTGATATAATTGTTTCCTTGAAATTCCTACTAGAACTGAAGTTATGGCTTTTCCATTTATACACGTTCAATAGTTGAAGCGTCGTTTCGGAAACTTTGAAGCCATTTTTCTCCAAATGACGTTTTTGGGCATAACGCGCACGATATCTAAAAAACTCATCAATATTTTTTCATGAAATTTTCAAAACATATGTTTCATGTTAGTCTGTATAAACTGAACCTAAAATTTCCTTTTTATTGTTCAAAACAATATTTTTGTAGGTGATTATACTGTTGAAATTTTCTTAATTTTGCATTAGCTAAATACAACTTTTTATAAAAATTATAAAAAAGCCTTAAATACAAATTTATTTAGGTTCAGGGTCATTATTACAATCTGAAGTGTAAGTAGCCACCATAATTTTCCTTTTAGTTGCAAAACTTATTTTGTAATCGTGCGTGTAAGCTGTTATGCCGATTTTTTGCTCGTGAAATGTCTAACAGTTTGGAGCCCCCTGTAAATGCTAATTTTGCATCTTATAATTTTTTAAATAGATGAAATGAAAGAAAATTCTTATATATTTTATTCCAATTAAAATTGTGTCTTAAAATCAAATATATTTTAAAGATATCAAATGTTGAAAATGGCCTTTTTTTTTTTCGCTTTTTCCAATTTTAAGAGTCCTGAGACCCCTTAATTAGAACAGGAAATATTAATTTTTTGGTTTGTTTGCAAAATCTACCTTTCAAGCTATGGTTGTCATGGAAACGAGTTCTTGTCAAATTGCGTTTTTCTTCATGATGTGTTTTTTCACCATTACTCATATTTAAATTGTTATAAATTCATAACCGTTATAGATAAATGGTTCAAACTGGGAACATATCTTTTTAAATAGCTTTACTTTAATTTAGTTTCAACAAATTAGAAAATATATATTACTTTTGAAAATATGATTTTTTTTTAAGTTACATCATATTTTTATAATTTTTCTTTACATTTTTTAATTTTTTTTTTTAAATTAATATTTTTTAAAATGCTGAATCCAAATTAAAATATATATTTCTGTTTATTTAAATGAAAAAGAATTGAAATTCTATAAATAATATTTCGAGTTATAACGATTTTAAACTACCTCACCTTTTTAACAAAATTTAAAATTTAAATTAAAAAAAATGAGAAGTTTTATCAAGCGATTTTGTTTACAAATAATATGGTTAACCATCACAAAAAATTTAAAAATTTTAACTCTTTTTTTTTTTTTTTTTTTTTTAATGTGTCCCGGACCCCCTTAAGTTAATTTTGATTGTGTATTGCTTTCGTATATAAAAGAAATGTTCTTATGAAAGGTCGCCCTTATTACATAATAGATTATTCGAAACCTCTATATACCAATGTATTTGGAGGCTAGCTGAAGAATAAAAATAGGCGAACAAGAAGTCGAAACTGACTTGATATTTTCAGATATATTCCACGTGTTAGACTAATATGTTAATTTTTAATTTGCAAATTGATTTGTGTTATATAAATAAAATGTTTATCTATTAGTATAAAATAAAGGTCTCTGTGTGTCCCTCATAATTCCGTCTGGACCGCCTCATTATAATGAGAAATTGTTGAAAAATAGTAATAACAGCGGTACCACATAGCGCCAAATATGGACCAACTTCGCGATATATCACCGAATTTGACGAAACATCGCCTAATTCGGCAAGAAAATAAGTTTTTATATACGAAGTCAACTAAGCGATAGCTAGCTAATTTTGGGAAATGTCCATTTAAAACAATAAATCTTCCATAATCGAGCTCACCGCAATTTAATGTAGGTATAAATAAAATATTTATAGGTTTTATAAATAAACTTCAAAGTTCATTAATTTTGTTTGTTTCTATCAATTGGCAACAAATCTCACTTCTGAATCCCAAATTATGCCAAACTTTAAAGAAGTACGCCAAGGCAGGACTATAAATATACCTGACGTGCATTATATATTCGGATACAGAAATTAATTTCTCGGTATTTTTCCAGTCCAGGCGTATTTGCAAAGAATAAAAATTGGCAACATATTTTCAGGCAAATTATTTACTGTTTCATTTCATATGCTCCCGCATTTTTTTTTCAATACTTATTCAATTTATTTAACACAAAGAAGCGATTTACCTAATTTATATAGAAACAGGGGTAATTTGTACAAAAAATAATGATATGAATATGAAATACATATATAAACAAACAAAACACTCATCAAGTTTGATTTCAAAGCTTTTCATATCATTTGGCAACAAATCTCACTTTCTGGGGGCCGAATCGCGCCAAGATTTAAAAATAAAAGCCAAGGGCCCTATAGTTAAAAAGTACCAAATTCTTTGTTATTTCGCACTATCTGTGCTATAGTTTGTACTATATGCAAGGAGGAAAACTAAAAGTTTAAATATTAAATGTTTCTATAAAGAACTATAAGACTAAAAAATAAAAAAATAAAATAAATGTAAAATAAGACCAAAGAAATGCATCAAGCATGGTTATGAAACACTTTCCAACATATTCAGAATAATATAACAAACTAAAATATTATGTCTAATTCAACAATATGGAAACGCATAATACATTTGAAAACCCCCATCCAATCTGTTCCCATCTACAATTGGAAAATTATACGAATTTTTGAAAAGCCCTGTTTATGGTATATAGATTTGTATTTATTGACTGCATGCATGTAAAAACTGAGTTCAGTTAGGTAATGCATACTTCAGTTGAAAAGTCCCCTTCAGCAATTCCCGCTAATAAGGAGTATGGTTCATGAATTCTTTTGTGCAGCCCTGTACACGAGGTATAGTATTTATATACAAGTAACGTGCAAAAAATCAGTTAAATTTAAAACCATATTCTGAAATTGATTACTCACATCCAGCAATTATTTCTCAAAGACAGTACTGTAACTTTTGTGTCCCTGTATGCTATGAATACCCAAATGCTATGAATGCTCTATTCTATCGTAATCAGCTTACAGTAAGGTGCAGTGATTTACATCAATTTCAATACATTTGAAATAGCATAATGTCACTGAAACACTCTGTAAACGATTTTTCCCATATACTATAATGTAATAGAATTTTTTTGAGTGCCCCTAAAAATGAACTATTAATGCTACACGCTTCATGTGCAATACCGAACATGCCATGATAAGCATCATTCACATATTTTAATTGGATGGAAATACGAGTATATTTACATGAATTAGAGCATGGACAGACGGACAGACGACAATACGGACAAGCAAACCAAATCATAAACGATTTTTTTAGGTTAGGTCTGTTCTTTGAGTGCGAAATTTTAATGAAGTAGAGATGCAATATTGAATATGTTTTTTTAACCTTTACGCGGGGGCACGGGCCGATACTGTTCGAGCCAACGTGTCAAGGTTAACAAAGAATTACTTATTTCAATAATTTACAGTATTTTTAATTTGAAATGAATGAGTAATGAATGCAATGAATTGATATGAATGAAATTTCCAGTAATACTATCCTTTGCAATGACGACAAATGAGTCACAAGGACAGTATTTTCTACAGTGGACAGTATTTAAAAGAACGGATTTTTTCTCATGGACAACTATATGCAAGTATTTCAGGATGTAAATAGTCAGTGAAAAATTTTTGTCGAAGATACTGAAGATGAAGGTAATAATGAAATTTACTTTTAAATATTTTTAAATAATGAAAGCGTTAAAAAAAAAAAAAAAACAACTTCGTATTATCTTGAAGTTTTTTGACCGAATTTTAATATATCCTTAAGTTGCATTTTTTATGCTTTCATTATATAGATTTTCATAAACGATATTCGTTTTTAATATGTGTTATTTGCATCTAACATTGCGGTACAAGCCAGAAAGCTCACATTCTTTCACATGTATTATGTATGTATCCTTATATGTCATTTTCCGTTATTTTTGACGGTTGATAGCCCGTCAAAAATAACATTTTAAAATATATAAAATAAATTTACAGTATTCATATAATGAAGAATGCTGGTATCGAAATTTGTACTGCGTGCTTTTCTAAATGCGATCACTTTATAGTATTTTAATAAATTTAACAATAAAACATTTCATAAATATATCTTTATGAATTTAATAATTTTTATGAGAAAAACATTTTTATACGTATTGCGTATTATCATTAAAAATTTACTTATTTATTAGTTTAAATACATTATTAATAAATATGTGTATTTAAAATATCCGAAGAGTATAAAATATAAATCTATTAGTTTGAAAAAATAAGCAAATTTTAAATAAAAGTATACAAACACTAATGCATGAAATTTAGTAAAAGTGATTTTTATTTTTATTTTATTTTGGAATATGAATTTGTTTTAACATCATAAAAAAGATAATTACAAATAATTATAAAATATCATAATCGTTCTTTGATATTTAAATAGACGCGCTGACAAATTTATTTTTATGAGAGAAAATTCAGCTGAAAATTATTTATATATAATTTTAATCATACTTATTCCTGAATATGTTTTGGAGATTTTGTTAAATTCTTTTCGTGTGAACAACATTTAAAAATTTTCCTTTAAATTATTTTTTTCATATAATTATCTGTACTTTAATTTACATACATCATTTATTTTTTGGCAAATATAATACAGCCATTAGTCGCTTCGTGATTTTAAAGAGATAATTTGTTTATGAAAAAATCTTTTTATAATTTAAATATTTCTTTTTAAAGAAATATTAAAAATGACGAAAGTATTTCAAAATACTTTTCTTTCATAACAGTAATATCTTATTGAAATGAAAAAGAAAGTTTTATTTTGTGATGAAAATAAAGCGAAATCTTGCATCTTATTTATGAATTAGAAGAATGTAATTATGTTTTAAGATTTCTTTAAAAAAGAAGTTGCTTTTACTTTCTTGGAACAAATTATTTGGAAATGACATGTTTTAATTTTTTACATTTTCCATGTAAAATTTGATATTTTAAGCTATTTCCATAGCTACAGAGAAAGACATTTTAATATTATTCAATAAATTATATTAATCGAGATTACTAAATATCTTTTATTATTGATATATTTTTTAATTTACATAAATTTAAATTTTTGCAATTATTGCATTATATATGTATCAAAAAATTTTATAAAAAATGGCAGATGTTAATAAAAATCTCGATCATATCAAGATACATTATGCATCTATGTAGTGTAGTGTCCGGTGCAGGAATAATAATAGGGTTGTTCCTGGATCGTCATCCATTGACCATTTTTACTCTCCAGCTAATCCATTATTTTTTCGCTAGTGTTTAGATGCTAGATACAAGACTTGTCCATACGCTTCTCAGTCACAAATTGTCTCAGATCCTATTTTTTTAAACTTTTGTAAAGCCTTTAATGTAATTTATTATATAACACATAACAACTTATGCAACTTGAAATATATAGGTGAAACATCAGAACCAATACATAAACGAATCAATCAACATCGTTCAGACTCTAACAAAAACACAAAAACAAAGCAAAAAATATACAGTCTGCTGATGAAATTCAGGATTTTCATAGACATCAATTTAAAAATACTACTATTGAAATCATACAAATTCTAGAAAATAAATCTGAAAGTCTTTATATGGAGTCATCACATGTGAAATATTACAAAACCATTTATCCATATGGAATTAATAGTGAAATGTTTAATACAACTGTTAAAGTGTTTTCATCTATAAATAATAGTATTGATTAAACTCCAATTTATCCTACTCTAAATCATAATTTAAATCGTAAAACAAAACGAAAAAAGCCAGGAAAGTGTTCTTTAGCAGGTGTAGTTTCCAAAAAATATATTACTAAACAAATAAATAATCTTCAAAGCAACTATTTAAAGAATTACAACTCGTTATTAATTCGAAAATACATATTTGGTATTAAAAAGAAAGAGATTGTACACCATTTAAATGTATTTCTCAGTAAATCTTTTTCTATACATTTCTCTGATATTTTTTTCATCTCATTATGACCAGAGTTAATATTTTCAACATTAATTTACGAAAAAAACCCTCATAAAATTCAAAACACGAATTCTCAATTGATAATATATTTTTCAAATCAAATATTTAATAAAATTAATATTAATTCTATAATTAATGATAAAACCTGTTATTTTTCTATTAATAATCTTCAAATATCAAACACATTTAAATATCCGAATACAACCAGCAGAAAGATTTTTAACTATAATACATTTATTTAAAGAAAAACATACAACATCTATAGCAAGTAATTTTGCTTGTAAATGCAATGACCCCGCTCTAAAAAAATACATAAATAATGATCATGGACATATAATCAGTGTAAATCTTAATATCATTAATGGTTTTAAGTTGGAAAAACTAATGGATTATGGTACTAAATATAGGCTTCCATCTAAATTTAATGAAAATTATATTATAAAACAGTTTACATATGATATAGATATTATTATTTATAAAATTTCAATCTCATACAATAAACCTATTGAGTATTTTAATAAATGGAAAATACTAGTTATTGAAAAATGAACTAAGGCTTTAAAATATAATATTTCGGATTTGGGTACTATTAACACAAAGTATTATTTCCAGAAAATTACTAAATTAGAAAATAAAAACTATGTTATTTCATATGTAGACAAATCTGCTAATAATTATGCTATCATATGTAAATCTTACTACCACCGACTTCTTGCATCCTGTATTTCTTCTAATAAATCTTTAAAAAAAAAAAACTAATGAAAATGTAACAGTAAACAATCGTAAAATTCAATGTTATTATAAACTATTAATTATTATCCCTACTAACTTTAATTATCCTTATTTAGTTCTTATACTAAAATTTCATAAGAAACCTATTAAATTTAGGACTGTTAATATTTTATGTAGTAATACATATATTAATATAGTCCATAAACTTCTATTAGAAATTCTCAAGCAAATATATATACTGATAACAACCAATGATAATACACATTGTATAAATAATAGCTATAAACTGCTTAATATTATGAAAAATCTTAAATGTGTAAACAATGTAACAACATATGATTTCAAAGATCTTTTTAATAATATAGATTTAATAGATCTACATAATATTAAAAATGCATTATTTAAAAAGTATCATCATTAACTGGATTTACCAATAATTATAGATATAGCTTAATTTAAAACTCTGACAAATTTCATTATGTATAATAATTATATTTTGCAGGTTAACACATTATATTTATATAATGCCGTTATACCAGAAGGTGGATGTACATCCAGTTTATTATCTGAATTATACTAATATCACTATGAATGTACTTTTACTAATAGTAATCTACATTTATATCGTTATATTGATGACAAAATGTTAATTGCCACTGATCAAACTAATATTTCTCAATTTCCAGTAGATATCCTATTAATTTAGAATTAACGGAAAACCTCATATCTATCAATACAATTAACTTTTTAGATCTTAAAATTACAATAAAAGAAAGCAAAACAATAACTAGTCTACATGACAAACGTAAAGCATTTAAATTCAAAATTAATACATTTACTAAATTTAATTCTTGTCATCATAATTCAGTATATCGTAATATAATCTTTAATCATTTATATAGAAAAAAGTGTTTATGTTCTTCTCATCTAATTAACAATAATATTAAATAATTAATTTATGATGCATTAAATAATAATTAAAAAAAATCATATATTATTTAATATATAATTAGCACATAAATGACCTTAAAAACCAAATTAGCATATGCGTAAAAAAACTACAAATTATATAAAATAAGAAAAATAATAAAAATAAATGTAAAATAATAATAAAAAAAATATTATATGACCGATGGGTAGGTAGATGCTAGAGTACGGAGGAGGGTGGCGTTGTCTGGATAATGAGCAATTGGTAATTTATTTAAAAAAATAAAAATAAAACATGTGGCATTAGATTTATAACTAATTGCAAATACACATATTATAATGAATGTTGTTGCGATACTTTTATATGCATAATAGTGTAGTTATATTTGTCAATTCATATTAAATTTATCCATCTTCATGAACATTTAACACTAGAAGCGCCAAGCTTTCCTTCTAACTAAAAGCGCCAATGGCAGTCAAATTGACTGCTTAATGAATTAAATGCAGATATCAAATGGTAAATGTTTTATACTACTTTATAATACACTTTATAATATTTTAATTACTTTTAATTATTTTTTTTTATGATTTTCTTTAAGAACAACATATTATTTTTATATAAAATAGATAAATTTGTAATAAATTTCTGCTTACCTTTAAAAAAATTCATTTTATTCCTATTCGCAATTTTTACACAAAATAACTTTTTCAATGCTGGAAGTGCATTTTCCACATACATAAGACGAACATTTTTTTACATACATTGCTTATTTATTGCTGTTACAAAGTCCAATTTGGCACTGACGTCTTTTTTTTTTTTTAGACAGTCTAATTTTTGTGGTGGAAAATTTCTTGGGGCAGGCTTGAGCTTGCTTTTCTATTCAATTGATTCTGTCTTAACTTCTTCGCTGACTGAAATAGGAAGCTATTGAATATTTTGAATAGAAAGCCTTGAAATATTTTTTCCAGTTAATTCTCGGTAGATAACTTAGGCATTTATTCCTGCTAAATAAGGCACTTTATAGAAAACATGGATTGGCCATCTACTTGAACCAGCCCGGATAGAGACTAAACATTTGGTTTTGTTGTAAAACTTTACTCTTTCTGGAAATTTCTTTTTATTTCGTAATTCAATATTTACATTTGGATGCAAGGTACTGAGTATCAGCACATTTTTATTCTTTTTACCCTGATAAACCATCAGAATAGTTTCTCCATTCTTTAGTAAAACAGTTTCATACAACTTTGTTTCAGAATTCCTTACTCATGCGGAATTTCTTTTCGATGTCTTTTTGCAGTGCCTACAAAACTTTTTTTTTCATTTTAAGTCTTTTAGCCAATTTTAGTGCGGAAAAATAGTTACTATCCACTGACATATTTCTTCTAGTATTCAGATAAAGACTTACAATAAGCATTACTATATTTTCAGGAAGACTTTCAATTTCACTTCTTGATTTATATTTTCCACGATATGGAAAAGCATTGCACATAAACTTCGGGTCTACGTCCACTAGCATCCAAATTTTATGCCGAACTTATCTGGTTTATACTGTGTAATGGTATATACTGTGTTCTGGTTTATACTAGTTTGGTTCATACTGTCCGCATATACTGTGTAAACTTACACCTCACTTTGGACGGAAATAACTGCTCATCCACAACTACTTTTTCTCCTTGGAAATAGAACGGTTCTCTATAAATTTATACCAAATATCTGAAAACATAGCAAACTTATCAGTTTCTAAACGCTGATTCCTGGACGATTTCAAGTCAAATCTTAGATTTTTCATTATATCTCGAAATCGATTGCGAGGCATTGTTTCTCGAAAAAAAGGAGGGCCTCCATGTATTATCCCACAGAAAATCGTAATCCATATCATTGCAACCGTATGCTACTCTTGCATAAATATTAGCAATAAAAGCATCAAGCTCTTCCAAAGATATTTCCCAGTTTTCTTCATTGTTGAAAACTTCCTCTGCTTCTGTGCATTTTTTAATATGACGTAACATGGATTCATCCATAAACAATCTCCAAGCACTGGACACATCGTCCCCGACATTTCTTTTTGCACATGGCATTGGACACGGCATTTCATTTAGCACATTCTGTGCTCCATATCCCAGGTATAGTATGTGAAATAGATGTCACAGTCCACGACTTTCCCTCTTTCGAGACGTTTATATGTCCTTCCGCGTGATGTCGGATGTGTTTTCTCTTTGATTCTCTTCTTTGTCCATTACTGGAACCTAAAATAAAAAATAGTACAAGTATAATTTTTGACAGTAAAAGACTAATTATATATTTAAAAAATGAAGTACTTCAAAGTCACAAAATTTATCAGTATATAAACATAAATGCTTCTAGCCTGTTTCGGCTGATGTACACGCCACAAGTACTGAGGACGAACTGTTTGCGGTGGAAAACTTGAGGAGCTGAATATTTTGGAACGAGAATTGCTCGTCCATCCTTTCTTCAGAATCACTAGAAGTGTTTTTTGCTTCAAAGTTTTGCGGAAGCTCGTAATCCATATCATAATAATTACTCTGTTCTTCAACATCATATTCATTTTCAGATATATCATGTAAAGGCTTCACAATTTCCCCTGGGCTAAGATAACGCGGTCTACGAGCAGCCATTATAACGCGCTTGAAAGAATGAAGTGTCGAAAAAGTTGACTCAACTGCTTCAAACTGTTATCTGTTAGATTTCACGAAAGAAGAAAAAAACGTCATGGAGAAGGGGTGGGTGGGAACTATTTCCTGTTTGAAAGAAATGTGTTTTGTTACAGTTAGGAAAAAAGGGTAGATAGTAGTAAAGGGGGGGGGGGAGATGCGGCATGTTTCCTGTTGTAGGGAAACAGCGAATGAACAGAATGTGTAGGGGATATTTTTTCCAAGAAAAGATGTTTTCCGATCGAGAAAATAAAATGAATCAACCCAATTTTACTAGCAGTCAATTGACTGCTCGTGGTGCTTCTAGGTATAACTAAAATTATGTTCGTTAATTTTAATTTCGTCTGATTGACATTTGCTAACAATACTTTTCGAGTATCTTTAGGAATATTAAAAAAAGTGTGACTTCCTAAGATGAATGGTTTTTTTAGGAATCGAAGTTGAAATGTTGAAAACAGTCAAAATGACTCCTCTGGCGCGTCTAGTGCTAATAATGTTAACGATTAAATTGTATTTAAATTTTAGCCTATTTAGGACAATATCATATTAATTATTAATTCAAAGTACACTGTCTTAAATGAGAATAAAATGCACGTTTTAATAAATGTATTATTTGTTCTTCCCTCTCCCCTTAAATTAGGCGTATTTAATTTTTAAGAAAGTTTATAGACACATTAAATGCAATTTATTAATTTCATAATTTAATTATTATTAAAATTAATTCCTTGGCATCTTAATTTTAATATTATTTTTAATTTAATTATAAATTATTTTAAGAGATGATGCAATGTTGTCACAGGGATTTAAATTGTGATATGTTATAGCAAGGTACAAATATTTATTTGAAACATTCATTATAATTAATTTCACCATTTTACATATCATTTTGATTTAATATATAAATTACTACTTCTTCTAATACAATTGTATATATTTATTAAAACAATTTTAATTATTATTTAAATATCATTATTTATCTCTAAATAGTATTTGCTTTTAAAACTGAATCCATTAATAGTTACTAATAGTTTTATTATATAATAGTTTTATTTTACTAATAATTCAATAGATGGCAACACCACACTGATTCATTTGAGTACATGGAACAGTTCATTCTCAATACTTAATTATCCATAGAGGGCGCTGGTTATATATGATGGGGGTGTGCTTGGCTATGCTGAATAGTGTTAACCTTGGTCCACCATCATATAAAAACTTTTTTTGGAACAAGAGCGGGTGATCTCCAATGATTGTATTTTGTTATACCTAATGCTAAGACAGTATGGATTTCGATTTGGTAATTCTTTTTTTTTCTTCTATTCTATTTAATCTTGTTTTAATTTGAACTTAATTGGTGTTCGATGCTTTTTTCTCTTTTTGTATGTATGTGGTTGTCCCAAATTCATATTCTTTATCTAATTTATGGATAATATAAAGATAAAAACCAATATTTTATTTTTGAAACTTTTGGCATTTGGGACCTGACGATTCTGTCTAAGTTCTACAAATTTCCATTATTCCATTTTTGTTATTCAATTTCTGATGTTTTTTATTATGTTTTTGGATACTACATTAAGTGTGTTGGGGGAGGGGGGGGGGGGAGTTTATTTTTCAAATTTTTTAATGTAATTTTATTCATAATTTCACAGTCTTTGTTGTTCGTCAATAATGTTTATTTAATGGTTTTATATATATATATATAAATATATATATATATATATATATATATATATATATATATATATATATATATATATATATATATATATATATATATATATACATACAATAACAGTTATAAATATTTAATTAATTGCATATATTACTTGCCATTCCAAAACAATTCATTTTGCTAATAATAAACTCAACAGATGGCAGCACTTCAGTAATCCCTGGACAAAAAAGTGGAATTCATTTTTAGATGTATTATAGAGAGAGCTGGTCCTATTGCAAATGGTATCTGACTATACTGTGCAATATTACTCCTTGGTCCATTGTCTTAGAAAAAAATGGCAACAGTTTCATATAATCTTACCCTCTTTTTCAAACATTACTGATGATTAGAGATAATCTGAAAATGGTAATATGTTTTTTTTTTTTTTGTCTGTTTGTTTTTTCATTTTCTATTCATTTACATCCGTATTTATTTTTTTATTTCATTGTATTTCCAAATTTTTCTGTTTTTATTTTGTGTTGGTAGCCCTAAATTAGTATTGTTTAGATTACGTTTAGATTATTTATTATTATCCTTTAGTTTGTATATATATATATATATATATATATAGCACATTATGTTTTAAATGCGTTTGTCGGACCCAGAATCCTGCACCATAAATAAACTAAGTATAACCATAAAACATGCAAGAAATTTAAACAGATATAACCTGAACAAGAAAAAACAACAAAAAGCTGTGGCCTCTTCAGCGGTGGGCATTATAGAAAGCACAGCAATGTTTCAGATTAATTACAATTTACAACAAACTATTTACAACAAACTACGCATGGATTTTATTTTTATTTTTATTTTTATTTTTATTTTTATTTTTATTTTTTACTTTTAGTTTTACTTTTGATCTTTCTGAGCTTATATATATATATATATATATATATATATATATATATATATATATGTATGTATGTATGTATGTATGTATGTATAATAAATGTAATCTTTTTCAAAAATAATTTGTAATTATTTTATATTTCTTATTAAAAAGGTAAGACATAAAATAACATTTTTCTATATTTTTTAAGCTGAAAATTTTAAGACAAATTGTCATTTAATCCTCTAGTGCATGATTCTTTATTTTTTTCTTAAAAAAATATATTTGTTTCCTTAACGGCTATAAATTACAGGAAAAATATTGAAAATTTTTTCACTCTTATATTTTTCAGTATTTTGAAGTTTTTTAAATTGTCGCCAAATAGCAACACCATGCATTAACACACACAGAAAAAAAAACTTTGCCAACTATCAACACAGTGCTGTTTTATTCCAATTTTATTTTTATAAATTATAAGATTTTAAATGCATTTATCTATACATACACTTAGAAAAATAAAATTATATCTTTATTTAGAATCGTCTTTATCGTCTTTATTTGGAATTTTGGTTCTATATATATATATATATATATAACCAAAATTCTAAATAAAGACGACATGTAGTAATATTATACATTAATTGTTATCTATCAACAAAATAAGAATGGTACAAATTATAGTTCTAAGACATTAAACGAACATATGAAGTTAGATGCTATAATAGAATCATTATATGATATGCTGTACTGATACAGATCACAATAGAAGTATTGTAAAAAATATAATTAAATAAATACATAATAAAATGCGGAAAAGCAGCCATATTTATCCGGTGGTTTAAACCAATTGAAATCCTTTAAAATTTAAAATCCAAAATGGGCTTATAAAGTGTAATATCACTTCAAAATACAATGAAAAAAATCATAGGCTAATAAAATATACTCCATAAATATACTGGCAATGCAGCAGAATACAATAGAATTTTATATCGTTAATATTTATCAAAGTTATGAATGGTAAACAATCAAACATTTATTGTTTTTGTTTAAACATAGAGGTACCAAACACTTAATGCATTTTACTCTAGTGTAACCTATACAGCCCAGAACTTTACACCATTATTTTTT
The DNA here is from genome assembly GCA_963932465.1 of Maratus speciosus. Taxonomy (NCBI): domain Eukaryota; kingdom Metazoa; phylum Arthropoda; class Arachnida; order Araneae; family Salticidae; genus Maratus; species Maratus speciosus. The sequence continues at coordinate 424,294,399 of OZ010795.1, forward strand.
CAATTCCTACTATTAGCTCACACTCTCCCTATATTTATTTATATATTTATATATTTATCTTGTTCAAATTTTCAATCGTTAATAAAATACTCATTATTCATGCTATCAAGTCGAAATAAATTTTTTTAAACTTGTACTGGATGACAATTGATGTTAATACAGTTTTCTCAAATATTAATTAATTAATTAAATTTTCATTAATTAATTTTAGTTTTGCATGGGAAACAAAATGGCAGCCATTGGTTATTGAAGTTCAATGAAAGTATTTTCAATAAGGGGTTACCATAGGGGGACCCTGTTCTGTCGCCAAATATCGCCAAGTTTGTCGCCAACTTGGCGATATATCGCCAAATTTGGCGGCCAAAATGAGTCGCCAAAAGTGACGCCAACTTGGCGATATCTGTAATATTTCGCCAAATTCTCATAGATTTCTATTGTAAACCTACTTGCTTATAGAAAATCAACAAATTGAGATATTTTAATGCAACAAAAACTAATATTAGCTTGATTATATTAAATTTTTCTTTGATAGCCTAAGTAGGAATTGACATTAAAAACAAAATTTTTATATTACTTGTTTATCTTAATGTTGTGGCCAGTGATCAATTTTATCCTTCCTGGCATCTTTAGACGTTTCATAAATCTGAAAAAAATGGACTACTAAGTTGTTACTATAAAATTTTAATCATTGGTTTTTGTGATGATGTAACTGGTACTTTAAGGGGGCATGGACACGGAAACACAAGGGAAGGAGAAGAGAACCCCTTTAAATCTGAAAAAAAAAGTATTTTGGCCATTTTTTATCATTTGGCTCCGTTTAACAAAAAAACTTATATCTGTCATTAGGGGATCCTCAAATCGGGAGTCCCGACGCAACTGCCCGTATGCCCCTGCGTTAGTCAGGCTTTGGTTTTACAGTAAACTTAGAAGATTTTGTATTTAATAAGATTGGTTTATCGAAATAGAGTGGCATATGATGATAAAAGTGAAAAAAAAACTTAAATATCATGCGAACCAATTGTGAAAAAAAACAGTGCTCAAAATGTTTACAAAAGCGGAACTCAATTCATGATGTTACCAAACGGCAACAAATCTATATTCATGTGCATTGTGCATTCAATTCTTGTTCCAATAAACATTACTGAAAATTATTTAAAATAACTTTTAAAAGTATAATATTTTCAGAAATATTTTTTTCCAAATGAAATTTTGCATGGTATTTTTTATATGATTTAGAAATCCAACTATGGCTAACAAAATGGAAGGTATCAAAAGTTGCTATTTATTTGTAATTTATAAACAACTATTTCCAACTATGATACTTTTTATGAGCTAAACCTAAATATAGGACCAGCATGAATACGTAAACATAAAGTTGTCAAGAGAGAACGGTAAATAAACAATAAAGAGGGAAAATTTAATATGTTGCCAATTGCAAAAGTATGCGCTAGAGGGTTAAATGCACTTAAATGATGATCCAGCTAATCAGGATATATTTTGATTTGTATCGTATTTTTGATTTCTTTAATTTTTTAGCAAGAAAATTTTGTAGAAAAAAGAAGTCAACTACTTTTACCCCGTTATCATTTTTTAAAGTAAAATAACTAAATCAGTTATTCTGATCGTCTTGTTCTGAAATCAAATGTATACTTATTATTGAAATTAGCATATCATCATCATTACCTTTCTATATAATGATGCAAATTATGTAAAATTAACATATTTATTTTATTGTCAATATTTTCAAGTAATTTTCACTTTTTATAAGTTTTCCATAATTGCTATCGTGGAAAAGACTTGAACTCTAGCCCTTTCCTTAAACAGGTCTTTGTGTAAAATGAAGCCGAGAAGTCAATTTGGAATGTGGTATCGATTTTCCTTTCTATTTCACTATACATTACAGATTTATAAGTAATAATGCCGGTAAGGAACCTTAAATTTAAGTATTAATAGATTAGTTCTGGAGAACCAGTATACAAAAACACACACAACTGCCGAAAAGACTTAAACTCTAGTCCTTTCCTCAAACAGGTATTTGTGTAAAATGTAGCCGAGAAGACAATCTGGAATTTCATATCGACTTGCCTTTCTATTTCACTATACATTACAGATTGATAAGTAATGATGCTGGAAGGAACCTTAAATTTAAGTATTAATAGGTTAGTTCAGGAGAACCAGTAGACAAAAACACACACAACTCCCACAGTTATATCTCCATGTTAACTTTATAGGAGTCTGTGAGTTGTTACATTTTCTTATATTTTGTTTAGTGATTTATAAGTGAACATTGTTATTCGAAAGGGAGATTTCACTGACTGGTATGATGGGAAATTTTACTGTATTCAATATTTTCATATACGAATCAAATGATACTTTAAGTGTTAAATAAAGTTACAGTTGAATAGGGGATTATGTCTTTTCATAAGATGTCCGTGTATTACATCCAACTAGATTATAGACGATATATATGAAGGTCGTTTCCTAACAAAGCGCTTATGCATTTGATTCCAAATTCTGATTTTGGATATTTTTTTTTTTTTTTTAGTGTTATAATTATGCTGAAAAGAGACACATCAGTCAATTTATATGTAAGGTATATGTTTGGAAATAGTAATAACATATATCAAAATTCTATATTGTTTTCCTTTTTCGCTTCAAAAGATACGTTTATTGAAATTTTGAATATTTTACACTATTTCAAACATTTTTAAACTCACAATGCTCTTAAAAAGGACTGAAAATTTCACAAAATATGAAAGATATTTTAGGAAAAAGTTGTGTGGATTTCCGATCGTTTGGAAATATTTGTTTACCTCTGTTAGTTTAATAAAATATGCAAGCTTTTCTATACATTTGTATATTGCATAACAAATAGAGATTCGCACAATTTGATCGCTTTATGTCAAAAAGATTTTTAAAAAGAATTTGTATGCAGATTTTCTTTTATATATATACGTTTATACGCAGAATGTCAGAATTGGTTTTAAACCTCCTGTCTATCGACATTCTGCAAATACCCCTAATGTAACATTTGATATTGCATTAAATTGTACAAATTTTAGGTTAATGTGCGAAAAATCAGTCCTTTGGCAGCATTTCACGTTAATTAAGATGCTATCATAAATAACTTTAGAAAAAAAAAAAAAAAGTGTGCACATTTCGTTACGTGATGATTCAGCCGTGTTTCGAAATTTCGATTTCTAAATTTAAAGAAAAATAGATTTTATTGTAAGAAAATATGTAGTAACCATGGATTTATATTTTTGTTTTTAGATTACACGAACAGTGAAAACTTATTTTAGTTTTATTTGTGTGTCCCATTTCATTTCAAGTAAATGATATGTTTTTAATGTAATTAAACAACACTGGGGAAAACAATTAAACTTTGAAGTTTAAAATTAACATCTTTATTTTTAAGTATCTAACATGTATCATATAATTAAAGTATAAAGATATTTTTAGATGCTACTTGTATTTTCTCCAAGGGAAAGATTCTAAACGTTCGTCAGCAGGAGAGATGATTTAAATATATATTCAATTTTTGTACATCTAATGGGTATTGATGAGTGGAAGTATTGCACTACGATTATATTTTGATAATATTGTCTCAAATGATTTTTAATGTGTAATCAAATTGAAAAGAAATATCCAATCCAATGCAACAAAAGCACTGTTTTACAATGAAAGAAGCAAAAAGATTCGGCAAGTAAGTGAACAAGCAAGCGATTGGACGTGAAACCATAACAAACAAGTAAGAAAAATCATGCGTCAAGCATGGATTATGAAACAATTTCCAACACATTCAAAATAATGTAACAAAACTGCACTGTTTAAAAAATTAACATATTACGTCTAATTCAACCATATGGAAACGCATAATACATTTCAGAACCCAATTTCAGCTGTTTCCATCCACAATCGGAAAATTATGCGAATTGCAGCCCTGTATATGATTTATAGATTTGAGTCTATTAGCTACATGCAAGCCAAAATTTAGTTCACTTAAGAGCTACATATACTTCAGTTGAAAATTTACGTTCAGCAATTTCCTCTAATAATGAGAACGGTTCGTGAATACTTTTGTGCAGCCCTGTATTTGAGGTATATAATTTCTATATAACGGATAAGATGCAAAAAATTAATTAAATTTAAAAACGCATATCGAATTTTAAACCGTGCACTCCAGCAATTATTACTCAAAGACAATACTGTACTGTAAACGTTTTATTTTGTGTGTCCCTGTAAATGAATATAAAATACTTTCAATGTCCTGTTATAACGTGATCGTAGTGAAATTTAGTGATTTATATCAGTTTCAATACATTTGAAATAGCATAATGTCATTAAAATACTCTGCAAACGATTTTCCCCCATATACCATAATGTAATGGAATACTTTTGAGTGCGCCTGTAAATGAACGATTAATCCTACATACTTCATATACAAAACCAAACATGCTTTGGTGACCCTAAATAACCTTTATCGATTTCATGAAAATCTGAGTATATTTACGGGAGTTATTCCCCATATACCAAAATGTAATGGAATTATTTTGAGTGCCCCTGTAAATGAACGACTAATCCTAGTTACTTCATATAGAATATCAAACATGCTTTGGTGACCCTAAATAACCTTTATCGATTTCATGAAAATCTGAGTATATTTACGGGAGTTATTCCCCATATACCAAAATGTAATGGAATTATTTTGAGTGCCCCTGTAAATGAACGACTAATCCTAGTTACTTCATATAGAATATCAAACATGCTTTGGTGACCCTAAATAACCTTTATCAATTTCATGAAAATCCGAGTATATTTACGGGAGTTATTCCCCATATACCATAATGTAATGGAATAATTTTGAGTGCCCATGTAAATGAATGATTAATCCTACATACTTCATATACAATACCAAACATGCTTTGGTGACCCTAAATAAACTTTATCAATTTCATGAAAATCCGAGTATATTTACGGGAGTTATTCCCCATATACCATAATGTAATGGAATAATTTTGAGTGCCCCTGTAAATGAACGACTAATCCTACATATTTCATATACAATAGCAACATGCTTTGGTGACCCTAAATAAATTTTTCAATTTTATGAAAATCCGAGTATATTTACGGGTGTTATTCCCATATACCATAATGTAATGGGATAATTTTGAGTGCCCCTGTAAATGAATGATTAATCCTACATACTTCATATACAATACCAAACATGCTTTGGTGACCCTAAATAACCTTTATCGATTTCATGAAAATCTGAGTATATTTACGGGAGTTATTCCCCATATACTAAAATGTAATGGAATTATTTTGAGTGCCCCTGTAAATGAACGACTAATCCTAGTTACTTCATATAGAATATCAAACATGCTTTGGTGACCCTAAATAACCTTTATCGATTTCATGAAAATCTGAGTATATTTACGGGAGTTATTCCCCATATACCAAAATGTAATGGAATTATTTTGAGTGCCCCTGTAAATGAACGACTAATCCTAGTTACTTCATATAGAATATCAAACATGCTTTGGTGACCCTAAATAACCTTTATCAATTTCATGAAAATCCGAGTATATTTACGGGAGTTATTCCCCATATACCATAATGTAATGGAATAATTTTGAGTGCCCATGTAAATGAATGATTAATCCTACATACTTCATATACAATACCAAACATGCTTTGGTGACCCTAAATAAACTTTATCAATTTCATGAAAATCCGAGTATATTTACGGGAGTTATTCCCCATATACCATAATGTAATGGAATAATTTTGAGTGCCCCTGTAAATGAACGACTAATCCTACATATTTCATATACAATAGCAACATGCTTTGGTGACCCTAAATAAATTTTATCAATTTTATGAAAATCCGAGTATATTTACGGGAGTTATTCTTCATATACCATAATGTAATGGAATACTTTTGAGTACCCCTGTAAATGAACGATTAACCCTACATACTTCATATACAATACCAAACATGCTTTGGTGACCCTAAATAACCTTTATCAATTTCATGAAAATCCGAGTATATTTACGGGAATTAGAGCGTGGACAGTCGGACAGACGACCAGACGGACTGGCGGACAGACGGCCAGACGGCCAGACGGACTGACGGCCAGACGGACTGACGGCCAGACGGCCAGACGGACTGGCGGCCAGACAAACCGAATGCATAAACACTTTTCAACTTTGTTGGAAAGTGTTAAAAAACACATTTAACCATTTGAAACCAAGAAAAAAGAATAATTTTATTGCTTCTCGAGAAAAATGATAAATTAAGAAATAACAATAAAAATTATATATATAATTATATAAATATATATATATATATATATATATATATATATATATATATTATGGTTTCCTTTTACAAAGATTAATTTTTATAAACAGTAAAATAATTATACATGATAAATAAAAAATAGGGGTATTTGAGTTTAAGATAACATATTTTGCCTACTTATTTAAAGGATGTCTTATATAATACTTCCGCATATGATATTTACCATTGTAAAAAGAATAAAGAAAAAGAATCTGTTTTTGTTCAACAGCATAATATTTTATAAACATTTATCGTAATGCATAATTAAGCATTCTGTTTTAACGTTCGTTTAATATACCCGTTATCAATAAAATTTTCAGCATGCTGTGGTTTACAATTACACCTCATTTCCATTTTAACAACATCCATCGCTCATAAATGCATTTTAATCTACCAGTGACGTGTACCGTGGTGTGTTAAGTGTCATTACAATTTACAAGTGTTTTAAGATTATTTTATTTCTGTCACGCCCATGTTTTCAGCGCCATATAATAATTTTTGTGGGAAACAAAGGAGATATTAATAAATCATCTAAAGTGTATATTGAAAACTTTGTAATTGTTTTCTATATCTTAAATATATATTTATGTAGAGGTGGAAAAAATGTTTAAAATGTGTATTTATAAATTTATACATCTGCTAGTATATATCTGATTTGTTTATCTATCTTATTATCTATGTATCTACATGTATACAATAATTTTAAATCTATTTATAAATCATAACATCAGACACTCTTCATAAACTGAAATCAAATAGCAGTAATTCACATAAATGAAAGTAAAACCATCTCAATCTATAAATACAAATTTGTCAAACAAAAATTTAATGACAGATAAACTAAATCATGAAAAAAACAGACCTGAAGACAGGCGGCATGGCTAACGATATCCACAGCAGGGTTAAAGCGTGATTTTATACCTGCAACCTCCCTGTTTACCTGCCAAGACCAAATTTTTATGCTACACTAGGAGCTCAGCCCGTGCGAGCTACGCCCGCCAACCGCCGTTCAGGCTTCAAAGTCTCTAAAAAATACGCTTTATTAAAAAAAAAAAAAATTACCAGGTTATGGAAGATATAATGATATTATCACTATAACTGCGGCTGTATTCTGCAATCGGCTAGCCATAATTTTCCGTTTGAATGAGGCATTTTTCAGTTACCATGACTGTCGAAACAACTGGTGCTGTTTCCGTGATTGATAGGTAAGATTAATTACACATTCCCCTGTAACACTGCCCTCACTCTAAATTAAAATGTCTGAAATTCAGACACTTAAGTGTCTGAAATGGAGTGTTCAATTTTCAGACATTTTAAAATGTCTGAATTTTTTCAGACACTTTTTGCGTCTGAATTTCAGACACTTCAAACGTCTGAATCGCATCCATTTTTTTGTAAGCATCATACGTAGCCATGTTTGACCACGTTGAATCCTGGAAAAATATTTGGCTGTGGTCCTGCCCCCCCCCCCCCCCCAATACAGCCTGATTTTTTTGGTGCTCTCAGTTTTGGTATACAATTTTCGTTACGTTGATAATTTAAATCTTTTACGACATTGTACTGATTATAATCAATATCTTTAACTTCAGGAGTAGAACAAGATTAAAAAACAAAAAATATTTATCTAAATATTAGATTTTTTTAAATTTATTTTGTTTTTAACCTTATTTTACTTTAAAAGTTCAAAATATTGATTATAATCAGTACAATTTCGAAACAGATTTAAAATATAAGCTTTACAAATATTGCACATCAAATTTGGGGGCACTACAGTCGTAGGGGGACGGGGCACTTCCCAGTTTGCCCTTCCTTTAATCAAGAAGTACTTTTGCAAAAAACGCAACCCTGCATTATAGTTGTCTAAATTGAGATGTCCGGTATTCGGGAGTATCCGTTGTGAAGGTTAATGGACATTCTCGAATAGCGAACACCTCTATTTAACGAATACTTTTTTAATCAGCAGACATACATATTTGTATATTTTTGCCTCAAAAAAGTAGACATCTCCAATTATCGGACAAATTCCGCGGTCCCGAAGTGTTCGCTATTAACCCTTTCAGGGGCAGATCAGTTCTGTTCGTAAAATGATGAAATAATTGACTGACACCAGAATACTCAAACAAATTTCTTAGTAAATAACAAAACGGTATTTTGCACTTTAATTACAAAAGAAACATTTTATTAAAATATTCTTGGTGCCAGTAGTCAGTTTTGGAATTAAAATTAGGTGGCTAGACCCTCTAGCTACCGCCCCTGAAAGGGTTAAGGGCTTTTAAGGTACATAGATAAATATATATGTATATTTTATAATCTTGTCCTACTCTAAAAGTATATACTCTAAAAGTTCATAGAATAGACCAGTCTCATTTACTTTATTTATCTTTTTTTAATCTGCGGTTTTATGCCAGGAAGTAAGAAAGCATTAGGTCATCTTTCAAAGTTTTTTTTTTTTTCTTTACTTCCTTGTGGCCGTCATTTACTGCGAGATAAAAATTATCCATTGAAACTAAGAACTGACATTGAATATATAATTCGTAATAAAAAAGAACGTCATAAGTTTAAAAATATATACTTCTAGAATTAGTGGGGTTTTTTGCGAACAGATTCAAAACTAATTAAATTTCATACAGGATTTTGTTTAGTACAATAAATAAAATCATAAAATACACTAATTTTACTACTATAAAGAAACTTACTTGAGTTGCTGCAAGAGGTAATAAATATTCCTCGATTTGAAATTTTAAAAACTACCACAACCACAGTGAGGGAGAAAGACTTTCATCAGTTTAAAAGGTAATCCCATAATACATCCGACTAGCCATATTTAAAGAATGAGATGTTTCATCCTAAAAACAGGACCCGCCAGACAAAAGTTTCTTTTTTTTTTGCCAGTTTCGACAGGACGAAGATGAATAACACAATATTATTGATATAAATTGATACGAGTTAACACTAAGCCCATTGCACACGCTTTGTAGAATTTCCGGGTGTAATCTTCAACCGTCGTCTACTTCTCTTCTGTGTCTATCCCGCCCTTGTATCGACGACAGCTTCTAAGAGACATTTGATGTCGAGCACACACGTCAGATGTATGTATTCAATAAATAAATAATCCAAGTTAATACGAATTAAAATCACAGTACTTCACATTTCGCAAAAAACGAATTAAAATACACGCGTACATAAAAACAAACTTTGTTTGAATTACAACGTATACCACTTCGAACGAAGACATCTAAAACGCATGCGCAACTGGGAGTGCTAGTGCCCCCTGGTGGTTATTGCGTCGGAAGAATCAAAACATCTTAAATTAAGACACGTTTAAAGCAATGAAGTGTCTTAAAATAAGACGTTTGCGGATATTTTAGACATTATTCTCAGTTCGTTTACACCATGGTCATAGTAAGACGCTTATGTATCTTAAATTAAGACATCTATAGTGTCTTAATTTTCAGATTAAGACACTTAAGTGTCTAAAATTCTTTTTCAGTCACATATGTGTCTAAATTTAAGACGCTTCTATTTGCAGTGCTGTCATTTCACTGCCCTGTACTGGGCCCTTTGAAAGGGTTCCAGGGTCTTAACTGAAAGTTGAAAAAGGGGCAGAAACGGAAAGGAGCATCCACCCCCAAAACGAAGAAGATCGGACAGAATAGCGGCATGTTATTAACAATTTAGTGCACTAAAATTTCAAGGGGCCCTGTACTGGGCCCCTTACAAGGGAGCCAGGGTCTTAACTGAAATGTAGAAATAGGGCAGAAATTGAAAGGAGAATTCACCCCAAAAACGAAGAAGATCGGATAGAAAAGAGGCATGTTATTAACAATTTAGTGCATTATAACGACAAGGGGACCTCTACTGGGTCCCTTGCTAAGGTGTCAGGGCCTTAACTAAAATGTAGAAGTGGGGCAGAAACTGAAAGGAGAATTCACCCCAAAAACGAAGAAGATCGGATAGAAAAGAGGCATTTTATTAACAATTTAGTGCTCTAAAACTTCGTGGGGCCCTGTGCTGGGCTCCTTGAAAGGATGCCAGGGTCTTAAATGAAATTTGGAAAATGGGCAGAAACAGAAAGGAGAATTCACCCCCAAAACGAAGAAGATCGGACAGAATAGCGGCATGTTATTAACAATTTAGTGCACTAAAATTTCAAGGGGCCCTGTACTGGGCCCCTTGCAAGGGAGCCAGGGTCTTAACTGAAATGTAGAAATGGGGCAGAAACTGAAAGGAGAATTCCCCCCAAAAACGAAGAAGATTGGATAGAAAAGAGGCATGATATTAAAGTTTTTGCGCATAAAAACTTAAAGGAGCCCAGTGCCCCCGGCCCTTAAAAAAATAAATATCCGAGCCTCAGGTGCATCAGGAGCTGTCTTGGACTAATCACACCTGAAATTTCAGATTTCTACGTGCGGTAGTTTTTGCTAGCCATCGCACAAATGCGGACACACACACACACACAGTGTGATTTGTTCTTTTATTAGTATAGATTTCAGAATAAAAATAAGAAATATAATAAACTATAAATAATTCATCGCTAACAATTAATAATTATAACAACACTGTAAACAGTAAAAATAATATATAATATTAACATACATAGATAAAAATCTCCGGCATGTTGACTGCCGATGCTTCTAGATTTCGTTTAAAAGAAAGAAAAACAGAAAAGGTGGATTTATTGGAGCTCATAATTCCACTTTTCTTTATATAGATCTTGATTGATGAAGGTCAAACAAACGTTTGAAATGTCAACTAAATTAATTTATTCTTTTCAATTTCATTACTATCACAACTTTATCTTTAATTTGATTTTAAAAAAATAGAAATATCATAATAAAATATAAAAATAATTCATCTCTAAAAATCAATAATAATAACAACATTGTAAATAGTAAAATTAATATATAATATTGACATACATAGATGAAAATCCCAGGCATGTTGACTGCCGATGCTTCTAGGATTCGTTTAAGAAAAAGAAAAATAGAAAAAGAGGGAATTATTGGAGCTCATAATTCCAGTTTTCTTTATATAGATCTCGATAGATGAAGGTCAAACAAACGTCTGCAAACGTCATCTGAATTCATTTATTCTTTTCAATTTCATTAGTATCACAACTTTATCTTTATTTTCATAAAAAATAGAAATATCATAATAAACTGTAAAATAATTCATCGCTTAAAATTAATAATAATAACAATATTGTAAATAGTAAGAAATGAATTTAATCTTGCCACAGTAATAAAACTGTATAATAATATTGAGTTACGTATTGTAAACTGTGAATATAATAGAATAATTTTAACAAATATAGAGACGATAATCCCAGGCGTTTCTGACAGACGATACTTTAGATTTTATTGGGAAAAAAAGAGAAATAGAAGATTTATTTAATTGAGCTCAAGGCCCCACTTTTTCTCATGTATCGGTAGTTGGGTGTCGTCATGTTATATTCTGATCACCTCGGGGAGAGATATATAAGTTGTACACATTACACCTCAGTGAAAACTCGGTCCATTTGAAAATTTTACCCGCTTCAATCGTTATTCGATGTACAGAAGCCTTAGAATCCTAGTCTGCATATTGTTACATTCTCTCAATGCATGTTGAGCTAGTCGTAACATTACGTCTGAAGATTAACGATGATACTCTATAACTGGAGATTATTGCATTCTGAAACTAGGTAGTAGTTTCTAATACAATTTAACATCTTCGATATTTAATATGAAAGGGTGCAGCCCAGCTACGAGAGCCAATTGGATTACTAGTGGAATTGTACTGAGATGTGAATTACAATAAATTTATTAATAATTATGCGCCTCTTTTTTTTCTTTTTTTTATTGAATGGGAAATTCTTCCTAATGTTTTAAGTCCTGCATTCCACCGTTTCCACTTGTGACTGCAATATGGATATTCTACGGAATAATTGGTGTTTGGCAATGATACGGTGGGCGTGTGTTCGTCATCATACTTTACGTTGATATTGAGCAGTATTACAGATATATATTTATATATATATATTATAGTTGAAAACTGGGAAATTTAGTTAGTAGCCAGTGGCCGGTAGACTCAGTTTCATTAGTGGCCACTATAATGTTTCAAACTTTCTTGACATCTACATAAACTATAATCGCTGTGTATATATACATATTTTTCTATAAATCAGTTTTATACCAGCCAACTATTCATGATAAGAATAGGGAAGCAGTCAAAATTCAAGAAAATTACATTAAAACCTCAGAATCTGTTATATTATTTTTTTTAGAATATATTTTTAGATTTTTTGTATATGTTCATATACACTATAATCAATTAAATTACTATTACTTACTTTATATAAAAAATAACTAAATCAAAATTCCAACAGTTAGGTGTATACAATAAAAAATGATCAATTAAAGCACAATAAAATGTTAATTGGATTTTATTTAATAAGTAAATGTGTTATACTTCACACATATATACAGTTGAAATCTAAGCTGATGAGTGTGTTCCGCAGGATTAAACAGTATTACCTGATGAAAAATAATCTAACTGGTGAGCATGTGGCAGGAGTCGAAATATTGAAAATACTGCAATGTCCTTAAAATCCACTTGCATCCAGTAAAAAAAAAAAAAAAAAAAAAAAAAAAAAAAGGAATAAATTATTTGAAATGCATGTGGATTCAAAGCTGATGAATATATTTTGCAGAATAAAACTGTATTTCTTGGAAGAAATAATCCAACTGAAGAGCAATGGCGAAAAGCCGAAATATTGAAAATACAGCTAATTCATTTTAATCTGCTTGCATCCAGTAGAAAAAAAGAATTAACCAGTTTTCTAATTAGATGTAACCAAAGTAGAGATTCCTATTTCTATGAAAAAAGCTATATTTCACTTGGCGATCAATAACAGATATTTTATCGCCACTTGGCGAGTGGCGACTAGGGTGGCGATCGATGGCCGATTTTTTAATCGCCACTTTTAAAACTTTAATCGCCACGTGGCGAGTGGCAACTGCCAATTTTCAACTATAATATATATATATATATACATATCATAAATTTAAAACACCAAACACTCTAATCTAAAATTTAAAAATAAAAAATAAAAACCTTACGGAAAATATCTAATTTTAATTTTACGTTTAATTTATAGTTAAAAATTTACTCATTAATATAATAGTTGCTCTGATGAATTTCTTGTACGGGAGTTTATTTGGAATAAAACTATTTGCGTACAAGTTCTTTGCTATGTTTTAAAGTATTTTTCTTGCATTTATAACATGATATCTATATCTACAAAAACATCCGATAAGTCAATAAATAAAAATAATTAAATATATGTAATTATCAAACTTGTTTTTATGCAATTAATTTATCTATAAATTCACATCAAACTAAATTTTACTAAGTCATTTATTGCGGAATTTTATAAGATTTCAAATAATTTTGTTCATACTCTAATTGCATCATGTAAAGAATCTTTACTAATATAATATTGTTTAAAATGTGAAAATATTCAAATTGAGAATCAGATTATTGTTCAGCATGAACTACTGTGTAAAAGTTTCTGTCCATATTTATATAAATAATTACATGAGCTTTTCTAATTTAGCATTTCTTAACATTCTTTCTTATTTCTTTCTTATTTTATTTACCTGATTTAGTTCCTTCTATTATACCGGATAAGTCAAAATGAATATAGCGATTACAAACAGCTATACCTATTTAATAGAAAAGAATTTATCGATAAGATTAACACAGAATGTAGACGGAACTTCAAAATTTTGAATACATACGTCATAGATGAACGGATAACATCTAGGTGGTAGTCCATTTCACGCCATACATTCTGAAGCATTTGTTCAGCCACCGACGCAAGCGCATTACAAATGCGTACTTTGAGTTCTACAATTGTTTTTGTTATGGGAGGCACTCTGTCTTTCACATAACCCCATAGAAAAAAAATCGGCCATTTTTACCGTCATAATTGGCCATTTTTACTAAGGAAACGGCCGCAATGAACAGGTTTCTTGTCGTTGCAAAGTTTCAAATCGCGCATGCGTAGGCTTCCGCATCACTGCAACTGCGCCTTACGTAAAGAAATTTGGAAGTTCCGTCTACATTCTGTGTTAATCTTATTGATAAATTATTTTGCATTAAATAGTTATAGCCGTTTGTAATAGCTATATTCATTTTAACTTACCCTGTATTTGCAATTATAGTGATTACTACAATGTATAATATAATCTGATAATATTGATATTTATATAAAAATAACAGCATATTTTTAAAATAATGTATTAAACGTTATCAAAATATTGCAAAATTTTTTTAAGTAAAAGAAAATTGTAGCAACAATTTTTTAAGAATATTAATTGCGTGTTTTGTTAAGTTATTTCTGAATAGATCCCAACTATTATTTATGAACCACAAAGTTTCCTTTGCACGCAGCGCAATGATTAATGATTCTGATGGATTATACTGGAATAAAGGATTCTAAGATTGTAAAGGTTATCAGCTATACAAGTGATTACATTACTATATGCTTTTCTGTTTTATATTAAACTGATTAATTGGAGTAAGATAATAGTTTGTATTTTAATATTTTTGTGTAAGACATTTTCCCAAATGTTCTTATCTACAAATCTATTAAGGAGCATGTACGATATTTTTAAAAACAGGCTAGATGTTATATATGAAGTATAACTTAAAATAATAAATGTGTTTAGTTTTCTTTCAACATGTCCTATTTAAATTCTCTGTTTATTCGGTTCTTGCGATACATGTAAACAAAATGATTTGAATTTTATAAAAAGAAATTATATATGTTAAAATAACTAGGGAATCGTACCCGGGTTTCCCGGGTTACAAAATGTAGGTGAAAACATTTTTTTTTAAATTGAAAACTAATATATATTTTTTTTTTATATGCAATGCATTTTTTAGACTGCCCACTTACATTAAAAAAGCATTTTTCATATGGAAAATACGAATTATAGAATCAAATAATTTTTTGAAATTTATCAAAAGCTATATTTTCTTATTAGCCGCATGCTAAGAGACCAAGATTTTGCTACTTACGACATCCTTTTACAGAATGATAATTTCAGAGCTTACATGTCTGTTAAATTTGTGTTTTATTTATATTATTTTATTTATTTATTCATAGGGAAGTTTTTTTTTAAATGGATAATAGCCATAAGAAAATGACGAACTCTTTATTTTCTTTTAAGGGCAAATGGATTAATCTTTCGTAATCGAGATCCGCGAGCTATACATAAATTTAAAAATATTCCATACTTTAAAATTGTTTTTAAAACAATAGACAATCAGTGAACTGAGATGAACTTTGCAAACAAATTCTATTTGAAAAAAGAAAAAAAAATCCTATTTGGTGATCTAAAAATTTAAATTTTACGATTACAAATATGTTAGATTTGTGTTTTTTCAACATTATTCTTTTACTTGTTTATAAAAGAAGTATTAATTTCGTTAATTTATCTTTCAAAAATATGTTAGATTGGTATTTTTTAATATTATTTTTTTATTTGTTTATAAAGGAAGAATTAATTTCGTTATTCAAAAATAGTCAGAAACAAATGCTGAAAAATATTTGATGCTTTATGTGCAAAATGTTTATTATTATTATGTACTGAAACCGGTACGTGATAATATAAACTTTAAAAAAATCATGCTAAAAAATTATTTTAGAAAACATAATACATCAGTGAATTAAGATACAGTTTTTAAACAAATTGCATTTTAAAGTAAATTTTTTCCCTATGGGACGAAAATTGAAAATGTACGATGGTCAGAAGATTAAAAAATAGCAGTAGCGAAAATTTCAAAACCGAAATTTGATCGTGAAGTGTTGCCATTCGCAAAGTGACGTCCGCGTTACGCACAGATACGTTTGTTCTTTATAATATAGATACATAATCAGTAAAATATAATAAAGATCCGTTATTAGGATGTGGTTATCAATTGAGGCTCTTATGCTTGGTATTCCGGCATGAAAAACAGCAATTTTCACCTTCTCAAAATTGGCATACGCACTTCTCATATCCATATTCATGATTTTTTTTTAAAATTGTATTTTGCTTGATCATTTTAAAATCATTTTAACTCAAAACTTGAAGTCACGATTGTGAGCAACATTTTTTATCTGAACAGACGTACTCTTTACTTGCGATTCTAATCTCAATTCCGGAGAGTAAAATTTTCCGTAATTTATGTTTTTTAGACGCATTTGTGTTAAAATGTTTAGTTTTATCTAAGAAAATGATCGTTTTTTTTTAAATATGACTTCATTTTCACTTAAATAAGAATTTTGCCTAGTGTCTGAAACTAAGTACCAGTACAATGCAGAAGGAAAAACAATACAGATAATTTATGAGAAAAAATGCGTGTTTTCAAAAGTAGCAAGTCATTTTCCGTTATTATGCCCTTAATAAAATATTATGCTCCTAATGGGATTTTGCGGCACTAAACCCTATACAACAATTTTTATCAGAAAATGGCATGAATAAAGATAAAAATACCTCATTATTTCTCTTTTGTCTGCAATAATGAAAGCTATCTAATTTTCACCATTTTGAAGAAAATTCATAAACTGCTTTTAAAATTAAAATATAAAAGTGTGGATATTAAAAAAAAAAAAAAAATAAACAAAAAAAAAACAAAAAAAAAAACAGATAGTGTGATCACATCTACAGCTTTCAGTTTAACAACTCAGTTAAAAAAAAAAAAAAAAAAAAAAAAAAAAAAAAAAAAAAAAAAAAAAAAAAAAAAACAGTAAAATTGGTTCAGCAGAATTATCAGGGCAGATGACTAAAAAACACACTTGTGTTTTAAATATATAGATTATATAGAATTAAAAAAAAAAATACGCAAATTATGTTATTTTGATAAAATTATAGTAGAATGTCTTAAAGAATAGCACTAAAATTTAATTATTCGAGAGAATTTTGGACAAAAACTTCAGGAACATGATATTATTTTAAACCTCGAATTATTTGTTTGTTTGTCTAACTCGGCGAAGCAAATTCATCCTGGCAAGAATCATCAATTTCTGTAATATAATTTTAAATCGCTATTATTTGCATGCCACCTCTCTTTTATAAAGACACTCAAAATTTTTGTAAAACATTGCGTTTTATCAGTGTGTGATTTCGAATACATTATTTTCAAAAGTGAAGCATTTTCACCTGTGAAGAATTTCAAAGTATCTGGGCTGTGAATATGACGCACTTCTACAACATAATTTAGGTGTAAGAATTAAATTACATGCTTTTTTATAAAATGGCGTACTTTACTTCCGCTAAAGCAATTCACTTTTACAATCCAGTCGTAAACTTCGTCTCTAGAAAAGTATGCATATGACGTCATTATCACGGAATAGCAGGCAATATTCTTGACATAACCGTATATTAATTTCAACTTTTTTTTCAGGTTTTATGGAAAATGTCAACAAAAAGATACTGTATCTCCTGTTTTCGACTATTTTTCCTTTACTATCAATAGAAATTGGGTACTTTTGTTGCCACGATTAGAAAAATGGTATTAAAAACTACTAACATATTAATACCTCAAAATTAAATTGAGATACAGCTTTTAAACAAATTGCATTTAAAAGAGCATTTTTTCCTTATACGACAAAAAATATTAAAAAATTTAAAATGTGTGTAAAAATTTAAAATGTGCGATGTTTAGAAGATTAAAAATTTGCAGTAGAGAAATTGCAAAACCAAAATTTTATTTCAAATTTCAAAGTGTTGCCATTCGCAAAATGACGTATGCGTTACGCACATATATGTTTGTCCTTTATAATAGAGATAGTTTTATTGAGAAAATGGAAAAAAATCTGTTCATTATCTGTCCATTCAAATTTTGTTTCATAAATTATGCTTACGTATTATGCACACAATATAAAAGTAATTTATTTTAAACAAGGTCATTATTTTATTGCTTAGATTGTTCCCTTTACAATAGTTATTCACTTTTACAAAAAGTTAACAGACTTTATTTTTAATAACATATTTTTTAAATATTAGTTTATAATATTACTTACTATGTATTAATTCGCGAAATATGCCGTTTTCCAAATCCTACTTTTTTTTAAAATTTGGACAACAATACAAAATGCTATAAATGTTAATGATGCTTACATACTTTTATATATATCAAATACTACATTTTAAATTTAGAAAAATATATATAAATGTGTAATAACGTATTTATTTACTAATTTATAATAGTTACATCATGCGAACTTAATCAAAACACTCAAATGTTACCCAGTTACCTAAAACTTATCGTAATTATTCTATAAAAACTTTAAAAAATGTTTTCAGCAATATGAATTCGTTCAAACTTCTGTTTGAATCACTTATATCTTATATTTCTATGATATACATAAGTATTTTGCGATATTAAGTTCTCATCCCGTTGCATACACTGACGAAAATGGTGTTTTTCCAATGTTTTCAATAATATCGTTAATCATCCAGTGTATATTCTCAGGAATTATGGTAAATATCGCGACTTGTTTGTTGCATCCAATTCCTTTTCAATGATTTAGACATAAAATTATTAAATTCGCTTTCACACTGTGTGTTTCTACCGACAAATTAATTCATACTTATGACCATATTTTTATAAATTCAAGGTACGATGTCGGTTTGATAACTATACAAACTTGATTTTTTTTTTTCACACGCTCAGTAGCGATTCTAATGAGGAGCCGCTGTGCACATAGGAAGGAGCCATATTAATGCGTGAATTCTTTCTCACAGTTCCGGCGAGCCAGTCGTTGCATACTGGCAGCCGAGTGAGGGGCTGTCTTACGTGTTTGTTGAATTTTGATTTCCTTCAAGATGACTGAACAAATTGAGCAATAGGGTGAAACGAAAGTATAGGGCAAAATATTTTTTTTTTTCAGCAGATAATTTTCTAATAGCAATAAAAAGTTGTCTTTGTATATTAACAATAAAACTGAAGTTTTTTCGATCTAAATTTATATCTTGAGGTGTCGCGAAAGCCTTAAAAATAAGGATTTTTTTATTATTATTATTTATTTATTTATTTTTTTTTTTTTACAAAAAGTCCAAATTTAACATAAAATTGTAATTTTTTTCATTGTTTTGTTTTTTTCATTTTTAAAATCAAATATTGTTGTTAATAGCAATTTATATATGCTTCTTTACTCTAACAACAATAATATTAAGTTTTATTGATCTAAATTTATGCATTAATTTTCTACAAAAGTGAAATAAATAAGCTTAAAAAAAAAAAAATCAAGATGTAATATTAGTTTGAATTTAACTGTTGTAATTACTGTTTTGCGAACAAATAGTTCTTCAAACACACTTTTTAAAATAATATGTAAAACTTTTTAAAATAACTAATTATTAATAAAAATAAACTTACGAGTTGTTTGGATGTTTTTCTTTTTAAACATTTTTGGAAAGGGATTAAACACAAGCATGCAACATAAACAGTAACAAGCCATTATAATTGAAGAAAATAGAACAAATGTCATGATATTATTAATAACTAGTGTTTTTGAAACAAAACAAATATTAAAGAATAATTAGAATATTCCATTACATTATTAGTTTCACATTTATTTGTTTTTTTTTTATTTTCTTGATTATTACATAAAATGTTTTTTGGTCTCAAATTTTGGCATCATCTTTTGCGAAGCAATTTTTCCTTTTAAAAGCCTTTTCTTTCTTCAGGGCCAAAGACACTGTCACAAGCTTTATAACCCTTTCTACTGCTTGTGTATTACAGAGTAAACGAGGGAAATCTATATATGGCAACTGTGAACTAGGTTCTCTTAATTCATTTATATACATTTTTAAATCCTCATCAGTTAATCATTTTGTCATCGGAATCTCTGTGATTGTTATATCCCCCCCCCCCCCCACACACACTTAATCATATCAATGTAATCTTCAGCATGGTACTTGAGCTTGGGGACCACAAACTTACCGACGCCATTATTTTCTTCCAATCTTGCTTTCAGAAGTCGGCGAAAGCACAACTCTCGTCTGTGCTTTCTCTCATCACTTAATATATAGAGAAGCACGTTTTCTGCGTGAGCGTATTAATTATTTCTTTGAATAACTGGGTCAATTATTTTTAGATGTTGCTGACAAAGGTATCGTGAAAATTGTATTAGTCTTCAAAAATGATTGGAACCATTTACACATGATTGTTTAAGCTTAGTATGGAACCAGATGGTGGCATACACCTCCATAACATACTCTGTTAAAGCTTTAAGGTTATCTAAAGGATTCTCTGTTCCAACATATAACCGAAGAATGCGACTTGTTAACGTAAGCCATCGAGAATGAGTCAACTTTTCCGGTTTTATAAGGACAGATCTGGAAAGCATGCACCGCTTGAGATTGATGTGTACATTTCAAGTAAATATTTTTTGTCTGTGCTCAAATCTTCAAATATTCTAACATTAGGAAGGTTGTGTTGTATAGGCAAGTACTTAACCACTTGAAGTTCGTTATAATTTTCAAGTTGTTTGCCTAAAACACCATCAAATGCATCAGGGCCCATTGATTTTTCAATCTAATTCACTAAACAGTTGGAGCAAAGGCAATTCATTTAAGTGGAACAAACGAATCGGCCACTGCAGTGACCTATTAGATCGTTTTCTATTAAAACAATCAGACCGTTATTAACTACAGTGTTTGTAGCTATCCCATCACACCCAATAGCAGTTACAGTTGTTATGTTCAGATGATTGTTACCATTAAAGTACGCTATTATACTATTTTTTATAGCTTCGCCTGTTCCAAAATCAGGGTTTACATGCCCGAGGAATGATTGCCCTAGGATGCCTAAGGATGAATTGGGCTCTTTTACTAAAGAAATATGTTCTTCGATGACCGTCTTTTTGTAAAATTTGTTTTCTTTTTTTATCTTGCACAATTCTTTTATCTTTTCTTCCATCGAAAAACAAAACTATATTTTCTCCAACTTGGTTAAGGCTTTTTACTATCTCTTTTATTCGATTCTTGGCTCTCTCTCTTTTAATTTTCCTCCTATCAAGTACCTTACTTTTGTTCTTCTCTGTAATCATCCCAACATCTTTAAGAACAGCACTTGCGATAGTCTCAGCAACTGTGTCTGAAACCCAAGTTCGGTCACAGGCACTTGCTACTGTTGGAAGTTCTACTCGCACTTTCTCGCTTGCAGTTGAATCCAAAAAACAAGTAGAGGAATTTTTGGGATTGTATGTTAAGTTTCCTTTAGATTTTTGTCTAGGATCTGATTGAATGGCATCATTTTGAGATTTTCTATTAACCTTAAATACGAATTTCTGTTTGCACTTGTACTTTAATGCTGTATTACCTGTTGCTTCATCTCTTCTCTTTGTGTTAAAATATTGGAAATAACTTTATAGACTCCACTTATACACATTTTCTCACTGTTCACAAAACAAGTTTAGGTATTTTATTCCTTTTTCGCACTTACAGACAGAAAATTTTTTTGCACTTACAGACTGCTACATCAAAAGACGTTTGCTTTAATTTAAAAACTTTGCTGCAATTAAATCATATTTTTCTGTACCTTTTATACTTCTTGATCTTAAAATACTTCTGTGTTTATGGTGATAGGTTATTCCCATTTGTAACATGCGAGTGCGAGATACTATAGGAATAGATGCTTTCGACCAAATAGATTCAACTTTCTTAATAAAAATATCAAGTATTTCACTTACTGTTGGTCCTTTTGATGTGATTTCTGGTTTCAGATCATGTCAAATATAAAGATCATATTTCATAATAAGTTGGAAGAACTTAATTGTTTAGGGTACCCACAAATTGGGCATTCGAAATTTTGTCTGTTCTGAACTGGTCTTGACACTGCCATCACACTAAAGTATTAACAAATAAATTATTTTACTAATATTCAAGCTGATATATTAATAAACTAAACAAAATCCAGTAAGGAACAGCTTAAAAAATATTTGTTACTCAAACGATTCGTTTGCCTGCACTGACTGGCGATAGAAACATGAGACCAGACCATTGCTACAGCTACATGCTTCCCTTCTTCCTTCTCCATCCTAGACCAGCCAATAATATGCCGTCTGAATCAAGGTCACTGGAAACCATGTATTATTCTTCTTTTGATTATTATTTTTTAGAACTAGAAAATGTTTTGCCGCGTTTTTAAGTTAAATGTAACGTTAAACCTTTCTATTACGAAACACTGATAAAATCTAAAAAAATGGAATTTAAAAGATGTAAGATTTTGTAGCATAAATATTAAAGGTATGCAGTATAAAACTATAAACATGTAGTTTATGTGTATTATTTAAAAACTGAAAGCAGGCATTTGGTATTAAAATATTTTTTTTTCTTTTTTTTACTAAACCAAATTTATTAAATTCGTTATATCTACTTAAAAATACGAGGCATGTTTTTTAAGTAAGTACCGTTTTGGAATTAAAAAAAGACGTGCAAAGATATCGCAATAATTTTATTTTTACATGAAAGCCTTCATCTACTTTTCTACATAATTTCCGTGATTATTGAGGCACTTGTCATAACGTGGCACCAGTGTTTGAATACCCTCCTCATAAAATTCTGCCACCTGACTTTTTAACCACTGTATCACAAATGTTTTGACTTCGTTATCGTCTTGAAGACGCTGACCACCCAGGTGTTTCTTCAAGTGCAGGAACAAATGGTAGTCGCTGAGCGCTAGATCAGGGCTGTATGGAGGATGATCTAGAGTTTCCCATTTAAAAGATTTGATGAGATCTTTGGTCTGATTAGCCACATGTGGACGGACATTGTCATGCAGCAAAACGATACCCTTACTCAACTTGCCACGTCTTTTGTTCTGGATTGCACGACGCAGATTGTTCAATGTCTCACAATAAGACGCTGCATTGATTGTCTCATTACGAGGCAGAAACTCCACTAGCAATACTCCTTTTTTGTCCCAAAAAACTGTGCACATGATTTTCTGGGCAGAAATTGTTTGCTTAAACTTCACGTTTTTGGGTGATGATGAATATCGCCATTCCATGGATTGTTGTTTCGATTCTGGTGTGACGTAGGCCACCCATGTTTCGTCACCAGTAACAATTTGGTCTAAAAATTCTTCACCTTCATTGTGGTACCGCTCAAGGAAAGTCAATGCACTGCCTAAACGTTGGGTTTTGTGCAAATCCGTCAACATTTTTGGAACCCAACGTGAACACAATTTCCGGTAATTCAAGTTCTCGGTCACAATGCGATACAAAACACTACGAGAATATTGAGGAAAGCAGTCGCACAATGATGAAATTGTAAAGCGTCTGTTTTCTCCCACCTTTTCGTCCACTTTCTGCACCAAATCTTCATTAACGACCGAAGGACGCCCACTCCGTTCTTCATCATGCACATTTGTGCGGCCATCTTTAAATGCTCTCACCCATTTCCTTACCATTCCATCACTCATAATGTTTTGTCCGTAAACTTCACAGATCTCACGATGAATATCGATCGGTTTTACGCCTTTAGCACTAAGAAATCGTATAACAGCCCGTACTTCACAATCAGCGGGACTCACGATTGTCGGAGGCATCTTAAACACTCAGTATACAACGTATACAATGAAGAATCAGGCTGTAATGGCGTCAGTGCGTAGACAAGAGATGTAGGTAACCAGCGCGCATGCGCGGAACGCCAACCGTAGCGCTGCGGCGGCGGAATCGCAAAACGGTACTTACTTAAAAACATGCCTCGTACATATATTCAAGTCTAAGTCAAAATAATTTTATTTTTATTTATGTTTTTCAATGTTTTTCATTATGCATGTTGTCTCTTGACATTGTTTACCACGTTATTGTTTTTTTTTAATTATATGAAAATTAATCCACGCTCGCAAGTAGCTAATTTAATTTTAATTTAATTTTATATTTGCAATGTTTTTCATTATGCATCATGTCTCGTGGCATTCTTCACTTTGTTTATTGTTTTTAAATAATGTGAAATATTTTCTATAGTGAATGATTTTGAAAATGTCGCCGTTGGTGCGACTAAATGATCGTCAATCTTAATAAAGATATTTTATCACTTTTTATAGCATTATTTAATTTAATCGATTTTAATACTGTCGTAACAAAGGCATTAGGCAAATTTTTTATCTTTATTACATATCGAAATTAAAAAATAAAAAATAAAAAATTCGTTCCACCCTATTCAGCAAAAGCTACGGCATCAAATTTTGCCAAAGCTTGGTGATTCTCAAAGCGTAAGATTCATCGGGTGCCGTAAGATTCATCAATGCTCCAGATCATTCATCGCACCTGATTCAGCCCTTCTAGGGGGGACATGGAATTCCAGTCGTTCGCCAGCCCCCCTACTCGTCATGTCTGCTTGCGACTTATGTATGGTTGTTTCCGAAATTGAAGGTCCCATTGTAAGTATGCCGTTTTGAGAGTAGTGATCAGATTTACAGAATGCGAAGGCGAAGTTTGACACCATGACAAAAGAAGCCTTCCAGAAGTGTTCTCGGTGTGAAAAGAACGTGGGTTAAGTGTGTGGAAGCGCAAGGGGACTATTTGGAAGGGAATTAGAGTCCCATTCCCGTCAGGTATCTTATATATTTTTATTGTCCAAAGCTCGGATACTTTTTTCAGACAGGCCACGCATGATTATCAGTTGATTTTCAACTTTTTAATGAACTATCATTAAGGTTCTTTTCATAAAATAAAAGATCGGATTTTAAGTTATACGCATTTTATACATGGTCTAAAAAGAACTGACTGTTTTTAAATTCTATAATTTGTATACAAAGACAGCAATTGATAAAAAAAAACCCGTGCACTAGGGTAATGTATAATTTGAGAAATTTCTATACCGTAGCTTTTGTTTATTAAATATATTTTTGAGCTATAGATATCTGTTAAGGGGTTTTAGGAGTCTGAAAGCTTCAAAATTTTCGAAATTTTATTTTTTTATATGTTAATCTCTTAACTTTTCTGAAATTTTTTATAGAATTGTTCCCTTGAAATTCCCATTTGAACAGAAGTTATGGCTTTTAGAATTATACCCGCCCAATAGCTGAAGCGGCGTATCCGAATCTTGGAAGTCATTTTTATCCAAATGACTTTTTTATACATAACGCGTAAGATATCTCAAAAACTTCTGAATTCTTTTTCATGAATTTTTCAAAACATATGCTTCATGATAGTCTGTTTAAACTTAACCTAAAATTTTCTTATTATTCTTCAAACAAATATTTTTCAGATGATTACACTGCTGAAATTTTCAAAATTTTGTAACAGCTAAATACAACTTTGTATAAAAAAATTTAAAATTGGTTTAACTACAAACTTATTTAGGTTCAGGATAATTATTACATCTGAAATATAAATAGGCACCAAAATTTTCATTCTAGTTATAATATTTATTTTTTAATCGTGCTAGAAAGCTGTTATACCATTTTTATGCTCGTCAAATGGCTTACAGTTTGGAGCCCCCTATAAATATTAATTTTGCATCTTTCAAATTTTTAAATACATGAAATGAAGAACTTATATCTTTCATATTAATTAAAATTGGGTTATTCAATCACATACCTTTTAGGATAGCAAATATTAAATATAGTCTTTTTTTTTTGTTTCCAATTTGAAGTCTTGCGACCTCTTATATTGAATAGTCGCAGGATGGAATCAGAAACAGAATTTTCGAACTTGGTGCCAACATTAGGTTATACATGTGGAGCAGTGTTATTCTATTAATTCAATTCTGCGATTATGAGTACCTATGCATCTGCACAATAATGTTCAAGGACGAATTGATATGTAATGTAAAAGAGTTACATGATATTCAAAACATTCATTTTCAAAACCGTATTCGATTTGTTGGCTAAAATTTATTTATTTATTTATTTATTTATTTTCATTCATCAACTTATATTACTCTGTTGAGTATTATTGTGTACTTTCCATCTCATTTTAAATTCCCACGAAAAATATTCAGTAATTATACGGATAACATTTTACATTTGTTAATTTTAAAGAAATTTTAATTTCTTTTAAAGTATAGTCCTTTTTACATATTCAAAAACTTTTCAGACGTATAAGTATGTTTTTTAAACATGCATATAAAGAAATACTTTTCTATATCAGCAAATATGATTTAAAAAATAATTAATTTTAAAATAATTGCATTGTCCTTAGAATATTTTTAAAACGCTTAGTACATCGCAAAATAAATAAATAAATAACTTCTTAACTTTCGCTTACCTGTAGCCTGCACCATCTTGATGGTAAACAAGGAACAAGCGAGAGCAGCAATTTTAAAAAGAGGGAATTAAAGAAAAAAAATTGTTTCTTTCTCCTTTTTTCCTCGCTGTTGTGAAGCTGAAAAAAGCGCAAAGTATAAAAAAAAAATAGTCTGTAAATGAGATTAATAAAGAGTTTTATTGTTTAACATAGAATTAACTGAATTCAGATAATTTACAGAGAGCATTTTCAATGATGAATAAATTATTTATTATCGAAAAAAAAACTTTTTTTTTTTTTTTTTTTTTTTTTTTTTTTTTTTTTTTTTTTTCAATATAATGCGAAATATTTAAATTTTTTATGCGTTATTGAGGTTTAAAAAAAAGGAAAAACAAACGGTTAAAAGTGAATATTTAGAGAAAGATTTTGAAGTTAAGTTATAAACTTCTTTTTAATCAAAGCGAATTAAAAATACCGTGTGAGTGTTTTCAGCTAAAACATTTAACCTCTGTAATAATCTGTTTAATAACCTATTTTTTATGTCTTTAATTTAATGATTTTAGCTTTTAAATGTGCATTGTAACATTTTTTTTTTTTCGGTCAGGTCAAGTGCGTAAAAGAAAAAGACGTCGCCAGACAAATTTAAAATGATAAATTCAATAAATTTAATGTATCGAAAAGACAGAAGTGTTGTGTTATGTAGCCTGGAGTTTGTTGAAGTATGCTTAAAATATGTACTATGTTATGTTGCCGCCCGTTGCGGGTCGTAGATTAATGTTCGTCTTGGGTAGGCCGGGGGGGGGGGGGGGACTACCGTTGAATTCGCTGAGCGCGGAAGTCCGCGGTGCCGTTGGATGCCCCTTCATTCTTTCCTTGACCGGAAGGGAAAAATGAAAAAGTGTCACCGGAGAAATTTAAAGGCGAAATTTAATACGTTTAATGCAACGAAAGCGGGAAATGTTAGACTTTAGGCTCTGAAGGCGTCGAATTCTAGATTAATGTCCTTTTACATACGGAACTAATTCATAATGAGTCAGAATCACGTTTATTAATAAATTTAAGCCAAATAAGCTAAGTACACATTCTTTCAATCTAAGGAGGTGTCACAGTTGAGCCGGATGGAGACCGCCACGAATTTTCTGAGAAGGCGGCGCGCGCCCGTTGGAGGGATTACAGCTATTCCGACACTTGACCAGAACGAAAAAAATATAAAAAAATATTATACCGTATAAATATGAAAGAGAAATTTATTAAATTAAAGACATCGAAATGCTGAAAGGGTTGGCCGCGGGGATTTGAAGATGTCGGACAACGGCAGAGGATGCGAGTTTCGTGTACGTTTTCATACTGAACTGTTACATCAAAAGTCGGATTCACATTTACTAATAATATTAAACCACGTAGAGCAGGTACAAATTGATTTAATATGAAATTCATGTTACGTATACAGAATCACTTTACCAACAAGACAACTACAGAATACTCGATTTGTTCCAGTTTTATTTTAGAGAGTGCAATGAAATTATGTTTTTGTGCAAGATATCATTTCATACAAAGTTGGCGATTATTTTTATAATTCGTCAGACGACGGCAGAGGATTCGAGTTTCATGTACGTTTTCATACTGAACTGTTTCATCAAATGTCGAATTCACATTTACTAATAACAATAGCCCACATAGAATTGGTACACATTGATTTAATTTCAAATTCATGCTACGTATACTGAATCACGAAATCAAGAAGACACCTACAGAATAGACGCTTTGTTCCTCTTTTATGCGCAATGGAATTATGTTTTTTGTATAAGATATCATTTCATACAAAGTCGGCGATTTTTTTATATTTCTGTAATTAACATTTTTACCGTATCCGTTATTGTTTCAGAGGTAGGAAGGTTCATTAAAAACAGTAAACTACATGTTAACTATTAAGAAGCACTGACAGGATACTAGTTGTGAAGTATACAACAGTTGTAATATACCTAGTAATAGCATTCATTCCAGTAACTACGTCGGTTTACAACATTTTTGGAGGCGAAACGGAATTGGAACATCCTGTAAAAAAATATTTTTATGCTTCTAATTGTTATATAATCTGACCAATTTTTAAACAAAAAGGGAGAAATTAGTGATTTTTTTATAAAAGGTATTTTGAGACATGAAGAGAAATGAACAACCAAATATTCAATGTTCTTTTTAAAGTATAACGCAATAAATAACTTTCAGAACAAATGTTAATTCAATAATAATAATACTAGCATAAAATAATTCAGAACTGAAACTATGAGATATTTAAAAAAAACAAAATTTTATTTTTATTTTGTAAAATACACTGCTCAAAACAATTAAAGGATATTGCAGTTTTAGGTGGATTTTGTACCTGGTAAACTGTTTAGCTGATTGATACATGGTCGACAACATAGTAGGTTATATGAGAATAAATTACACATGTTTGGCAGAAAAAAATGCATTTTATTGCGCATTTGTGTACTAAAGGAAAAAAAAACACAATTTGTGCATATGAGAAAAAAAGAATAAGAAAAGGTGTTTTCTTCAAAGAAAACCATTTTCAGTAGGGGGTATGGTTTCCACGGGTACCCAGCAACGTTGAACACCTTTGAGGCATGGACTCAATGAGACGATTAATGACGAGTTGGGTATTCTGCCCCACTCTTCCAGAAGAGCTCTTTCCAGTTCTTGGAGAGTTTGTGGGGGTTGTTGGCGGCCAGAAACTCGTCTTCCTAGAGCGTCCCAAACGTGCTCGATTGGATTCATGTCTGGAGAACACGCTGGCCATTCCATTCGAACGATTCCTTCCTCGAAAAGGAAATCCTCCACCAGGTTTGCACGATGTGGCCTGCAGTTATCGTCCATTAAAATGAAGTTATCTCCGATTGCTGCCGCGTAAGGGACTACAATAGGTCTGAGGATCTCATCCCTATACCGGCGACCAGTCAGAGCTCCATCTCGAATGATGTAGAGGTCAGTGCGCCCGTCAATGGAGATGCCACCATACACCAACACTCCTCCACCGCCAAATCTGACACTTTCGTGCACGAACGCAGGATTATTCCTACTGCCACGGTCCCTCCAGATGAAAATACGCCTATTATCCGGATGCACAGAAAAACGGGACTCGTCAGAAAACAGAATATTGCTCCATTCATTTCTCCTCCAGTTGAAATGTTCGGTTGCCCACTCCCTGCGGTCGCGACGATGCCTTGATGTTAATCTAACACATACCATCGATCGGCGAGCATACAGACTTACAGCATGGAGCCGGTTTCGGACAGACTGAGTTGAAATCGTGGTGCCTGTAGCCGAGCGAAGGTGTTGTTGGAGAAGATTAGCGTTCATGGTTCGGTGTCTCCGAGCTGTTAACGCTAAATACCGATCTTCATTGGGCGTTGTTGCCCGTCTACGACCTTGCCCTGGTATTCGGCCTGCACATCCACTCTCCAAAAAACAGTTCCAGATCCTGGAAACGACACTTTGTGACACTCCAATGGCTTGCGCTACTTCGGCTTGAGTTTGGCCCCCTTCTAACCTACCAACAATTCTCAAAGCTTCTGAATCTGTCAAATGACTTCGCTGAGACATCGTACTCATCGAAACAAAGCAATCACTGAATGTCGATCATCCTTGTCTTCATTCTCTTTTATCCAGTTGAAAGTCAAATTTCATTCGCTGCCGCTGAAGCGACGTTTTTGACGTCGAACTCAAAATTTGCATACTCCACAATTTGAAAACCAGAAAAATTTGCATTTGTGATTCTCTTCTTCTATTTTCGGTAAAAAAAAATTTCGTTTATATCTTTATTTTATATAATTATATATTTATTTTATATAATTGTTTTGAGCAGTGTACTATAAAGTGTGCGTACTGTAATATTAATAACTATGATATATTAAAATACTATGACCAGTGATTTAGCGTAAAAAAATTACTATAATACGTATAAGTGAGCCATGGCGAATAAATAAAATTAAAATTATTATGTGTATAAAATAAAAGATTTAATATTGTGCATTTGATTGAACACATTATTTAAAACTAAAATAAGTTTACATTAGATACCATAACTTAAATTATTTTGAAAGGACTCTCAAAATGACGTCTAATTAATTGAAATATTCCGTGATAAGATTCCATTAGCGTTTCACGTCTAAGCTGTATTACAGTTCAATGCATATTCTTCATTTAAAACTATAACTCTTGTATGTCTAAGTAAAAAGTGAAGTCATATACATCGGGTATGTACAGTCGTGGAAAAAAAAAGTAAACACCCCCTACTAACTCTTCAACAAATTATCGTAGACGGAAGTTACTGGTACCGAACGATTTGAAATAAAGTCTACTTTTAAATGATGTATATAAAATTTGCTTAGGGTGCCATCTACATATTAAAACGAACCCAAATTTCATTTTTTTTCAATAACAATACCCAATTTTAACGAGATATTTCAAATCTTCGGTTCAAAATATGCCCAGACACCAAATTTCAAGTCATTTGAAAGATAAGTTTTTAAATTATAAACATTCAAAATTTAGTGCTTCTAATGTTAAATTACATTTTCATATTTTTTTTATATCTTCTGAAATTATGCTCCTAATGTACTAATGTTATGTTTAGCAATAAAACTAATGTGCCCAAACATAAATACGCTGAATTTGCAATTTTTATAATTTTATGATATGAATTATGAGTTATGAAATTAATATTCGAAAAAATTATGAATTGCAACCTACAATTTTTTTGATGGATTTAGATTTATTAAGTCCTGCTTTATGAAAATCCCAAATTTCACATTTTTCTTCCAAGTAGTTTTCAAATTATGCTTAAAAAACGGCAAAATGATGGTTTAAGGGGCCGTCTATGATTGAAGTGAGTAGATATTTTGAAATTTCTTCTGCCGCGTTTTTATCTAACAGACTTCATTGGCTGCTTAAGGTGCCTTGATCAAGAAGGCGGCTCTCTCGGTTAGCAATCGAGAACCCAACTTCAATTTGGATACAGCCCTTAAAATATGCTCGTTTTAAAATAATAAATTTCTCGGAAACTTATGGTACGAATTGCATAAAAATTTGTTTTTAGGCTATTTGAAGGGTGGAGAGTTCATTTATGCTGTCAGAATTGAGTATTGCCATTGAAAAAAATGAAGTTATGGTTAGTTTTAATATGTTGATGGCCTCCTAAGCAAATTTTATATACATCATTTAAACGTAGACTTTATTTAAAATCGTTCGATACCAGTAACTTTCGTCTACGATAATTTGTTGAGGAGTTAGTAGGGGGTGTTTACTTTTTATTCCACGACTGTACATACACTTTTTAAAATATCGTTTGTAACAATTTAGTTGATTTATGTCCAAAAATAGCGTATTCAACTAATATAAAAAAGTTCTATTATATCAAGGTAAATTATATATATATATATATATATATATATATATATTACAAAATTAATTTAAAAGCATAGATGTTATAACATGTCTCTACGAAATCAAAGAATGTCACATATATCCAGACAGACTCACAGACATACATTTTCTTAAAGACAGTAAAATCGCGTTCAAGACCATCTAAAACGTATAAATCCGTGGAATACCGTAAGTCGAAATTTTTCACAAATCCAATACTTTGAGAAACATAGAGACATTTTAAGAAAAAAAAATGGTATTTTCGTCATTTTTCGTAACTTGAACGTTATTAAGAAACCTGAATGTATATGCCTAACTTCGGGGCATTTTTTTTAAAAGTATGATTTTTTTATTAAACACATGTGTTTTTAGTTAAAACATTAAATAAAACAATGAATACTTATACATTTTAATGGGGTTTCAATTAACGTTTCAAATTTAGGCAATATTTAGTTAAATTTTAGCAAAGAACGGCGTTTATGCCAAACCTTCTATGACGAAATCTGTTCAATATATTACATTTTTTTTCAACAATATATTAGGAAACCACTTACCAGTGTTATGAAGTGAAAGATTTGCAAAACCTATGAAATTTACTAACATATACCAAACTTTGTATACAAAACATGCTTTTTTTAATGTGTATTTTTGAATAAAAATAGCTCTTAAATTAATATATACAAACTTACAAACTATATTTTGCTTGATATCATGAACAGAACCTTTTGGCAAAATAGTATTTCAATATCTTAAAAACTTTTTAAGAAATGATGTTTCTCGTAAGAATGAAAAAATCAGTTTTCCAAGAAACGCAAATTAAGGTTTTGATACAGCACAAATAATTATGTATAAAATTTACAACTTCACCATATTTGTAGGTCTTTATATATTTGTGTATAAATTATATATTATACATTTGTGTTTGAACAGGTATTGTTTACAATTAGGTGGCTCTTTAAACGGTCACTTTCGATTACAAAAAGTTAATTTCCGTTATATTATGGGCTATAACTTTGCTTCTAATTATCGCTGAATCAAAAGTAAAGAATTTTTGGAATCCAAATGTTTGAATTTTAATTCAAAAAAAATAAAATAAATCGAATTTTTTCACAAAAACAGGGATCTGATGGTAGGAACAAACTTTAAGCAGAAATCCAAAAGTGTATTC
The DNA here is from genome assembly GCA_963932465.1 of Maratus speciosus. Taxonomy (NCBI): domain Eukaryota; kingdom Metazoa; phylum Arthropoda; class Arachnida; order Araneae; family Salticidae; genus Maratus; species Maratus speciosus. The sequence continues at coordinate 424,327,570 of OZ010795.1, forward strand.
TCTAGTGAATGTCTAAAAAAAAAAAACGATTTCTAAACACCCCCTTCTGTGTGTATATTTAAAAAAAAGAAAAAAAAAAGAAAATAATTTTGTATAAGAGGTGTGGCATTTTTCTGTACATGTTGAATTAAAAAGTTCAAGCAAGTGATTATACTTTTTGTTTTGTAGATGAAAAGATACTAAGTTAGAAAGAGTATGATACTTTTCATAATGTATAACATAATATATTTAGCGGGTTCCATAAAGAAATATTCTATTTCTGCCATTTTCCAAGTAACCTTTTTTGTATATAATAGGTTTAACTTAATGTATAAAGACAGTCAGAAAATATAAATAGTTTCTAAAATGTTAATCAGAATGACATGTTAAAACATGTATATATATAACACATTCGAAAAGAAACTAACAAAAACTAAAAACTTTTTTTACAGTAAAACGTGCAAAATCAAATTACCTTTAAAATTTTAATGGATTTGTTCATTTCCCATTTATATATTTTTGCCCAATTGATATCATAAAAAAGCAAAAGTTTTTTAATGTCCTAACTTAATCGTAAGCAGATTATCGAATCTTGAAACACTTTTTCAAAATGTTACATTAAATCTAAAGAGAAAATATAAATAATTATTAAGGAACCAACGTAAATGCACTCTTGATTCTTGATAGAACGGTAATGAACACCTGAATCTCAAAACAAACAAAAAATATTTATAAAATCTCATTCGGATTGCATTTCTCGTTCATTTAACGATACTTGTCATAACACTTATGTATTTGGGAATAGCATGTTTTTGGAGAAGATATTAAATAAAAGGAATTGCTTTATACCTAAAATTTATACTTTATTTTATATACTTTATATACTTTTTTGACTAGTTATAATTTATACGCTCTATTTAATTTATTAATTTATATCTAAACATTTGGTTAAATATATGCTATATGTGCAACTTTAAACTATTGCGGATAAATCATATAATCTTGCTCATTATTATAAATAACGAAATTATGTAGTAATAGACATTGCAATTACGGATGAGTTGGAATTATTTCTCACGAAATTTTTTTATTATATTTTTATATTATAAAACTTCCATACATAAGTGTTTTTGGTATTTTATTTCTTATTTCAGAAAGTTTCACAAAACTATAAACTCAGACTATAATGGCTTAAAGCAACAAAAGCAACATAAATAAACACATTTAAAGATTTTCAACACCTTTTGCTATTTAATGGATCTGAACTTGCATTTTATTGTTTTTTAAAAAGTTTTGCAGAGATAATGAAGCATTATTTTTTTAAATGCTGAAATATTACAGGCATCATAAATGCATCATTAAAGCAATATCAAACATTTAAAATAATAAATTTCATTGTACAAAATACGTCTTAAAATTTGAAACTGATTTTTATTTAACACATTAAATACATATAAATCCAGACAGTAATAGCTTAAAACAACAAAACAATCATAAACAATCATGTTTAAAGATTTCCAACTTGTATCTTTATTTAAAGGGATCAGAATTTGAATTTTAGTGTTTCTAAAGAACTCTATGTATTGCAGAGAATATTAAGCAGTAATTTTTTAAAACGTTAAAACATTTAAAACATCACAAATCCATTATTAAAGAAATATCAAATATTTAAATTATTTAAAACAATAACATTCATTGTAAGAAATACTTCTAAAAACTTTAAACAAATTATTATTTCCCGCATTAAAATCCAGTATTTGATCCTAATTAAAATAAAATTTATACACTTAAATAAATGATATTTATAAAGTGATAGTGCTATATTTTTATGAAATTTTTATTTTAGAATAGTTAATTTAATTAAATACTTTTCCTAGATATTTTCGTAGCCATCATACACAGGCAGATACGCAGGTAAATATCTTTATTTTATTAGTGTAGAAAACAGTCTACCAGAGATTTTATTTTAACCAGTCTACGTTAAACACACAGATCATCACATAATTATCGCGAAATTTGTTGTATATGCTAAAGATGTAATTTTCAGCACTATTAATAGCATACAACAACCTATGTATATTAATTGTAATAATTTCTCAAATAAAAATAAAAATATATACTAAGTTGACAAAAATATAACTATTTAATAGCAAATAATAACAGGCATCATACGTATTTCCTTTTCATTTTCATGCATCTTTAAATCATGAATTTCCAATAGTTAAGATTTTAAATTACTTAAAATTTCCGCTATAATTTCCCATGTATAAATTCCTTAATCTGCTCAAATTTTATAGATGATATATAGAAATCTTTACTTTTAAAAATATACATTTTTTCTAGAACTTTGGAGAATACATTAAACAGATAATAATGTAACTAATGTTTTAACTTTTAAGAAGTTTTGTTTTAAATATATATAGTTTCGTCAACTTCGTAGGTTTTTTTTATGTTATAAAACATAAAAAAACATATATTTTGTATTTCATTTTTATGTTTTTTTTAATAATGAATATTCAGTATTTACTATTATAGATTAACAGTGCAAAAATACTTTCAATTCACCTTTTTGTTCCTCAAGGGTAAAATCAAGTATTTTCTCAAAGTTTATAAATAGTTGTACAGGAATATATATATATTTTTTATAATGTATATATATATATAAATTTAATTTTGAGAATGCGTTAAAATAATAATCCTGTAAATAATGTTTTAACTTTTTGAGATTGATAAAGAGATAAATAGTTTTACCTTCAGAACATAATATTTTTAACATTTTCATTGTTTAACCTAATTGCACATTCTGTCACAATGCTGTTTAATTATGCATATTTTCCTTAAAATTACGAACACATTGCGGTTTAGTGTTGCAGCTCATTTCCATTTTAACAGCAGTCATCACTCATGAATGCATTTCATTTTATTACTGACATGCCCTGTAGCACGTTAAGTGTCATTACAATTAACAGGCGTTTAAGAATACATTCTGCATGTACTTGGAACCACAAAATTTTATTTCTGTCACGCCCATCATGATATTACTGTCAAGAGAAAGACGTGGAAATGAATAATTGAAAATATTGTAACAATAATACAGTTTTCAGATTTACTGTTTTCTTGCGTTGCAAAATATTTTTAATATTTTATATATAAAGATAAAAGTATTTAAAATTTTATTTTCAGTCGTAATTGGTAGTATTTTACAAATAGTATTGGTTTTTTTTTATATATACAAGCTGCTCCAAAATTTGAACGACAAATTAAGAAGGATAATAGAAGGCATCAAGAGGACGAGAAATTACCATAGAACAGGGATGGCAAACTATGGCACGCGTGCCACTTTTGGCACTTGAAAGAATATTTTTTGGCACGGACTTGCTTGTGTATCTAACTCAAAATAAAGTGAGATTACATAAAAAAATCGCGACTAATCTTTTCCAAATTTGTGTAAATGGAAACTGAAAAAAAATAATTGCAGCATTTTATATTACAATCTAATTAATTATGTTCTCAATTTTTTTCAAACAAAGACGATATTTGAAAACTATCTGCAAGAATTGGTTATTCTAAATTCCAATGGTAAAATTATGGCAACTTTGGAATTTTTTTCAGAGCTATTCAAAGAAACTGACGTTTCTCATTTTAACAGTTTTTTTGAATAATACAAAATCTCAAGCTGAAAGCACTTATCAGACAAATCCGGTTCAATTTTCATTAAAATTAACTCGATATTAAGATGCAACAACATAAATCAAATTACATTGCATTATTTTTTTATATAAATTTCTAAAATACATTTGTTTCCATAATTATTATAGTGTATAATACCTACATGTATGCTCCTCACATTTTTTAAATCATAATAGAAAATTTTAAGTTATTTTAAGCCATTATTTTCCCACCTACTAAATTTGTTTTTTAGTTGGTACGTCATGGTTACGTAAAATACTTTTTGATCAAATTTAGCACGCGGTAACAAAAAGGTTCGCCAACCCTGCCATAGAACATGGGCTCGCAAACCACTTATTATGTCAAAAATACAGGATGTTCTACCGTAATTCAATTTGGATGATTGACGGAAATAGCTTTTAGAAAACCCAAGTATGTTATAACAGAACTTTTAATAACCATTCCCACATTTGATATAAATGTGTTAATATAAAAAATGTGGGAGAGTTTTCCATTATAGACTCAATCAGTACGTACTTGAAGCTCCACATTTTGTGTTGCGATTACCAGATCATAAAGTACCATCGATTGATTGTTTTTTTCAGCATCCTGTTCTTAAAGAACTTTTCATGATGTTGTAACATTTCACACGAAACAGAGTACATATCGTTTCATTTTCCTTGCAGTGTCTTTATTTTTTATCCTCCGGTACGATATGCTATTTCTTTCTCCCAGCTTATTTTGTGTCCAAAAAATAACGTTACTTTACAGAAGCTAGCCGTTAAACAAAGCATTACGATTAAATACTCTTTAGCAATTTTTTAAACTTCTAAGCTTCGCACATTTTCAATTTTTATTCCGTCGTATTGGGAAAAAAGTTCTTTTAAATGCATTTTGTTTGAAAACTGTATCCCCACTTATTTTTGAAATATTAATTTTTTTTTTGTAGTTTTTGGAGCCATTTGCTTAATACTGGCAGCGGAAGTACTCCGTTTCTGTAGAAAGTAAAGGAAAAATAGTTTAAAAATAGTAATTATATATTTTTGTTGCCATTTTCTCGTAACAACCGAAAGAAAATGTAATTAAAATACGTGCTATTTTGAAAAAAAATATATAAACGAATGATTTATGTTAAAACAGTGGAGCAATTACATACAATATTTAATTGTAAGTATCTATGAATCATTAGATAGCCGGGTTTTTTTTTTTTTTCGATTTTCTTGAATGACGGAATCTTTTTGCTGCATTTGTGTATTATTTCGCGACAATGATGTGCTATGCATGCTTTACTGTAGATGTTTAAGAGTAGATCGTACATGTGGAGTTCTTAAGCGGATGCGAATGACGTTTTTTAACTAAAATAAAACGTGTGCTTTAAGTCTTAAAATTGAAATATGTTTTATACTGCAGTAGAGTCCCGCTTAACCGAGTTATTTTCATCTGATAGACTGGTGGCTTATATTATTATGAAACAACCATTATAAATGAAGCGTTAGGTGAAGATGAAAGAGCAGCCGTAAAAAAAAATATACATATATGGCCATTTTGTCACCCCATTCTGACCAGAAAATCAGAGTTCTAACTTTTTACGGCTGCTCTTTCATCTTCACCTAACACTTCCCATATAATGACTGTTTCATAATAATAGAAGCTATCAGTCCATCAGAAGAAAATGAAGTAATGGAAATGCCGGGGGCGACACTAAATTCTGAAAAAGCAGAATTCCTGTTCTCTAGTCTTAAAATTATTACTGCCAACCCAAGTTCAGTTAGGGTGAAACATCCAGTATTTGTGAAAAAATAAAGGGTTTCCGACCCCACGTTCTATCGTAAGTTTTCATCCTCTTGATGCCTTCTATCGCCCATCTTAAATTGTCGGTCAAATTTTGGAATACCCTGTATAATTTATTTGAAATATTTCCATAATCGTGAATGTTAACGTTTGATTGTAACTTTTAAAGTTAAATACTATTATTCGTTCATATTTCCTACTTTAAATATATACACTATATGGCCAAAGCTGACCGGACGTTTTGGTAAATATCAAGGGAAATACATGTCGAATTAATCTGAAACTGCAGGTGTGTAAACAGTATAGTATAAGTCATATATTTCCGCGAAGATTTTTTTCCCGAAACCCCATAGGGGACCGTCAACAAATCGAAAAGAACGAATATCTTTTGGATAACCCTGCAAAAACTAATGTAGCAAAAGCGTTCAAACTCCAGATTATTAATGAGTGGCCAATTGGAATATACTGTGTTCATTGTTATGACGATAGCATGTATACTCGTAGAGAAATTAAGTTTTTTATAAAAACAGCTCCAAATTTCGCCAAAAAAATGAGGGGTTGTATCCATATATCCATTGATTAGTGCTAGTATAGCATACACAATATTGCACGTACAACTGCATTTCGATACAGCCCCTCATCTTTTGCTTCCTTTTTGGAATAACGGATTTTGAGCTTATTCTATAAACGATAATTTTCAGACTTTTCAAACTATATTTTTGAGATTTTCACAAAAGTTGCTCTATACATTTTGTTAACACATTATGCAAATTATATTTTGTTTACATTTGGGAATGCACAGTGAATCATTATTTATTAAAACTGCTCATTTTTCATACGATTTTTATTATTTTCTTTCAGTTTGCAGGATATTGTGTACAATGTTACTTTTCATATTTTCTGAATATATATATATATATATATATATATATATATATATATATATATATTTAATTAAGAACTCTACAAATTATAAGCAAAAAACTTGGCAAAATTTGGGACTGTTTTTATAAACACCTTAATTTCTCTACGAGTATACATGCTAGCCTCGTAAAAATGAACACAGTATATTAAAATAGGCCACTTATTAATAATCTGGAGTTTGAACGCTTTTTCTACATTAGTTTTTACAGGGTTATTCAAAAGATATTCGTTATTTTTTAATTTGTTGACGGTCCCTTATGGGGTTTCCGGAATAAATCTTCGCGGAAATATATGCCCTATACTATACTGTTTAAATACCTGCAGTTTCAGGTTAATTCCTCATGTATTTTTCTAGATATTTAACAAAACGTCTAAAATCGCAAGTGACCGGTCACCTTTGGCCATATAGTGCAACTGATGGAAATATAAGCAGATATAAAGTTAAAAATAAAAGTTGCAATAATGTTAAAAATAAGTAGTATATATATATATTTATATTTCAGCTAGAGAAAACGGGAATTATATTGGTGAAAATGCAATCAGTTAAAATGTATCTTATATATTTTTTTAATTCTACAAATGATTATAACCTAAAAGTGATGATTATTAATTTATCGTATGGCACTATTTTTGCTTTGCTTTTAATTGTATCTTGTAATTTTATGAAAATTGTCAGAAAACATACATTACTATTAAAATAAAATGCAGGTAACAAGTGATGTCTATAGGGGAAAGTAGCCGAATTTGGACCACTTCGCTTATTTTCAGGTGTAACTCACTTAATTTTTGGAATATCTGGAAAACATCATTACATGTGGTCAACCTATTCATCTGCTAACTAAATAAATATTTAGATCAATTTCTTTTTGAAAATCTTAAAAGTTTATTTTAATTTTTAAAAAATGTCAAACGTGGTTCAAATTCAGCAACAGGTCGCCTAAGTTGGACCCCCAGTCCCCTAAATTGGACCAAATAATATCAGGTTGTTTAAATGACTATGGGATATAACTAATCTTATTAACAGCAAAGTCGTGATTAATGAAACAATAAAACAAAACAACAGTAATGATATATAATTAAATCAAATATCTGAAAATAAGCGTAATTGTTTTAAATCAAAATGCATTCAAATATAAATCAAAGTTATCAGTAATTAAGAATTGAAATTATAGAGCAAATTGTCAGTTACTTGAATATCATGTAAGGAGTGATGCAAAGCTTACACATGAATTTCGTTTATTGATTTTTTTTTCCAGCACACACAACATGGATTTTTATTTAGTATATATATATATATATATACATATATTTTTTTTTTTTTTTTTTTTTTTTACATTATGCTTGTAGTTCTTCCTTCCCATTCAATAATTTTTTGCTAATTGCATTACGCCTACTTTTTAAAACTTGATGTTCCAATTCCTTTTGTGCTAAGTTAGCTTCCTTTTTTTTTTTTTTTTTTTTTTTTTTTTTTTTTTTTTTTTTTTTTTTTTTGCTTTTAAGGTTTACTTTATATGGCGAAGATGTAATGGTAAATTTTTGGCTCCCTCTGTAGTTTGATTTAACTGAATTTAGCAAGGGAGACATCATTCCTAATGATTTTGTAGCTCTTGGGGAGGATTTGTAGCAGCAGCCTTCTTGCAGCTGAATTTCTTCAAAATTTACTCCCTCCTTTTTGTTTGCTATATCTTTAACAGCTTTTGCTGTAACTGGTGGTTTTCTTCCAGACAGTTTGTCTGTGTCTTTTTTAACATTTTCAACATTATATTAAAAAAGTGTTTAAAAATATCCTCTAATGAAAAATACGCTACAATTAATCAAACGTAAACATTATATATTCAAACAGTGTTGAATTCAGCCCTTCCCACGGAGCCTTGAAATAACAACCCCTCCCCCCTCCCACTCCGGAAGATTTGAGATTTTATGCATTTTAATGGTAAAAAAAGTGTAATTCCATCCTCCAGAACTGTAAAAAGTCAGCCATCTCAAATATCAACCAGGAGGAAAATGATTGAATACAACTCGTTAAACCAAATACGGCGTAGGAACAAGAAATTCAAAGAAAATAAATACAAATAAAAACAAGATGAAAGAAATTGCAAACAAAATTTATTGCATAAACATGTAAAAATATTTTTATGTTTATATAGGCCTAAAAAATTAATCCAGATAAAAAAAAAATCTGCATGGAGATAGTAATAAATTATAAAAAATTAAAAAAAAAAGGAATTAAATAGTGTACAAAGCTTACCGTCGTCGATATTCATTACTTAATTATCAAATTTATGACCGCATATCTGGTCCAATTTAAGCATCTTAAATTGGCCCAATTAAGGCAACTGCGCCATTATATATATATATATAAGTTTTAAGATAACCTCAAGACTAAGAACAAAAACGAAATCAAACAAATCCGCTTGAAAAATATCCGCAATAAACCGATGAATTCATATATGTATATGAAAACACAACAACTTACCTTAATTTTAAAGAATTCTCTTACGTTTAGTAGGGAAAAATTAGATCAAAACAGCTAATTTAGGTTTTTTAAAATTGACTAAAAACAGCACGTCATAGGCGGTTGCTTCTTGTAAAAGCAGCGGTCCAAATATGGCTACTTAACCCTACAAGTGATGATAATAAATGTTTCATATGCAAATCATTAGCTCCCAACAGAAAACTAAAATACCAACAATACAAATCGAAATACGAGCAATACAAAACCGAAATACTCGTTATCAACATCAGACATTGTCGATAAATCAGAGGCTCTTATGAACGTTTCGCTGCTGTTGTTAAAATCGGTTCACAAACTGCCACGTAAAATCATTGGTACAGATGTTATTCATTCTGAGAAGCCGGCAAGTAGGTGAGTTACCACCCCCCCTATCCACCCCTCACACACACATCTTCCATTTATGAAAAAAAGGTGTGGAACACCTGAAGTTGATTCAGACTTTTGCACCTGTGGTGCTTCGTCAAATATAAGATCCGCCTCTTTTCCAACTGCGAAAGAAACGTGGATAACCTCATTTGGTAGGCAGTATGACATTTGCAACAAGAATAAAAACAACAAATTTCTGTATGTATATTCTATTCTTGTATATGTTTCGCTCTTAGACAATGCTATGTTTTAAACAATAGAAATTCCACTCTTTTATATATATATTTTTAAAGATAAAATAACTTTTGGCCTTCCGAAAAATTTTCTGAACCTCATCTCTCGCAAAAATTTAAAATTATACTATTTTAAAAATGTATTTGACTTTGTGCGCGTACTCTGAAGTATTATTATTTCGAAATAATTATTTGTTTTACTTTCACCATCTGCATTGTCTAAATTTAAACCTCTTTATGATTAATGATTAGTACTACTGTTATTGCTGTCAATAATAGTAAATTTTTGCAGTAAATTTCTCTGAAATCATAAGTTTAATCATAATTGCCAACCTCAAGCTTTTTATAATACCAATATTTTTATGCATATATATTGGTTTAATATAATCGCACGGTTTCTTCAATTAAATAAAGCGAACGTTTTTGTAAGAATTTACTGGTATTCAAAAAATTGGGAAGTTGGCAACTATGTACCTGGAATAGATTCATTATTATAAACTTATGACGCGTACAATAGTATCTTTTTATATGAGTATTCCCTATCTTCACCTAATTAGAATATAACTAATGTAACAGAATATAATTTAAGTTTAATAATTTATAAACGACAACCTAATGTTAGTTACAGGGTAAAAATGCTATTATTTAATAAGAATTTTACTTTTCATTTTTTTAATCAACCATATAAATTAGAAGTGCAAACAATTCCTTTATAAAGTATCGTGAAAGTGTAGTAATCCCGGTTTCAGGATCCTTTAAAAAGCCTGAAACAGTTACAACATAATTATTTAGTTATTTACAGTCTAAACAAACGAGTTAATATAATATGTTGAGTGTCAAAGCAATCCAGTCAAAAGCACCAGTAATTCATACGGAATTTTGCAATATTTTGCAAAATGTATTTCTTATTTTTTATCAAATCCATTGAATTTAACTCTAAAAATTTTATAATATGTTGTACTTTGAAAAATAAACTGTGTTTAGTAATGAACAAATAACATTATATAATACAGTACAGTTACCATTATATAATAATGAACATGTAACAATAAAATTTGTAAAATATTTTTTTACATCAAAATAAGGTTGTTTCTTTGAGTATTCTCATCGCTATATTTCTAAATCATAAACTGAATTAAATATTTTTACGAATGCAACTATGAGCAATGCATAAAACTGTTGATTTCAGTTTCACATGTGTTACTATGTGTATGGGAAACATGCAGTATCTTATTAATTTAATGAAATCTATTAGCATAAATTATATTTGTTTAGAAAAAATCTAGCCCATACATGGATTTCATTTTTTGGAAAACAAAAATGCAAATTTCCTATGAAATATCAAATAAATAACGTTAAATATATGTATTTAAAGATGTTATTTTATGTACTTTTAGATAATCATTTGTTGTTTTGCATTATTTATGAAAAATGTTTGGATGCAAGAATACTTGAACATTTAATGCGTAGCTGTACACTTTATAACATTTTAAAAGTATATAATTATATAATCAAGCAGTATCTCATTTAAAAAGTTAAAGGTAGAATTAAAAATATTCTTTATATTTTATCCCTATGCAGATTGCATTTTTTAAAATATCATTTTTCTAAGAAATATGTGTTATGCAATTTTAATTATTTATTTAAAAATAGAATATTTAATATTATTAAATTCAAACATACACTGATTATCAAATTAAGGAAAAGTCACAAAATACTAATTTTCAAATACGCGAACACTCAAAAGGAAATAATATAATTCGAGTAATTACTATCTCTACAACACACCTAGCCCATATAACATCTCATTCATGTCACACATGGTCACAAGTGTCACAGTCACTACGGTGAAACAAAAAAAAAAAAAAGGAAATTCCATACATCTGATTCTGAGTCTCAAATGATCATTATATGTCACTCCACTGAGAAGTCAATGTGACTGCTGCTTTGTGACGAGTCACCAGGTGACTTTACAAAGTAGTTAAATTGTACCTCTCATGTGAGTGTCATTTTTAGACTCAATTTCATAGTCATCATGAACGTTGCATTATGATAAGTCGCCAAACAATATCATATTTAGTCACATGGAGACTTTTCCCAAAAGAGCACAATGGTGACTTCAAAGTAGACTCTCTGTCACCTGAAAGTCACTTTAATGTGACATTATTTGGTAACTTATCACAATGCAGCGTTCACGATGACTTTGAAATTGAGTCTACAAATGACAGTCACTTGAGAGTCCCAATGTAACTACATTGTAATGTCACGTAGTGACTCGTCACAAAGCAGCATTCACAGTGAAGTCTCAGTGGAGTCACATATAATGATCATTTGAGACTGATAATGAGATGTATGGAATTTCCTATTTTTTTGCTTCACCGTAGTGACTGTGACACTTGTGGCCATGTGTGACATGAATGAGATGTTATATAGACTAGCTGTGTTGTAGAAATAGTAATTACTCGAATTATATTATTTCCTTTTGAGTGTTTGCGTATTTGAAAATTAGCATTTTGTGACTTTTCCTTAATTTTTGATAACCAGTTTATACACACACACACATATATATATATATATATTATCATTATTATTATTAATTTTTTTTTTTTTACATTAGTAGATTTTTTTTTTCTGTTTTCAAATATTTAAGCATACTTTTTACCAGACTGAAAAGAAGGGTTATGTGTTTCACGCATATCTGTGTATGTGGTTTTCTTTATACCCTCAAAACATCCCAACGGCTGGATGGATTTTAATGAATGAGGTCTCTATCAATTTGTCTTAACGGCCCAATGGTTATAGGCTAGGTTTTGTTTTTATAAATTCAAAATGCCGGCCGTAAAATACAAAATGGTGGTAGAGGCGAAAAAAAATTACGCACCCTATTGAGTGGCATATCATTGGATAGGTCTTTCAAAATGCAGACGATGTTTCATTGACTATTTTACAGTCAGAAGCTCCGTTAAAATATTATACAACCTGGAATTTGTGAAAGTAGGATCTCTAGCTTTACTGCAACTCTAACCAACATAGACATCTATAGACCTCATCAAAACAGTGTTTATAGATAGGAACTAACAATTAAACACAACTTAAAAGCCATCAATACAAGTAAATAATAAAAAAAAGGTAAGTAATATAAACAAGTAATATAAAAAAAAATATTTTAAGTCGATTCCAATTAGGTCAATAAGAGATTTTTTTTCTCCCATTATTATTTCCTCCTGAGTGGCGCTTAAAATGCCTTGATCAAGAAAAAGGCTCTCCCAGTCTTAAAATACCTTGATCAAGAAGAGTGCTCTCTCGATTATTGAAAATTAATTAATTAAATTTAATTAATGAATTAATATTTGAAAAAAAAACTGGATTAACATCAAGTGTCATCCACAACAAGTTTAAAAATATTTATTTCAGATTGATTGGATGAATAATAAGTATTTTATTAACGATTGAAAATTTGAACAAGATATATATAGCGAAAGTTTGAGCTAATAGTAGGAATTGAAAAAAAAAATAGGTTCACATTGATGAGAAATAATTAATTAGTTCGCTGTTTACGCAGTCGGATTTTTGATTTTTAAAATTTAATTGTTTATTTTTATTTACTTTTACATGTTCCCAAGCTTTCGTGCTATACTACATTCATTGCAACTGATATATATGTATTAATTTCCAGTCTATGATTAAACAGTATGATTAACTCAGTGAAAATATTTTTTTTTTTTTTTTTAATTTCTCGTTTAAGATGTATTTTATTTGTAAACATTATCACTTTTCAAAGAAATATGAGTTAAATAATTTTAAATATTTTTATTATGGCATAGAATTTTTTTGTATTATTCGTTTAATTTTTTGATATGAATTAAGAAAAGTTATTGTGCAATGATAAAAGTGCAATGATATGTACAAGAAATAATTTTTAAATATTTATATTCGGAATCCCTTTTTTCAGTATTTTAAGCTTTAATGCTAAATATACATGTGTGCCTGAAACTCTAATTAAACATAGATGGTTTCATAATATCATAAGATGAAGTTTCATGATTTGCAGATAAATATTAAGAAAAAGTAAAACCAACATTTTCTATGATAGTGGTGTGTTTCTGAAAAATACAGTACAAATAACCTAACGACATAAATAATTCATGCTAATTAACACGAGCGTACAGTATTTATAAACGTAAGACATTTAATATTTTTACTTAATTAGATTTCGTTCTACGAAAATATAATTGATGTTAACCAGTAGTGAAGTTTACCCATTGCAATGACCAGAAAAATAATAAATGAAAGTAACCAATGATATAATAAATGAAATATATTTTTATTTTTTAATTCAAGGTTTATCAAATCATTACATCATTTCTTATATAAAATCACCTTTTAAATGAAACTCTTTTTTGAAATCTAATTTTCTGTATGGTTTAAATTTTTTTTATCCTTTTTTTTTGTCACCATATGAAAATTGTATTATTAATTTCTAAAATGATTAACGGATTCAACTATTCAAGTATGTGAATTTTTGTAAAATTGCATTGTATTCTAATTATCTTTTGGCGACACATTTTAAATATATCTGCCAAAAAAGTTCTTTGAAATAATCATATTATTTTTTTAAGTTTTATTAATATCAACACTGCCTGGTTTTATTCAAAAGGAAAAGTATTTTATGGGCAAGTTGAAATTAATAATACCGGTAAACACTGAACATACATAGAATAATTACATACAGATAATTTGGCATGCAAATAATTTGACAAATTACAGATTTTCTCTATTTTATATGTTTTTCAAGAACATTTCTTTTTTCTATTCCATTGATTTTCTATTGCAATACTTTATGCAATTATTTACATCATTATTATATGATGGTATACTATTACATCATTGTTAAAAGATGGGAATATTGTTTGATACCGATTTAAATTTTTTGCTTCATGAAAAATAAAATAAATTTCTGAATAAAATACACAAGCCTCTCTGACCATTTTATACAATATTTTGGATTCAGACATATTTGTAATATGATGGAATTAGTTGGATTCGAAATCTGAATACTACAGTTTCCAAACTCGGGGCGTCAAATTTAGTGAATAATGATTGACAAAATAGACGAAATATTTTTAGCTTTTAGTCAGTGACATTTCCCATAGAATCGGTCGTTAAGTGTTTAAAATGTGTTTAAAATTGTTTCATATAACTAACCCGCGTACCAACTTGTACGAAACTAAATAGAATTTTTTTATTCAACAGTTGCCTGAAATATACTCAGCATGTGGGCGATCAATCGCAAATACCGTTTGGAAGTTACCGTGTTCAATGTCATACACACACACAATCATTATTATAATAATTTTGTATTATTATTATAATAATATAATAACGAAATGTGAAAAGGGCAGATATTTAAGATAATATAACTAACAGAGACAAATATAAGTATATTGATGAGAACGAAAGATTTTTCAACTGGATAAATCATCATAATTTTAACGTAATACCGTTGATGTTTATACAAACAGAGCGAAAAATTTCCAAACCAGCACGCGAACATTACCACACAGGCTTGTGATGCCAATTCTCTACCTGTTAGTACCAGGGTAATATAATCATTCGGTTTATCCTTCGTTCCCGTGATGGTTTTATCACGATGCATAGTAGACATTAGAATGACATATTTGTTCTTTTTGGAACATACGAGCAAATACTTACATCATCATTAAATCCAAATTCTGTGGATAAATCTTGCGCAATTTATATCGCTACATTTCTTGCAGAATATAAAGTTTGTTTCTCTTCAAAGTGTCAACCATTGTGAGCTTCCAAAATAATAAATGTTAGGCCAGAGAAAGAAAGAAAAAATTGTTGTCCATCGTGATGTTTCATCCAGAATCCTTGCATGGGTCAGACGAGATTTTCATCTTGGTTTATTTCACAGTCTGAACCTGATTTTTCTGGTGTGTAGTTGTCCGTTGAGAGGATAGTCATTATTTTCTTTACATAACTACAAAATTTAAATCCATATTTAGCTTCTTTAGACGAAATATATTGTGTGAATATTGTTCTTCTTTGATACGGAAATAACTGCTCGTCAACCGTAAAGTTTTCCATCTGTTTGTATTTTTTCTATAGGTTAAGCATAAAATCAAGAATTGTTGCAGCTTTATCATTTTGAAGACGTTCCACTCGTGTGCTTTAGTTGTCAAGCCGAATAAATTTAACAATTTCCAGAATCGGTTTACACTCAAACTTGTTCAATGTAACGGATACGAATTTGTTTTACACTTTTGAAATGTGTGATCTTTGAATTGTTGACGCCTGAAGTACCTGATATTCTTAAAAATGGTTCCTCTTGTCCAAAGGCGAGGAAGTTACATTCTATGAAATATTGGTTTTTTTATGGCTCGCGTATATTAAAATCGCAGCAGGTACCCGGTTACCCCGGTCATTGAATACAAGGGCAAATTTTGGTCATTATACAAGGATTTAAAACATTTTGTTTAAAAAATTTATTTGACACAAATTCTCAATTAAAGAAAGAACAAAGCTTCGGGCACAATAATTTGCACATTTTAAAAATTATCACAATTTTTCTGTTTTCTTTTCTAAATTTGCGGGAATTCTGGCACAATGTGTTACACATACAACAATATTATTTTTTCATCTTTCTACATGATTTAAAAGGACATTAACTAGATTACTAAACTAACCGTTTTTTATTTAATTGATTTTATATATTTTTTAAAGATTTACCGTGTAATGAAGCCTAAAATTTTTAAGCAATTTATTAGCTTTTAGTGCATACGATAAAATACTGCTACTGTACTCGAATGATTTACAGTTAGGTCTAACCTACATAATATAATTCATCTTAAAAATATCTTTAAAGAAAGAAACAATAATTCATTGATGCTAGGTATTAACCGTCTTTAAACAATTGTGAAAAGTTTTAATTCTGAAGAAAAATTATATACTCCATAAAAAAAATATTAATACAGTTTTCTCATAAATTACTTCAAAATTGACGTAATAAAATATTTATGAACAGAAAAGTTTCCTTTCCAGACACCGCAGTGATTAATGAATGTGATGGATAATACTTGGATAAAATATTCTTAGATTGTAAAGTTTATCACCTATTCAAGTCATTACAAAACCTTATACTTCATTGTTTGGTATTAAACTCAGTATTAGAGGTAGCATAATATTTATTTTGTTTCATTTTAATTTATTTATTTATTGCAATAAATTTATAAACTTTAACTTAGTTATAATATTATTAAATTGTTACAACGATATATGAGATAATTAATAAACGGTCAAGTGCGAGTACTACTCGCGCAAAGAGGATTCCGTACACTAATATATGAATTAGTAAGTGTATTATTAAAACAATACCGTTGCTAAAGGAATACTAAGACATTGTAAAAACTATACAACGTAGGATTGGGTAAAGCGGTATAGTATACAGGGTGCAAAGGAATGTCCCTTTACCGGGAAATACTAGCGAACGGAGAGAGCTACAACTATACAAGTGAAGTAACGGTACAGTAAAGCGACTACGCCCGATCTAATGCAAACGATGGCAGCAATCCTAGTGGCGAAATTCGGAGATAGCCATTGCAAATCGAAAACTAAAAGAGGTAGAGAAAATTTTCCAATTAGAAACTTTTAGAGCATCAATTAATTAGTACGAAACGACATTTGGTTCATATGGATAAGATAAATCGTCGCCAACATACCCAAAAATCTCCGAAAACGATGAGCGACGATTCTACTTTGCCTATTCACATTCCGGAAATGTAGCAGTGCACAATTGCAGACTGTGACGTTGTACTGTGCTGCAATGTCTGTAAAGATTTAATTTCCAATGCATTTAAAATTTTAGAATAATCCTTTCAGGGCAAGAAGAATTCTGTTCGTAAACTGATGAAATAATTGACTGGGACCAGAATATTCAAACGAATTTTTAAGAAAATAAAAACCATCTAATTTGTACTTTCATTACAAAAGCAAAATTTCATTAAAATATTCTTGGTGCCATTTGTCAGTTTTGGAATTAAAATTAGAAGGATAGACCGTCTAGCCACCGCCCTTGAAAGTGTTTAATCTATGTCGTCGTATTACAGAGGCTTGCAACAGAAGTTCCTTGCTGAGAAATGTGCCTGCAGAATTACTCTTACAAACGTGTATCGTGAGCAATGGCGAAATTTTTAAACATACTGAATATTAACTTTTTATCATTGTGAGAAACTTTCTCTTTTTTGTGTGATGTTATCAAAATGTATTGAGATAAGTACGTATTTATAGCATAAATTGTGTGTATTTATACATACTTTTGACTATTCCAGTCAAAAGTTTACACAAAATGGAGTGCATTGATTTAGGACATTTTTGGGTAAACAGGCGAAGATTTATCTTATCCATATAAACCAAATGTCCTTTTCTATTAATTAATTGATGCTCTAAAACTTTCTAACTGGAAATTTTGGTCTATTTCTTTTTGTTTTCGATTCGCAGTGGCTATCTTCCAAATTTCACCACTGGGTGCTGCTGTCGTTTTCATTAAATCGGCGTAGTCGTTTTACGATACCGTTACCTCGCTTGCATAGCTGTAGCTCTCACGTTCACTAGTATTTTCAGGTTAAAGGGACTTTCCTTTGCACCCTGTACACTAGAAAAATATAAATGGATATTCCATGAAATTTCAAAAATATATGGAACCTAAATAATAGCAAATATAGCTATCCTGTATAATTGTTATTCCATATAGGTTTTTAGTTAATCTTTAAAGAAATTGTAGGTGTATTGACAGAGCAACTCAATGGACACTACTCGTGAATCCCACAGTATTTATGCGATTCATTCTCATTAAATTAGTCTGTTTTTAACAATTTGACGTTTATTGCTTTTCTACTTCTACTGGGCATTGTATTACATAAATATATCCTTAAAATTTGTTATCTAGGCTTTAGAAGCCGATGGAGCATAGAGTACGCCATCCCTGTCATTATGCATGTTCAAACAATCCGTGTCTTTAAGGGTTAATATTTCGGCTAATTACCAATAGTCCAAGAGCTGTTAAACATTTTAGGGAAGGTATTTGAGGCACCCTGAAAATTTGTTCAACACTTCTTTTGTAATGGCTGAATACAAAATCGAAAGTCTGGCTGAAGGATCGTGGCCCAAAAACTGTGCCAGACACGTGTCAAGTGCCATTTTTTGACTACCCCAAAAAAAAGTATTTGAGGCACGCTGAGATTGAGACAGAATAATATTTATACTTAGAAAAAATATTTTGAAAACGACAGACACATTAGTCGGCCCAAAAACTGTGCCAGACACGTGTCAAGTGCCATTTTGTGACTACCCAAAAAGGTATTTGAGAAACGCTGAGATTGAGGCAGAATAATATTTATGCTTAGAAAAAAATATTTTGAAAATGACAGGCACTTTAGTCGGCCCCAAAACTGTGCCAGACACGTGTCAAGTGCCAAATGGCACTTGACACGTGTCTGGCACAGTTTTTGGGCCACGATCCTTCAGCCAGACATTCGATTTTGTATTCAGGCATTACAAAAGAAGTGTTGCACAAATTTTCCGGGTGCCTGAAATACCTACTGAAAAATGTTCAACAGCTCTCCTACTACAACTATTTTTTTTTCGAAATTCTTGATCAACAATACTTTTATACTTCTGCTACAATAGGTACCTCCAGATCTGCTCAACACTTTTGCTGAATCCCATAAATCGAAATTTGAGTGTAACAGAAAAATGCGATTTTCTCAAAAACTATTTCACCTAGGCTAATCGCTATAATTTTCCTGCAAGGTTTAAATTAATGTCTAATACTTCTAATTTTTTTATAAATTTTGTTTCAATAGATTTGGAATTAGATGGGGGGAAACATATTTTTGCATTAAATTTTCCACCATAACTTCGAAAATATAATAACTAAAATTAAATGAAATATATTTTTTATTTCAGCGTTATGAAAGCTTTCACACGATATACAAAGAAAAGATTTTCTTTTCAAGTAACTTAATTAGCCCCTGTACATTTTTCCTAAATATATTTATGAATAATTATTAATCTGTAAATATATGGGTCATTAGTCTTTATTACTTCCCCAATTTGAACTTTCCACGTTTTATAGTTTACGAGTAAAAGGGCTGTGACAGACAGACACAGGAGTGATCTTATAATAGTTTCGTTTTTACTTTTTAAGTACTGAACCCTAAAAATTAACTATATCTAGAAACAAAAATATTTATGTATATCTAATTTTTTCAATGTAATCATGTTTACAATATGTGAAATGAAATCTATGTACTCCATTCAAAAAGCATACTTTAATAAAGACCTGATATACCAGTGCATTTGGAAAACTAATATATATATATATATATATATATATATATATATATATTATATATATATATATAACCAGATTTTTACGAGTCCTTTAATTTTCAGTAAATAATTTTAAAAAAATTGAATTTAAATTTAAATAAATAGAAAGCTAAATTAAGTAACATATAT
The DNA here is from genome assembly GCA_963932465.1 of Maratus speciosus. Lineage (NCBI taxonomy): Eukaryota > Metazoa > Arthropoda > Arachnida > Araneae > Salticidae > Maratus > Maratus speciosus. The sequence continues at coordinate 424,347,589 of OZ010795.1, forward strand.
GAAATAAGTGTCTAATAGCATTTCGAATGGAGTTAGGTTGTTGGCAATGAGTGTGCTCTTGTTTTCCGAGAAGATACAAACATCAACGACTTAATGACAGAATTTTACAGATTGTGATCTATTCGACAAAAAATTCTAGATTATTGTTCCAGACGTAACTGTAAAGGAGGGGCACGAGCAAAGGGGTAAATTACGGTGGGTCTAGGATAATCCCATAAATGTGTAAGGAAGCAGTGTAAAACATTTTCGAATAAGAAAAATGGATAGCTTTTTGTAGTATATACTTGCAGAGTGTTTGAGTAAATAATTAGGATAAATGAAGAATTAGAAATTTTTATCACGCCCTTATAAAAGTCCTTGTTGGACAGTAAACACTTGTTTTTTTATGGGGGGGAGAAGATGTTTTACCCAGTTGAAACTTAGCGGTTTTTCTTAGGTTAGGTGGAGCAGATAGTAGTTTGCAAAGAAAGTGACAAGTTTGGTTGGTCAAGTTTATATATAGTTAAATTTAAAGTCAGAGAGCGCATCAAAAAAGCAGAGTAAACGGTAGGCAACCAAGCGTCTCGGGGCTATCTGGATTGTCATCCCAAGTACAACTTCGCCAAAAGATACGGTAAGAGTACGCAGAATTTTCTTTTTTTATTTCAAAATTATTCAGGTTGAATTGCTTTTAGGTTATTACTCTTTTAGAAAGGTAACTTCTGTGTTTTATTTATATATTTTTAATTTTTAAAATCACAGATCGCGTGGGCGAATATTTTGTAGGTTTACTTAGTTACAGAAAGTTTTGGTAATTGTTTCTTGTCTAGCTAGAGATTATCTAGTTATTGTCAGACGAGATATGCCCAGCAACCTCTATATTTCATCTAATACTCCTGGTCTAAAACATAGCAAGTCCCCGTATTTAAAATCCTTTTTCCGTGGATTAATAAATTCGGTTACCATCAATGAAGATGGTGATACACTCGAGTTCTGTTCGAGAAGTTCCCGTCGTAGTCCGGAATTTTTCTAGCGCGGAAGAACGGCGTCAGTTTGATTCGCTTTGCTTTTGATCGGAAGATTACTTCGCCCGAGAAAAGAGTTAACTCCCTGGATACTTCCTACACTGTTAAAAATATCGTGAAAAATTACCTCTGTTTTTTAAGGCTATCTATTTTCAAGACCAATGAGAACTCTTCATAGGTATTAATGTAGCCTCATTGGTCAGAAAATAGAAAGCCTTTTAAAACAGAGGTAATTTTTCACGATATTTTTAACAGTGTAGGGTCCGTGTTTCAGCTGCGTCAATTCCTTCATAGAGTTAAGATTTTGCGTCGACCTGCCTATTATGTGTGTACCATTAATTACTTTTCGGTGGCAAATCCCTGTTTCTATATATAAACTTTAACCTACAATCGTATGTATTAATGAATTACATATATTATTTTTATCTATACATGTGCTACCAATAGGCCCCTATGAACTTTTGCATTATATGGAAACTTCAAACTCATTTAAAATTTAATAAACTTTATAATATTTTTTTTTCATTTATTTAAATTATTAATTCTGCACCGAATGCCTGGTATATTTTAACTGATTAAACATATAAAGGATAATTAATTTCCTTTTTTAGGGTTCCGTACTTAAAAAGTAAAAATGGGAACCATTATAAGATCACTCCTGTGTCTGTCTGTCTGTCACAGCTCTTTTACTCGCCAACTATGCAACGTGGAAAGTTCAAATTGGGGGAAGTAATAAAGACTATTGACACACATATTTACAGATTAATATATATTCATAAATATATTTAGGAAAAACGTATAGGGGCTAATTAAGTTACTTGAAAAACAAAATCTTTTCTTTGTATATCGTATGGGGTATCGTGTGAAAGCTTTCGTAACGCTGAAATGAAAACTATATTTCATTTAATTTTAGGTATTATATTTTCAAAGTTATGATGAAAAATGTAGTGCAAAAATATGTTCCCCCCCATCTGATACCTAATCTATTGAAACTAAAATTCTGAGAAAAATTAGAGGTAGTAGAACTTAATTCAAACCTTGCAGGAAAATCATAGCGATTACCATAGGTCACATAGTTTGTGTGAGAATTGCTTTTTTCCGTTACACTCTAATTTCGATTTACGGGCTTCCGCAAAAGTGTTGAGCAGAGCTTGAGATGCCTATCGTAGCAGAAGTATAAAAGCATTGTTGATCATGAATTTCGGAAAAAATCGTCGGTAATTAGCCGAGATATTAACTCTTAAAGACACGGACGGTTTGGACATACATAATGACAAGGACGGCGTACTCTATGCTCCATCGGCTTTTAAAGCCTAGATAACAAATTTTAAGGATATATTTATGTAATGCAATGCCCAGTAGAAGTATAAAAGGAATAAACGTCAAATTGTTAAAAACAGACTAATTTAGTGAGAATTAATCACATAAATACTATGGGAATCGCGACCAGTTTCCATTGAGTGGCGCTCTCAGTACACCTACTATGGCTTTAAAGGTTAACTAAAAACCTATATGGAATAAAAAATATGCAGAATAGCAATATTTGCTATTATTTAGGATCTATATATCTTTGAACTTTCATGGTATATCCTTTTATACATGTCTAGTACACAGAGTGCAAAGGAAAGTTCCTTTAACCTGAAAATACTTGTGAACGGAGAGAGCTACAGCTATGGACGTGAGGTAACTGTATAGTAAAGCGACTACGCCGAATAAATGAAAACGACAGCAGCGCCCCCTAGTGGCGAAATTTGGAAGATAGCCTCTGCGAATCGAAAACGAAAAGAGATAGACCAAAAATTCCAGTTAGAATGTTTTAGAGCATCAATTAATTAATATAATAAGACATTTGGTTTATATGGATAAGATAAACCTTCGCCTGTTTACCCAAAAATGTCCGAAATCGATGAACTCCATTTTCTGTAAACGTTTGAATGGAATAGTCAGAAGTATAAAAAAATACTCAAAATTTATGCTATAAATACGTACTTATCTTAATACATTTTGATAACATCACACACACACACAAAAAGAGAATACAAACTGTCTGACAGTGATAAAAGTTAATATTCCGTATGTTCGAAAAGTTCGCTATTGCTCACGATACACGTTTGTATTCGTGAGAGTAATTCTGCATGCACATTTCTCAGCATAGAACGTCTATTGCAAGCCTCTTCAATACGATCATAAATTTAAACCTTTCAAGGGCGGTGGCTAGACGGTCTACCCTCCTAATTTTAATTCCGAAATTGACAAATGGCACCAAGAATATTTTAATCCCAACAAAAAGTTTTCGGTAAAAAAAAGCGCGCCAAGTTCTCCTTAATGTTTCGTCCAGAAAAAGTAGGGATATCTGAAGTTCGCACAAGTTAAAAGCCAAACATCCCAAATCTTTCACTGAAAATGGCTTCCTGCGACTTGGCCGTTAATGCCTTCTACAGCATTTCAAAATTAATGATTAGAAATTACGCATTTATGAATTATTTAAATATTAAAAGTAATATTAAAATGCAAAGAGGCAAATTCACATAAAGACATTATAAGTAAATGATTTCTGATAAATACCATTCAGTTACAACAAACATTATTTTTAATTACAGATCATTTAGTCGACTTGTGGTTTAATTGCCATTTTGTACGATCTAAAGCTAAACTCATTAACGTAAAACCCAAGAAATAAAACAAAATTTACTTACTTCAAATCTCACAATATGTTATATTATATTTTATTGTATAATATTGAAATCTTGCGCATTGGCGAAAGAGATTTTATTCGTTTGAACATTTATTATAGTTTGTTTGCAGACATTAAGAGGTATTCGATTTATAAACTGTTAAAAGCTGATACTAATTATGTTTTAGAAATTAGGGATATTATCTTCTGAATACAAGGGTTTTGTTATTTTTAACTTCTAAGCATTTAAATAGACTGAAGTGGTTTAAATGCATTTTTTAAATGTGTATTTTATTTCTGTATTTTGTGCCACAAAATGCCTAAAATAATAAAAAAATGTTGTTGGCATGTAGTTCATTTGTACAAAACTTTAAAATTTGAAAAAACCCTCTCTAAGGCATTAACGGCAAAGTCGCAGGAAGCCATTTTCAATGAAAGATTTGGGATGTTTGGCTTCTGCGAACTTCAGATATCACTACTTTTTTTGGACGAAACATTAAGGAGAACTTGGCGCGCTTTTTTTTACCGAAAACTTTTTGTTGGGATATCACTACTTTTTGTATGTTTTTTCAAGTTTGTTTTTCTAAACTATATTAAGGGGTCTCAGGACTCTTAAAATTGGAAAAAATGAAAAAAAAAAGAGACCATTTTCAACATTTAATATCTTAAAATGTATTTGATTTTAAGACACAATTTTAACTGGAATAAAATATATGAGTATGTTCTTCCATTTCATATATTTAAAAAATTATAAGATGCAGAATTAGCATTTACAGGGGGTTCCAAACTGATAGACATTTGACGAGCAGAAAATCAGCATAACATCTTACACGCACGATTACAAAATAAGTATTGCAACTAGAATGAAAATTTTGGTGCCTACTTATACTTCAGATTGTAATAATTACCCTGAACCTAAATAAATTTGTATTTAAAGCTTTTTTATATTTTTAATACAAAGTTGTATTTAGCTAATACAAAATTAAGAAAAATTCAACTGTATAATCACCTAAAAAAATATTGTTTTTCAAAATAAAAAGGAAATTTTAGGTTCGGTTTATACAGACTAACATGAAACATATGTTTTGAAATTTTTATGAAAAAATATTCATAAGTTTTTGAGATATCGTGCGCGTTATACCCAAAAACGTCATTTGGAGAAAAACGGCTTCAAAGTTTCCGAAAGGACGCTTCAGCTATTGAACGTGTATAAATGTAAAAGCCACAACTTCACTTCTAATAGGAATTTCAAGGAAATAATTATGTCAAAATGTTCAGAAAAGTAGGAGTTTAACATCTAAAAAAAAAAAAAAAAAAAAAAAAAAAAAAAAAAAAAAAATCGAAAATTTTAAAGCTTTAAGAGTCCTGAGACCCCTTAATATATAAAAAAACTTAAATTTTGGAACTTTTATGTTAGCCGGGAGCAAATCACCTCATTAAACTTTTGTGTTTTTGCCAATAGCAGTTTTCATTTTTCACATGTGAAAAATTAGAAATAATGCTTTGATTTTCCAATAAAATATTTTTGTTTATGTTATTATTTCTTATTTATTCATTTATTTATTTCTATGTTAAATGTTCTATTAAATAAAATGAGGGAAATGCATCTATTTTGAATGAGATGACTGAAAAGTTTATATTTTTAAATGAAATGAATGCAATATGAACAATGGAGTTGGGAGCAGTATTTGGCGATTTGCCACTTGCGCCCGGCTAACGTAAAAATACCTAAATTTATTTTATTGAGCTTTACAAATTTATACTTTATTTCTTTTTAAGTTAAAGTACTAGCAGCCTATAGCAAGCAGTTATTACTCTATTATTTGCATGTTAAACGTTGTATCATATTACTGTTATTCATAATTTAATTTAATTGCCCATTCTTTCGCGAAGTCGGAAGCTTTTGATAGAGAAATCAAGAACTCTTTACAATGATGGAAGCACATCATATATTTTGTGCTGTTATGTATTTTATCTTTCGTGACAAATATCTCGTAACTCACCTGAGCATGTTTTCTTATCAGTTACGATTCGTTCTCTAATACGGAAATTTTTAATCCTATTAAGAAATCTTTTCTATTTGGGATCACTGCCAATTGTTGTATTTTAACTGATACGATTGGGTGCAAGTCAAATGGTTCTTAAGAAATCCTTTGACAATATCTGCATTTACATTAAACCATATCGATGCTAATATCTTTTTGTTTCACGTTAACCTTTTCAATAGACTCGATTACGGAAGAATAGAACGTCTACGGGTTCACTGCCATGATCCATTTGAAAATCTATCATTCTTCTCATCTGATCGTGTTGAAGAATTAGCCAATAATGTGCCATGGTTTTAATATTTTATCTAATTTTATTCGAAACCTGAAAACTAAAATGCGAGGAACCGGATTCTGGAAGATTCATTCTAACGTACATATCGATTAACAGGTTACAAATTATAGAAGTACAATAATCATAAGGAGAACTGGCAGTTACCGTGCTTTAATAGTTGCCGTAAATTCTCTTTATATAATACAGAAGTTTTAGAAGAGTAAAGATTAACAACATAGTCACAGTAAGTGTAATAACAGTGCAATATAATAACAATAGCAGATGTTTTGTGCAGTGACGAAACTATTGGCACTTTGGAAATATTCGTACGTTATACAATATAACTATTCAGATGATATGTGGAAAAATAAAAATACATGGCTCGCATTAATAATTAACTCTTTGAAAAATAGCCACTAGCGTCAAATACTCGCAAAGCTTGGAGACATTTAGCGAAGTGTCGTCAAACTTGGTAATATATCATGTCAATTCTCAAATTTGGCGACAAAAATGTTTTCTTTATTCTGACATTATAATGATGCATATGTATTATGTATTATACACATACTTATAATATGTATGATGCAAATGTATTACGTATTATATACATATCTATAATATGTATGATGCATATGCATAAAGTTCATAACATCACTAAAGCGCACTTAACGGAATAGTGTTCCATAAATAGTACGGATATTTGCCAGATTGACCAGAGTGCTATTGAGATTGATTCCGACATTTATAACAGACCGGGAGGCGTCTGCACACACCATCACCTCATCGAATTTACACCTGAAATTTTAGGATTAGTTAAAACTAGATTAACATGTTAAAATGCAACTGGCCTGTTAAGTCATATCATGGTAGAAACCACCTGAAGACCTAATTTTAGTGGTTGACCGATAGGTTTACTATTGTATTTTCCTGCATCCAAAAGTATGTAAACATGGAGGAATGGGTGCAGGAAAACACAATGGAAAATCCACAAAATAAGTGGTAAAATCGGGTCTGTAGATTGTTTCCGCAAAGATATAGCTTGGCAGGCGAGTTACATTTTAATACGCTAATCGATTTTTAACTAATCCTAAAATTTCAGCCGTCAACTCGATGGAGTGATGATCTGTGCAGTCGCCTCTCGGTCTTTAATAAACTTTGTTTTAAGGAAGTAAAAGATAGTAAGATGGACAGATAAACTGAAAGATTTGCCTTATTAAGATTTTTGTAAAAGCATATAAAAATTCATTCAGCTTGAAATCATGTAACACCTTTATAACTCAGGCTAAATTTCTGTAATCGGGTTTTGGCGACCAACATATCTTATCTATAACTATAATCTTTCTTTTACAGGTTTAAAATTAACAATAAATTAACAGTAAGTAGGCTAATAATACAATATAATAACATTAGCAGCGGACTTTGGACGCCGCATCTGTCGCATATCGTTAAACACAGTTTATTAGTTACACATTTCATTTAATTAAAAGGAGATTTTTAAACTTTTATATGGAATTAGAATATTTTTCCACTATAGGGAACTTGGCATTTAAAAAAAATCATTGCGCAATTTGGACTTCAGAAACTGAGATATGTTGCCAAATGATATAAACAACTACGAAAACAAATCTGATGAACTTTTATGCTATTTACATATGTATTTATATACATGTAAGCATTTTATTTATACATGTATAAAATATTGTTTTTTATATACAAATTATTTATGTTGGTATATAAAAATAAATAAACGGGTTTCTTAGATTAAATAAATTGTATACATATGGAAAAAATTGCTTGTGTATATGACACAGTAAATAGGTTGCCAGAAAATACGTTATTATCAAATTTATTTTCTCGTCAAGGCTATTTTCTCTATTTCGCCAAGGCTACTATATCGCAAACGTACCGAATTGCTGTTATATTTTGTTAAATGTTTTATTGTTTTAATATCGTAAATATATCATAACCTATACTGATTAAAATTTTTAGGTATATTCATTTTTTCTATTTAACAAACATCTTTGGAAAAGCATATACATAAAATTTTATTCTGCTTGAAATTACGTGATCCCTTCAAAACACTGTAATCGAGTTTTGGCGACCAACATTGGCACAATTGAGTATGTTAAGGAACTGTTTACACCCAAATCAACACCCCCTGTTTGAAGGGTCTAGAGGCGGAAATTCTGTGTTTTCAGATTTTTCTGGTTAAGTGTACTACAAACCCGACTTGCTTGTGAAATTTCAAGATTCTACGACTTTTAAAAGTACATTAGTTATTTGATGATGCGAAGTGAGTCAGTGACAAAAAAGCGCTTTTTCGGAATTTAATATTTCGAAAACTACTAAATATAGAAACATGAAATCGTGGAACCATAGTTAAGTTTGATCATACAAACATGTGTATAAAAGAAACATTTCTATATCTCTCCATAAAACGACGTTATGAAGGTGTGAAAAGTATGCCAAAATGGTTCAGAAAAAGGTATCTTACGGCTTGTGCGAAATTGGCGGACGCACTGCCGTGCTCCCAGATAAAATTTTGCTTTTGTAATGAAAGTGCACATTAGCGGGGTTTTGTTTTCTTTGAAATTCGTTTGAATATTCTGGTGTCAGACCATTATTTCATTAGATTTTGAACTCAATTGTTCTGGCCCTTAAATGTTATTCTAAAATTTTAAATACAAAAGAAATTAAATCTTTACAGACATTAGAGCACAGTACAACGTCACAATTTGCAATTGTGCACTGCCTACATTACCGGAATGTGAATAGGCAAAGTAAAATCGTCGCTCATCGATTTCAAAAATTTTTTGGGTACGCAGGCGATGATTTATCTTATCCGTGTGAACCAAATGTCGTTTCGAACTAATTAACTAATGCTCTAGTTCTTTCTAAATGGAAAATTTGCTCTATCACTTTTAGTTTTCGATTTGCAATGACTATCTTCCAAATGTCGCCACGGGTGTTGCTGTCGTTTGCATTAGGTCGGGCGTAGTCGCTTTACTGTACCGTTTTCTCACTTGTATAGTTGTAGCTCTCTCCGTTCGGAAGTATTTTCCGGTAAAGGGACATTCCTTTGCACCCTGTATACTATACAGCTATACCCAACTTTATGTTGTATAGTTTTTACAATGTCTTATTATACTTTTAGAAACGGTATTTTTGTTTTATAATACACTTAATAATTTATAGATTATTGTACGGAACCCTCTGTGCGCGATTAATACTCGCACTTGAGGTTTATTTAAAAAATATTTTATTCAAAGTGTAATGAAGCACAGCCAGTGAACATTAGTTAGTAAATTTGTAAAAGGAAATTCCGTATTTTGATCACTAAGAATTTCTGTCTCTTTCCTGAACAAAATTTAGTGCTATGCGAGACAGAATATTTTTTTTTCTAATTAATATTTTCAAAGATAGAAATTCTATAAAACTACACTAGTAATGAATAAAAAGTTTTAATTCTATAGAGATAGAAGAAAAATATAAATTATCATAACTTTTTAGTATTATTTATGATATTTTCCATATCATAATAATTATCCTAATATATATTAAAATCATTGTATTATTTTTTAAATGTTATTAATATTTTATTTCGCATTAAATACTTTCGGGCAATATATATATATTATTTCCTAGAGTAGAGTTCTTCGGTGACATTTCAATATTAGTTATTCATATTCAAAAGAACTTACAAGAGTAATTAATAGTTGCTTAGGGAATAAAGAATACATGTATACATATTTATGTGTATATATATATGTGTGTGTGTCTGTTTATAGGATTAAAATATTCTCAAGAATCCAGCATAACATAACAAATATACAAGATACAGTAACATAAAGATCGTGCATAAATCGCCGTTTATGGAGCGAATTAGGATGAATAAAAAAAATCAAACCAAGAGAAGTGCTTTTTTCTATAGATTGTATCTCAACATAACGGTTGAAGATCCTTTTAATGCCAAATAAAATGTTTGAGAAAGAATACTAGGTTAATTCCAGTAATTATGTTTAGAAGTGTATTATATTATTGATGTGGATTTATTGCAGAGACCTACTAAGCATATTATTTGTTCGAGGTAATAATAAATGTTGTATAAAAATGAAAAGCTAATAGATGAATTCATTTGTAGTTATAAGTCAAGATAATCTTTAAGTAATTTTCAGACAAAATTCTACAAATTATGCGGGAAACCGAGATCGAAATAAAAAGATTATTTGAACTGATACAAATAAAAAGTGAATTTAACTCAGTTATTTGAACTGTGAATTTGAATTATAATAATGAGTGGATTAGAAGAATTATTCCGTAATCGTTTTGAATCAGTTGTGTATACCAGATAATATCTGAAAGATACATGTAGATTCTAATATATCTGTAAGAAAGAAAAATCATACTTATTATATGATTTTGAACAAAGCGCAGATAAACTATCTGATTGAGCTATTCAGAATAAACATGCTAGATAAACCAACAATTCGATCGTTAATAGAATTATTAACAAAAAATTGGAAATTTATGACAAAGAGTTCATATATATATATATATTGAAAAATCCAAATTCATATAACTTAAAACACGAAAAAAAATCTAACATATATATAAATATTGGAGTAATATCATTGGCAAAGAACAGAGGAAATTAGAAGCAGAGAATTAGAAAGAGGAGAAAATAATAGCATTGAAGAAAGAAAGTTACAGTTTGAACCGGAATAAAGAAGAGATAAGAGGAAAATAATGTTGGAAAACACAGAGAAAATGAGGGAATTTGAAAGAAATTTACACAGAAATCCGAGATGGATACTCAGAAGAATAGAAAAATAAATGTTCCAATAACGGGAACAGGTAAAAATTTTGTTCGGTTAAAGTCACTTAATCGTTATTACAGTGCAAATGTGTATGTTTTTAACTTTATACTTGAGATAAGTATATCAATTGAATATAGACAAGAAAGAATGGTTATCTTGTAAGGAACCAGTAACTTCGTTACAGAAGCTCTCTAGTAGTTTGAAGGTGAACATGGTGTAAGACATAATTCTAATATAGAGGACCTCTAATTGTCGGCGGTGCATTTTTAATTAGGAGTTCAATGTTCCGCGAGTTAGCGGTAACCGTATGCCAATTTATTTGTTCAGTCTGCCAGAGTATAAATAGGGGAGCGAAAATATGTCAGTTTGTCAGTCAGTGTTAGTTGTTTAGTTAGATGTTAGAGAGATTGTGAGTTGGCGTAAGTAGTTTTGGTGAGGAGAAACGGCCTGTATGGCTGGAGCTTTACCTGGGGACAAGAACAGATTTAGAGTTTGATGAAATCTAGATGTTGTTTTGAACTGAACCCCGCCGTCGCAGCTTAAGCACGCTCCCGAGAAATGAAATTGCGTGAGTTAACTTTTGACTTTATATTTAATTAAGATTGTTTTATTGCTATTACGGAGTGATGGCGAAATTTATGAGATCTTGTCTGTCGACCCTTTGCCCGTTGTTGAATAAAAGCTCCATATTCTAAGCCTATAAGTCTCCTCATGAACTTCCACCACTGTAAATACGCCACAATCTTATCTATTAATAATTACCGTCAGAAATAGCTAGAATTTTCCGTGAAATAATGGATCTTCAATATGGATCCATTTCAGATCTAGATACATTTCAGTAAATAAAAAGAGTAGGTGTTGTCAATTTAAATCTTAAGTCATTCTAATTAATCATTAGGTTGTCATCTGTTTTGTCATTCTAACCATAACTGTTAGCGTTTAACTGTTTTTTGTCATACGAGTCTTGTTCGTTTACCTAAAAATACTTTAAACCAAAATTTCATTCAGTTTCTCTCAACGGTATGATAGCTAGGGTCTGATACTAAACCGGATAGATTTTTTATATATATAAACTCCTTTATAATATCTAGCAGTATTACCCGGCGTTGCTCGGATTTCTTCTGATAATATGAGGGAAAATTAAATAAATGTTTATTCATTTCTCATACATCAATCTGATATTTCGTAATGAAATGAAGCGCATATTATGCTTTTTCTTTTTTTTAATTCGTAAGTAATTATACAGTTAAAATGTGTTAATTGCACTTGGCTGTCAAAATTCTTGTCCTATAAAATATATGAAAAAACTTCTAATTTTCTTTATCTTTAATCTTTGCTCCCAAAAACCAACATGTTTTGACGTAGAACATGAGAGTTTGTTTCTCTGTTTCTTAAATATCCGTACTAAGAAACTTAATTAGCGGGAAGGAAGTTCGAGATGAAGACTTATTGGAATTTTATAGACTCTATTTTAATATTTAGCTGATAAGCAATGTTCGAATACATATCTATTGTCATTGTGTTTTATTTAGTTTGTTTTTCCGGTGCAACTTATAATTTTGTTATGGGATATCAGACGAATTAAAAAGATGAACAAATTTTACTTTTTTAAGCGTAAACTTTTACTTACTGGGTTAACCTTTCGTAATCGGGCCACACTTTAACTGTCGTTTTTTAACAAAAGCAACTTTAACTTTAGGGAATGAACCTATGTTTAAAACAATAAAGCGTCATTCAAGTTACAAGCGAATACTTGTCAAATAATACGATTACAAAATTACATCACCCCCCCCCCCCTCAAAAAATTAGATACAGTTTTCAAGTGATTTTTTTTTCTATTCAAAGGTGGGAAAACTGAAGTTATTCGATGTTTATAAGTTATTTAATTTTTGGGTAATACCAAAATTGGTTGCTCAGTATCTCATTTTCTCAGCTCATTGCCACCGTTGATATGACGTTAACGTTACTGGCGGACACATATTCTTGCTTTATGTTATAAATGGATAGATAAATACATACATTTGAGACATTACTGAGCAAACAAAATATTTTATTTTGTATATTACTAAGCTTTATTTTAATGCTTGCGGGTATACAATATTGTATGTTTTTCCAATTGGAGCATAAATATATAAATTATTTGGGGTACCCACTCTAGAGCAAGCAACATAGAGTTGCCCGTGCGAAAAGCATGGCGTTTCCAAGTTAACACCAGCTACATTTAGTGACTGTCCTTGCGCATTATTAATTGTCATAGCGAATGCGAGCCTTACTGGGAACTGCAATCGTTTGAAAACCAAAGGTATTTCAGAGTCACTGGGTATCATAGGGATGCGTGGTATAAATACATCTGTCCTCTTTGCATTTTCTGTTATAATATTTGCTTGGATCACATTTGGCATTAGTTGCTTTACGCATAGCCTGGTTCCATTACACAGTTTCGGTGTATCAATGTTCCGCAGTAGAAGAATTGGGGATCCAATTTTCAATTCAAGCTTATGTGGTGGCATTCCTGGAGGCTCCAAGGCATTTAGAAACTTTGTAGGATACAATACAGCCTTTTCCAGATCCATAACGGTTTCAATATATGAGTACGTTGCAACAGTCCCTGTTGATGCTGTTGACATTTTCGTTTTTGGAGGCCAGAATGGCTCTTTCGCATAACCAATGGTGGTTACGAAAATTAACTTGTATTTCGGGGAAAACATTATCTATTAGTTCGTCCACAGACGACATCAAGTGACAAAAATCGGCTGTCAAGGATATTAGATTTGTAGCAGACTCAATAGGAAACTTACCATTTCCTAGACGCAATAACTGTTCAGAGAAATCGCGCGCACTTGTATTCTTATTATTTATTTTTAATGACAATTTTTGAACGTGCCTCCAGATACTGCAATAAATGCACCCAAATGATGTAGCATTAAAAATAAAACCTCCATTTTATGGATAATAATAAAGGTTAATTTCAGAAAATAGTTTCTACTCATAATAAAACATTACTTTCAAACTGAATCTTAAGTAACTGATAATAAAATCTATAATGATTAAATGAAAGTGATGTCATTTTCTATATACTTTTATCTATGACGTCAATGAAAATAAGATAAAATAATATCAATAAAATAAAGGATTGACTCTCTCTTTTATATATATTGTAGAAAATGATACCACTGCACCTAAACAATTAAAATACTTAGCTATAATGTATAGATAAACAATATAGATGCAATATAGCATTAAATAGAAAATGATGTCAAGATATCTAGCAAAAAAAAAACCCCTAAAAAATATTTTTAATTGAAAAGTTTGTATTAAAATAGATATTTTAATTTAAAAAAACAATTAAATTAAGGTGCTACGTCATTTTACTGCTCTTATAGTCGAAGTTTTTATTTTATATACAGATAATGTGCGTTTTCTGTTTAGAATGACGTCAATTTCAAAAATGCAAAAATATAGCAATGCGTTATCGTTAATTTTTTCACATTATTGTGTCATTTTTTAGGGTTTGGCAACAGGACAGAAACGTTTGAATTAAAAAAGATTTAAAAAGAGATATTTCTATAATGTTAAATTATGAAAGTGGTAGAAAAAAGGGATAAATAGTGGTCTGATAATTTTTTAAAGCAGACAGGGATCTATTCCACATTCTAAAGCCTATGTACATGAAGTTTCGTGCAAATCGGTCAAAAATTAAAGATTTGTATAAAGGACATACACACAGAGAACGGCTTATATATATATAGATATATCTTTATATATATATAATCTTCTTATAAAAGTCTTTTTAAATAGATTCAAAAAGTGATATTTGAAAAAAAATGTAATTTATGATTTTTGTTTAATTTTAAATTTATATTTTAAAATATTATCCCAGATTTTGGTTTACAAAAAGTCTCCTAAATTCTTATAACGGAATAAGTCCACTTAAACCTTATTTTTAAAGTAATTTCTAGAAACGAAAAGTAAATGCTCTCTGTAGAAATGAAATTTATCTAGTGTCTGTCCGTATGCACTCTTTATATATGTATCGTGTTAGTTCTCGAAAAAATTATCAGATTTTAATTTTATTTGGTAGATGTATTGGTAACGACTCGGAATTGGCTGTATAGTTTTTATTATAATTTCATCGATTCATTCAAAAAGTATGGAACTTTTGTTTTCTTTCACAATTCTTTTCAGTAGTAAATCAGACAATTTAAAATTTTATTATCTGGATAGAAAAAGGCACTTTTGAATAATTAATTTACTTATTACTTTAAAAATGGTAAATTTTTTCAATATCAAATCTGTTTTAAATTTTGGGAACAATTCTCTCGTACTTTCATAATATCCATGCAATTTTGATGGTATTTATGCATATGCAGTTGTAGATATTTATGCATATGCAATTGTAGATATTTATGCATATGCAATTGTAGCTATTTATGCATATGTTCCAAAAGTTAACAAAAAAAAAATACTTTAACAATTGAGCATTTTTGAGCTGAAACGTTACTTCTTTTATCTCCATTTATCTATTAATAGTAGCATATTAACCGCGTTTTATAGCAGGACAGCAAAAGATGAGATTTTATCCATTGTTTTCAAAATCTGCAAATGTGTCTTGTTTTACAGATAAGTATTAAACTTAATGCAAATTTGCAATGGTAGAACGTTATTGCGTTAAATAATAATTAACGAGGAAAGTTGCACTCCCTAAATATTCGAGAAATCATATATATTTGTAAGTTTTATATATAATGTAAAAATAATACATATGAATTTTATATACTATGTAAAATGCTATTAAAATACAAACACGATTAAACATTTTAAAGTTTAAGTCCTGGTCTACAGATTTTAAGTTCATAATATTTCACTGAAACATTTTTTTCTGTGCGCTCATTATATATTCCTGACGTAAATTATAGAAAACATTAAAACAATTAAAAATTCAGATTTACATTTTATGGAAACTATAATGAATTTTTTTTTTAAAAACAACTGTTGAAAAATTTATGAAATGCATTTTTTATTAGATTAAATAGAAATATGTATTACAGTATTTTTTAAACGACATACGATAAGATACATTTATACTATACCATTTTACTTTTATTATAATTTTGTTTTCACACAAGAATGTTATTTCTCTAAGACATTCTTTCTTTTTAGGTATACAAAATGTTAAAGAACTTAATAATAAAAAAATAATATCCAATTTTTATAAAATGGTATTTATTGAAACTGATAAAGCCCATACAAAATCTCATAAAGCTCAACACACTTGGAAAATATCAAAAGATTCTTGTTAATGCAATTTTTTTAATCTTATTCAATCAAAGAAAATTTAATAAAAATGCAAAATAACTTACCAAATAAAAATATTAATAACATATTTTTTTTTCGTCTGAATTTCATTTTATGAAAGTGAATGTGCATATTCACTTAACGATGAAAAGCGAAATTCTCTTTATAGACTGAGACTTTATTATTTAATGGAATTTGAAGATGCAATATTAAAAAATTCTAATTGCATTTTTATTATATTTAAATAGTTTAGTTTCTTCAAGGGTTTCATTCAAAGTTCTATAAACAGTGTTAATTATAAGGCTTAGAAATTTTAAATTTTCTCTTTTCTTTATATTTTTATATAATGATGTCTTTAGTTTACTTACAAGGATCTCGATCAAAAGTGTTTCCTTTTAAACGCATATAAAAGATATTTTTAATCAAGAAAGTTTCCTTTCACAAATTTGAATATGACTATTCATTTTATGATGAAAGCTAAATTCTTAGATTAAAATGACATATTATTTTTAATGAACTTAAAAATTGTGATTACCAAAATTCTTAAGACATATTTATTTAAACATTCTTCTTTCTTTTGGTATTTTACGTAAATATTGCCTAAAAAGTTTATTTTCTTAGACTTAAGAACAACGAAACTTGTATTTTTTGTACCGTCCAAATAAACTTTTTTAGTGACAGTTTACGCAAAAATCTACCTCAAGTGTTTCATTTTAACTAAGTATTCTCTTATGCATATATAAAAAAATTTGAGTGCTCAAAACAGCAATTTTCACTGGTTTTAGACTCCAAAGTGGCCTAAAGATTTGAAACTTCATTCAAAAGGTCAAATAGAGTCATAGATACCGTCGATACAATTGATATAATTAAATTGTTTACCTTCAGTTGTAAGGCAAATAACAGGGAATGCCACTTGAATCGTGCACTGTTATCTCTTTTCGTTCTACTGACGCTCTCACCTGTTCAAAAGATGGTCGGTCCCAGGGAATAAGCTTCCATCTGCTGGGGAAAAAGAACGCCGAAAAGATTCTACACAGATAATGAGTTGAGCGGAATTACAGCTATTAGGAGTACCAACTTCCGAATATTCGATTTCCCATAAAACAGCCATAGGGAGAAATCTCAAGTTGGTTCCTATCTTGAAAACAAGAGCTAATTTCAACTTTTTATGTTGATTTTCGTGTTTAGCAAGACAAAATACTTCGGAAATAACTATTTTTGAGCCCGAAACATTTTTAATGTTGGGTACAGTTGTATACTTCGAAATTATACGCTACTTCGAATTTTTTATAAAATTACTAACGACTAAAGAATAATTTGAAAAAATTATGTGATTTCCTGTTAAATTATGTACATAATTAAAAAAAAATTTTTAAGTTTAACACGAATATTTTTTAACTAGAATAGATTTTTCTGTTTTTTGTGATGATAAACCACATAATTTCCAAATAAAATCACTTCCCAAAATTTCTCAGAAAGTTTAAAATTATTAAAATTATTATTATTTTTTTAATTGGGGTAATTTAAAATCATTATAACTCGAAATATTATCGCCGAATTTCAAACTTTATTTCATTTAATTAAACAGAAAAATATAATTTTAATTTTTTTCAGGACTTTCTTAAATATCAATATTAAAAATATTAAAAACACAAATTTAAATACATGATGAAACTTATTTTAAAAAAATCATACTTTCAAAAATAAAAATATTTTCAAAATTGTCGAAAAAAAATTAATCTAAAATAATCAAAATGGTTATGTTCCGAGTTTGCACCCTTTTCTTAAACAATTCTTGACTTAAAATTTGAAAATTAATAATTTAGATTAAATTAATTTTTATTTTAATTACGTATTTAAATTAATAATTTTAACAATTTAAATTAATAATTTAAAATGCATTTAAAGTTTTAAACGAAGATTGGCTCCTAATAAAATGTTTAAATGCTTTTTAAAAAATTGCAGGTGAGTATGTAACTCTTTCCTGTAGCTTAAACTTCACATTCAGTTTAACTTTTGCCCTTTTCACCTTTTTGTGTACTATTTAAAACAATGTTTTTTCTAACATGCCAATTAAGAATATTTTCATAATTTTAACCCTCACAACTTCTGGTTTTATATCGTCCCAGCGAGCGGTTTAAGAAAGTCCCTAATCTGGGGCCGGACCAGTCTCGACCGGGCCTAATGCATTTTTCATACCGAACCGGGACTGGCCTCTTTTCTTCATAGATCTGCACGGGGCAAAATTTTTAGTCCCGATCTGGACTCAACCGGCAATAAAATCATTCTGTCTGACTCACCTAATTCGTGTAAAAATCAGTAAAGTTCGGCTCAACCCAAAATATTTACAAAAATGCATATATTTTTAAATCGCCAATACAATTAAAACATATTACCATTTACATTTAAACTTCAAAAATCGTTTATAAAGGATAGTAGATTTAAGGAAAAAAAAAACAGTAAAACAAGTGAAAAATAACCTGCCTATTACGGAATCCTGTCTAAAAGGGAATAATATTTTGATCCACGCAAAATGAATATAATAATACTTGAGAAAAGAATAGAATACCATTTGCACCTCCTAAGATGGGGAATGGTCTATAAGGCATATTTTTTTCTTCTCTGAGTGATTCCGTCTTAGAAGGTTTTATTGTATATCATTTTTGAAAGTCTCCGATACATGGAAATTTGGATTATCGATATTAAATGGTAAGTGGAACATTTACATACAAATAGAGATTCATTAAAAAATATAAATATCATAGCCTTTGATGCTTCTTTAAAAATGAAGATTATAAACTTATGAAAAGAAAATCTATAAGCTATTATAAAGCTATAAAGGTATTTTTGGTCAGAACTCTTTCATACGAAACAATTTTTAACAATATCGACGTAAAATCTATGTTTTCTAGAAATTCAATCAGGCCGGACAGACTCGGACTAAGATTCAAACATTTTTCCACTCTGGGTCGAACTTTATTTTTATGGGTCGGCTCGAGGCCGGGTTTGAATTTTTCGACCCGTGCAGATCTCTAATAAAGGCCTCCAGCATAATTTGAAAGAAAGTTTAACTTAAAATCTATACGCTGCTATTTTATGTCCAAAGGAGAGACACTGTCTTCAATCGACTTTTAATTACGTACAATTTGTGGATGATCCTTATCTTGCATTTAGAATGAGTCAATAACTCGTCACTCAGAGGCATGGGAAAATGGTGCAAATTGCGAAATTTGAATTTTAATAACTCTGCGAGTTTTGCAGATGCTGACATGATTTTTTTTTTTTTTTTAATTCACAAAGGGATAAAAGAAAATTTCCCAATTGGAAATTTTACTCAACGGGGCCGTATAAAAATTAGTTTTTGTATTTTCTCAAATGTACCCCTCATGCAGTTACAACATATGTCATTAAATTTGGCACCTTTTTTTATGAAATTTTGCAATTCTAAGTATGTGCCTAGGGACAATATTTAAGGAGATAGCCTATTGTTTCGATATTTATGAATCACCCTGTATATATATATATATGTATATATATAAATAGATTGATAGATAAAGTAATTTTTATATAAATTTTTAAAAACTGTATTTATATATAAAAAAATACAAACAAAATTATGACATGTGAGTGTGGGGTATCAAATGCAACCATTCGAATAATACAGTAATCACCGTTGTACATTTGGTTTGTGCATAAAAAAATGAAAGTTGGTAACAGAAATAATACGTTTGACATACTAGTTTTTTATGTTATTGATTCTTGTTATTTAGAAGATGATTTGATTAAACTTAAATTTACACTATGTACAAAATACTTGAAAGATGAGACAATATTTTAAAAAAGCTGCTAAATTACTTTAATATCCTTAGTACCGTCAACTATAAAAACATATCCTTCGTCAGAGAAATACAAGAAATACTACTGTTATTACTTTCTTCTATCTTCAATAGAAGAAAATATTGTAATCGAAATTTTCTCGACTTCCCGTTTTCAACGGATTTACACCTTTTAGGGTACAGAGATCACAAAAAAACATGTTTATGCAAAATGTCTGTCTGTCCGTGTATCCGTATGTCCGTGTGTCGCCATTGTACCATTAAAAACCGTATGAAGTTATGCATAGAATTAAACCAATTTTTTATAAGTTTTTGGCTATGGAAAACAGGTCCTCCAATTTTTTGGAAAAAATCCGCCGGTAGGGGCGCTGTAATAGCGATTTTTGTGCATTTTGAATATTGTACCAAGGAAAAGTGTATGAAGTTATGCATAGAATTGAACCAAATTTTTTGTGTATATTTCTGGCAATAGCAAAAATGTCCTCCCGGAATTTGGAAAAATTTCGCCAGTAGGAGGCGCAGTAATACAGATTTTTGTGCATTTTAAATATTGTTCCTTCGAAGCGTGTATGAAGTTATGCATACAATTAAACCAAATTTTTTGTGTATGTTTTTACAATGGCAAGAAGTTCCTCCCTGAATTTGGAAAAATCCCGCCGGAAGGGGGCATTGTAATAGAGATTTTTCTGCAATTTTCAATATTGTACCATCGAAAAGTGTATGAAGTTATGCTTAATTCTAATAAAAATACTAATGAAACTAATTATAATGAAATATTGACGTGAGATAGAAGAAAGTTTTGGGATTGGCACATCCAACTAGTTTCAAAATTAGTTCCCAATTAGTTCCTCTTATTTTCAAAATTCACGTAGGTGGTGTCGAAAGGAGTGAAAGTGGAAATCAATTTTTACATCCGGAAAACGTTGGGAAAATAAAAATAGATATAGGTAAACGGAATACTACTCATTTTATGTTTGGAACAGATGTCAACAATTCCCGGAGTCGCCATCTTGGAATTTTTCTTGGCTTGAAAACCCCTTTTCCGCCAAGTAGTACATGTCGCCAAGCACCGATTTATACGCATGTTAGGCTTGACGAAAATATAATGCAAATAATAAACAAAACTCATTAAAGTGGCAATCACTAAATATTTTAACCGGAAAAAAAACAACATCACTGGATTCAGCAAACTCCTTCTGCCGCAATTACTAAAATGCACGAAACTCGTTAAAGTGGCAATCAATAATCGTTGCATGACCACTATGCGCTCATTAACCGAAAAAAAAAAACATCATTGGATTCAGCAGTTCTCATAGTTCAGCAGTTCTCGATTCGTAGCAAACTAAAAATGTACAAAACTCAAACAAATATACTAAAATTATCAGCATACATTTACAGACATCTGCTTTCTTGAAAGCTCAAGCACGAAATTAATCCTAGCATCACCGTCATTTTCCAAAATAGGCTTATGAATACGCACTGTGAACAAACCTCCTTTATTCGTCAAAATTTTCTCATATTTCTTAATTAATTCAGAAAGAGCTTTTAAAAGGACTACAAAACCCATATTCAATCAAATATATCCAATAAATTTAACATAAAAGTAATTGACAGAAACATACAACACGATGTCCCAGCAAAAGCGACCTTCTCCCGTGCACTCGCAACACAATCTCGATAAAAAACGGGGTTGCCAGAACACGTCATGCCAGAACGCACACGTCGCACGGATTTCATATTGATAAAGATCGCCAACATAAAATCCCCAAGAAATTTCAAAACATGCAAGATGGCGGCTTAGGGGATATACGGCATCTAAGCCTTATGGTTCTTTAAGCAAAGTAAGCTAAATTCTGGGTATGCTGTATGTTAAAGCGTCATTACAAACAGGATTTCCTTTAGTAATAATTTCTATTGATTCACGGGTAATTAAATCTTGATAATTCTTTAAGGGATATACAGTGTGCCCACGTATAAACTGGCAGATCTTTGTTTTCGCAACCGTTGGTCCTAGATGCATACTTCCAATTACAAAAATGGTTTAAATAAGGTAAATAATTATTTTTAAAGCGATTTGGGTCAAGAAAAACATTTATTAAAAAATTACGAGATTTGAATTTTTATACGGTCCCCCGATCCTATAAATGATATTTACTAAATATTTACTGTGACACTAACTAGTAAGACAAAAACGTCCCATTCATCTAACATTGAAATTGACCGAGTTATCAAACTTTGAAATGGATGACTTATACCACTTTTTTGCATATCAAAAGAGATGATTTCGACCGTGCCTTCAGGGGTCGTGTATAAAGTACTTAAACTTATTTCAAGGTATCTGCGCTTTGAAAGAAATCGTAAAAATATTACGATTAACTTTTTTTAGTTAAGTTTCAGATTAGTTAAAATAATTGTATTTTAACATATGTTTTATTTTGTAAGAATTTGAGGCTATGATTTCTTTTAACTAAAATTTTGTTATATTCATAAGGTTTTATTTAACTTGAAATGATCGCCTTTCCAGTTTTAAATTTGTATTCGAGCTTTAACTTAATTTCAAATGTCCGATCGAAGTTAAATTTTACATACTGACTTATATCCGATGACAATACAATATCATTATAATTTTCGACTGTTACCATCTTATACATACTTATATTAGAGGATAACAGAAAAAAAATCGGATAGATGACCGTCAAGAAGTTTAAGAATGAGTTTTAGATTAGATTACATAAACCTGCGATGGTTGTGTTTTTAACTTTTATAATTACATTTTATGTATTTTTTTGCACTGAATCAAAAAATTACATTCGCTTTTAACCATCACGTCAACATTTTTCGCAAATCGTAAATTTCAAGGTTAGAAAATAGTGTTAGTAATAGATCTGATACTATAAAATAGATGTAAAACTTTTTTATTCAGTTTAATTTTATTTAATTCAATAATGTATTAGATTTTTTGGCTTATACTGAGTTTCTTACAGCTAAACAGCTCAGGGTTCCGATGAGATTGGGAGGGGACGGCGGGTCAATTTTAACTTTTAGCTTTTTAACTTTGAAATTTGCGATTTGAGAAAATTCCTGACATGATGGTTTAAAAGTAAGGTCATTTTCGGATTCAGTAAAAAAAAAAAAAAAAAAAAAAAAAAAAAAAAAAAAAAAAAAAAAAACACAAGAATCAATTTTAAAAAGCTAAAAATCATGCCACAACCCAAAATTTGAAAGACAGTGCAATATATCAGCATTTTAAAATATGTATCGCTTTGTAAAGAATTGAGGCTGCCGTTTTTCATCCTTTTATTTAACAAAAAATCTGTTGTTTTAATCCTCTTATAATATTCAGTACAAATTGTACATTTTGCAGTAATATGTGAGAATGATTAAAGATTTCAAATTTATATCGCAATGCTAATTTTATTCTCAACAATTTCTTTAATACATCTGACGAAATTATATTTCTACTAAATTTGTGAATGACCCCTAATATGCAGCAAAAATATATATTCCAACTTTAAGCAGCTAATACTCGGTTAATTTTAATCGTAGAATAACGGGACTTTTTTTTGCCTTACTTGCCAGTGTAACAGGGAAAATTTACTAAATATAACTTATAGGACCCGGGTACCATATAATAATTTAGGTTTTGTAATTCTTCACAAAATTGTTTTTTCGCTTGAAACATTTTTATCCTAACCCTGCACCTAATTTACCATTTTTGTAATTGGAAGTATGCATCTAGGACTAACGATTGCGAACATAAAGGTCGGTCAGGTTATACGTGGACACACTGTATAATATTTGCGTCTTCGAAAGTAACTTGAATATTCAGCTTCTGATTAAGTCTCTACAGGGCTGTTGTTGGTTGGTTGTACTTTAAATCTCTCAAATGTTCTTTAATACGACATTTAAGTTTACGCGAAGCCATTCCTATATATTCGAGATAAATATTTCTTGTTTTCAGTGGAATTATATATATATATATATATATGTGTGTGTGTGTGTGTGTGTGTGTGTATTATTCCACAAACTTCATCTTTCGGGATCGGGTCGATTTTGGCACTAATTAGATCTTTCTGTTTTGATGGAGGGCTGGTGATTAAGTTTACACCAAAGCGAAAAAGTGCATGTCTGAGTTTTTCAAAAAGTCCAGGTATGTACTTCATTTTGCAATATCTCATGTTACTCCGTGGAGTTTTTTGTATTTTATATGATTCTTCTGTGAATGGATTAGCTTATCAATAATGCGTATTGATTGAATAGCTAATTATTAGATTGATAGTTTCTGAATAATAAAATAACAATTCTTTCCGGAACTAAACGTTTTTCAGAATATGAGTATACGGGAAAATAATATCTGTCATTACCTTTATCCTCAAACAAATTCCAACTCTAACCTCTATAACTGGAGTGATTTATGCACCGTTTAATCAGTATAGTTTTCTTCCGAATCGGGATCCCTAATTTTTTATATAACACAGAACATAAGCTGACCTAACCATAAAAGGAGCGCGTTGTCAATTGAAAATTCTCTCCGGGATAAAGGATGTCCATTCAAGTTTCTCACAACATTCACATGAATGGCTCCAATCAAATTGAGGGCAGCCCTTCACGAATGCATAAGCAGGAGAGAAGCACAAAAATTTAAAAATAGATATATACCTATTTATATTTATTATCTCTTTGGGATAATACTGGAGGCCCTGATGCTATAATGCTCCCAGACAAACAGATGGGACTATCGAGAAGAGGAAAGACATCTTACAAAGCATTAGTGAATGAAAAAAATAAAATTCGTGTAGTTCAACTAGTTTCCACTTCAAGTCATATACTTTTATTTCCTTTTGCGGGCTTCAAAATATAAAACAACACGTTTATTTATACTCTTACATAAATAAGCAACTACTCTCTCCGTAATAAAAATTTTAAAACATTCTAGTGGTCATATAGTTTTACATTCTGCGGTTGAATATAATAAATAAAATTCCATTTTTAGTTATGTCAAAGGTGGCTGTCAAATGTCTGAAAAAGTATCGTAGATAATGTTGCATACATTAGAAGCAAATGACCCATCCTGTTATTCTTCCCAATCTTCATATTTTGATTCGAAGCTTATCATCATAAAGATAAGAAACATAATCTCTCTCCTTGTCTCACATAATTATTCTTCAATATCACTATATATCGGATATAAAAACAAATATAAAAGCGAATGTGAAACACTACAGTTTACAAAAACTGAACAGAATACGCAATCAGATTTTTGGACACGTGACGACATCTATTGGGTTCGAAGACAATCATTGCTTTTAATCCTGTACAAAACCAATCACAATAGGAAAAACGGCGAAAAAAAAAACAGATGCTTAGAGAATTGCAAATCAGTGGCGTGGCGTGAAAAGTTTCGGTGGTCATCGCAATTATTTAAGTTTGTGGTGAAAAATTATTAACTCTAAAATTCAGTGGTTGAATGTTCAAAAAAGAAACATTAAATCTTACCTTCACTTATACATGAATTTCAAATGTTCTGCTAAATTGGATCGTAGAGTTTTAAAAGCTTATTAAGAGTTTTAAAATATTGCTTGGTCATCGCCGCATCCAGCGATGACCGGACGCCACGCCACTGTTGCAAATGTATGGACTTATGAGGAAGTTCGCACATACGTCCTGGAATTTCAAGTGGAAAAGTAGAATGAGGATAAATTAAAGCTTAAGAAAAGTATTTTGACAGATTTTATTTTAATCTAAAATATATTTTTACTAGCAAACCCCGCGGCTTTGCTCGCGTAATATTTGAAATATGCCAAGTGATATTTATATGTCTAATTTTTATTAAAAGGTACTAACTAAATTTTTATTTTATTAAAAGGTAATATTTTATTTTATTAAAAGGTACTTATTACTTTTAGGAATAATTAAAAAAATTACTATTTAAAACACAGTTTGATTAAACATCATTGTTACACTGCATAAGGCAGAAATGAGACTTAAATTAATAAAACGAAATAAAACTAAATAAATAATACTTTAGAAAATATTTTGAAACTTTCATGCTCAATTAATACGCTCATTTCAGTATTCATTTGAAGTTTTGAATTTTTTAGAAACCATCTTCTTACATCTTAAAATTAACCATCCTGTCAAATTCCAAGTCCTACCACCTCTCTCAACATAAAAGGCTATGTTGAAATAGGAACTGTCACCATTAATTTGCCAACATTAATTTTGAAATTGGTTTGTTATTTCCTAATATTCCACAAAAACGTAATTTAGAAAGCTTTTAAATGCCTTTTATAGAGCGTTTGTTGTTTCAGTGAATCCCAGGTGGTAGAATCATCGGCATAAAATATAGCCTGTGTAGGATCAGAGACTGTTACCATTGATTCGCAAGTATTACTTTTATATTTGGTTTATATTCCCTGAAATCGCGTAGAAATCGTAATTTAGGACTTTTTTAGAATGCTTTTCGCACCTCCCCTTCACTTCACCCCTTTTTAATTCGAATTTATTTTTGACAGTCCTTCGAGGGCATTTATATTTTATAAGTAACTGCCATGTCATATTTAAAGTTTCTAGCCTTTTCAGTATCACAGAATTCGCAATTTAGAAAGTTTTTTGCTACTGCAACCCTCTGGTGGTAGTGGCACAGACATAAAATATAGCTTATGTTTGAGCAGGTTCTATCACCAACAATTTGTTATCATTATTTTTTTAATCGGTTTGCTATTTGATAAGATTACATAAAAATTGTAATTTATAACACTATTCGCTCACTTCATCTTTTTAAATTTGAAATTTTCTTTCGACAGCTCATAGAAAGCAGTTGCATCTTGTAAGTAAATAACATGCCATACTTCAAAGTGTTAGACCCTTCAGTTATGCAAAAAACGAAAATTAGAACATGTTTTGCTTTTACAACTCTCAGATGGTAGTGACAGCAACATAAAATATAACCTATCTTATAGCAGGACTGTCACCATTGATTTGCAACCATTACTTTTGAAATAGCTTTGGAATTTCCTGAGATTGAGTTGAAATCGCAATTTAGAAAGTTTTTAGAACGCTTTTCGCGCATTTTTACCCTATTTTAAATTTCCAATTCTTTTGAAACTATTCTTAAAGATCATTTATATGTAATAAATATGTACCTTGCCTAATTTTAAGTTGCTAGCCCCTACCGATCACAAAAATGAAATTTGGAATGCTTTTTTGCTCCTGCAACGTCTAGGTGATAGTGATACCGACATAAAATAGCGTCTATGTTAAAGCAGAGTCTAGCAGCATCAATTTCTTATCATTACTTTTGAAATGAGTTTGATTCTTCCTGAGATATTGGTGACAAATCGACATTTAGAATGTTTTTAGAACGCTTTTCGCTCATTTTGCTCCTGCATCTCCTCTGGGGTAGTGGAAACAAATATAAAATATATCCTATATTGAGCAAGATCTGTTACTATCATTTTAACACCATTATATTTGAAATCGGTTCAGTATTTCCTGAGTTTGCATAGAAATTGCAATTTTGCAACGCTTTTTTGCACATTTTGACCCATCTTTTAAATTTCGATTTTTTTGGGAAAAATCCTTAGAGATCATTGATATCTTATAACTAACTACCATTCTAAATTCTACGATTCAAGGCCCTTCCGTCACGCAAAAACTGCAATTTAGAACGTTTTTCTCCTGCACCCCCTTTTGATTAGTGGCACCGACATAAAACATAGCCTATGTTGGAGCAAGGATTTTCACCATCATTTTGACGCCATTATTTTTTAAATCGGTTTGGTATTTCCTGAGATTGTGTAGAAATCACCATTTGGAACGTTTTTTAGAACGCTTTTCGCGCATTTTCACCCCTTTTAAATTTCGAATTTTTTAAGAACTGTTCTTAGAAATCCTTTATATCTAATAAGTAGCTGATACTTCAAATTTCATATTTCTAGGCCCTTCAGTAACACATAAGTTGCATTTTTGGAACGTTTTTTGCTCCTACACCCTCTTTGGGGTAGTGGCACCGACATAAAACATAGCCTATCTTGGAGTAAACGTTGTCACTATCATTTTGACACCAATATTTTTTAAATCGGTTTGGTATTTCCTGAGACTATGTAGAAACTACCATTTAGAACGCTTTTTAGAACGATTTTTGTGCATTTTCACCCCCTTTAAATTTCGAATTGTTTAAGAACAGTTCTTAGACATCATTTATATCTTATAAGTAACCAATATTCCAAATTTCTTATTTCTAGGATCTTCAGTAACGCAAAAATCGCATTTTTAGAACGATTTTTTGCTCCTGCACCCCTTTTGGGGTAGTGGCACAGACATAAAATATAGCCTATGTTCTAAGTTGGACTAACACCATCAATTTGATACCATTACTTTTGAAATCCGTTAGGTATTTCCTGAGATTATGTAGAAACTACCACTTAGAACGTTTTTCGCGCATTTTCACCCCTTTTAAATTTCGAATTTTTTAAGAACTGTTCTTAGAAATCCTTTATAGCTAATAAGTAGCTGATACTTCAACTTTTATATTTCTAGGCCCTTCAGCAACACATAAATCGCATTTTTAGAACTTTTTTGCTGCTACACCCCCTTTGGGGTAGTGGCACCGACATAAAACATAGCCTATCTTGGAGCAGACGTTGTCACTATCATTTTGACACCATTACTTTTGAAATCGGTTGGGTATTTCCTGAGATTATTTAGAAACTACCATTTAGAACGTTTTTTAAAACGCTTTTTGTGCATTTTCACCCCTTTTAAATTTCGAATTGTTTAAGAATTGTTCTTAGACATCATTTATATCTTATAAGTAACTAATATTCCAAATTTCATATTTCTAGGCCCTTCAGTAACGCAAAAAATCGTATTTTTAGAACTTTTTTTCTCCTGCACCCCCTTTGGGGTAGCGGCACCGACATAAGATATAGCCTATGTTCTAAGTTGGGCAAACACCATCATTTTGATACCATGACTTTTGGAATCGATTCGGTAGTTCCAGAGCTTACCTCCGACAAATAAACAATTTTTTCCTCTTTATAATATGAGTATAGATGAGTATAGATGAAACACTACAGTTTAGAAAAACTGAACAGAATACGCAATCAGATTTTCTGACACGTGACGACATCTATTAGGTGCGAAGACAATCGTTGCCTTTAATCCTGTACAAAACCAATCACAATAGGAATTAACGGCGAAAAAAAAAAAAAAAAAAAAAAAAAAAAGAGATGCTTAGAGAATTGCAAATGTCTGGACTTAAGAGGATGTTCGCACATACGTCCTGGAATTTCAAGTGGAAAAGTAGAATGACGATAAATTAAAGCTTAAGAAAAATATTTTGACTGATTTTATTTTAATCTAAAATATTTTTTTATGAAACACTACAGTTTAGAAAAACTGAACAGAATACGCAATCAGATTTTTGGACACGTAACGACATCTATTGGGTGCGAAGACAATCATTGCTTTTAATCCTGTACAAAACCAATCACAATAGGAATTAACGGCGAAAAAAAAAAAACAGATGCTTAGAGAATTGCAAATGTAT
The DNA here is from genome assembly GCA_963932465.1 of Maratus speciosus. Lineage (NCBI taxonomy): Eukaryota > Metazoa > Arthropoda > Arachnida > Araneae > Salticidae > Maratus > Maratus speciosus. The sequence continues at coordinate 424,377,087 of OZ010795.1, forward strand.
GGACTTATGAAGACGTTCGCACATACGTCCTGGAATTTCAAGTGGAAAAGTAGAATGACGATAAAGTAAAGCTTAAGAAAAGTATTTTGACAGATTTTATTTTAATCTAAAATATATTTTTATTTTATTTTATTTTAATATTTTACTCACTAAATATCATGTGCAAATGTATCTCGACTCGATTATTTTAAATAAAGTTATGTTCTTATAAATATTTGTATTTTCAAGTACATAATATATTTTAAATTGTACATAAATCTTTAAATTTTATAAATGTTAAAATGTACAATTAATAAGGAACGAACAATCTTAATAAAAATTCAGCTCTTTCATTTGTAGAAATTGTGCGAATGTGATTTGAAAAAAAATATTAATCTTAATTTTAAAATGGATTTTGGGAAAAACGTGGTTTCTAAACATATTTTCGATTAATAAAATGGTGAATAAAATAACGCAATGCCTTTTGTATTTGCCTTTTTAAAATCAATTTTTATTATTATTATTATTATTCAAATGTGTTAATTATTTTCTGCTCCATAACGGAAATAATAAGTATGCATATTTAAAAATTTCTACAATTCATTCAACGATATATTGGAAGTAAATCTCAAAAATTAATTTTTAATTAATTTAAAAATATATAATCTTAAATTATTATTCAATTCATCGCTTTTTCTAATTAAATTACTCTGCATATTAAAAAAAAAAAAAAAAAATCCTATCAAAGATAGCGGCATTTTCTTGTATGTTGGAAGCTACTTTGATCGAATATTGAAATATGAATAATTTTTATCATATCATTTACTTTCTTTTTTTTTTATCAGTAAAAGAATTTCTTTAGATATTTTGTGCGTTTTATTTATTTATTTATTTTTTATTTTATTATTATTATTATTATTATTATTATTATTTTTTTTTTTTTTTTTTTTTTTTTTACCATTATTTTCAAAATATTTTTATAAAATTTGCGTAAAATGTAAAATACTTACGTGAATTAATAAATTTTATCAATAAACATCGTCTAAAATAATTTAAAATCTAAAGATATCTTACTTCAAGATAGTTCTTGTAAATAATAATTTTATGCATACTCAGGAAAATTCAACACTGTATAAAATATATTTACATAAACTAAAACATTTAACTGTTGGATTTTGTAAGTAAATAAATAAATCAGGTACTTATTTTCTGTTTTTAATTTTATTTAGTAAACACATTTTAATGAACCGAGTTTGTTGGCTACAAGTGCGTATCGAAAAAATCCAAATTTCTTAGATTTTATTTGGTCGTGCGGAAAAATTGCAAACTCCCATCATTAAATATGTGCGGAATAATAAAACTAGAGACGGGTATTTTCGGTCGCCTCAGTGGACATTAAATTGAGAAAATTGGACTCAAATCATTAAAATACAAAAATTAATAAATAATCACATATTTTATTGATCGGTTTGGGGTTTTGCTTACAAGTTATTATTTTTTTAACAACAACAATCATAAAAAACTTTATAATTATAGGTTAATATCTTGTGAAGCCCCATCGGTACCAAATTTTGGAAAATGAAGGCAAAATTACAATAAATAAATAAATAAATAAATAAATAAATAATTGAAAATACACGCCACACTTACTATATCTATCCTATATATATATAATCCTAATGAAACGAATTTATGAAACGGATATATGAAACAGCTGAAATGAAACGAATTTTTCTAACGATTCTTTGAAACGACTGATTAAACAACTGATTTTGTTTCACGGCGATTTCTCCTAAAATATGGAATACTTTGTGATGAAATTAACACCAAAAATCAATATTGATCCGTAGATCTCAAAACTGGTATTAGAATTTTTAATTCGAATTAGTTTTCGAAATATTATTTTTTTTTTCTAATTTTAAATACATTTTTCTAATTATGGCAACTCAAATATTAATCACGACAGATAGTTTCTTTTCATATTTCAGAAAAGGTTATTATTTTAAACTAATTTGGCGACCAGTTTGGCCTCCCTTAAATGTATGCTAAGAAAAGTATCATGCTACCTTTATTCATAATTCAATTTACTTGAACAATCTTTCGCAAAATGGAAAGATTCTGATAGAGAAATCAAGAACTCGGTATTTTTATGTTAGGTGATAATTTGCCAAACATTTTTCCCGTCGCATTGTTTTATATTTCATTAATTTCATTTAAAATATAATCCTTTCATTCACTTAAAATACACAACTTTCATTTAAAATTGATGGATTTCACTTCTTTCTTTGTTTTTAAAACAAAATGAAAAGAAAAAATAGGCACAGATATTATTTACGCACCGAGGTTCGTAATTGGCGTCAAAATGGCATTATTGTGATAGACATGGTAACCCAGCTATTGTTGTTTATTTAATAATAAATGTTTATTTACTTTTATTTCTTTTTTATATTATATAAATTATTTTTTTCTATAGTTATTAATTTTTTAATGAAAAAATATAGAAAAATAATAAAAAATAATAGAGATAAAATAATAGAAAATAAAAAATAATAGAAATAATTATTAAAAAATAATAGAAAATAATTAAAAAAATACGGTACTACTTAGTTATTCTGTCGACCAATTTCGCTAAATTATACAAATTGTATAATTTTTATTTTACATAACGAAAGAACAAATAAATTATTATAACATTAATAAATATACAACTAAAACGTCGAAATAAAAATCACTTGATGCCTTAAACACGAGTAACTTGCTTAAAGTCAAGTGAATGTGACATTTACTATCAACCATTCTTGGCATTTAATCTTATAGTTTGGCGATAGATCGACGTGATAAATAAGTAATACAAAAATTCATATGTAACTGGAAATTGAAAACGACGTTTTCGCCAAATTTTCGTGAAAAAAGAAAATCACGCCATACCTGCGGTGCGTATATGACAGCTGGCCAAATATTACCACTCGAAAAAAAATGCTAGCTGGCGAGTTGAAAAAAAGCTATTGGAGCGATTTGCATCCGGCTAGCGTAACAGTACCGCGAATTCTTTGCGACCATGGCAGCTTTTATGTAGTTTGATTCGAAATGTTTTTTTTTTTTTTTTTTTTTTTTTTTTTTTTAATCAAAATGGAAAACTTACGGCTCCATATTGGCGCGATTTTTTTCTGACGCTAAAGACATATACGGAACCGGCACTTAACTGGTGCCAAAGTATCGTTATTTTGCTTGTTATGGAAATCCGGATGTTGTTGCTTATGCTGTTGATGCGTTCCCCAAATTGGCGTTGGAAAAAAATCGCGCCAATATAGGACATTTGTTCCAAACTTTCATATGAAAGGCGAAGAATTCAGACCGTATTTGTTTATGGCAGTTGATGACTTGAACTATTATAATATAGATAAAATGATGGCTATAGAATAATATTTGGCGACTTATCACCATTGTCTGGCTAACATTAATGTACCAAAATGGCACCTAGAGTAGAAAAAGCGAAGTGGTCCTCCCGGAACAGTTGATGATATTCACATGGCTTTGGCTATTGTTGTAGAGATTGTTTTAAAATACCGGGAGACAAAGACTCTGTACACTTAAATTGTTTTATTGTACATTATTTTATTGCTTCTTTTCAAATGTTTGACTGATACTCTTTAATCAAAACCGAAAACAACCATTGGATGTCTTAACAGAAACTGATTCGGCCTTAAATTTTCAAAATCAAAGGGAATTCAATGGAAACCCGTTTGCAGGGAGATCTGCACAGCTTTTTTCAGTATAATTCAATCGTCTCTAATATTTTAAAAAACCCATCAGATTAGCGTGTTTTTAGATTATGCGGTGTCAGAACAGGGGTTGGCGAGCGTAGATTGCAGGGGGCAGAGCACCCTAGTACTAATATAAATTAAAAACTACTACCTGTGCCAAAAAGTATAGAATCAGAATATTGGTTTCTCGTCGAGCAATAATTAGCAATTTTATGACAAGCTTTTAATTTGGGTACTTAAACATACCTATGAGGCACTGGGTAGAAAACAAATAAAAAATTAATATCATATAAAATGGTACTTCTCTAAATGATGTTGAAAACAAAGAATGAATATATAAATAAAAAATTCGGAATATTTGTTAAATATGCATATTCTTCCGTTATATTTTTAAGATTTTCCATTATAATTGCTTTGGTTAAGTTAGACATTGAATTAGCAAAGGCACTTATCGCACTTATTTTCATATATGGATGTCAAGGTTAACTACACGTGAAGCTTTAGCTACTTTTTTATTTTGTCTGTATCGTGAATAGCATTTTCTTAAATTGTACCATATATTTTGATATGATTGAGATCTGGACTGCAAGATTCTAACTACATTTTACTGATATTTCTTTGCAAAAAAAGACCTCATGAGGCCTCATGGCATAATGCTCTGTTATTTATAAATATAAATCACTAACATAAAATGCATCTAAACTAGGGAACAGGAAATTGTATGAAATTGAAGCATATTTCTGTGAATTGCTATTGATATTCACTAAACGCAACATTAATTTTGATCTTTTAAAAATGTTTGTACAATACGTGTTTAGTTATCAGTTAGTGCAGAGGAGAAGCTCATTAAATGAACATGCACAGAGAAGAAGTGGGTCCTGCATCCCTATTAGCGAATTCTTAACCAACCATATTTTTAAAAGTACAGGTATAAGAGTCACGAATCTCTAAAGGAGTCTAATCTTAGCATATAATTTTGATAAAATACGCCAACAAAATAGTCTGAAAGACTTCAAGACTGAACTTCTACAGATTGAGTTAAGGAAGGTAACATTTAAGCTTATAATCCATGATTTTAGAAAAAAACGTCAATATTATAATTCTCCGAAATTAAATACAAATTTCTTCACATTTTACCACCAGAGTAAAAACATTTTCTACATACTACGAGTGAGAAATTGATTTTCTATTCGCCTAAAAGACCGCAATTGACCAAAATTGCGTAAGAGAAAACGTGACATCGCCAGCAGCACCTGCAACGGGTACATGGACATTGGAATTGGACCGTAGAATAACGGAAGAAAGCTGAAAGGTCCGACGAATCACGTTATCTGGTCTATCTCATCGACGGCGCGTACGAGTACGCCGATTTCGACCGTTAACCCTGGCTTACGGATGCACAGGTGGTCGGAGACAAACCTGTGGCGTCTATATTATCGTGTGGGCGATGTTTTTAAGGAGCACATTAGAACCCATAAGTCATACAGAACAATCCCTTACATCCGTGCGCTACCTGAACACAGAACCAGGACAGAAGATCAGGCGCACCCATTAATTACAAAAATGTTTCCGCGGGTTATTGCATTTACCAACAGGATAATGCACCATGTCATGCGGATCGAATCGTCAGGGAGTGGTTCGAGGAGCATTCTAGTGACTTTCAAGGCATGTCCTGGCCCCAAAATTCATCTTCCATGAAAACAAAAGAAAATTTGTGGTTCCACCTGGAAATCTCAATTCGTGCTGCCACGCTACCACCTCGTATTATGAGAGAATTTGAGGACCAGTTGGTGACCGCTTGGTACCAGATACCTCATACTACCTATAAGAAAATTGTTAAGTTGATACCACGTCGGGTGGTAGCGGTTTTCAGTGTGAAATGTCGTCCTACGTCGTATTAACACTATAGAATGCCCAGCTGAAGTCGATTTGACACCGATCAAATGATAAAATGCCGTTTCGAACCAGAATTTTTTCGTAAAATTAGTTAAATTGTAACTATTGAAAACTCGGTTAAATAAATAAATGAAATAATTTTTAATAAAAATTCTGGTGTTGAAATGTTTTTATTGAGGTTGGTTAAATTTTCCGGACGTTCTAGTGTTAAACAAGTGGTCATAATTTAATGGCTATTCGGTGTATATATCTCAATATATTAATATAGATATATATTTATAGACAATAAATTGTAGATAAACAATATGAAATATATAAAAATTGCAAATAAAGCATTTGTGCAACAATATTAAAAAGCAGAAAAACCAACGTTTAAAAATGCTCAAAAAATACATGGAAAGCAGCAAACAGCTGTTTCGAATCTAATATCGAGATAGAGAAAAAAGAACAGCGTGCTAGAAAAAGCACGGTGTTTTTGCTCAGCCTTTCTTTTTCTAGCACGCTGTTCCTTTTCCCCTATCTTGCACTGAAGAAGAATCTCGCTAGTAGATTCGAAACAGCTGTTTTCTGCATTTCATGTATTTTTTGTTCCTTTTCAAACGTTGGTTTTTCTGCATTTTAATATGAAATATCTCTGAATATTTAAACAGAAAATGATTTCATGAAGTTTCAAATATACAAATTCAAAATTACAGCTCATTCCGCTATATGATGTACCGAATAATACGAAGCACTTACGCGTATTGTAATCTATTTTCGAATGATTATAAATTTATTTCAAGTTAGGACTTTCAAAATTTTAAATCAACATAATTGCCAAATTAATTGATCTGATTTCTTCCCGTTTGGACGGTAAAATTTCATAATGAATCTAAATCTGATTTCAAAATTAGACATTAGTATTTAAAATTTAAAAGTTTGGCCCAATTTCTATATATAGACGGCTCCTTAAAAAAATCAGTATAGTGTTTATTGGTTGACGTAATAGTTATATGTATGTGCTTGCTTCGTTTTAAAGGACGAGCTATTTCGAGGGCATTCTTTTATTTTTACGACTGTTATTATGAAAGATTGTATTATGAACTTTTTTTTTTTTTAATTGCTAAAATATTTAGCATTTCAATCCATATGATAAATATCTATTGATTATATTTATGCATGTTATGGGATAAAGAGGAAATTGTATATGCATTATAGTATATGTTATCGGGAAAGCCTGAATTTTAATAAACTATATGCTTCAAAATCGAATACTGTCAAAATTATTGCTTTGTGGAATTTTAATTTTATAAATTAGGATTTCTATCCAAATCTTTGTTTTCGAAATTTTTAAAACATTACACCTTCAATTGCCTTGCCTATACATCGTTTTATTTCATGGTTAACATAGAAAAAATGATTTTGATGAGCTCTAGAAATCGAATTACATTTTAAAGCCTGGATTATAGGTTTAAAATTTTGTTTGGAGTTTTGTTTGGAGTGTGGCATGCTTTGTTGGGAGTCCCTTGTGGAAAGATCCCTGTAAATATAATCGTCCATATATCATTTATTGGGTGACAAATAGAATTGATGTTAGGGAATATAATATATATATATATATATATATATATATATGTATCATCACAATATTCGATTTTCATCATGCTGCGTTGCAAACATTTTATCTACTACAAGATAGGGAACATTAATTTTCCTAAACATGTCTAAAATGACAGCACATTTATCAAAATAAGAGGTTGTAAGACGTGTTTGTTTTGAAACACTGAGTGCACGGCCGGGTTTTTCTGAATTTACCGGATATCAGGAGGATGACTGGGAGCCCGTCCGAGGAAGTCGTTTTGGTCCCTTCCAATTTCGGAAGAAATGCAAAGTGGGTTCCCTGATGGGTGTTGGTAACCAACGGATCGCCATGTCCAGAAGGGCAACTAAGTTTTCGGGAAACATGCACTTGGTTATTCATTAAACCGCAGTAGTATCATGCGGGGACCACTCAGGGATACCAGCTAACTATATTGGGAGGCTGTTAGGCGCTGTCTCGCTTGTGTGGTTCGAAGTAAGTGGCAAACGAACGGGGAACAAACTGTATCACCGGATAAGGCCAGATTACACTTATTGCTTTCTTTGCCTGTCCCCGTAGACTTTTCATCTGGGGAAGTATTTGGCCCTGGTATGATCGAAGCGGCTAGACTAATATTTCCTATACTTTTAGGTTTTTCATTTATTTACTAATATTTATGTGTGTGCTATGAATATATGTTTGTGTTCTCCCATATGATGGCTTTAATAGCAGATATAACCTGTGCATAGGAGATAATCAATTGTAGGTGCCGGTAAAATAAGACTGTACTGAGGTGACCCTCACCGGTCTCCGGAAACGGTTCTTTTCAGTGAGATTCCACATAAGGAGTCGATGACGTGACGGTCGTTGCTGCATTAACGGACCAGCTCCATTTCCGCTCATCTCCAATCTATTGGATCGGGTTTTGTCGCAGCGTACGGAACGGGGTTATTAATAGTGTGATTTCCTGGACGGGTACACGTATGCATACCTTAAAAGTAATTCTTCGTGTTGAAACCCATACCAAAATATTTTACAATTAGTTTGCTGCCGAACATACTGGAGTATTGATAGATCTATGCATCAATTGTTTTGTATAGCGGTGTCAGATAACATGATTGGCAGTTTGGAGAATCGATCACCTCCATGCACTTACAACTTGATGAGAATATGTTCTCAATAACAGAAGAAGATATTATTTATTTAAAAAAAAGGATAGTTTATTCTTTATCGCTAATTTAAGCTAATTCAAATATTCTATTTATTTACAAGGAACATTTGCGTGATGAATAAAATACATAAAACTGGTAAAAAATACCTCTTTGAAAAACTGTTTCAAAAGTTATAATTTAATACTAACAAAAATATTTTTCTTGCAGTTATATACAATCGAGCCGATATTATTTCTATTTTTAAGGTTTGAAAGTTTTTACTTTATTTTAAAACTACTGTATGAGAAGTAATGACCCAACCGCCGACCTTCTACGTGCGGTAGTTTTCGCTAGCCATCTCCAACAGACACACACACACACAGAGCGATTTGTTCTTTTATTAATATAGATATGCTGGACGTAGGAGGAGTCTTTCGGTAGCTTCATGGCCCCGCGCCCTACCTTCCCGCTTTTCGGTGTCTTTAATTTGTGTAATTTCCCTTTTAAATTTGTCCGGTTTCAATTTTTGATTTTTATTTTCATTCTGGCTTCCGCTAGAATGTCTTATATTCGGGACGTGGCTGGGGACCTACGAATCTTGCTTCCGCAAAGGAGTCGGAATAAGTTGAAGAATAAAGGGCTGCGGACGAAGAGAGGCCGCTCGCCGCGGCGGTTGTTCGGCGTGTTTGACAATTGGCGTGTGTTCCGCAATGAACAGTACATGAACTTTCTACTTGGGATCTTGTGAGATTGTGATGCTCAGTCTAACTTGTTTGTTCCGAAGCGGGTGGCAAATGAACAAACGGGCAAGAAACGGTATCACACGATCCGGCCTGACTACACTTATTGCTTTCTTTGCCTGTCTCCGTAGCCCTGTCATCTGGTGAAGTATTTGGACCTGGTATGCTCGATGCGGGTAGGCCATTTTTCTTATTTTTTATGGTATCTATTTATTTACTAACATTTATGTGCGTGTTATGAATATACGTTTGTGTTCTCCCATCTGCTGGATTTAATCGCAGGGGTAACCAGTGCGTAGGAGATCACCTATTACGGGTGACAGTAAAATAAGACTGTACTTAGGTGATACTCACCAGTCTCCGGAAGCGGTTCTCTTCGGTGAGGTTCCGCGTAAGGAGCCGATGATTTGATGGTCGTTGTTGCATTACCGGACCTGCTCCATCTCCACTCATCTCCCACGTATTCAGTCGGGATTAGTCGCAGCGTGCGGAACATTGTTTGTAATAGTGTGATTTCCAGAACGGGTATACGCATACACATACACTTAAAAGATAACACCTTAAAAGTAATTATTCGTATTACAACTCAGAGCAAAGTATTTTACAATCAGTGTGTTGCCACACATATTGGAATATTGATTTATCTATGTATCACTTGTTTTCTATTGTGGTGTAAGATAACATGATTATCAGTTTGGAGAACTGATACCACCCATGCACTTATTGAGCATATTTTCCAAATAAGGCATATGTTCTCATGAGGAGCCTTTGTTCTCAGTAACGGAAGATACAATTTTTATTTTATTCTTTATCGTAAATTTAAGCTATTTAAAATATTCTATTTATTTACAATGAATATATGCATGATGTATAAAATACATAAAACTGAATAAAAATATAATAAAAACTGTTTCTTAAATTATTATTTTACATTAACAAAAATATTTTCCTTGCAGTTACATTTGAGCCGATATTAATACGATTTTGAAGGTTTTGACTTCATTTTAAAACTGTAACATCAGAGGTAATCCGATGAGCAGCATATGAAATTTCTACTTCAATCTACTTATTTTAATGATACTATTCATTTACTAGACTACTTTTTCAAGAAACAAATGAAGGAGCAACAGACAATGAATTCGCAATTCTGACAACATAAACATATCATTTATATTTACTTGGTGTGAGTAAAAAAAAAAAAAAAAACATTGTTCTGTTGAATATGTAATTCTATTAAAAATTTGACACTGATTTGAAATCTTGGGAGCACAGGAAATGATAAAATGAAACAACCTAATGTTATGTATTTTTTTTGCATTCGTATTAAAAAAAAAAAAAAAAAAAAAAAAAATTATTTGTTTCAATCTAATATATGTGATTCTTTTTAAGCACAGTAAGTGTTCTTATTATAAAAAAATATATATATTGAGCAACGTCATAAATACACTTGGGTATTTATCATTGCTTTAATGCGTCATATAAAGAACAACAAAATATTTGAAATGTTAGATTTTAACATTTACAAAAATACTGAATTTTAGAAAACTTTTTTACAGGATCACAATATAAAAAGTATCAAATCTAAATAAGTTTACTGTTGTGAAGACATTTAGAAATATGGAAAATGTTCTATAAGAATCTTGAAAAAAAAACGAATAAAAATATTACTTTTAAAAGAGGTACATTGAAAGATCCAATGCAAACAATATCTTGAATTCAACACGGGTGTAAAACATTGTTACTGCAGGCAATTCCTTTAAAAGTTTCAATCGAAAAATCTTCGAAATATTTGAGTAGTTGTAGTCCCTTGAGAAGAAAAAAGAAGTAACATTCGTATTTTAACTTTCACTATTGTACAAGTGGATTGCCCTTAGTGACAAAACTCATGAATTTCGTCTCGATTCTTCTTCTACAATACCACTTTCTCTAAAGAAATACGATTCAATAACTGGCGGCGCTAAGAAAAAAAAGTTAAATAAATGCACATAAATAAATTTATTTCTGAAAAGCCACATTCTTCTATAAAGTATTTATTACTTTATTGAAATTTATTTATACAGAAGACCTGAGTTTAGTTTCACAATATCTCAGGGCGTTTTATTGCAGCTTTTTTACATTTATTTATTTGTTCACAAAATAGTGTAATACTGCACAGTACGTCGAAAAATATTTAAACGATTTTAATTTTAATGAAAATTAATGTAAGGTAAAAATAAATTTATTTTTTTTTATTAATATAAATTTACTATTATTTAGATTTTTTAAGTCATGTTTTTAACAACTAACACTTTTCCAATTCCTGTTCATAACCTAAGATAAGAATCAAATATTATACATAATGTCTTATTCTCCATTAATTATAAATCTTTAATTTTTATTATTTTTTTATCTGTCTGGAAACAAAATCAATAACAATGTTATTTTTATTAAAGTTATATAGGTTATCTCAATTTGTTTATTAATAATTTCTTAGCTTTATAGTCTTAAAATATTTAGTTCTAATTAAAATGACATTAATAAACTAAAAAATATCAAAGTGAAATTAATTAAAATAAGAAGTAATTGCTTTTTAAATGATTGTACAATGTATTAATTGAAAAGTTATTAACATTTTTATTTAATGTATTTCAAAAAGCCTAGAATTATCTGATTTAACTGAAAATAATTCCAAATAGATTTCTTGAAATTGATTGAATATTTCATTAAGAAATACTTAGAAATATTTAGATAAAATATTAAATCCCTGAAATTTAAAAACATTAAAGGGAGAGCGATCGTTTATAAAAGATATTATAACTTAATATACAGGGTGATTCATAAATATCGAAACAATAGGCTATCTCCTTAATTAATGCTCCTAGGCACATACTTCCAAAGCAAAGTTACTTGCAAAGTTTCATAAAAAAGGTGGAAAATTTGATGAGATAAGTTACAACTCCATGGAGGGGGGGGGGGGGGTTCTATTTGAGAAAATACAAAAATTAAATTTTTTACAGCTCTCGTAGTGTAAAATTACCAATTAGGAATTTTCTCCTTATCCATTCCTGAATTGAACACAAAAAGCTCCATCTTCATATCATCAAAACCTGTTTAAATAATTCGTCAGGTTTCAGGTGATTAGATACAAATTGAAATACATGTTATTCAAGAAACAATGTTTCTTTAAAATCTGAAGGATACACGTAAAAAATATATTTATTGAGTTAGAATTAGATTTTTCTGTTTTTTGTTATGATTAACCATATAATTTACAAATAAAATCACATCCTAAAATTTATCAGAAAGTTCTAAATTTTTAAAATTATTGTTATTTTTTTAATTGGGATAATTTAAAATCTTTATAACTCGAAATATTATCGTCGAATTTCAAACTTTTTTTTTTCATTTAATTAAAGAGGAAAATATGATTTTAATTTTGCTTCGGTATTTTTTTAATATTAATATTAAAACAATATAAACACAAATTAAAAAAAATGATAGAACTTATTTAAAAAAAAATATCATATTTTCAAAAATAAATATATTTTCAAATTTGTCGAAACAAAATGAATGTAGTAAAATAATCAAATATATCATGTTCCGAGTTTGCACCTTAAAAAAATAAATAAATAAATAAATAAATAAATAAATAAAATAAAATAAAAATAAAAAATAAATAACAATTCTTGACTTAAAAATGTAAATTAATAATTTAAATTATATATTTTTTTTAATTTTAATTACGCATTTACATTAATAAATTTAAATTAATTATTTTTAACAATTTAAATTAATTATTTTTAACAATTTAAATTAATAATTTAAAACGCATTTAAAGTTTTTAACAAAGATTGGCTCCTAATAATATGTTTAAGTGCTTTTAAAAAATTGAAGGTGAGTATGTAACTCTTTCCTGAACTTCCGATTAAACTTCCGATTAAGTTTAACTTTTGCCCTTTCCACCTTTTTTCTGTACTATTTAAAACAAGGTTTTTTTCTAACATACCGATTAAGTGTGTTTTCATAATTTTAACCCTCACAACTTCAGGTTCTATATCATCCCAGCCAGCTGATTAAAAAAATAAAAAATAAAAAAAAAATAATAAATCTGTATTCTGGGTTTCGGACCAGTCTCGACCGGGCTTAATGTACTTTTAACACCGAACCGGGACTGAGTTCCTTTCTTCCTAGGTCTGCATTGAGCAAAATGTTCAGTCCCGGTCTCGACTCAACCCGTATTAAAATAATTCTATCTGACTCATCTAATCCGTGCAAAAATCAGTAAAGCTTGGCTCAACCCAAAAAATTTACAAAAAATCCATAGATTTTTAAAACACGATTACTATTAAAACATATTACCATTTACAATTACATTTTAAAAATCGTTTTTTTAAAAAACAAGGTAGATTTAAACGAAAAGAAAAAAAACAGTAAATGTATTTTTCTGTAGTAAATGTATTAAATGTATAACAGTAATGTATTTTTCATACCGAACCGGGACTGAGTTCCTTTCTTCCTAGGTCTGCATTGAGCGAAATGTTCAGTCCCGGTCTCGACTCAACCCGTATTAAAATAATTCTATCTGGTCATCTAATCCGTGCAAAAATCAGTAAAGCTTGGCTCAACCCAAAAATTTACAAAAAATCCATAGATTTTTAAAACACCATTACTATTAAATCATATTACCATTTACAATTACATTTTAAAAATCGTTTATAAAAACAAGGTAGATTTAAACGAAAAGAAAAAAAAAAAAAAAAAAAAAACAGTAAAACAATTCAAAAAGAACCTGCCTATTACGGAATCCTGTCTAAAACGGATTTATCCGTTTTATATCCGTTTTTTATCCATGTAAAATTAATATAATATAACATGAGAAAAGAATAGAATACATTTGCATCTCCTAAGATGGGAAATTGTCTATAAGGCATTTTTTTTTCTTGTCTGTATGATTCTGTCTTAGAAGGTTTTACTGTATATAATTTTTGAAAGTCTCCAACACATGCACTATGGATTAACGATATTAAACGGCAAGTGAAACATTTACATGCAAATACAGATTCATTTAAAAAAAAAATAAATGTCACAGCCTTTGACGTTTCTTTAAAAATGAAGGTTATAAACATGTAAAAAGAAATATTTTATAAAGCTATAAAGCCATTTTTTGTCACAACTCACAATTTTTAACAATATCGATGTAAAAAACTATGTTTCCTAGAAATTTAATCAGCCCGGACCAGACTCGGGCTAAGATTTAAGCAATTTTCCAGGCCGGGACGATTTTTTTTTCTATTGGTCGGTTGGACACCGGATCTGGATATTTCGACTGTGCAGACCTCTAGTAAAGGCCTCCAGCATAATTTGAAAGATGGTTTAACTTAAATTCTATACGCTGCTATTTTATGTCTTAAGGAGTGGGACTGTCTTAAATCGACTTTTAATAACGTACAATTTGTGGATGATCCCTATCTTGCATTCAAAGTGAGTCAAGGTGAGTCAAGTGACGCTTAGAGGCATGGGAAAATGATGTAAGTCGCGAAAATTGAATTAAAATAACTCTGCGAGTTTTGCGGATACCGAGACGATTTTTTTTAATTTAATTCAGGAAGGGATAAGAGAAAAAATCCTAATTGGAAATTTTACCCAGCGGGGGCCATATAAATTATTAGTTTTTGTATTTTCTCAAATAGACACCCCATCGAATTACAACTTATGTCATTAAATTTGGCACATTTTTTATGAAACTTTGCTATTTGAAGTTTGTGCCTAGGGACAATATTTAAGGAGATAGCCTATCGTTTCGATATTTATGAATCACCCTGTATATATGTGCCTGTTTGTCTGTGAGTGCGTCTGTGAGTGTGTAAATGGTGACAGAATAGCCAATTTCACTACCTTTAAGTCCAGAAAGGCGACATTCTTTTTCATCAACGTGATGTCTATGTACAGTCGTGTAAAAAAAAAAGTAAACACCCCCTACTAACTCCTCAGCAAATCATCGTAGAAGAAAGTTACTGGTACCGAATGATTGGAAATAAAGTCTACTTTTAAATGATGTATATAAAATTTGCTTAGGGGGCATCTACATATTAAAACGAATCCAAACTTCATTTTTTTCAATGGCAATACCCAATTTTAACGAAATATTTCAAATCTTTGGTTCAAACTATGCCTAGACACCAAATTTCAAGTCATTTGAATGATAATTTTTTGAATTATAAACATTCAAAATTTAGTGCTTCTAATGTTAAATTATATTTTCATATTTTTATTTATATCTCCCGAAATTATGCTCCTAATGTGCTATTTTTTTTGTAGTAATAATACTAATGTGCCCAAATATAAAAAAACTGAATTTGCAATTTTTATAATTTTATGATATGAATTATGAAATTAATATTCGAAAAAATTATGAATTGCAACCTACAATGTTTTTGATGGATTTAGATTTATTAAGTCCTGCTTTATGGAAATTCAAAAATTTCACATTTTTATTCCAAGTAGTTTTCAAATTACGCTTAAAAAACGGCAAAATGATGGTTTAAGGGGCCGTCTATGATGGAAGTGAGTAGACATTTTGAAATTTATTCTGCTGTACTGTAATCTAACATGCTTCATTGACTCATTGAGTGGCGCTTAAGGTGCCTTGATCAAGAAGGGGCTCTCTCGGTTAACAATCCAGTACGGAACTTCAATTTGGATACAGCCCTTAAAATAAGCTCGTTTTAAAATAATTAATTTCTCGGAAACTTATGGTACGAATTGCATAAAAATTCGTTTTTAGGCTAATTGAAGGGTGTAGAGTTAATTTATGCTGTCAGAATTGGGTACTGCTATTGAAAAAAAACAAAGTTATGGTTCGTTTTAATATGTAGATGGCCCCCTAAGCAAATTTTATATACATCATTTAAAAGTAGACTTTATTTCCAATCGTTCGGTACCAGTAACTTTCTTCTACGATAATTTGTTGAGGAGTTAGTAGGGGGTGTTTACTTTTTTTTTCCACGACTGTACAATAAAGTGGCTACAAGATACGCAATGAGAGCACTGACACCACCTCCTAGTAGCAGAATGTTGTACAATTTGATTTAAATGCGTTGTTTTGGAGCGTCCTCTATTAACAAAGATTGTAATTTTTCAATTATCGAAATGGGTTAGCAAGTTTCTAGACTAAAAAAAAAAAAAAAAAAAAAAAAACCCGCAAGAGGACAATTATGTCGCAAACCGCATTTAATTAATCTATTTTTTTTCACTTTTTTATGAATTCTTAAAGTATTAAAGGATTTATGGGACAGTATATATATATATATATATATTGATTTATATTTATATATATATATATATATAAATCAATATTTGAACGAAGAGTGGCTTCAGGATATGGAAGTTCTGATTGGTGAACATACATCGAAATTTTCCGGAAGTGTTTTCCTCCAGACGGAATGCAATAAGTAGCTTTTTACTTTTTGTAATGAATTTACATATATATTTCATGCAACTGCTGATATTTAGGGGAGAGTGGGGCAAGTTGGAACGTTTTTTACTTTTGGATCCCTAACTTAGTAAATTAAAGGTATGCGTTAAATAACTTAGAGTTATATTTTAGTTCCAAATGTTTGCGACAATTTAAAATAAAATAAAATAAAAACTCATACTGAAGCAAAATAATGCATGACAATATAACTATTTACAAACTGTTTAAACATGCTCCATAGGAGGGCATGTTGGAACATAGTGTGAAGCAAGTTAGAACGCAATTAAATAAGTTACTAAATTAATTATTAAATATTTAATTTTAATAATATGAACGTACAGATAATAAAAAAATATCAAAATACAAATAATCTCTATGCTTGGTATATTTTACAGTACTTCATAAATTGATAAATCATACGGAAATACCAGTTTTCTAGTGCATCTTTAAGTACTACCTACTGTGTTAGGGGGTGGAAGAATGAGGAAAATTTCTTCTCAAGAATACCATCCACGATCTTCCTTGTCAGGGAAACAAAACCCTTTTCACTATTACACGTTTTAAGAAAATTAATTACTACTTCATCCTATTTAATTGCCTGTACAATTCCAACAAAATGTAAAATTTTCTTTTTAGTAGGAAGCTTCGCGACAACAAAATCATTAATTTGTTGTTTCCAATTTTCATAACTCGGTAAATCAATAGAATCATAATCTCCTGTAGTGGAATCATACTCAATTTCTTCATCTGTGTCACTTTCGAAGAACATCCCCTTTCTCTTTTTTTTTTTTTTTTTTTTTACTTTTATTTAATTGAACTGGATTTAGAATGTTAAACTTTTTATGGGCTGCAGCAATAGAGAGAAAGGCTTTCATTTCTTTCTGCTGTCTTCGTTTTAATGCTTCATCAATTATTTGCTCTTTAACTTGTGTGTCTGTTAAGATCTTTGTCGAGCCCTTTTTATTACCCTTATTGGAACATTTTCTTAGTCCTGCTTTTGGGAAATGTCGAATTTCTTCCAATGTGATTACAGGAGAGCTAGAGCCAATTGTTGCTATATCTGATGGAGAACTAGTTATTGCAGTTGAAGAAAGAATAGTGGGATTTGTTATAGTCTCTGGATTCGGGCGATTGACATCTGATGACAAACATCAACTTCCGTAAAAATGTGTCGATTCAATAGATGTATTCCTGTGACTGAGAATCCAGATATAATATTCGCTTGTGTAAATGCTAGCGGAAAAGCAACTTTTACAATGGCTGGTATATCATAGATTGTCATAGTTAATCCTGGGTGGTTAGCCCTCCATGAACTACTTGCTGCATTTATACAATTCTTGAACGACTTAAATACAGTTCTATCAAGAGGCTGAAGTTTATGGGAGCAATGTGGAGGGAAGGATAACATAAAAATGCTATTTTCCATTGTGTAAATAAGAGCTTCAATTGATATATCTGATTCATGATTATCTAACAAATGTCAAAAAAAAAAAAATCTGTCTTTCGAGCATCTACTATGTTTCACAAAATGTTGTAGAAATTTAACAAAATTCTCTTCTGTCATCCATCCTGATGGGTAAGAGGCACCAGTGCGTCCACGTGGGTCATCACGAACAAAGTGATCTTTGTAGTTCACAAGAGGAAAAATCATCATTGGTGGAATTGTTGTTCCAGCTGCATTAACTGCAGTACAGCTGGTAACTAAACTTCCTCATTCTCCAGATGCCATACCGTCAATTTGTCTAGTTCCTTTTGAAGCAAATATTTTTACAGATTTATGGACAGTAGTGACTCCTGTTTCATCCACATTATATATAAATTTTGGACCGAAGCTATATATCTCATCATAACAATTTGAAGATTGTTAAAAAATCATTTACATTTTTTTCATTATAACATGTTGCAAGAGCTAAAGAAGTATTTTCTGGTACTCGAATACTTATATTAGATTGTCGTTTCATGAAACCATTGAACAGTCCTTGTAAGTTTCCATTTTAGTAACCCATGATTCATGAATAACTTTGTTATTAGCAACTGAATAGTTGTATGCCAGCTTCCTCAATTCTCATGGACATAAATCATACTATATTTGAGAAGCAGGCTTAATATATTGAACAAGTTGTTCCTCTTCTTCAGGATTTAACACCTGTCGAGGTTTCTTGTATCTTACCTCAAAATTTATGGACACTGTAGTGGCAGCGTCAGTGGTGTTTATTACCATACAATTAGCTGTAGCTGAAGCGGCTGTTGAAGTAGAAGGTTCAGCGGTAGCAGAGGTACGGACGATCTAGGCATTTGAAGTAGACGGGACATTTACAAATCCAGAAGTGGGAGATGCAAAGTTTACATAAACTTTGCCTGATTCCTCTTGCTTTTCTAATTTCTTTACATATCTGGGCAAGGTGACATGGGGTATTCCATATTTCTTAGCAGTTACACGACATGCATTTTTATCTTTCATTACTTCAGTTGCTGCTCTTATCATAAGATCAGCAGTGTACTGCCCTTGTAGTTTTTTGAATTCTATTTCGAACCATCTAAAAATACAATGACAGCCACATATTAGTTTATTTTAGCATAATATCTACATTGTTGTTTATATAATACCAAATACTAATAATGCATAATTTAAATATCCTGTTAAAATAAGTTAATTTTTTATTGTTGAAGATGAAGCAGTTTAATTTATGAATAATTATCAATGAATACTCCTTCAAATATTTCTTATTAAATACCTATAGGCTATTCAAATTGTAAATTTATTAATATAATATTTATGACCTTTGTATCTTTTTTTAATTAAAAAAAAATAATGTATTCTGATGTTTAAAGTAATATAACAACTATATCTGATAAAATGTAATTTGCTTTTCTCTATCTAAATTCAATAAAAAGGTAATATATATCCATACGATATATATATATCCATACGATATATCCTATCCATACGATATATATATATATATATATATATATATATATATCTGTTTTCAATAAATAATATTGCTATTTAAATATAGAGATTGAAAAATTAATATTTATACAAAGTCCTAAGAAAAAGATAGGGGGCTTCCAAAGTGTTTCAACATGCCTAATACTATAGTATTGTTTATTTATCATTTTAGGCCTAACTTAACAATGACTATTTGTTAATGGCTGCTATTAAATGAAAGTTTGATTTTCAAACAATTTGATAACATATTTTGAGGTTAGTTTAATATAATAAATAAAAAATTAATAAGGATTTTAATGAATACAAATAATTTACGTACCTTGCATCAAATTAAAAAAAAATCCATCTGCTAGGAAAACTTAAGATCTAGGGTCTCGAGAACAACATGGATGCTAGATGTAATTAAGAGACACAGGTTAAGAACTCCCAGAAGCCTCTGCCTTTTTCAAAATGGCTACCAACTTAAGTGTTTCAACATGCCCCACCCTCCCCTAATTGAATATTAAATTTATTTATATTCTGCTCTTAATACGTTGTTTCTAATTTATTCCGACGAATATTCTGAAACTGGCGCTAAATTTTATTGAACATCTTGCATCTTATAAGCAAAAAAACATACAAAATTTCATTGAATTAAAAAAAAAAAATTACATAATTCCATGAATGTACGAGCTACCCTTGAACCAATGAATACAGGTGTAGAACACCATGAAAATGTTCATGTGCTTCAGCATCAGACCATTCAGAGCATTGTATTTTACGGGATGATCCCAAATATTTTTTTCGGTTTGTGGTTCTTCCTCTAATAGTTCCCGTGATAAAATATTCGCTTAAAAATATGAAATCAAAAATTTTCCTTTTATTTCAGAAGTTCCTGAAATTGTCATATATTTCTCAAAATATGCGACAAAATGTGATAATTTTTGAGAATATAGTGTATGTTATTATAAAATGGACCCAACAAACACAGTGCTATCGGTAAGAAATCGGCCGACAGCCGCTTGCCACTACCGGCAGCATTCGCACGATGGCGGTTGCGCTACCGGTTCCGTATCTTTTTTGGTACGCCGCGCAAATGCGGCCCGATTCATGAGGTACGCAGCCGGTCCAGTATCGGCAGAAAACTATGCAGACATCCCGCCGATAGCTATCCATACGAATGCCGACCGCAGCAGGACAGCAGCATCAATTGAAAAAAAAAATCTGTTGTTATGGCGCCATCTATGAGCCATCGTGGAATGCATATTTGAAAGGAACGTGTTTCGGCACTGGATGCAGTTGGGTATGATCCGAAGCACCCACGGAATGGAAAGACTCCTTAACCACTTGACCACTCAGACTTTTCCAGGGGAGGATTCTATGAGGTAATAAGGGACCGACATATCGATACGTAATGGTTTGTCTTTGAAAATAAATGGTAGATGGGAAAATTAGAACTCTGAAGTGTTTTTATTTATTTTTTATTTGTATGTAATTGCCTTACGCGCGTGTATTTAAAAAATAATTTAACATTTAAATGAATGAAATAAATATCTTTATCTTTTATATATTATAGCGAATTCGTAAAGCAAATGAATTTAAGAATAATCAAGAAATAGATATAATTAAGAATAATTAAGAATCGATATAAATTTAAGAATACTTAAGTATTTAAAAAATATATTTTTAGAGGTTTTGCACAGTTAATCAAATTTTCTTATTAGGAATTATAATGTAATCAAATGCGTTGCGTTAATTTATAAAATATATATTTTTAACATTGAAATTTTTTTTAATAAACAAAAAGTTGGTAATTAATAAATTTTAATTAGAATAATAATTAAATTTATGTCGTTTTCATGATTTAACGTAGAAAATATATTTAATGAATATGTTGCAATATTAATTTGTTACTTATCAATATTTTTAATGTAAAATTAACATAAAAATATTAATTTACATTTTTTGGAAGATAATTTGGAAGATAATTTTCTTTTGGAAGATAATTTTTAAATGGGTGATATTTCTGAATCTTTCTTATAAATTTAAGAATTCTTATTAAATTAAATAAGTGAATTTCAGAGATGTTTCTCTTAATACATTTTTTTCTTTAGGAATTATAATGTAATTAAATGTGTTAATTCAAAAAATATACATTTGTAACATAGAAAAACTCGATTTAATTTTTAAAAAAGTTGGTAATTAATCACTTTTAATTAGAATAAGAGTTAATTTTTTGCCATTTGATGATTTAATGTAGAATATATTTTTAGTGATTATGTAGCAATAATGATTCTTTTAGTTATCAACATTTTTTAATCCTCAAATAAAATAGAAATATTAATTTATCTTTTTTTTTTTTTTTTTTTTTTTTTTTTTTTTGTAAATATTTTTTTAGAAAAACAAGAGATTTCTGAGTCTTTCTTTTAAATTTTAATACTAAAAAGTTGGGTATTTTTTATATTTTTATAGCTTATAAAATAATTGAAACACTTTTTTAATAATTTCATATTTAAATAACAAAAAAACATAGCTAATGCTTTTAAAGTGAATATATAGTTAGAAAATAATTAATTTATGAAGTTTTTTTCTATGATTAAGTTTATGACGAATAATAATTTAATGGAGCGATTTAAAAAACGCTTTTGATGATTTCAAAAATGGTAAGTCCTTTTTTAAAATGAATTCAATAACATCTTTTTTAAAAATGAATAAATATAGGCTGTATTTGACTTTTTTTTTTGTTGTTGTTTATCACTGTTAGAATTTTATATTAAATATATGAAATATACATATCTTGTCAAAGCTCAAAGTCAAACAAAATTAAGAAAAAGAAAAAAAAAAATGTCGGCTAAGACTAAAAATTCCGAATTCGGGCCGATGTTAGGAAATCTAATCGGGCTACTATCAAAAATCCCGTATCGGTCCTGCGTCATTTGTAAGTCGCTTGCAGACACATAACCATAAGGGGGCCGATTACGGTAACTGGCAGTCGAAAAAGCAGAATCTTAAGTTTCTGTTATCTACATACTGCTGACACTTCACCGAAACCACTTTGCCCATGCCGACACTTAACCGACACTGAGCCGAAATACCGATCGTGAGTCGAAAGCTGTTTGCTGGGGTTTGATGTAGTTCAAAATCTATGTTATAAATATTGATTTGTCTAAACAAGAAATAATTTTAATTTTTGAATAAATTCTTAAATACTTTGAAATATATATGTAACCAAATATATGTAATCTAATTAATGAATTGGTTAATTAATTTAATATAATCTTAAACGTTTCGAAATAGTGTGCATCGAAATCTTATGAATCGTTTCGAAATCTTATGAATCGTAAAAAAAAAAAAAAAAAAATACTCAGTGCAAATAAAATCCGATGGCAAACATATACTGAACAAAAACCAATATCATAATTAATCATAGCATTACACCGAATTGCGGTAAATTCCGTTTTTAATTATATTCAAATTTTTTAATGATTCATTATTTCAGATTGCATTTTGTCAGGTCCACCGCATAAGATTATAAATACATGTAAAGTTGTATATTTTAATCAGTTATTGGAAATTTTAAATCAAAACAGTCATATTCGATCCAGGCTTGCTTTATTATTTTGTTTATTATCAGAAGAGCGTGGGACGGAGATATTCGAATGAGAATGTGCAGACAGACAGCGTGAATTCTTTCCTTTTATTTTCGTTTCTGTTTCGGATTTGAATGACATTTTTCTTGCTTCTTTTTTTGTGTTTTACTGAACAGATTGGAATCTCAAAAACAATTTTATGGGGTTTTACAGTTTAAGGTAATAGTGAGAAATTTTTTGTCTGGAAGAGTGATTGCAATTTTTACTACTAAGCAATTATCAATCAATAATTTTTGCTACAATTTTTGCAGCTACACCACTTTTTGCAACACGAACCAGTTGAAGATAAAGCTGCGGATTCTGTGAAAGAGAAAAAAATCACATGATCTATCGTTAGCTCTTGCGTTATTCAAGATGAAAATATTGCGCATAAAATTTGAATAAATCTGAGCGAATCTATAATACAAAGCTTGCAGTGAATCGAATTTTGATTCGGAAGAGACTGCCAACTATTCCGAATGTTCAGTTCATTCTGCGTCTATGAGAAGTCTTATCGACTAAATAAATTCTCAAACTCTCTGGAGAATAAATAAGTAAAACCCAAACGATTATTCAAATTTTGATACCGTTGCTCAAAGAGTTTGAAAATTTAATGACTGCTTTAGACAATCATCCGAGCAATTTTGCATTTGGATTTTGTTACACAAAATCTGTTAGATAATGAAACACATTTACTTGATTGAAGGAAACGAAATCTGTATACCAGAACCGGTCATGATAATAGTGAGTTTATGTCGTAACCATGCAAATAATTATTTTATGAAATCTGCAGTGAACTGGGGCATGCAGCAAAGAAATAAACTTACACATGACAACTACGGAAAAACCGTACACATTACTGTCAAATTATTATAAACTGAAAAGAATAAATTTTCGTTTATTCGGGAGAGTTTTTTTTTCTTTGCCCGTACCGTTAGAAAGAATGATGTTACAGTAGATCTTGTAACAATTTTCCGTATGTGTAATAATGAGAAATATTTCACGCACTTAGCAAAATGTTCAGTAACTATTAAGTATGCATCGAAAGAAACGAATTTATAAGTCAAAGGTTTTGGAAATACCGTCGGAAAATTACAAGTAATTTACTTTAAACAAGACAAAAATGGACAGTTGATTTCCGTTAAAAATTTTCAAAGGGGAATTTATGCAGTTATTTTCAAGCGATAAAAAGTTCTATTGAACACGGAAGAAACATATTATGTTTAGGTGAAAGATATTCAAACGGGGAATACGTAAATGACTACGATCCTCATTTTGAAACTCTTCTGAGATCAGAAAAAGGGAAGTGTGAAATACAGCATCGTACAAAGAAATGCATTACTACTGATGTTTGAGCTTACAGAAACACCTCAACAAACGTACTTCAAGTCCTCACAGGTCTTCCTCCTCTGGACCTTCAGTTGGAAGCGGTGGCTCAGTTCTTCAGGGCAATCCGCTTGGAAATCTCTTCTGGAGATATTTTTGCACTTTCTTATTATCCAAAAAAGCTCAAAATATCTTGTTTCCTCACTCTTTGAGGAAAATAAAACATGTTCGACAGAAAATTATACGACCGTATAATATGCATAATTATACGGCCGTGGAACTCGTGTTTCACAATTATATATAGATGGCTCAAAAACAACAGAAGTAACAGCTTCAGCGTTTTGCTCTGACACAAAGAAATTTTTGCATTTGATCTCAACACAATGCTTCACACACATCAGATACCTATACTTATTTTTAACGAACCATAGGCCTTTCCAAAAACTTACGTACAACACAAATAAAAGATATTCTCCACTTTGTGTTTGTGCTTCTCCCTCGACTTCCTTACACTATGTGTTGGACTGCACACTCACTTCATAGTAATATGTAAAAAAGCCAACCGCCATGTCTTTAGCGAACGGGTTCCAATATCTTCTACAATGACCAATTATGTTGAATGAAATTATAGATTATATGAAATTCATTGAAGAAAATTAATTCATATTCACATATCCTGGACCGTTCTGAGCTAACTTATCCTTCACAGGTTTAGTTTCAGACAGTTCTTCTTAATGTTTAATTTGCAAAATTTTTGAAATTCTTGGTCATTAGTATTCTGTCTTAAGAGCAAATTATGCAATATATGCTATAATTATGTAATGTCTGTTTCATTAGCCACAAATTTCTATCTTGTAAAAATCTCAACTAGTTTAATGTGGTTACCGAGTTATGTCATCATAGTTATCCTTTCCGATGTAATAACTTTTGAAATGTTCTCATTATCTCAATGAGAGCGTATGTGTAATGTTTTCTCTCAAACTTGTAAATATATAAATAGAAAATAAAAAACATCATAAAAGCAGAATTCATCATATACGCTATTACAAAACACAATGTTGTCTTTAACAAAAGAGATATATCTCATTCCAGGTGTGTTATTGTTGTAGTAGTAACATGTTATAAAACTTTATACAATCGTAACTTGATGGTGTCTTTTTAATACTGTGTTTTGTATGATTATACATTGCTAGTATATTTAAATAATTGCCAATTCAGTTTAAACTTGGCTGATTTTCTCAAATACGATTTAATGAAGTAACCCTCTATAATAAGTCAACTGTAACCTAAATTAACTGTAAGCCTGTTTATAATTTTTCAACAGATCGCATATATTTCTGTTGTAAAATTGTATTATAAGCATTTTAAAAGTCATTAGTAGCACGAGCAGTTAGTGGATTGGTCTGCCCCTCCGGATTGTACTACCTATATTATGAAGGACAAACATATCTGTGCGTAACGCATACGTCATTCTGCGAATGGCAACACTTTGAAATTTGAAATAAAATTTTGGTTTTGCAATTTTCTCTGCTGCAAATTTTTAAACTTCTAAACATCGCACATTTTAAATTTTGACACCGTCGTATAAGTAAAAAAATGCTCATTTAAATGCAATTTGTTTGAAATCTGTATCTCAATTCTATTTTGGGATATTAATTTTTTTTTGTAGTTTTTAATACATTTTTTGTAATTGTGGCAACTGAAGAACTCCATTTCTGTTGAAAGTCGTGGAGGGGTGAAAGTAAAGGGAGGAAAGAAAATAATATATTACTGTACCTTTTTGTTGCCCTTTTCTCATAAAAACTGAAAACAAATTTTGAAATTAAAATAGGTGCTACGTCAGCGATTTTTAAAATTTCTAAATATCGCACATTTTCAATTTTTAAACCGTCAAATAGAGAAAAAAATCTATTTTGAAATGCAATTTGTTTGAAAATTGTATCTTAATTGACTGAGTTATTATGGTTTTTAAAATAACCAGCCGCCCGTGAGGACCAGTTTGTTCTCCCTTAAATGTATGCTAGGCATTGTATCATGTTACTTTTATTCATAATTTAATTTACTTGATCAATCCTTCGCCAAATTGGAGAATTATGATAGAGAAATCGAGAACTCCCTACTTTTCTGTTAGTCGGGCACAGGTGATAAATCGCCAAACATTGTACCCGTCGCATTTTTTTTCATATTTCGTTAATTCAGATAAAAATAAACCTTTTACTCATTTTACTTAGCATGGATAACTTTAATTTAAAAATGAAACATTTAAAATTCACGACTTTCACTTAAAAAAAAAAATCTTTAAAAAAAGAAAAAGAAAAGAAAAAGAATAAATAATACCATAAACATTTAATTTAAAGATCAAAGCATTGTTTTAATTTACTCCTCGAAAAAAAAAATGCTGCTGGCGAGTTAAAAAAATGCTATTGGCGAGAATTGCGCCCAGCTAACATAAAAGTACGAACTCTTTGCGATCATTGCAACTTCTATGTCGTTTTATTTGAAAAAAAAAAAAAATATTTTGATTAAATCGGTTGCCAGAAAAAATTTTCTTTTCTCGCCATGGACCTTTTCTCTATCTCGCCAAGTACCTATACTGGAAAAGTACCTTTATTTATTTATTTATTTATTGTATCTTAAATTAGATGAATAAAAGACGGCACAGGTGTCATATACGCACTAAGTTGGCGAGACTTTTTTCTGACGCCAATGTCATACACGCACCGGAGTACTTAACTGGCGCCAAAGTTAAGTTATTTTGCTCGATATGGTAGCCCGGATGTTGTTGTTTATTTATTAATAAATTGTTTATTTACTTTTATTTTATTTTTTTAAATTATATAAATTGTTTTGTTCTATAGTTATTAATTAAACTTTTTATTTATTTATTGTTATCCCCTTTTTTAAAAATATTACACAATAACTAATGAGATACGTTTCATTCGGGCGTTGCCATTAAACAATTAACAAATAATCGTGATTTCTGAGCTACGTACGATAGCGTAATATATATATAGATTTTCAAGCATAAATAATTTTTTAATTTATCTGTGACTGAACCACGCGCTTATGCCCCGAAATGATCGGAAAGACTAACGTAAGTCGCAAAATCTTGGATTAATAACTCCTGGCATGCGGTGACATGTGAAAGTATCGCTTTTAATAAATTTCAAAACTTTATTTGATTGCATAATTGATATTTTTCATATAAAAATTCTTTTTGATTTTAGTGGGCAATCTAAAATATATATTACATGTAAAAAAATAATTAGAGTTAAAAAAATGTGTTTCACCTTTATTCTGTAACCCGAGGAGCTCGGGTTCGATCCCCTAGTCACTCTAAAGCGTAAGCTTTTCCCGAGATTTTATCCCTGTCATTCATGTCATCCGAGCGACAATGTGTTGAAATGTAAGAAACCTCCAACATATTTTTCATTTTCCGATAGGTGTGTTCAGATAAAAGCAGAATTCAACACCAATAGGAAGACGGCATAGGAAAAGAGAAACAAATTCAATTCATGCTATATGCACTGACACATGTTGCCCAATTATTCCGAAAACTATTTCTGGTGAATGACACTTTATGACTCTCATTGATGATTTTTCCCGCTTTACTGAAGTACGCTTACTGAAAAATAAAAGGAAGCTTGCGAAGAATTAAATATTTTCTTGTAAACTAATCCAACAATAAAGATATTTAGATACGACAATGGCAAGTATTATTTAACTATTCACTTATAACTATTTCAATAGAAACATTGGGATAGTAATTCATCCCGATCATCCAAAAACATCATCATTAACTGTCGATGTTGAAAGGTGCAATAGATCGCTCTTCGATAATGGAGATACTTCGATTGCTGAATCAAAATTTCAAAAGATATTTTCGTGTCAAGCTATCTGTCAGTAGCTTCTTTGAAAAACCGAATGCAAGAAGCTCTATTGAAAACTCAATGCCGTACTTCCTTAAATATAGAGCATATTCTGATGTAAAAAAATACAAGTGTTATGGATGCAGAGCCTACACGTTAGTTCTTTTCGCTATACAAAAGAAGCTCGACGATAGTTCTAAAAATATTATTTTTATAGGCTGGTCTTCAGTTGAATATCAATTGTGGGATCCTGAGACAAAGCACATAACTTTATGAAGAAATGTGAAATTCGTAAAGAAACAAAGAAAAAACATGTAATCAAAACAATGATTTATGGAAATTTAAGAACTCTCTAAATTAATTCCGATGTTCAAGAAAGTACTAGTGAAGAATCAGATGATGTTGAAGAGAATGAAGAGAATGAAGATAAAACTTGAAAATTCGAGAGATTAAAATTTTAACCCGTTCGACATCCATATCCTTAGGCGTATGAAATTTATCTTTACCAACAAAAAAATTATCTATTGATGATATCAAATTTCTCCCTGTTGATAATCAACGTTTGTTGAATGGAGCTGTGGATGCAGATATATGTCTAGAAACTCAAGAAACAGCCATTTGGGGAGCTATTACCTGAAAGTTCGTGTTTCCAGTCCAAAGAGGTAGACGATAAAAAGCGCCTTTGTACCTCATGGAAGAGGAATGTCTAGACTATATGACACGTTTCCTTCTAATAAGCATGCCAGCTTTGCATTAGTATTTGTTAGAGTGATTTTAAATGATGATATATATGCATTTGTTTTAGATCAAAAAACAGCTTTCCTGAATGGTAAGTTAAATGAACGTGTTTATATGAATCAGCCGTAAGATTATAACGCTAACAGTGGACGAAAAGTAAGTTTTAAAAAAGCTTTTATAGTCTAAAGCAAGCCACACGACAATGCTTTGAAAGGTTTCTTTAATTTGCTTCAAAATTACATTTTAAATCTCTTTATAATGAATCTAGTTTTTTATTCCTATGCTCATAAAAGTATTATAACTGTTTATATAGATGATATGTTACTACCACTAACACATGTAAAAGAAAATAAAGTAGATATTTTATTACTGTCGAAAGAATTTTACGCCGTAGAAAGAAAGTGTTTCAAATTTTTTTGCCATTCGATTCAAATTCAAGACTGATACTTAAATAATGGATAAAGATTCCTATATAATTAAATTATTAAGTAAGTCTAACATGCTAAAACGTAAATCTTGTTACATTCCCATTTCGCTTAAATCCACTCCATATGATTTCAAAAATTGAAATCATAAAAAATAATTGCTCATACTGGAAACCTGCTTGTTGTGAATTGTATTTAGCATATATTTCAAAACCGGATTTTTTTTATGTAATTAACTGTTCGAGTTAAATGCAGGAAAGTCCTACTGAAGTTGCGTTTATCGCACTAAAGAAAACATTATGTTTAAAAGGAATTTTGGAATTTTGTTTTTAAACCTTGTGTATTAGTAGGTCGAAAAAAAGGAATTTTTGATTTTCGTGACGCTTTAGTGCGGAAAAGTTGCCTATTGTAATAAGAAGAAAAACGGCACAAAAAAATTAAAAAATCGGTTAACATCTTCCATTCGCGCATCGTACTTAAAGTTGATGAAAAATTTCAAAAATCGTGCCTTTTCTTTAATTTTTTTAAGTTAATTAAAACTTTAAAAATAAACACGCTTTAGCTTTTTATGCTTTTGTCATAGTTTACATAACCTAAATAAATTCTAATCAATAATCTAATTTATCCGTTCGCGCATAATCTTAGAAAAAACATAAATTTAGCTATTTTTCTCAATTTTCACCGTGCAACTCTTCGCTCGTTTTGCTATAACAAAACTCACCAGTTGGAGGTGGTTGCACGTAGAGTTCCACCTCCGCCTACCCAACAACCCATCCAATTGTTGGGTGTGGCATTTACATTATATTTGCAATAATTTACAAAGGTTTTCTATAGAGTAGCATTCCTTGGCTTACCGTTTTTATCACGTTTTCTTTTATATCTACTACACATTTAAAGTCATATTTTTTGAAGAAGTGAGGCATAACCGATTTAGACTTCGGTGTTGTTCGGATATAGCCATCTCTATCTTCATGTCAATATAATTTATTCGAGGTCTCTGATACAAGTTTGACACACATCTTAACAGTCTCGGTGTGACTGGAATACATTTGTATTTCCCTGTTCAGAGTAGTGTCTGAAGGGATGAACTATTTAACATCATCTTCACTCAGGTCTCGCGGCATTGGGGAAGGATACACCGCACATTCGAATTAACCCGTTAATAGTCGCGCGTTGGTCTTTTCCCCGCCCGAAATTCGTTATCTTCCTGTAACTCATTTCCCGTTAAAGTTACGATAGCCAGATTCCGTGTAGCTGACCTTGAGTGTTCACACTCTTGTGTAGTAAAATGGCAAGTCATTCCTGCTATTTCTTAGCATTTTATCGCATTCTTAAGTTTCAATCGGTCTAAATGACCGCGTTGCGACCACTTACGTTAGTTGAATTTTTCCCCCTCGTGTTCATCCTTTCCCATTTCCGCGAAATCTGTGGGGAAGGTTTCTTCGAAGTACGGACTCTCTGTCTGTTGTTATTTCGTCTTTCTTTCCTTCTGCTATATAATTCGTTCAAAGAGTGCTTTTTTTACTTTTAGAATGTGACTTAAAATTGTTTTATTATATTAGTTGTGTAGTCAGTTCGCACAAAAAAATGATGGATGGTCACTTACATTTTTTTTTTCATTGTCAAATATTGCGGGAATAAATTCTCAAATCGATAATTATTTAAATATGGAAAAAAAAGGAAATTCATCATCATTATTTGAAAGAACTTGCTTTCCATTTATTACCCGAACATATAAATGAAAGAAAATAGACAATAACACTGCAAAACCATTAAAAAAAAGAGAAGAGAATTTTGTGAGAATCAGTAAAAAAAAAATTGCTGTATATCCAAAATCTGAAAAGTATCGTTTTTGTACAATAAAACAAATTCGAAAGATAAAACAATGTTCTCAGAAATGTAGTGTGTATATTTGCGAAGAACATACATATATTAAAATAAATAATCATTGTTTAACGTCTGATATACGAGTTAAAAATAATAAATATATTACAAATCATCAGACATACAAGTAAAATTACATAAATACATTTAATACAATTAAAAAGCAAACGTTTCAAGCTAAATTTTAGCCCCTCATCAGTGCAACAAAACATTCAAATGACAGAAAACTATGTATCATGTTTACAGTTAAAAATTATTAGCAGTTAAAATTATATAAAGTATAAATTTTTTTTTAAACAATGCTGAGTATTCAGGAGGAAGTGCACATGATTCATTTATCTGCGACGTTTGCTTACGAGTGAACACACCTTCCAGAAAAACTCTTCCAGAAAGGTGCTAATAATTAAGTGTTAACTGCTAATAATTTTTAACTGTAAACATGATATATAGTTTTCTGTCATTTGAATGTTTTGTTGCACTGATGAGGGGCTAAAATTTAGCTTGAAACGTTTGCTTTTAAATTGTGTTAAATGTATTATGTAATTTTACTTGTATGTCTGATGATTTGTAATATATTTATTATTTTTAACATACATATAATTTATTTGTACAATAAGAAAAATAATGAGAATTTTATAATGTAGGTTAGAAATTACGCAAATAAAAATCTCTTTTGGATAATTCAGTGAATGTTTATACTATGATTTTAAAAAATATTTTAAGTATTTTTTATAAAATTTATCTATTTTTAAATTTTCATACTGTAAGTAAAAACACATTTTTTTAACAATGCCGCAGAAATTATTATTGAAATCCAATAGAGGCTTGGGGACAGTATCTAACAAATTTAAATTTGTTGTCCTTCATCAATTGTTCAAACTATTTTTCAGAATAATGTTTTCCAGAATATGAGAGAAAATTCATTTAACTTAAATTATTTCTGCATATTTATAATTTCGGAGAAAATTTTCTTATTGTTTTTATCAATTTAATGAACGTTATTATAAAACAATAAATTATAACATTAATACCTTATTATGAAATGTACAATTGAATATTCATTTTAATGAAATAGTTTCTGTAAAATACATCCCTATTAAGATGAACCTTTCAGTGATTCTATTAATTAAAATAATTTATCCATCTTAGGATTTAAATTTACAATTGCAAATGTATTTAAATTAAATATATAATTTCAATAACTTATTTATTATTTACTTTATATGAGCGAAATTCGTATCTAGAGTTTTTATTCAAGGGCGCTGCTCCCACCCTGAAATAAGTAGAAAAACTACAAATCGTGCATTTTCATTTGAAAAATGGATTTAATCACAAAATCACGAGAGCCCCCCCCCCCCTCATACACACACAGACACCCCACAAAATAAATAAATAAATATATAATATATATATATATATATAATTATACATTTTTAATATTATTTGGTTTATGTGCTATTTGTGATTTCATAATTATTGATCATTTTCCTTATTTTGAATTGGTATTATTGTACAGAAAGTTTATATATATATATATATATATATATATATTGTCTTTAATTGTTTATGGCATCAAATTTGATGGTTTTTCATATGTTTTAAATGAATTAATCGTCCGCAATATGCTGGTGAATTATTGGTATTGTATTTGATTTTCTGTTGCATGTCATAGGTTCCATTTTTATTTTCAGTTTAATTGTTCAATTTAATGTCAGTGTAATATATTAATGCTAAATTTATTAATTTTATTTTATTAAATGGATATAGAGTGCCGGAGTATCAAAAAATTCTACCTGACTCTGATTCTGTCCTTCCAAAAAAAAAAAATATATATAAATAAATAAATAAATAAATAAAAATACCCCTATCATAAATTTAGATTCATATTAGTAAATGTTTTCCTACTAATTATTGATTCATAGTAACATCAGAAATTCAATCAAATCATTTACTATTTACTTTTAAGTATTTATGCAAAACGAAGAAAGAGTTATTAAAAATATTTATCTAGATGCCAACTGAATATATACTTAAACGAAATAAATAATTGCTGTAAAAGGTTGTAAAATGAATAATTGCTGTAATCTTTTAAAGTTCAGTCAATATTTTCACCCTACGTTATCCGTTTTCGATCATCTGATAACACCGGCATGTTTCCCCTTCGTTTTCGGCCTGCTGGTAACGGCGGCAAATGGACCGAGCGCGACTACTAACGTTCTAAAAAATGGCGCGACTACTCTCGGGTTAATAATTTCTATTTAATCGGAAGCTTGAAAGTTTCCATTCGGTGGCAATTCATTTCTAACAGTCTTTTTTGGGGAGGTTTGTCTTGCTTTTACGATCCTTCTGTAACTAATATCCCGAATACGTTTTCTTTAATCGACAATCATTGCCAACAGAACATTCTTTGGGCGCGCAAAAAACGCATTTCGTTCTATTACTACATCGACAACTTGTAGTAATTCGTCGGATAAATAGCGTGATGTTTGGATTGCTTGAAATACATGTTTTGGTCCGTCAGTAAAATATTTGCTTATTTTATGGCAAATTATACAGCCATGTATGATTTTATAATGAAGCCAACTATTTCTTATAAGTTTACCCATCAATCTGATACAATCTAAGGACTCGGTTGGCCGCAGTTAGTCATCTGGAATCGGACAAAGTATCAGGGTCCCAATTCGGCAAGTATTCTGGACAATGTCCAAGGAGATTGCATTCAAAATGTACCAAAAATACTGTTGTTATTCGCTCAAAAAGTCCTGCCTATAACAGGAATCGAACAATCTGCGTGTTCACAATCGACCACAGGTACTTTTTAACAGCAAGTGAGCTTCTACTCGATTGACGCACTAAAAGATCTAGGCCCTTCAGATCGACCGTGAATATGTCGGAAAATTTGATGATAAGAAAGCTCATTAAAATGACGGATGCTTTTGCTCAACATTTTATTATTTTCTTGTCGGTGGAAAGCACCATTATTCCATCCAGTGTTTGTTACAGTACCATCACACCTTACTACTTCTAGTGATATTGATAGTTCAGACAAACAAGAAATAAATCTTTGACTTATATCATTTGATGAACTCGAGGAAGAAGGTACATGCCCAATATAAGTTGATTCAGATTCCTGGATAAGAAAATAGTGTTCTTATTTCACATTCCAGTAAAATTGCTTGGCATTAAATTTTTCGCCGGACAAAGTATCTAATTTTTGTCCGTGAAAAAACACCCGAACTTTCCTCAGGGGGTGTGAATCGGCTTTTCAAAACCGTCCTTAAACGACTCTTGTCTCTTTTTATTTTACACTTATCAACCACATCGGAACCGTGCCGGATAACTGTGAACTTGACGCCCTGACAACTTTTGGCAGATCAGAAACTCCGAAATTATCAGTGTTTACCGCTGTTGCGTTAATTTTAATTTTCATCTGCCATTTGGGCTTTTAGTCGATGTACTCGGTTTGTATTTATCTTGCTCATACTCCGAGTCTTCAAAAGAAGTGTGTTTGAGTTCATCAATTTCATAGTACACTGCCACTTT
The DNA here is from genome assembly GCA_963932465.1 of Maratus speciosus. Taxonomy (NCBI): domain Eukaryota; kingdom Metazoa; phylum Arthropoda; class Arachnida; order Araneae; family Salticidae; genus Maratus; species Maratus speciosus. The sequence goes on from OZ010795.1 coordinate 424,411,974, forward strand.
AGGAACTTTAAAATTATCCGTGGAGCCACTCAATGCTTGCTGAAGATCACGAGCTTTCCCCTTGGTCTTCACATTTAACTTTTTTGTAACTGTTTAGTAAATACATCCGTTTTACTTCCAAATTGTAATTGCTTTGAAGAATCATGAACATCAACTCAAAGACACATTTTCTTTTGTTTTTTTTTTACATAAGAATTTAATTAGAATTACACTTTGACATGCATGTGGTCTTTTCAATATAATATAAATACCATACCCAACAATTGAACGGTTGATTGGGTAGGATGTGGGTAGAACTCAACGTGCAACCACCACCACGTGGTGAGTTCTGTGTAGTTTTGTTTTAGCAAATCGAACTAAGGGTTGCACGATGAAAATTGCGAAAAATTGGTAAATTTATGTTTTTTCTAAGGGCTTTCGCGAACAAAACAAATTGGATAATTGATCGGAATTTAATTTATTTAATCTGTGTGAACCATGAAACAAGCATAAAAAGCTAAAGCGTATTTATTTTTAAAGTTTTAATTAACTTAAAAAAAATTAGAATAAAGTCGCGATTTTTGCAATTTTTCATCAACTTTAAGGAAGTTGAATGGAAGTTGAATGGAAGTTGTTAACCGATTCCAAAATTTTTTATGCCGTTTTTCTTGTTATTAAAATAGGCAACTTTTCTGTACTAAAGCGTTACGAAAATCAAAAATTTCTTTTTTTCGACCCACCCTATTGTGTATATAAAACCAAAATTTGATCCTAAACTTTTCATGTATGTTGATGCTGATTGAGGCGCAAATACAAATTACCAGGAATTTATATCAGGTTGTATTTTGTTGTACTGTATCTTGTCTGTCCTGTGGTTTTGTAATAAATAAAAATTAGTTGCATTATCGCAACTGAAGTTGAAGTTACTGCCTTATTTAAAAGTTTGTAAGATTTTTTATGGTTTAAAAAAAATGCTTATGAAATTGAAAATATTTAATAGGACGTAGTTATTTTTTTAGGATAACCAGTCGTGTATAAAATCTAGCAGGAATAAGAAAAATTATTGCATGATAAAACATTTTGAAATAAAACTAAAATTTTATGAAATGTTCTAAAAGAAAAAAAAAATATCAAGATTCAATACATTCTAGCAAATATGTAAATTTCAGATGTTTTTACAAAGTAATTAACTTAAAGTTCATCTGTTATTTTTATGATGTTTTGTATAAGTAATGTTTAAACTGTATCATATAATTTTAATGATTGTTTACTATAATTTTATTTCAGTTTTCTTTAATGTAATGCTATATAATGGGCGGCTGTTAGATTATTGTAATTATAGCAGTGCGCAGTATTGTTACTTCCGTTTTCTGTTTCACACAATTTTGCTATTTTAACTATGTTCTTTCAGTCAGATTTCTTGCAGGTCCGCCACCTAAGTTTATTAATACACATAAAGTTCAATGTTTTATTCTGATGTTGTAAATGTGTAATTAAATAAAGTCATCTCAACCCAACCTTTATTTTTTATATTTATTATCAAATTTCTAAAAACCATGCCTTTTAAAAAGAACGCTGCTGTTGTTTTCTTTATTTTGTGCAATGTATTAAATTTTGCAATCGGAAATGTATATATTGAATAAATAATTTAAATATAATTATTTTAGTAATTTTTATTTTGATAAAATCTTTATTTGGTAATAGTCCCTACTAATGCGCTCGCATTTAGAGATTACTTAAAAGCAAAAACTGAAAAATAACGCACAATGTATCAATCTAAAATGGAAGATTTAATTTGATAAAAATTTTCGAAGTTTTCTTTTAAAAGATTAAAAAGGAAAAACTAATACGGAAGACACTAAGTCGCCAAAATGCTTCAAAAATAAACATCCTGAATTTATTTTTATTTATAAAAAGTTCGATAAGCTATAAAATCGAATGTTTGAGAAGCTATTCACTCGAAAGTAAAATATTTCTATTTTGAAATTATATATGTATTTATGTGCATTTCTTCACCGATTGTATTTCCAGAGCCAGCCGTTATTGAATCTCATTTTTTTTCATAGACTATTCTATTAAAAACAAAGTTTCGAAGAAAATACTTTTATTTTTTTATTATTTTATTTATTTATTCAATATGTTTCCATCACTTGTATTTTATTGTTTAAGGGTATAGTAGCCTTTTCTTTATTATTTGATTGTTTCGAAGTTATAAAATTATTAAGTCGCTGTGTTTAAACAGATTAATATATATATATTTTTTAAATAAAATATTAGGAAATTTTATATATTCACAGCATTCAGTTATGCACGTTTTTGAAAAAAAAAATATATTGAATAACGTTTACAACAAAGCATTTAAAAATTTTAATTTTCACTTAATTTTTTAAGGTTTCGTTCATCTGTCGAAACCCTATTTGTCTCAATCCTTTGTCTGTCTGTACGTCCGTCACAGAGCCCGTTCTCAGAAACTAGTATATATGATGGAGACTTGAAATTTTTTATTCTTATAGCTGAACACCTCACATCAAACAGCAAATCATAAAATTTTGAAAAAAAAACTTATATTTACACCTCTGGGCTATAACTTGTGGATTTTAAACTTCTTTTTTTTCTAACTGAGCTTCTAATTAAGTTGAAGACTTGAAATTTAGGATTCTTATAGCTGAACAACTCAAATCAATCGATAAATCATAAAATTTTTAAAAAGGCTTATATTTACCCTCTGGGCTCTAACTTGTGTATTTGAAGTCTTTTTTTTTTTTTTTTTTTTTTTTTTTTTTTTTTTTTTTTTTTTTTTTTTTACCGAGACCCTGATTAAGTTGAACACTTGAAAATTTGGATAATTATAGCTGAACACCTCACATCAAACGACAAGTCATAACATTTTGAAAAAGTCTTATATTTACCCCTCTGGGCTCTAGCTTATGTATTTTAAGCAAAGTTTCTAATTCAGTCCCTAATTAAGTTAGAGATGTGACATTGATGATTTGCATACTTACAGCAGAACACTTGCAATCATACGAAATCGCAAAATTTTCAAAAAGTCTCATATTATTTACCCCTCCTTGCTCTAACTTCTGTATTTTCAGCAATTTTTCTAAACTCCACACTTTTGAACCGGGGTGCACTTTTTTATCTTTTGCCGACATTCCCTTGACCACTCTTTTATATTATGTACCATAGCCGTACATATTTTAGTTCCAATTTTTACAACCAGTGGGCTCCTAACTATTTCGGGTGCATGGATTTGATCCCCTCGACTAATATATCTTCGGATAGTTTGTAAAACGGAGTTTCTTTCGGATAGAGGTTTGTTTTGAATAGAACGCACCCTCTGGCTGTGAAATGTGGAACTGACAGATTTTGAAAAAGGATAACTTGTTTTGAAAGGAATTTTAAACGAAACCCTCTGTGCGATCTGTGATCACACTTACCCACTTTTTTAATTGTAATCCTTTTATCATTTAATTACTAGTAGTAATTTGCATTATTTTGACATTTTTAAAGGTACTTAAGGAAAAGTAAAATGACTACTAATAAAAAGATTCTTTAAAAGTTATAAAAAATTAAATTTAAATGGTAAAAGATTTTAAATTTATTTATTTATTTATTTTTATAATTAAAATAAGTCAGTATTGTTTCAATGATATTCTACTTCCTAAATATTCCCCTTTTTAAATTCTCTTACAAATTTAAATTTCTTATTCTTGTATTAAGTTTAATTTTTATTTTAGCCTAGAGATTTGAAAACTCTTTTAAAACTTTTGTTTAATTTTACCTAATAACATCGAATTGAATTTAATGATTCCTGTTCATAAGTTTAAAATTTTGTAGGTAATTGGTGAAAATATTCAATTTCAAACTATTACTAAGTAAGATTTATTATTAATGTCTTATTTATCCTTGACATTTTTTATTGATTTGGTATTTATCAACATGGTTTGTATGATTGAAACTCTCTTCCTTTTTTCATATGTGGTGTGATGCAAGATCGGGAAATTCGGATGTAGGAATCCCGTCTGAATGCTTTCTATATTAAAACATACATTTTTAAAACTTACTCATATTAAAGAAAATTGCCCTTTATAAATTGTTCACCAATGTTGGTGTATATGCATATAGATATGTGTATATAATATCCATATATATTTATATGCACGCATAGGGGAGAGTGGCCAAATTTGGACCGCTTCACATATTTTCAGATGTAACTCACTTCATTTTTGGAATATTTCCAAAATATCACTACACATGGTCAACCTATTCATCTACTAACTAAATCAATCTTTTGAACAATTTCTTTTTGAAAATCGTAAGTTTTAGTTTAAGTTGAAACATTTGTCGAAAGTGGCCCAAATTCAGCCACTGGTCATTTAAGTTGGAACCCCCAGTCTCCAAATTTGAAGCAAACTATATTAAGTTGCTTTAATGAGTGGGGAATATAAATAATTTTGTTCCAAGTAAAGTTTGCGATTAATGAAACATTCAAAGAAAATAACAACAATGCAATGTAATGAAATCAAAAGTCTGAAAGTAAGACTAATGAACTTGACCCGTGTCGCGTCAGCTCTGTGTATATAGAGGGAAAGCAACAACAAGGGTGAAGGACATTTTAACGCTGCTCCCCTTTCTTCCAATAAACAATCTCTTTTGCAGTGTATATGCCCGCAGAGGCATGGTTGTTGCCACTCGTAGGTAAAGTCCATTGTTTTAAATCAAAATGTATTCAAAATAAAAATCAAAGTAAAATTTAATTAAGAGTAGAAATTATGGAACTAATTGACAGTTTCTTTAATATTATGTAGAAGGCGATGCAAGGCTTACACATGAATTTCTTTTGTTCAATTTTTGTTCCTGTGCACGCAACATGAAACCATAATTGGCAATCTGAACTTCGAACCAGTTCTGCTATTTATATCATTAAATAAAGAATTCGAATTAAATAAATACAAATGCATACAGAATAGAAGAAATTGCAAACAAAATTTATTGCATAAACAAGCAAAAAATATGTTTTATGTTGATATAGTACTAAACTTTATGCAGCTATAATAAAAAAGAAAATTAAAATATTCAAAAACTTGTTTTGAGATAGTAATCCCTTATAACATAATAATAAAACAAAAAGTTTCGAAACTGTACAGCTCTCGAAATTTATTACTTACTTTTGAAATTTATGATAGTATATCTGGACCAACTTTAGCAACTGGTATTGGTCCTGTTAAGACAACTGCGCCATTTTTTAAAACAGATTATCTCAAGATTAAGAACATACTCAAATGCAAACAAATCCGCGTAAAATATGAGCAATAAACAAGTGCATTTAGAAATGAATATGAAAAAATTACAACTTAGCTTGGTTTTTAAGTATTTATTCTCCTACGCTTAGTACCAGGAAAAAAAATAGATCAAACAGCTAATTCTAGATTTTTTTTAAATTGTTTAAAAATATCACTTGGAAGGCGAGTGCTTCTCCAATGAGGTCATTCGGATGAGTAGGATTTCAGCAGTAGATGGCGTCTGTTTCTGTAATTTATGGCAGAATTGCAGCGGTCTATTTAAAGCGGAGATCCAAATATGGCTACTCTCCCCTATATAAATTAAAAGTAAATTTATTACTGACACAAATTCAACACAACATTGCAGATATAACTGTTAGAAAATAGGGCTACGGTTCTGATTTTTGGCAGTAAAGTACAAAGTGTAAATTATTGAATATCAGTGCTGTTAAGAAAAAAATAGTGCAACTTTGTTGTTAATCGGAAATCAAAAATAATAGTAGGAAGTTTAAATTCAACACAGTTATAAGTGTTAAATGTGATTTCCATCCAGAAACTTCTACGATATCTGCCGGTACGATGACTGATACCGCACATTTTACAGCATATATGGTTTAACTCTTTTAATGGCTACAAATATGCATGTCCTAATTTCGTCAGCGGTACTTGGTAGTGGTGGAACAAACGACTATTCTTTAACCCGTACGGGACCAATGGTGCATATATGCACCATCAAAAAGTGCTTAAAATGCTTGGGTTTGATACCAGTAAAAAATAAATGTAAATTGTTATTATTTAATTACGACATTTTTTAAATTTACAAAGTTAATTCAAATAATTAACAAAAAGTCGTGCCAAATGAATAAAATTCTTGTAAACCAAGCCGGACCTGAACGGGTCAATGAGCCCCCACAAAAATAAATAAATAAATAAATAAATAAAGGAATCATACTGAGAATAGTGCGAGATAAGTTATCGTACGCCTCGATATCATCCGTGTTTCTGGACGGACTCACATTGAACACTTACAACTGTGTTGAATTTAAACTTTGAATTTTTATTTTTTTTACTTTCGATGCAAAACAAGGTCGTAATAATGTTCGATTCCTTTAATGGCTTTGTAACGTTAGGATATACATTTATGTACACCGTGTATAATCTGCACTCACGCAACTGTTTTCTAAAAAATGCAAGTAATTAAAACATAAGCGTAACTGCTAAAAATATGTCTGTGTGAATAATGTCAATTAAAAGTTAGTAAATCCTGTAAAACTTTCTTATTTTTAGTGTCTGAGGCTATATTACTACCTCAAATGAAATCCCAGCGCCACTTTTGCAGCGCCAAAAGTGTGGCAAATCGTTCAATCAATTGCATTGACAAAACGTTTTTGGAATTTTCCATTTTATAATGCATAAAAGTAACTTTTTTTTACATTTATACCGACTTATTTTACATTCACTGATTAAGCATTCCTAGATAAAATTCTATGAAATAAGTCGTGCTGAAAATGAAAAAAAAAAGTTCCAGAAATATAAAAAAAAGTTCAGTCATATATGGATAATAAATGTAAAAAGGTCGATTAATTATTATTTAGATAATTTTAATTTAAGTAGAAACATAACTGCTCTTTATTACTGTATGTTATTCATTCTCAAAATTATTCAGCAATTCAAGCATGTTTTTATTATTTTTTTTATTTTAATATGTTTTCTTCATCCTAATTAAACTAGTATATTGAGGCCACCACAAAACTTTCTTCTATATAAATCACACCAATTAAATCATTTAAATAGTACAAGAAATAACAACGATTTAGCACCAATTCATATCAAAATATATCTGAATTTGAAGTTGGATGAAAATTCGTGCATTAGTTCTTGAGATAGATCTATAGCGGAAATTCTGAAAAATGTAGCATAGCAGCGCCACCTGTTGAACGATTTACACCAAAAATAAGCAACACTAATATAAATAATATCAAGGTATACCTAATTCTGAAGTTTGTTGAAAATCCATGCATTAGTTCTTGAGATAAAGCTATTGCACAGATCGAAAAAATACAGCATAGCAGCGCCACCTGTTGAACGATTTACACCAAAAATTAAACAGCACTAATTTATACGCCAATTCATGTCAAGGACTAACTAAATCTGATGTTTGATGAAAATCCGTGCAATAGTTCTTGAGATACAGCGCTTGCGGGAATCGTGAAAAATGCAGCACAGCAGCGCCACCTTTTGGGCGATTTACACCAAAATTTTAACAGAACTAATTTATATCAGGGAAACTGAATCTGGTGTTTGATGAAAATTCGTGCATTTTTTCTTGAGTTATAACTATTGCGATAATCATGAATAATGCATCATAGCAGCGCCATCTGTTGAGCGATTTTTACAAAAAAAGTAATCAGCACCAAACAATGTCCTGGACTAACTAAATCTGAAGTTTTATGAAAATCCGTGCAGTAGTTCTCGAGATATAGCTTTTGCAGAAATCGTGAAAAATGTCGCATAGCAGCTCCACCTGTTGGGCGATTTTCACCAAAAACTAATCAGGTCCAGTTTATATTAAGGTGTAACTAAATATAAAGTTTTGTGAAATTTCGTGGATTAGATCTTCAGGTAGAGCGCCCACAAAATTTTTGTCACATACAGACTCCCAGAGTGACAGATAGAGTGACAGAGTGACAGACAGACTCACAGACAGACATTTTCTAAAAACCATCAAATCGTGTTCTGGACGTTCTAAAACGTATAAATACGTCGAAAATCGGAAGTCGAAAAATTTCACGAATCCAATAATTTCTTCTTGTAAAAATAGAAGAAAGTAAAAAAGTGCAGTAGCAAATCTTTAATATTAATTTTTATATCCCTGGATTATCTTTAAAAACTTTTTTCCACTTATCATATTTTTTAAGTGTTGCTTTTACAAAAATCCATACAATCTTTTATTATTTTTTATGTCAATGAACATGGTAATAAAAATTTACCTCTAGGCTGCCAAAGTTCAAAGATATAAATGCTTTAATCATAAAAATTTTCAAATTATGCTGACTGTGATGCAAATTTGAAATTTAACTATCTCTTTTGAGATATCTTTATTATGCTTCTAGCAGTAGCATAATTAATGTATTTGAACAGCTTTAAACTGAAATCTCGATTGAGTACATTACTCCTTGCTTTATTTTAATTAATTCATAAATAAAAACCACATTTTATAACTTCACTTAACTTCTGCTTTATTTAAACCCAACTGCTAAGAAGGGTTATTTGTTTCTCGCGTATCTGAGTATGTGGATTTCTTTATACCCTCGAAACATCCCAGCGGCTGGATGGATTTTAATGAATAAGGTCTCTATTGATTCGTTTTAACTGTCCGATGGTTATTGGCTAGATTTTGTTTTTATAAATTCAAAATGGCTTTCGTAAAATACAAAATGGAGACGGTAAAAAAAAAAAAAAAATACGCACCCTATTGAGTGGCATATCATTCGATATGTCTTTCAAAATGAAGACGATGTTTCATTGACTATTTTACAGTCAGACGCTCCGTTTAAATATTACACAACCTAGAAGTTGTGAAGGTAGGATCTCTAGCTTTACTGCACTCTAACCTTCATAAACATGTATAGGCCTCATCAAAACAGTCTTTATAGATAGAAACCATCAATTAAACACAAGTTGATAGTCATTAATACAAGTAAATAAAAAAAAATAGGTAAGTAACGTAAAAAATAGTTTCACATTGATGAGAAATAATTAATTAGTTCGCTTTTTACGCAGTCGGGTAATTAATTTTTTAAATTTAATGTATTCTTAAATTTTGTGTACATTACATGAAATCTGTTTTATATTTTAGTGTAGTTATAGTTCTTATATTTTTACACACTCTTTCAGATCATTCAGTTACAGGTTTCTAATATTCCCGATTACTTTTAAACTGATTTTTTTAAGTATTTAAATATATTCATTAATAATATATATAGCTATATGATAGCTTTTTATAAATCTTTCATCAATCCTTTTTTTTAATTGATAGATTTACTTAATATAATTAAACCTTTGAACTCGAGGGTTCCAGGGCGGAGCCATTTAAAATTTGTCTTCAAACTCGAGAGCTCCGCTACGGGGACAATGCAAATAATTTTGTGATACGTGTCTAGAAAAGCCAAGATTACATATTGGCAATTGCTTTGAAAGGTATCGCACTTTGGACGATTACAAAATGTAATAATTTTATATATATATATGTATGTATTTTATATATATATCATAACATTTGTATTCACAAAGAATTAAAAAAAATAATAAGATATAACTAAAATCGCTTCGAGTTGCTCATAATACGAATGGAAAAAACTTCGAGTGGAAAGGGTTAAAAAATAAAATGAGCAGTGAAACTTTAATTTTTAAATTTCTTATTTGAAAAGCATTATTAGAATTATATATTTATATGTATATTATTCTATGTAGTTACACTGACGTGAAAAAAAGTCTTAATTTGTTGTGAAAAAGCTGGTTTTATCAGAATCATGTTAAGACGGTATTCAAAATTTTTAACCTTCCCAATTCCCATTCCCTTGGACCGATTTTGCTCATTTTGCTCCCGCCGAGAAATTAGCCATCTTAAAGTTGTTGGCGAGTTTGAAAACGTTTCGTGCATAATTGCGACTTTTATCGTGCGGGCAAAATTTAGTACATACATACATATATATATATATATATATATATAAACTTTTTAGGTGGGGGTGGTTTTGGATTTCTGGTGTTATGTAATGAAAAGTTATGAAGGAATTTTTAAAAAGTCGCACCATGGTAACGACTGCAATAGGTAGTATTTCTTACGAAATCTACCTAAAAGCGTTATAGACAAGTTCCCTTCTTAGGATTTGTAATTGTAGTCTATTTTTTATCGGGTATTATTATATTCATTTACCATGGATCAACAGATTTTTTCCGTTTAAGAAAGGATTTCGTCGTAGGCAGATTTTTTTCACAAGTTTTACTGTATTTTAAATTTTTTGACTTAAAATCTACGATCCTTTAAGAATATGAATTTTAAAATTTTATTGTAAAATAATGGCCATTTAAAAATATATGCATTTGTCGTAAAGGTTTTCGGGCTGAGCCAAATTTTAGTTATTTTTGCACGGATTAGGTCAGTCAGACATATTGATTTTATGACCGGGATATTGACCGGGACTGAAAATTTCGCCCAGAGGAGACCTAGGAATAAGGAAATCAATCCCGGTTCGGTATAACTAGTAACCGAGAGGTTCTGCCCTCAAAGCTGGAAGACGGGAGATACTGGGTAGGTACTAGGAGGTACCCATTCGCGCCCTTCGGCCAAATCGTTAGGAGTTTTCAGTGGTTTTCTTTGAACCTCGGATATCCTTGCGTAAATACGGGTTAGGTTCTCTTAGAAAGACCTCCACGGACGGCACCCCACCCCTTCGCCCATATCCCTCGTGTAGATAATTGGCCGTCATATATTGCACCAACATCCGGTTCTGTATGCAAAAAATACGTTAGGCCCGGCCTAACCGATTCTTCAGAAAAAAGTCGCCTAGCCCGGCCCGGCACCCGAATATAGACTTTTTTAACGGCCTAGCCGGGACGATAAAAAGCCTGAATTTGTGAGGGCTAAAATTATGAAAAACGCTTATTCGGAATGTTAGAAAATGCATTGTTTCAAATTACACATTTAACATTTATTTATGGACATTTAATAGTACAAAAAGGAGGTGGAGACGGCAAAGGCTAAACTGAAACGGAAGTTTAAGCTACAGAAAGAAGTTACTTTTCCACGTGCAATTTTTAAGAAAACATTTAAACATTTTATTAGAATCCAATCAATGTTTAAAACTTTAAATGCGTTTTTTTTTTTTTTTTTTTTTTTTTTTTTGCATGAAGATTTTTTTTTTATACCATTTTTCGTCATTAAATAATTATAAGTCAAGAATCGTAAATAAAAAAAAGGAACAAAGTTGTAACATGTCTTTTTTATCAAAAAAGACATATAATAGAGATAATATATATATATATATATATATACATAATATATATATAATATATTATATAATATATATATATAATATAATAAGACATAAATATTACATTAATTTTGTTTCGTCAAACTTGAAAAAAAAATTACTTTCGAAATTATAATTAAAAAAAAATAAATTACATAATTTTTTAAATAAATATTTTTAATATATTTTTTTAATTAATATTTAAAGAAATCTTGAAACAAAACTGAAACTATACTTTCCTCTTTAATTAAATGAAAAAAAATTAAATCCGATGAATAATTTTTCGAGTTTAAATTAAATCCGCTTAAAAAATTACTAATCATTTAATTTTTTATAAAACTTTATGAGAAATATTAGGATGGGATTTTATTTGCAAATTATATGGTCAACTATGACAATAACAGAAAGAAAAATGAAAATTCTAACTCAACAAATATATTTTTTACATGTTTCCTAGAACTCTTAATGTAACATAGTTTCTTGGATTGCACGCATTTCAATTTGTGTCTAATTCCTTAAAACCTGATGAATTATTTAAACGGTCATAACTCTGCGAGTTTTTTAGATATGAAGGTGTAATTTTTTGTGTTTAATTCAGGAATGGATAAGGAAAGTTTTACTGATTGGAATTTTTACACTGCAGGAGCCGTATAAAAATTTAATTTTCGTATTTCTTCAAATAGACAACACATGGAGTAAGATATTTTGCACCTTTTTTTATGAAACTTTGCAATTGAAAGTTTCGGTCTAGGGGTAATATTTAAGGAAATAGCCTATTGTTTCGATATTTTTGAATCACCCTGTATATATATATTATAGAAACATATATATATATATATATATATATATATATATTATAGAAACATATAATATTCTAGGCGTTCACAATATGAACCCGAGAGTTCTACAGATAGAGAAAAAAGAATTAATGCGGCAATCCTAATAAGGATGTATAGTGCAATTTCACGAATGAACTGTTAAAAAGATAATCAGGAAAAGCAGTTTCGTTATTTTCACTCAATATTAAAATCATTACTATATAAATGAACATGCACTTTCTCTAAGGCGCTTGTATAATCATAAGTTACGATTTGCCTGATTAAAGAAAAAATCCCAAGCCATTAAAACAAATAGCGTTACATTTGTAAATTTCTATTTAGTTTGGTAATATTTTTAAATGGAAATTTACAGTTTGATTTGAAAACACTTAATCTTTAATTATTACATTAAAATTAAATAATTTCTAGATATTTTCTGTCGTAATGTGAGTCACGTAATTTATTTAATATACATTGTAGAAAACGTAACCAATGCAATATTGGAAGATTTATCTATAAGGTATAGCTATAATGAATAGCTGTATTATGTTAAGGATATAGGAAGTAAAACGTAGTGACAATTTGTTTAGAGTCGGTTTGACGTCACATTGAAAACATCTCATAGAAACTGACGTTATACATATTTTAGATTATTATTATTTTTTTAAATCATATCTTCCTATGAACATTTTTTTTATGAAATGCCTGTATTATATTAGATGATTTAAATCAAACTACTTGTAAATGGAACTATTACATACTATTTACGCATTCATAGTAAAAGTTTTAAAATTTATATTGCTAAAATCTTATTATCTGTTCTGAATTATTTTAATTTCGCATGTGAAAATATAGAGAATATGCCTGAATTTTTATTTATATATAAAAAATATTGTCTATGCGCAATTTCGCCCTCTGACAGTAGAAAAGCAAAATAATGCAATAAAAAATGGAGATGCTAAAATTGTCTTCTAATAAAAATAATATATGGATGATGTAAATGAAAAATCAGGTAACGAGTCGTCTGTGAAAAGTTAAAGTGCACTGTAAAAAAAGAAAATCCGTTAAATTTACGGCAAAAACTGCTGGCAGCAATGATGCCAGCAGTTTTTATGTAAAAATCGCAGTACAAATCGATGTAAATTTTATCGCATATTTTCCTTCATTTCAACTGTTATAATTGTAGTAAACTTCACAGCCATATTTCCGTACAAATTACCACAATAAATGCTGTAACTTTAACAGCAAACTCTCCGTAAAAGAAATAATTGCGGCAAAATCTCCGTAAAAAATACTGAAGGATTTCACATTTTACCTGTGCAGGACACCCAATTTTAAGTTACACAGTCAGGGCGCCCCAGGGGTGAAAGAATGGCATCCCTAATCAGTGAGCCAACACAAACTCCTCCTACTGTGGAAGGAGGAGTTTATGTTCAAGGGAACTCTAGACTTGCTATATTACAATGGGAGATTTAAGCTGCGTACACACTATCCTTCTAACTGTAATCAGTGTCGGCTTCGTTTGTTCTTGCCACGCGGTGTCTTTGATTTTTCACGACTTTAGCAGGAAAGGGACTGATGTCCAGCAAAAGAGGAACCTTTCCTTCAAGTAGAGTCGAGCTCCTTATCTCCTGACCCATTGTTGATTCCCCTCATTCTTTGTCAATAAACCGCAGATGGGTTTAGAATAAAAGCTTTTCCAAGAATACTGGACAAGCAGGCAAAATACGCGTGAGTACGCAGCCTTAAGATATCCCTGGCCTCTCTGCAAGCATGACAATGGAAGCAAGCTGGAATTATCTGTTTAAAAGAAGCTTCTAGCTAAAAATGGTGGCAGTTAATTTTTTTGTTTGTGAGTAAAAAAATATCCAACAAATTTATGATTTAAATCTCTCTTACCTTTCCATCAAAATCGATTTATATTTCTAGTTCGTTAGAAATTTTGTAAGAAATTATTTTAATGCTGGTAAAAAATTGAGAGCAAGTAAGAAATTTCAAAGCTTCCTGCCTTAAAAATTATGTATTCCGCTTACATAAAACTATAAAGAACGGTTTTAAAAGTTCCATTATTTTGATTTTTTAAATTAAAAATATATTTTTTTATTAAATTTAAGTCATAAATATGTGTACATTTCTTCAAATATTGATGCACTACAAACATGTTAACACGAACATAAATTAGCTATATAAGTTTATTAGTGTTATTGTATATATATATATATATATATATATATATATATACATATATATATATACATTACATATATATATACAACATATATGTGTGTCTAATTAAAAACGACTACCCTACTTTTGAAACTATATTTGTATTATTTTTATAATAAAAAATAAAATACCTAAATAGCAGTATAAAAATAATATAAAAGGCACAATAGGTGACAGCTATGCACTTTGAGGATTAAAAAATAAATAAACAAACATGCGTTATAAGAAAAGAGCTTGTATTAGTATCTAGCAATAAATTAAAAGTATTACAAACAAGTTCCGACAAGAAAGACGACACGTATTCAAGTGCGCCGAGAGCCGAGATAGGCCCAGGATCAACCACACAAGAACCATACAAAGTATGCGAATCTTTAATAATACATAGCCAACTTCGGTGACCAATTTACAGACATTTTTTTTTCTTTCTTTTAAATTATGGTATACATGGAAAATAAATATAAAAAATAATAATATACAGTCTGTATTGTAAGAGCTGTGCCCCTTTGAGCTCCTAGGGCCCCGAAAAAATGTACCTGCTGCATGTCTTTGTGCGCGCAGATGCCGGTCAGTAAAATGAACGATGTGATCTAATTGGTTGTTCGCATGAAAGGATGTTGAAATCGGAAACACTCGTTAAATCTACTGTTTTATTTGCGGTATTTTTACATACGGGAATATATTACGTTGCAATCTACTGCAATAAATGCTGTGAATTTGACAATCATTTTGTTACAGTGTGGCCGGTAATGTAATTCTTGTACTCTTGTTTGTATCAAGGTTTGATCTAATTGTTCAAAATCTGTACATTTGTATAAGAAACATACACTTACAGAATATTGACTATTTATTCCGGAACTCCACCCAATAACGCGTATCTACGATTTAAGACAGAATTTTCAGACTATTTTTTGCTAAGAAACATTAATGAGCTATGTAACATGAAGAGCATTTAAAGGTATGCTAACTGGTACAAACATAAAACAATAAATAAGTTAAAAGTAACAATATACGCCAAGTCAACCTATTTGAATCCTTATAAAGAATCGTACACTAGTTCTTTCAAAGAATAACTAATTCGTCAAACTCTGGTATATAACTTTTTACCGGCGACATTAAGGCTAGAGGTCAAAGGGTTAATAGAAATCAAATCGAAGTACCTTCGTTCTTAAGCCCGACGTACATCGGGCCCGTATACAATTTGACCAATTTTCTTGTTTAAAAAATGCGCGTTACGTTACGGAAAACACTGTATATAGGTATAAATTTAGAGTAATTCCTTAAACCCATTTCTATTGAAATAACTGGTGAACCACGTTAGCTATAAATTTGCAAAAAATTCAGAATAGCAGATAACAGAGATAGCTATTGGTCGATTTAAAAGGAAACCTAATCATCACTATCCTATTCCATGGTCTAACAACATATAGAGTTTAATTAAATTTCGGCTATTAGTTCTTCAGATAGAGAGCGCACCAAATTTGTAGAAAATGTAATATAATAGCTAGCAGCGAAACCTGTTAGGCCATTTTTGCAAACACTTTACCAGCCCTAATTTATGCGAAGGTCTAATTTAATCAGAAGTTTAATTTAATTACGTGCATTCGGTCTTAAGATAGTGTGCCGACAAACTTTCTGTGATTTACAGACAAACAGACTGACGGACAGATATTTTCTAAAAACAGTCAAATCATACTCAGGACATTCTAAAACATATAATTCCCAAAAACAGGGAAGTAAAATTTTTCATGAATGCAGAAAAATTTATTCTTGCGATGATAAAAGAAAATAAGATTTTGAATCATTAAACTACTCAGTCAAGCGTTGATGAAAAGTGAACGATGTTGAAATTTTTGAAAATATGTGACTACATTTGCAAGGTTAAATGAAGTGGTGTTATTTACGCTTAATTTAGGAATAAAGTAATTTACATATACATTCACTAATTAAGAAGAGTTTTCCTTCGAATATACGCTAGATATGTATGTTAAATTTACTAGAAATTATAAATTATATTTTTCGAATTTAAAGAGTTTGGAGAGACTAATAAATATATTCCTAGCACAGACTTTTATCCACAGCCTTGCCACCGTTACAAGTGTAAATATTTAAACCGTTAAGAAGTTTTCATTTAACGTAGCAATTCCTAAAATTGTATTTCTATAAGGCTTGTCGACTGGAGTGTATTTGTAAAGTGTATATATTTTCACATTAAAAACGTTAAGAAAACATACGTAAACTGTTTGAAATTTATGATAATCAGTGAAGATTAAATGTTTTAAGAGAGCATCCAGAGGATTGTTATGAAAATGTTTAGAAATGTTTAAATGAGTAAAATATCTTCACGAATGTATATATTAAAATAAGAGATTTTTTATTTCAAAATTGAAAAAAAAAAAAAAAAAAAAAAAAACATAATAAAACAATAATTTCCAAAACGATATTATGATGCCTTAAAAAGAAATTATAATTAATTTTCTGACATTGGTATTGACGAAATCATATATGGAAAACAAATAATTAATATTGCAAGTTCGTTTCTATCCATGATTCAATACTACCTCTAAATAAAATAATCGAGTATTTTGTTATAAATATCTGCTATACTTGGTCAAAACCATGGATTCAACACTATATGTTCCGCAACTAAAGACATTTCTGTACCATTTCCATAATACTTAAAAAGCTATAATATTTATGTTTTAAAATAAAGATCGTGGACATTAGCACAATACACAGTTACAAAGGAAGTCACACATTGTACATTCGCGGAAAAAAAAAAAAAGTAAACACCCCTTTCTACCTCCTCAACAAATTATCGTAGAGGAAAGTTACTGGTACCGAACAATTGGAAATAAAGTCTACTTTTAAATGATGTATATAAAATTTGCTTAGGGGGCCATACACATATTACAACGAAGCATAACTTTGATTTTTTCAGTGGCAGTACACAATTCTGACAGCATAAATGAACTCTACACCCTTCAATTAGCCTAAAAACAAATTTTTATGCAATTCGTACCATACATTTCCGCGAATTTAATTATTTTAAAACGAGCGTATTTTAAGGGCTGTATCCAGAGCCCCGAGAGAGCCCCCTTCTTGATCAAGGCACCTGAAGAGCCTCTCAAGGAGTGAATGAAGTCTGTTAGATTACAGTACAGCAGAATAAATTTCAAAATATCTACTCACTTCTATCAAGACGGCCCCTTAAACCATCATTTTGCCGTTTTTTAAGCATAATTTGAAAACTACTTGGAAGAAAAATGTGAAATTTTGGATTTCCATAAAACAGGACCTAATAAATCTAAATCCATCAAAAAAAAATTGTAGCTTGCAATTCATAATTTTTTCGAATATTAATTTCATAATTCATATCATAAAATTATAAAATTGGCAAATTCAGCGTATTTATGTTTGGGTATATTCGTATTATTGCTAAAAAAAAATTACACATTGGGAGCATAATTTCAGGAGATACAAATAAAAATATGAAAATGTAATTTAACATTAGAAACACTAAATTTTGAATGTTTATAATTCAAAAACTTATCATTCAAATGACTTGAAATTTGGTGTCTAGGCATAGTTTGAACAGAAAATGTGAAATATCTTGTTAAAATTGGGTATTGCCATTGAAAAAAAAAATTAAGTTTGGATTCATTTTAATATGTAGATTTCCACCTAAGCAAATTTTATATACATCATTTAAAAGTAGACTTTATTTCCACTCGTTCGGTACTGGTAACTTTCTTCTACGATAATTTGTTGAGGAGTTAGTAGAGGGTGTTTACTTTCTTTTCCACGACTGTACATTTTAAACTAATGGATGAAATGACTCCTGCAAGACAACTAGATTTTAAAACCAGAGAGGCGATCGTTAATCTACTAAAGGGAATAAATGTAGTAAAGATAATTCCGTTCTCACAATCAACACTTTCAAAAAATTTGAGAGGGTTTAGTGAGTGCAAAAGTGTAAAAATATGTTTCCTTTTGGAAGTCCACTAATTATATCAGTACATCATGATCGAATTTTATTGATTTGAGCGATGCGATGCTCTCTTTTTTATCGACTCAAATGATATCATTATTCACCGTAATCTTCTTAAACTTATAGTCTATATCCACCAAATTCAGCACAGCAGCGAATTTTTTATGGCAGAGCCATCATAGTTTTCGTAAAAAATAAAATAAATTGATTCCTTAAGGAATAAATAAAATATCAGAGCTGCCTTAGAAATAAAGGTCATGAACTGGTTACTGTTTTCACATTATTTATTCTATGTAAATAAAAATTAGTGTAAATGTCACAATTGTTTATGATTTGCAAGAAATTTGATATACATACGTTTTGGATATGTTGTAAAATTTTGACTGGTTTACAGTTTTCTTCTACAGCTCTATATCGGACTTTTTAACCACCTTTCCTAACATAAATTTATAGAAGTGCATTTCATCTTTAACTTTCTTTTCTATTGTCAATCAGTAAAAATCGTCGCAAAAAATAATTCAAAACTGATGACACGTAAACATTTCTTTTATACGCTAATAAAATTGCAGTCTCACGTGGTATATTTTTGCATTCAAAATTGACGTCTTTCAGAGCATATAATCCGCAATTTCCCTCTATAAAATTTAAATTTACTTTGAATATATAAAAATATCAAGATTATTTCATTTGAATGTACTTGGAGTGAAATATTCATTATAAAACAAACATTTCAATTTCAAGTAAAATATTGCTGGTAAAAACATTAAACATCAAAACGTCAACTAAATGTGACGCAATTTTCCATGGGACGGTTTTAATGTGACATCCAACTGATTCTATGTAAATGGTTGCTATGTTTTATTGGTTTTTTTTTTCACAAATTCGTTATATATATATATGAATAAGGCTACCGCAAAGATAGTATTTTTTTTTTAATAAAAATATCGGAAAATGAAAACAAATGGAATATTTCAGGTATTAGCTGTTAAAATACATTTCACACAAATGCCTATATCTCAACAATTATCAATTATGTTCATGTTTTAATTACAGTCTACTGTTTCTACTGTTCTTTTTCAGATTTTAGGAAAAGGGTGTTAAATTTCGTTGAAAACTCTGTGTGTTATACAAAAAAAAATTAGAATTTTTAACAAAGATTTTAACATCTTCCCTAATACACGTGCTATATTTACACAAATGTACACAAACTTTAAAGAGACCCACATAGTCAATTGCTATAATGGCTGACGATATTGAGAATTTTGTGATTCATGAATAATCGCAAACTCTATTTTATTATTACATTTGTTGCTGGCCCCTAATTTTCTCCGCGTCTCAATCTTCTCTGAAAAATATGAAGTCGAATATGCTCTTTACATCCTCCAAGTTGAAGACAAATTGTCAAGAATTTTAGTAGATGTTCGATAAAACGTGTACAATCAAAATCATCCAGTTACTGCTCCGTTAAATTTGAAGGCTAGTGTATTTCGGCAGTCGATTCTGTCATTTTCATTTTGTGTATTCTTTACAACGTTATGAATCTTTAATAAGAAACATCGTTTTCCCAACTTTAGAATATCACTTGTTTCCCATGATTAGTAAATTGAATTCCAAAATTCTTGTTTTGCAGGATAAGATTCTTCTTGCACAAAAATACTTAATTTCATTTTTCATTTTCTGCATAATTATCCATGGGCTGTTCACGCAAACAATTCACAAATTCGTATAACATTTTCATGGAACAATTATTTCTGCAGTTTACTTTTTATTCCTATTTAAAATAGTTTATTTATAGTATCATTATTTGCTTTTCCCCTATGTTTTAAGAAATACAAAAATGAGACATATTTGTTACATATTTGTATAATATTTTATGTAGATTACTTATATTATCACGGTTTACTTTAACCCTTTATGTACTGAATGATGAATTCGTGAAATTTTTTATCTTCTAAAGCATTTTTGTGAATTTTTTGAAAATACATTAGAAGATGTACATAAACATTTAATAAATTTTAGAAGGATTTTAGAAGGATTGAAGGATTTAGAATATTTAATTAAATCTGAATTTATAGGGATTTTGTACAATATTTATAAGTTCACTTAAATCGTTTATTTTACATAATTTTCTTAGTAATTTGTAGAATTAAGCAATGTACAAACATAATGTTCTTAGAGTAGAAATATAGAAATATTTCCAAACTGAATAATCCCGAACTCCCTCCAACGCCAAGAGAGCTGAAAAGATGCAAAGACAAAATAAATCCTTTTGTGAATATATTTTTTTTTTTTTTGTGCAACCAATAATGCTTTTAGAACAAGACAAAGTAAAGCATCTATAACTCATTCTAAACTGTATTACTTCTAATCGATGTATTAAATGTATTTTATAAAAAAATATTTTATTCGTACTTATAAGTACCGTCATTAGATAAAAGGTAAATCCCCGTGTTTTACCAAGTATATTCATGAAATATATTTTTTGGATATTTTATGAAATTTTTGAACTTATAATACATCAAAATGCAGTCGAAATGCTGTCATATGTTGTGCACACTGTACATGATTGGTATAAATTCGAAATTTTTTATTGCAATTCGGTCGCAAGTACAAATTCCTTCTATGTCTTTCCAAAAACAATTCTCCTATGAAGCTATTTTCTGGTGTGAGTTAAAAAGAAAGAATGTTGATTTGAGAAAATCTTTGAAGTCGCATAAGAATGTTGTATTGATGATATAAACATATAACAAGCAAACACACAGCTCACATAAAGCAACAGGCTGAAAGCCGCTTGACTTTTACTTCTGCCGATACTATTACTTTTCGTTGTTTGACAAGATGTACGACTGACAGCGAGAAATCGTCAAACAGTCGATCTGGTATTGGCCATATACCACTGCCAACTGGAATCCAATATCCAGAACTGTACTTATGGTGAGACACGGTGAATCAGTACACCGATAAATATATTTACTAATGTAGAATATAAATAATACATTTAATATTTATGGTTCAAAATAGGTCATCATTGAGATGCTGAAAGTGCATCCTTTATAAAAATTTAACCACTAGTTGCAGACCATACTTTTTATACAAATAATAGGAAAATTTATTATTCCAAGAGAAAAAATTCCTCCTTTTACTTCGATACTGTTGTGCGTGAACCGATGAATATCTCATTTAAAAATAAACGGCTTTTCGCTCATATTATATTAATTAAAATGACAGATACAGCATATATAGTAATACTACTTTCCAAATTTTTTATTGCACATGTTGCAAAGTTACAATTAGTTTTTGTCACTTAAAAAATAATTTAAAATTTGTTTAAAAATTATTTGTATTAGGCAGCATTTTTTTTTTTTTAGTCTTCTGAGTTTTCGAGAATTGAGAGAGATTGTAATCATCATCTTAATTTTCTTTAGCAATATCCGTATTTTAATTTATCTACATACAGTGAGTAACAGTAAAACACAGTGATTCCTTTTAGCAATTGTTGTTTTGAAGTGTAAAAATTATATACCGTACATTTCCGTGAATAAACCGAGGTCTTTTTATCATTATGTTTGGCTCCAAAGTATGGGAGTCGGCTTAGGACTATTCTAAGAATATTTCAAAAATTTATAGTCTAAAATAATGTGATAAATATGAAAACGTTAAAACATACTTACAATTCTCGAAATCTATTTAAATACTACATTCTTTTATAATGAAAAAAGTTACCAATCATCATTCTCTATAAAAGTCATTATCAGAATTTTTCAAGCAACTCATCGTTGGTACATCAGAAGGAATATCGTCAGTGTGTAGTTCATCGCCATCTTCTTCAAAAATGACATCATCTCATTTTCATCAATCGCATTACTGACACAAACATTCTTTAAAAAATCGGATGACCATTGTTTGTGTTAATTCAAATCAAGCTTCTTTCACCCATTTAGAGATTGTGACGTCGTATTCAGAACTTATCCAATATTTCTTTAATTTTTTTGCGTTTAGCAAAGTGGGAATATGAAATGAGAATTACATCCTCTTTGTTGCGACAACATTTAACTGTAGTATACTGAACTTTCTCAATAATTTGGTTTACATTAAAATATGCTTATAATAACTTTTATGTCATGAGCATAAAACGTGAGGAAAAAATGTGCATTTACTATAAGAAAGCTGCAGCAGATAACTTATTGCGATTAGACGTTCAAGACAGGTTAGTAGCTGAAGAAAGTGAACCTATAGCCTATTTCATATTTTCTTTAAACCTTGAATAAGCATGCTTTTTAATGTATTGGATAGATGAAAAATGAATTTATGTCATATTATTCGGTAGAAAAGTGGAAATATCGCCAATCAAGCTCGAAATTTTCTTAATGCTGTGTGTAAATAAATAGATTTTTTTTTTAATTTTTTAATTGTTTAATTAGATCCACAACATGGAGTTTTAGATAATGTTATATTTTCAATTAGAATAATAACTATTTTAACGTTTTAGTAGTTGAAATTGTCGAAATATTTTTAAATTTTAATAGATAAATAATAATTACATAATAAAAAAGTAAATAAAAAATTGGTTGATTTAAAAAATGTAGCTTTGAGAAATTAATCTATTATATCAGGAGATAGACTTTCCAATATTAAATATATTAAAAAGAATTATCCCTCTACACACACAAATACACGCTCACGCTAGGCCAGAAATTTCATTTTTATTTAATGGTTTACGTTTTAAAAGTATTTTGGATCTATTTGTTAACATGAGCGTGTCTAGAGCAAAATTCATCTGATACAATACTTTGAACCATATGTTTATTTTACTAGGCTGAATGTTTTTATTTTATTTAAAGAATCCAAACATGAAAGAAACTATTATTTTTTTTAATTTATGTGCAAGAAAATTTTTATTTGCAACAACAAAAAATTCAATACAAAATGTTAAAAGGCGTACATTAATCTTAAAGTACAGGCTTATACATTTAAAAAAATGTTGATTTGAAATAATTTAGAATTTTTATCACCGGCCCCCTTGCCCCCTCGATTAAGATATTTTTTTAGAACGTGAAAGGAATAATAAAATATAACGAAATATTGAATTTTTCGAAGGGTTAAATATGCACAAAGCTACGGACGAAAATTTCATTCATGTTCTCCTAGTTTTTAAAAATTCAATCATTTGAAGAATATTAAATTTAAAATAAAATTTCTTTTTAGGCATTTTTTTTTCAATACCATGAGGGAATAAATCTGAAAATTTAGTGGGGTATAACTGTCCACTTCTGAGCGCACATGATTGTTACATAAACTTAACTGAGCAAAAAACAAACTATTAATTACATTACTTTAATTAAAGATTTCAACCTTTTACAGTACACACAAAAAATTAAAGACAACATAATTTCCCTTATTTCTTCTAGTCCTGTCCCTTTATAAAGGCAGACATTGTGTATTAATTATGCTATCTCTACAAACATAATAAAGCCCGTTAAAACAGATTTTGTAATTTAAAATTTACGTCAAAAATAAAATAATTTTTAACTGATTAAGATGAAAGTTATTTACATCATTAAAACTTCTAGGATTAAAATAAATTTGAAATTATTGTTGTTATTTACAGATTTGTTAAGGATAACATATCATTGATGCAATAGTATTTAAAACATTTTAATGATATATTATGAATTCATTTCTGTGTAATCTTCATTTATAATATTTAGGTGAAATTGTGCTGATACATTTAAGTACGAAAATATTTTATGATAAAGTAGCTAGGTATTTCCTTTCCTTCTCCCCCTCACACATTATGTACTATACATCCTTTATTAAAGCCTACATTTCTATTGATGCTGTTTTCATATATATTTATTATTCCCACTAAACATATTCCTAGAATGAATATACGTTTGAATGTATCCAAAGGCAACTAATGAATTTCGATTATGTAAATTCCAATCATCTCCATATGCGTTAATTATGTACCATATATACATTATATTGTTTCACACTGAAATGCCCCTAATACCTTAATTAGATATTTTTGTTTTATAAACTAGGGGGCTCGGCCCCCTACGAGCTACGCTCGCCAACCCCCCGTTCAGACACTGCAGTCTCTAAAAGCACGCTACTTTGATCGGCTTTAATTGAATTTTTTTGGAAGATTGAATTATAATTAAAAAAACAAAGGCGATCGCCCTATAAACGGGTTTCTATTCATTTCTCTTTGATTGGGGAATTTTACGGAAAAATCAGCTGCTGTTAAAAGGTACAATGGCATTTCAAAATCATCTAATATAAAATGAATTAAGTAAACAGAGTCTTTGTCTCGCGGTATTTTTTAACAAAGCGAAAAGAAAGTCCTTTTAAATAAAACATTTTAAATATATCGTTTTTAATCTGACGTAATTTTCACCAAACTTTTCTTTCCCTTTTTAATATTCACGTGAAAATGCTTTTATTAGAAATGAAATATTATTTGCGCTGTCAAAAAAAAAAATAGTTGAAAAGTTCATCTCAAAATATCAAGTAAATGTCTCGCGCTATTTTTAAATTTAAACTACTATTTTGCAATATTATTTTTTGTTCATTTTACGTAATAAGTGTAATGTGACGTAAATGTGATGTAATTTCTCCTATTTAAGACTTCTAACGCATGTTAATGAATTTATTACTTTACAATATCCTTTCTCTGTTAAAATTCACGTGTAATTATAGATGAAGTAATTTTCAATAAGTCCCTGCTCTTTATACGTAATTATTTAATTCTAATTTGAAAGTTTTTCTTTTCTGTTTATAATAGTCACGCGTAAATAAATTTTTAATTTGAAGCAAACATTATTGTTTCCGTTGTTTATACAGTTTGGCAACAGGTTAAATTAGTACAAATTTCTGAAATAAGTAAAAAAATATCTCTCGAAATGCTGAAAATTTGAATTTAAAATAGAAATGAAACCTCGAAAAATGAGTCAAATTAAAAAAATTAATTATTTCTGCACACCGGGAAATTATAACGTATAAAATGATCTAAAAAGTATTAAATTCCGATGTATAGTTTTTGCTCCTATAAAACTTTTTTAATGGAACGATTTTGTCCAACTTTAGCATTAAATATCTCTTAAAATAATTCTTCGATTTGAAAACTGTCTACATCAGCGTGTTTATCAAACATTTCTGTATAATACTACCAATTTTCATATTTTTGTATGCATTATTGTTCTTAATATTAACGAAGAAAGACCTCCAGTCACAAAAAATTCAAAACCGGCGGCGGCGGCGGCGGTGACAGCGGTAGTTACTTTTTTTTAGAATAGAGAGATAGATAATATTTGTATGGAATAATTTCACAATTGAAAATGATTTCAGTAAAACATCCCAATATATAATAAGGTTTTTTTTTTTTTGCTTTCTTTGTATAGAAAAAAGATTACCATTCAGATTATTCTTTGCAGAAATACATTTCCGCTTAATGGATATCTGTCATGCATGAAAAGAAATGGACTTTGATGATAAGGAACATAAATGTTTGCTTTTTCTTCGAAATTCCATTATAATACCTTAATAACAATGAAATAAACAAAAATGACCACATTATGTATATAGTGTGATTCATAAACATCGAAACAACAGCCGATTTCCTAAAATATTGCCCCTAGATTAATTATATTCCCTATGGCATGCACGGTATTGAAAATAAATCATGTAGCAGTTACAGTTCCTTTAAAGGGATATTCAAAAGAATTCAACTACACTAAGGTCTACGGGTAAAACACCATTTGAGGCGATTTTAATAACTGTTCATAATTACAAACTCATTAGAATTTATATTTACACCTCGATGTACACTAAAATGTTCTTACTATAGAATATGACAAGGATAGCATTCGTCGTTCATTTACACTCAATATAATTCCATTAAATTGCGGACACTCAAAATAATTCTTTTAAATTACAGTCTACGGGGAAAACCTTTTGCGGTGTATTTTATTCATGTTACACATTGAAATATATATGAGATGCACTGCAAGATATTTACTATACAGTGTGTTTTACTAACGGACCCACAAAATTGGAGGAGGTATAGGGATCGCAGAGACGACTCGGAATCACATAGCAGGGTCGAATATGCAATCCTAACGAGACAGAGGGTTGTTAGGGGCTGAATAATCGTGATAGTAAATTGACATTTTAAGACCTTAAAGTAAGTCATAATTTTCCTGATAATGAAATTCCCCGAAGTTCATCGAAGGCTTTTCATCCCTGCTTATTTTAGTAGGAGAGCTGTTGAACATTTTTGAGTAGGTATTTGAGGCACCCTGAAAATTTGTGCAACACTTCTTTTGTAATGCCTGAATACAAAATCGAATGTCTGGCTGAATGATCGTGGCCCAAAAACTGTGCCAGACACGTGTCAAGTGCCATTTGGCACTTGACACGTGTCTGGCATAGTTTTTGTGCCGACTAAAGTGTCTGTCATTTTTAAAATATTTTTTTCTAAGCATAAATATTATTCTGCCTCAATCTTAGCGTGCCTCAAATACCTTTTTTGGGTAGTCAAAAAATGGCACTTGACACGTGTCTGGCACAGTTTTTGGGTCAACTAAAGCGTCTGTCGTTTTCAAAATATTTTTTTCTAAGTATAAATATTATTCTGTCTCAATCTCAGCGTGCCTCAAATACCTTTTTTTGGGGTAGTCAAAAAATGGCACTTGACACGTGTCTGGCACAGTTTTTGGGCCACGATCCTTCAGCCAGACATTCGATTTTGTATTCAGCCATTACAAAAGAAGTGTTGCACAAATTTTCAGGGTGCCTCAAATACCTTCCCTAAAATGTTTAACAGCTCTTGGACTATTTGCTTATACTCCAGCTAATCAGAGGTAGTTGGAGCGTTTTGAATGACTTATCTTCGTTGCTTCCACGAACGTCCGACGTATGCACGGCGTATTTTAAAACATCCAAGATTCAATGCGGTGCCCACTTCACGAAAGTTAGAGCAATTTCTTTATAGGAAGTCATTTCATATTTTAAGCTTATGGTCTTCAAATGTCAATTTTAGATCACGATATTTCAGCTCCTAACAACCCTTCTATCCCGTTAGGATTACATTTCCGACCCTGCATTGCTATGGGGTTCCGATACGTCTCTGTGATCTCCCCACCTGCTGCAAATTTGTCGGTCTGGTAGTGAAACACCCTGTAAAATATGATATGTATAACATTCATCATTGACATACCGGGACATACATATTAATTCGGTTACAGGACACTATATAAAGAATAATTGCGGGAAGTCGTGCGTTTTCTGTTCTGCTACTTTTTATTATTATTATTATTATTTGCATATTTCATAGTGTGTATAAATTCTACATATCATATACAGAGGTGCGCAAAACATCTGAAGTGCATTTCCGTTTATTGATGGAAATTACTGACGGGGAATTTTCATTTGTTATATGTGTTTTCTAATTGAACTATATATTTACATACTACGTATCATGTGATAAATCTATAGTACATATACAGGACAAACAAAAAAAAAAACAGACCAAAAAACAAAATCAGAATTTTTTTCGTATTTGTGTGGAAATTGATGAAATTATGTTTCAAATGTGTTATGTGTTTTACAAATTGATTATTTAGATAACATTTTTCACTTTATAAACTGTGAAGTATTATGGTGTTAGAAAAAGTTTCATAATCTGTGCTTAATGCAAGAGTTTACGATCTTGTTTTTTTTTAAAATACAACACGGTATCTAATTTTGCGGAAACAAAAACACGAAGAATACAATGTATAATTTCGTTTGCTGTATAACCGCACGCAGGAAAATTGTTTGTACATTAGTCTACAAAATTAAAATCTTGCTTTTTCTTTAATAACAAATTGTCTGATATAATATAATTACCCAAAATTTCTGAAAATAATTATTTCCCACCGAAAAATTATATAAAAATCAAGCTACGCCCAGAATAACGAAACGCACTTTTTCCTATCAGAATTAAACAAACTAACAACATCTTTAATTTCTAATTTTGATAAAGTCCATCTCTTTCACAAATAAGGAATCGATATTTAAATTGTAACATATGTGTATAAATAAATGCATGATACAGATCAAAATAAATTAGAAAGTATAATCATTTCAGTTATTATGCATGAAATATTTTCAACAGCTGTATTCAACAACTCGTGCTTTCATTAACTCATTTCAGATGTGGTTTATATATTTGATGAAATTTTACGAAATTATTGTAGCATATAAAATAAACGAAATAATAGAAATTTTTTTAATTTTATTTTGCGTAATAAGAGGAAAGGCACAGTATGTTTCCATTTGATTTTTCTTTTTGCAAAAATTATTGAAATTGTATTATACTGCAAAAAGTTTTTTTATTATAAAATATTTAATATATCAATATTTTTATTATAGATTATTTTATGTAACAGTGTAATAAATTATATAAAATTTATTTATTCAATATATTTTCTGTATTTTCTATATTAAGAGGAAAAGCACAGTATTTTTCCCGCATTTTTTTTTCAAAAAATATTGAAATTTAATTATACTACAAACTGTTTTTAATATAAAATATTTAATTATTTAACTGTGTATTAAATTAACTAAAAACTTCTCAAATAGACATGCATTATGAATATTGTTTATATAACTAACGAAGTAACACCATTAAATATATATATATATATATATCTGTAAGGAATGCGGAAACCCGTCATCGGGGGATGCTCTGACTCGGGGCGCTTTCGGGCATAGCGGCCCGCTCCGGGCGGCCGTTACTGTGCAGGGACACTTGCGAACCTTGGCTCGTTCGTCTAACGGCATGGTTTTCTGGTAGTCGTGGTCAGTTCATGGTGAGTAACTATGTGTCCAAGTAAAGAAGATAAGAGTTCGTTTGGACCTGCTTTTATTGGGCCTTCCATTACATGTGATCCTTCAAAACCCAGGTCTAGATGACTTGAGAGTAGTCGCGGGCCGCGTCCCAAACGCGCTGCCGAGGGGCGGCAGTTACTTTAGCATCTCATAGTCGTAAAAAAGCCACGGATTTTTCGTTGTCCAATCTTAAATATGGAATATTTCCGCTAGAGTGCGATACTACAGAAATAGGAGGTGATCTAATTTAATAGGCTGAAAGTTATCCAGGCATTATGATGTTTTATGGGTTTGGCAAATCTGGGTTCAAATTCTGCTCGCAGGAAGCCGATGGAATTTACAATTGCGTTTACTCAGCATTTTATATTCTTAAAGATGGATAAATTTTAAAGCCTGAAAGTAATAAATGTTGGGTTGGAAAACCAAGTTAACAGGGGCAAATGACTACGGCATTTCAAAAGTTAAATAAAATTTGTGAGTTTTAAATTTTGAACTTTTACTTTTAAACTTTAAATTTTGAACTTTTACTTTTAAACTTTAAATTTTGAACTTTTACTTTTAAACTTTAAGTTTTAAAAAGGTTTAAGTTTTAAAAAAAGGTTTAATCTTTATCCTTTCATACCCCCCCCCCCCCCCATTAAAACAAAGAGCCACAGGGCTCGCCTGCAAGACCTGTGGGTCTCTACCCATTTAGCTAAGTTAACCCAATTTTTCAATTAAAAGAGCGGGTTTTTTTTTTTTTTCAATGTTTTGCCTCTCAAGCCAACTGGACCCATTTACAGAAATTATATTACACAGGTGATTATCTGTAGATCTGGAAATTCACAAACATATAACATCAAAACAAATACTTACTAAAATAATAAAGAAGTTACTAAATAATACATATGCTGCTTTCTTGATGCAAATGCTAATTGCTAAATAATACATACTGGACAATCTCAAGACACATTATTAATAGAAATAAAGATGCCACACAATATGAAAAAATGTTCGAAGAAAATAAAATGTCCGGTGGTTGTTTACTAAAGTTCATCTCACAACCACTCTTTAAGTTCTTGCTCATATTGTAGCCTGTAAACATTTTTTTTATCATATTTAACTTATAATTATTAAAATATATAGCATATAAAAGTTCATGATATAAAACACAAACTGCATAACGCTCAAAATATTCAAAAGTAAAATATTTAAAAATACACATTATTCAAATACACTAAATCTTCAAAAAATGTTAATAAAAATATGAATTTTAATAAATGCAGCATTTTCAAAAATTGTTATTGAGATAAAATCAATGTAAAATACTATATAATAATAACAACTAACACAGAAACTTTCGTATTATTTGGCTTTTTATTTTGGCAGGGATTAGCTGCTTATGTGTTGTAGCCTTAGGGTTATACTCAGGATAAAACAAATCTAAATTGTATAAAAATGAAAACTACAGCAAAGGTGCTGAATTTGTGTGGTGTACAAAATGAACTGGGGAAAAATACAGATATACCAGGACAAGCGAGCAGGTAAGTTGCTGTGTGCAGACTCAAGATGGACTTCTTCAGTGGCGTCAACAACCCACGGTGGCTCTCATTAGTTCTATCTGCATCTTTGCATTTTTTGACCCAGTTTACTGAGAAAACTGTTCCAAGCCAAAGGGATTTTACTGAGACATGAAACAAGGCAACAATTCTTTTTTTTCTTCTATGGCTAGCTTTATTTATTTATTATATGTCCGGACTTCTAAAAAATCGTCATTTGTTACTCATGGGTTCATTCATCACGAAAAAAGAGAATTGCTACCGGTTTATCTATCCCTATTTTGGCATATATCTGACTGAGCATGTCTTTTTGTATGCTTACCTGGACTGTTATACATGACATTTTATTACGATAAAAACTTCATTACACAGTATGACTTGGTTCATGAAAATATTCAAATGTTCTGAAAATGCACTATAAAGGTTTAAACTCTACGGTAAATGTAAATGTTTGGACATTATCGTTGTATCTTCAAACTACTAAAGGTATACTTCCTCATAATAAAGTGTAATAATAAAATGAATAATAATAGTAGTGATAATTAAATACACAAAAAAAGAATCTTATTATAACTCTAGTAAAATTGTTGAGTCGCTGAAAAAAACAATTCTCAACAAATTCCTTAAAACTTAAAAAAGAGAAACAAACACTAAAATAAACACTTTTTTGTATGGCTCCTGAGTTTCTAGGAGGCTCATACTTACCTGGATTATGATATCCATACTATAAAATATTTTTACATATTTACAACGTGGGCTTTTCACTTCGATTTGTGCTATGGGGAAAAACGGCGCGCGACCCTCTCATATTCAACTGAACCTGACTCTTTTTGGTGAAAACACGGACATATTTAGACAAGAGCAGGTAATCTATCTTTGGCAAACTGAAAACTCTTGCATATTTTCAGTGGCTCCAACAAATTCTAGCTCGTACTTTGTCAAATACTCTTATATATGATCGTTTTCTGGATCATAAACCTTCGCGTACCCAACCTACTTTGACCTATCAGGGTACTCATTTTATAATGTACAATTTCAGGACTATATACAAATATAAATATGCTTTAGAAAAATCCTAAATTACAGTCTAAGACATCCAAACATTTAAATTATAGTTACTTAAATCGTAATTCTATACATAACATAATAAACACAATATATAAAATTCAAAATGTTAATAATAACTATATAACATATAACAAAAATACACATTTGTAAAAAATACTAATCTTTGAAATAGTTCAAAAACGGACTTAACCAATCAAAATATATATATATATATATATATATATAAATATTTTATACGTAATTTTTCAAAGACAAACATCGGTCTCCCAATAAAAATAAAATAAAAAGAAGCTTCATACCTGTAAGTTAGTTTATCCAACCAAAAACATGTAAATAAATTTATATACAAAATACACTTAACCACCAAATAACGACACGCAATTTATCACCACTTTACACAAAAAATTATCGACGAGTTCATCTGTCCAGTGATTCAAACGTGAATCATTTTTACTATCATTAATGTCTTTCGCCTGGCCTTGAAAACACAACTGTGCATTAACCCACATTTCTAGTCCGTTTTTCTCTCGCTGAGAATGTCTAAAAGTTAGCCTATGTGCAGAAAGAGATAGGAACAAAGTTCTTTTCGTGAGCAGCAACGCCATAAGGGTATTTCTTTTACATCACTTACGAAATATAAATGTTTATTTTTAAATCAAGTAGAAAAGGGGGCGGTTGGTTTTCCGATCTCCAAACTTAAAGGCATGCTTGTTATTTCCTTGCTAAACGTCTCTTAACATTTAGTCGATTATCTTGGCAAGAAAAAAAAGTTTCTTTTTTGGAATAGAAAGATATTTTTCTGTCCACGGATGAAGCAGAGCGGGAAAAAAGGTTTCGGTTTCTCATTTAAATTTTCCTTTTCATAACATGTCACACACCAGTCGAGAGGCAGAGATGAAAAAGAATGTGGATTCAGCATTTGCTGGGCTTGTGGGCATTCGTGGCCGATCTCAGATCTCGAGAATCTTCAATTTCGTTTTAATAGTTTATTCACAGGGTTTTTCAAACACGATGGAAAGTTTTCAGGCATATTTCACTCCGCCTGGGTTAAGGCTTGGGATTTCCATGGCAGGGGACTTTATCCTACTAGACTTCTGTAAGGAATGCGGGAACCCGTCATCGGGGGATGCTCAGACTCGGGGCGCTTTCGGGCATAGCGGCCCGCTCCGGACGCCCGGTACTCTGGTGGGGCGTTTGCGAAACATGGCTTGTTCATCGAACGTCATTGCATTTCAAGTAGTCGTGGCATGTACACTGTGGGTAAATATTGTTCAAGAAAAGGGGAGATAGAGTTCGTTTTGACCTGGTTTTATTGGGCCTTCTAGTTATAGGTGATCCTTCAAAACCCAGGTCCAGATGACTTGAGAGTGGTTTGTGGACCGCGTCCCAAACGCGCTGCCGAGGGGCGGCAGTTCTTCTTATATATATATATAACTATGAACGTACTTTTACTAATAATAATCTACATTTATATCGTTACATTGATGACATAATTTTAATTGCCACTGATCATTCTAAAATTTCTCAATTTCCAGTTGATTATCCCACTAATTTGGAATTAACGGAAAACCTCTTATCTAACAATACAATTAACGCCTTAGATCTTAAAATTACAATAAAAGACAACAAAACAATAACAGATTTATATGGTAATCGTAAAGAATTTAAATTCAAAGTTAATATATTTACAAATTTTAAATATTGTCTTCATCATTCTGTATATCGAAATATAATACTTAATCTTTTATATAAAATAAAATGTTTATGTTCTTCTCATCTAATTAACAATAATATTAAAAATCTAATTTATGATGCATTAAATCATGGTTTTCCAAAAAACTTCATATATTCATTAATATACAATTAGTACTTCATGATCATTAAAAAACAAATTAACACATTCTTAAACAAAATTACAAAAAAATAAAATAAAATAAAATAAAATAAAAAAAATATTTATATAAAAAATTAAAAATTATAAAATAATAATAAACAATTACTATAGGATGGTTGGGTGGGTAGATGTTAGAGTACGGAGGAGGGTGGAGTTGTCTGGATAATACGCAATGGTTAATAAAAAAAAATGATGGGGCTTTTGTATTATAACTACATTTCTAATACGTATTTTATATGGATGTTGATTTGATGTTTTATATGTAATGGGTGACATTTCTTTTTTCAATTCATATTAAATGTAGCTTATTTAATATTTAATCAAATTCAAAATTAACGTGTTTTTAAATTTTAGTCTACGCATGACAGTATTATATTAATTAATTGTCTGAGCGAAGCGAAGGCTAATACACAACGCAGTATTACTTTCCGGTTAAAAACAGCTACGATGGATATTAAAATTTTCGTAAAACCTTTCGTCAAGCATAACTCGAAAAATATTTGTCGGATTTCGGTTCTGGTTTTACCAGAAGGTACGTATGATGGTAACCTACTGAATACTATGAAAAATAAGTTCCAATTCGTTTAAAAAATATATTAAAAAAACTGATAAAAAGCACAATTTATCTACATACGTCACGGAAATTTAGTGTATGTCATTTTCACCGGCTGGATGTTTTCGTAGAAACCGAATTATAGCCCATGGAGCAAAGAAAATATGCCCGCACTAATATTAAAGTGCAAGAAAAAATATTTAAATTTAATCAAACAGGAAAATAAATCTGGATTTTTTTTTTCTATTTCAAAGAAAAAAGCCATAATAACGTAAAATTTCAGATTTTACGATAATCTATCCAATAGCATTTTTTAATCGCCAAAAGCAACCAACATTTATATTTTGCGTGTGAAAATTTGAAACAGTTATTTTATGTTTAAATAAACAATTTTTATTTGTGGCATCATTTATTCTAAATTTATTTATTTTTGTCTTTTTAGCATTTTAAATGAAATTTGGGTGCTTGTTAGTTATCGCATTGACCAATTTCGCCAAATTATGTAAATTGCCAAACCACCCGCCAAATTATACAAATTGACATAATTTTTATTTTAAATAACTTAAAAAAAAATAACTTAATATTAATACTAAATAACTTAAATATTTTAAAGAACAAATAAATTAGTATAACATTAATAAAAATACAAATAAAACGTCGAAATTAAAATCACTTAATGACGTAAACACGTGTTGTCAAGTGAATGTGACATTTACGATCAACCATTATTGGCATTTAATCTTACAATTTGGCGACAGTAATTTGGTCGACGGGATAACTAACAAGTACCGAAATTTGTACTTTTCCAGAATATGCGTCTTATAGGTAAAGAAAATGAGTTTGGCTAGAGAAGTAATCATGTACCCAAGCAATTTTTTAAAGATTTAAACAATTAATTTAGTGTAAACAAGACATTTACGCACAGATGTCACATGCGCACCACGTTGGCGCGATTCTTTTCGGACGCCAATGTCATATACGCACCGGGGTACGTAACTGGCGCCAAAGTGTCGTTATTTTGCTTGATGGTAACCTAGATGTTGTTGTTTATTTATTAATAAACTGTTTATTTACTTTTATTTTCTTTTTCTAAATTATATAAATTGTTTTGTTCTATAGTTATTAATTAAACTTTTTTTATTTATTGTTATTCCCTTTTTAAAAATATATATGTATCCGGTATTCGAAAACGAGGTTTTCGCCAAATTGGCGTCAGAAAAAAATGTACGTGTACGTGACATCTGTGCCAAAAAGATTTATATTTATTTGTAAAAAATAAACAGAAACGTTCATCAGGTTTGCAATAAATTGTCGGGTTTGTATCTTTGTATAGTATAGAAAAAATATTGTCAATTTATCACCTGCGCTTGACTAACTTAAAAGTATCAATATTGCAATTGGTACATGCTATGCAAAATGAAACAATTATGTTATAACCACTCTTCGTGCATGAAAAATGGGCATTCAGATACACAGGCAAGGTTGATGTCAAACAAGAGTAATACAGCAACATTGTTATAACGGACGGGAGTTATAATAGCTAAGTAATAATGGCTTTAAGCACACATACCACACAAGCAGATTTTTACATATGTTTCGAGTGAAGCTCGATCATCAGGTGCTAATTATTCATACAAGCAACCGTTACATAAACGAAAGCTTAAAATTTAAATGTAAATATATGCAAACTCGCATCCCTCCCCCCCCCCCCACACACACACACAAAAAAAAATAGATAAATAAAAATAAAATGTTACAGCAATGAAATTTCATTGGCGTTAAGCGAAGCTTTTTAAAATACTACATTGGTTGAAAACCAGATTACGAAATATTCCTATAATATTTGAATTAATCACGGTACATTTTTTTTTTTTTTTTAGCCCGGTTCAGATTTTGCCAAGAATATTTTATTTATATTTTTTGTCAAAAGCCGCCTTTTTTTCCCGCAAGTTTATATTGTGTTGATGTTGAAATAAAGGTTTTGAATTATGCTATTATCTCTTCTTATTATTTTTATTTATTTGCTTATTATTATTATTTATTAAATTAGTCAAATCATGTTTATAAATTTATTTAATGTGTATATTTTAAATTAAAAGAATGCATTACAAAAGATGGCGGTAAGAACAATATTTGACGATTTATCAATTGCGCTCACCTAAATGCTTTATTACCATGTGTTTAATTCCCTTCATGGAATTTCATTGTTATATGGACTTTGCTTTTTTAAAAAAGCTTGACGCAATTCGAGTTTAAGAAATTGAGATTTTTTGTCAAATGACATAAACGACTATGAAAATAAAACTGAAGAATTATTATACTGGTTTATGTATGTATTTTTAAAAAAATGCAAAAATGTCGGTATGAAACAACGAATAGGTTGCCCGAAAGTACTTGTAAATGAGTTCCTTTTCTAGGCTATTCTATCTCTTGCCAGGACCCTTAACAGAGGGAAGATATGGTTTAAAATTGATATGGATTTTTTTTTTCAGGTTCACTAATCTAGATATTTCATCATTTGAATTAGTAACCAGTATATGGCCAAATAAAGATAGTATCTCATTTTCTTTACTTGCAACAAGTTATTATTAAATCTATGTTCTCGGCAATATCGCTCAGACTAATCCCTCTGAGGGAAGTCCTAGTAATAGTATACCATCTTTACAGTGATTAATATGCATATAAGTTTATTTGATATAATTAAAGTTATACTGTATGTATTAAAATTGGGTAATTAGTTTTTATTATTATTCCTCTGTGCTTTTTAATAATGTTTTATTTCAACTTTGCATTCCATGATTAATTTTCGGTTTAATGTGTTTGATTGTCACAATCATATTTTTTATATATGGCTAATATGAATATAATCCACACACTATATTTGTGATCTTTAGGCAATTGGGAATTTTAGAATCCGACAATCTTCTATAAATATTCATTTTTTTCCTATTCATTTTATTAATTTATTATTTTTTATATTTAATAGCAATTATTAAAGTTTTTTTATATTTTTATTATATACAATTTATTTTATGTTATAGCATATAGCTATATTATATATTATGAATGTTATAAAATTATTTAAATTCTCAGTGCAGTTTAAATGTAAGGTAATAGGATATATTGAAAGCATTTTATTAACATTTAATTATTTTTTTTAATAATGGTATATAGTATGGTATTATTTATATATTAGGATTTGTGTGATAATGCAATTGACATATTTTTAATTCATTGTCTTTTATTAGGTTCATCTTGTGACATTTGAATAATAACAATAGTTTTAAAATAACATAATAGATGGCAGCACAAAAATTTTGTCTTTTAATGCTTATATTTCAGTAATAATTTTAATTTTTTACACCAGGTGGTATTGAACGCTAAATAATGGCAATATTGTAAAATATAATTTAAACAATTTAAAAGTGTTTTTAGATATTTTAATAATGTAATTATTTTCTAATTATATTATATTAATTGAATTTATCACGGTATTTCAAAATGAATTAATTGAATCCATAGGTTATAATTTCTATGTTAACTTAACCGTTTAATTCACCTTAATATTGTCGTGCTTTTGGATACTATGTGCAGAAGGATATTTTGAAAACAACTGGGATTTTATTCGGTATGTTGTGTAATATTTCTATTTTTATGCTATAAATTAAATATTTAAAAGGTTTTATTGTTTATTACATTTCATGCCATTTGATATTATACTGTTTTCATCTTGAAAGTATTCTCTTGGTCATATTGGTTGTTTGAGTACAGGAGAATTTTTTTTGTCAGCTTTTAGCTTTTTTCTCACAGAAAACAACCGATTTGCTTATGTCATTGAATTCTGTACTCTTGAAAACGTAATTCAATATATAAGTTTTTCAATTATTTTTTTGGTATCCATATTCTTCTTTTTTTCTTCCATATTAATTCTTGTAATTAAGTATAAGGCACTTTATTTTATACATACAGTTGTATATTATAGGATTGTGGTATCCATTTTTATTGTCATTTCATTCACAATATTGAGGTTTTTGATGATCGTCAGTAAAGTTTAATTAATGGTTATATATATATATATATGTGTGTGCGTGTGTGTGTATGTGCATAGTTAAAAGCAAAATCTTTTGTATCGTTGGTTTGCCAAAAAATGATGTTTAGAAATGATATTTGTGGTTATTTTTTAGAAGTAGTATATTAGAAATGCGCAGTTTCCAGATTGCTGAATTTTGTTGTATTTTACTAATGGGGGAATATAATTAAGTAAATCTGAATTTGAGATTTTCTTTAGACGACAAGATTCCAAATGGTTATTTTTTTCTAACGATAAATAATTAAGCAGTATTTTATGCACATGCTTTTTGGAATTTTCGATCTTTTATCTTTTCTTTTTTGTTTTATAAATAATAATAATAAAAAAAAATATTGAAATTATACACAGATGTAAATTTTCATATCCAACACTATGAAATTTTAAACATACTGTTTATTTGATTAAATTTCTTATGGTTTATATTGCATTTTAGGTGACATTCATTTTTTATTTATTAATTTAGCATAACCAAGCTTTGAATTACAATTCAAAAACAACGTTAGGTGCTTAATAACTGAAGTTAAAGATTCATAATAATGTTGTATCATTCTTTTATTTGCAATACAGAATACATCAAAATATTTTATATGTATCTATTGAATAACATCCATGTATAAAAAAGTAATTTTTTTTCACAAAATGTGAATGCAATTTTAGTCTGATAACAAGATATTTAAAATTTTCAAATTATGTTTAAAAAACAATTTTGTATAACCTCCTTTTGACTAAATGAGAAAAGAAATAAATGTCACTAACAAAACTTAAGTGAGGTTAATGTTCTTGTGCTTAAAATCTTAGTACAAGAATAGTATATAATGATGCTTAATGAAATATCCAATCTTCAGGAACAAACGCGAAACTTTTCACTGCATTTAATTTCTTTATAAGAATTTCAGAGAACAATACACATTCTTCATTATCAATGACCCTATATCTCCCTATATGTAGAAAAAGAAAACACTGTAAAAGGGTTCACGATTCCCCTTTATAACACTGAAGATCAAATAATCTTATTGACGTCAAAGTCTCGAACGTCTACCTGAAGTTGACGTTCACATAATGACACTTTTTAAAATTTGAGTTCTATAAAGCTCTAAATTATTTTATGCATTTTGCTGATTGACATTTTTCAGAGACTTAATTGCGACGAACCTAATACGTTAACTGTGGAAATTATTTAAAAAAGATTTTCATAGGTAAGTTTATGTGTTAGGTTATTGTTAGTACTCGTTAGTGTTAGTACTCGAAGCATTACAAGTATGTTTCAAGCAGCAAATGTTATTAATTCTGCCTTTTTCATTTAATTAATTAATAGTTTCTACATCGCCATACATTATTGTTTTTCTTCCACTGGTAATTAAAAAATTATGGGTTCTGAAATGATCAAAATAGTTAAATCATGTCTTTAAAATTTTCAATTAAACAAATCACATAACAATAGCACAGTATGTAAGCAGAGAAAATAACCATATGATCCTTAGATTATTCTATAATCTTATAAGTTCGAAGCTCTCAATATTCTGGTGTAAATTGAAAACACTTAAATTTAAAATTGATTTATAAAAAACTCGCATTTTCGAATTAATCTTTGTATTGTTTAATATCATCTTTTGATCCTAATATCTTTCAGCGCTATACAAATTCACTAACAATGGTTAATGAATTAAACTAAGTACTTACAGACCTACTAAGGACTTCGGTGTGGCGAATTTCACTTTTAAAGTTGATATATCAATAATTTGATTCTTGCGTATAAATCGTTATTTACCAGTAATTTTTACGTTAATATTTGATAATATTTAATATTACGTATCTCGAACTTATTTTCTATTATTATTTAAGCTAATATTAGTCTAGCTGCCCCACCCGGCGTTGCACGGTCCTTTGAGATGATACTGAAATGATAATAGTTTATATAGATCGCGTCTGAAATAATTGGCCGCTGACTGTGTGTAAAATTGGTTAAAAAAAAAAAAAAACTAACAATTATAGTAGTTGTAAAAATTCTTGAAATAGAGGCAACAGGAAACGTGAGGGGGTGTGTTTGATATGTTTATTCGATTGCGCAATTTGCGTGCTAAAGCATTGGTATTTGACATAAAAAATTACTGTTTTACACATAAATATATATATATAATAGTCTTTGTTTTGTTTTACACTGAAATCCTGAATAATTTTTCGATTCAAACTGAATATGCTACCCTTAAAACTGAGTAAAATTGAATCAAATCTTGGGACGGAGGTGTCTGGTATTTTATTTAATTTTTTTTAATCACTCCTTATCGTCGAAACTCTTTGAATTTTTTAGTATTCTGTGTAAAACAATGATTAGCAAATATTCATATTTAGTGGTAAAATGGATCATAAAAACGCTTTTTTTTGTATCAGTAGATAAAAATAATAGTCCTTGTTGTCTGAAACTTTTTAGATTTTCAGAAGTCATAAATATTATGGTTTTTTACCTCGTGAGAAAAAAAATCGTGAAAACATGTAGATATCTAGTTGAAAAAATAATTAGGTTTTTTTGTTTTTGGCTTGATTCCGTTACCATAGCAAATCAAAAGTAGTTCTTATTTTCCAATTTCTCTATAATTTTAATTTATATATATAACGATATCCAAGCTTCCTTTAAATTTTTGTGAAAAAAATCTGCATATGAAACCCCGAGCCGAAATCGCACCGAAGACCTCCGGTGTGTATAGTTTTTGTCGAAATATTCACACATTTTGTAAAAAATATTTCTTCTCTTTCGAACGTTTAGAAATTTTACTTGCTGAAGTAAATCCGGTCTGCAGAGTCACTCTGCAAATATTGTGTCCAAATATGAACTTTCTTGTACTTCCGAATGATAGCCCAGTTTGACAAGTTTGACAAATATTTTGATTCAACTATAAATTAAATCCAAATTCAATCATTTATCACAATATAGGTAAGTTTGTCTTATGTTTAATAAAGTTGATTTATAATTCACACAGCATTTTATTTCAGATTTTTAAGACCCCGTTTCGCAGACAAAGAGATAGGATATTCATAACATCTGACATTTTATACCTCTCTAAGAATTTTCTGAATCATTTAAAATGACACACGTTCATGTCAAAGGTTATTTTCTTAGTAAAAGTTCTAAATATCTACTTAATAAGGATTTTTTCATCCCTAATATGCAGAGTAAAACTGATGAAATCGCAGCTAGCTATGAAACATGCCTTTTTATAATTTCAAACGTGGAAAGAAGATGTTGAATTACATTTCTTACTTAAAGAAAAGATATGCAAATCTCCAAACTTACCATATCGATCATTTAGTCCCATTCGTAAACACTAACACAAATTATTTACTAAATACTGAAATCACTATAACGACAAAAGTGAAACCGAACTGAAAACGTATCTGTAAAGTTTAAGAAGTCATTAATCTGACTTATCA
This sequence comes from Maratus speciosus, assembly GCA_963932465.1. Lineage (NCBI taxonomy): Eukaryota > Metazoa > Arthropoda > Arachnida > Araneae > Salticidae > Maratus > Maratus speciosus. The sequence continues at coordinate 424,453,743 of OZ010795.1, forward strand.
GGCTTATCAAAGAAGCATCAAGAAAACACGGTTTAAATTATTATTCGGTGCAAAAATGAAACAGAAAGAAGATTTACAAATCATCGACCTCTTAAACTGTGGAATCGAATACAAATTCATGAAAGATAGAGAGACCTCTGTAAAGAAACGAAGAAGAATAATTTTAAAATTCGACATCAAAAAGTCGCATTATAATTTCCAATGTAAGAAACCGAAGAAGTATAAACTTGATGAATTCGATATCATTAAGGGCCCTGCACGGTCCAATGCTCAAGTTTAAATCTAAATTTTTTGTTCCTTATAAAGTTGCTAAATTCAAATATACCGGCAACTGCAACGTTCAGAAAACCGTACGCACCGAAGGACTATAAGCACTACTACTTGTGCCGAGTATATGCAGCCTTGGCGAACAATAATTTTGTGACCCACTGAATTAATTTTCTTTCCTTTCTTCATACGTGTATAGTGACAATTTTGGAAATCAATGACTTTGAAGTAGTTTCTCTACTGTGATGTTACAGTAATTTAGCCGTGATGATAAATCTGTATAATGTTCACATTATTTTATTTCCATAAGAAAATTTACTGATTTTTGATTTTGTTTATTTTCAGATTGCTGCATGAGTTTCCCTGCGTGTCTCTGGCTAGCTCTTTGTGAGAGGAGGACCGGATGTGGAATATTAGCTCATATATATACGGAATGAATGTAACCGGCGATAGTACCGCGGATATAAGAACCCTGCTCAAATATTAAATAGTCAGAACGGATGCCTATAGAAACAGTCGGCGGAATGCAGTTGAAAGAACGCTGCACCAAGATGAACATAATATCTTTTCAGACCTATTAAGACGATCGGTTTGAACGTTTAAAATGGCATGAGAAAAATATACTGCGTATACATATAATGTGGTATATTTTCATGTTGTAGTACAGTAAGGATGAAATTATGCATAACTGATTAGCATCTTATGTATTATGCAAATAAATTTCAATGTGCCTGTTAAATCAAGCCTTATCTTGCGTTGCAGCGTCTTCCTACAAATGTGTATATTACAGATTTTGAAGAAACAAAAATGACGACTTTCATGAAAATGAGAGTTTAAGGTTCTAGAAATCTACCGGAAATTGTAATCTCGAGAAAATTCGTTTTCGTCCAATATATGTCCATTGTACCTGTTAAAAACATCACAGGCAACATATAATGTATAACAAATTCCAGACAGAACTTGCAAATCATATATATATATATATATATATACATGCACACACACACACACATATATATATATATATATATGTGCCCTGGTAGCTTTCATTACAAAATGTATAAAGCCGCCCGAAATTGCTGCCGTCCAAAGGAAAACACTTCGGGAAATTTGGCTATATATTCGCTGATTATGACCCCCAGAAACCAAAACCACCCTACGTTGAAATGTTGACTTATATGTATACACACACACACACACACACACACACACACACACATATATATATATATATATATATATAATGCTTTCAAAAAAATTTTTTAAAAACAAATAACCCAGTGCATCAGGCGCAACGCAGCTTCTTATATGCACTAAGTGAATATAGCTCTAATAAAAGTGAATGATTATGAAAATTATTATGAAAAGAGGGTGCAAAACAACAATAAAAATCCATGAAAATTTATAACGAAAAAACAACAAACAAACCACTCCCTGCTCTTCAGAAAGTGGGAGGAGTGAAAAAAGCAGGTATCAAAAACAGAAATTGGATCCTCACGGGTTTCGCAAGATATGGCCAACCCACATACTCCAAAAGTATAACAATAGATTTAAACTTTCAAAAACACAACATAAAAAAGCTATTTTATAATTTTAACAAATCAAAACTGCTTTAAAAACAAAAATAACCAACCAATTCAAATCCAAGAAAACCGATTTAGCCTATAAAACGTAAATAAGAATTAATAAAAAATTTTTTCATTAAGCAATTAAAAGTATTGAACATGTGAGAAGGCCATATCCCCACCTTTACCCATGAAGACCTGAAGAAAACTTGCTACCTTTAAAACAATCACTACGCTCCACTTCTTTCCATCAGCAGGAGTTGCAAGCAAGGCCATAATCCAAGTTAGACCAGCGTCGTGAAGACTTGTCTTTCCATTATCCTCATAATCATTAATTTTCTTTCCAAGTCACCGCAGTTTCTACTTGAAGCACATCAACATGCAGACGTTCTTAAAGACTTTAGTCCACATCCTTCATTTATTCAAGCAGCTACCTTGGCATCCATTACAGTGTTTGGCCGCTTAGCTGTTGCCACTTTATAAAACACTTCTTAAGTTGATTTACATAATGAAAAATAAACTGGTATGGAAATAAATTATTATAAAAAAGATTAGCAGTAAATTTAAAAATCTGTGAACTCAAAAATTCTCTATTACTACAAATTCTATAAAATCTATTAATTTGTCCCACAATGATGTTATTAAAAACCTTCTTACTTAAATTTGAATACCAGTGTGGCATCGATTGAGTATTAAAATTAAAAAAATCCCGTTTATCAAAAAGCTTAATTAGTATATTGTTATCATTAATTAAAATGTCCAAATCCAAAAAATTAACATGTAAATTATCAACAGAAGCCTTATTTAATTTTAAACATGGAGGATAGATATCGTTAATCGATACCAAAAGTTTGTCATCGAATATTATTAAATCATCGATATACCTTAAAACCGAATAACTCTTATTACTGTTTAATACATAATTAAATTCATAATAAAAAAGAAACAGATTTGCAGCAGAACTCGAAAAATTAGTTCCCATACCAATACCACATACCTGATAGAAAAATGAGCTATTGAAAGTAATGAAATTATTAAGAAAACAGAAATTACATAAACTCAAGAAAAAATCTCTTTTAATTCCAAGCTCCTCCTCAATACAGAACATATCAAAAATATTTTTTAGTGTATCATAAAGTAAATCTATAGGTATATTAGAAAAAAGGTTTTCAAAATCATAGGTATACAAATTTGTGGGCGTTATGGGCGTTTTTTTAATTTTATTTAAAACCTCATTGCTATTGTCTATACACCAAAAATAGCTAGTATTTCTATATTTAAACTTCAAAAAACCATAGATGCGCTTCAAAAACTCCTGTAACTTAATATTTAAACTTTTACCTATACCTCTTGAATTACAACATATAAATCTGAATTTAATAGGCGTCTTGTGAAATTTTGGGGTCATAAACAGAAATGGAAAAGTATGATGATTATTAATAGCAAAATTATATGAATACATTTTTCTAGCCTTCTTGGTGTATGCATTAAATTTGTTTACAACAACCTTGTGACTTAATTTACATTCCTTATAAAATTTACTATTATTTAACTCATTTTTAACTTTATCAATGTAAAAAAGCTTTCAAATAATTGCATAATTTGAAGCCGCTTTGTCCACAGGTACTATTACAAAATTGTTATGTAAAAATTGAATATAATTTAAATCTTCTTTATTGAGACTATGATAAACATAATCCTTACTGTTCAAATAATTATTAACAAAAAACTCAAATTCCTTTAATATATGCCACTCCCATTCAAAAAAAGCTTCAAAGGGGGTGTTAAATCTGTAACATAATTGCATAATAAATTTTTTTAAATCCCTTTCAAAAATCTGAATAGCCGTTTTCTTGCTAATTGTTTTATTTAATCTAAACTTAGTACCTAATCCCATCATAAAATGTAAATTTTTGTTCTGTATAATATCTAAATTTCCAGTAATAACATGTTTATGGAAATCATCAATAAAATCCGAGAAATCTGTGTCACATTTACATGTTTCAGGAATTTCATCAGAAAAAGCAAGAGATCTATAATTGAACAATTTTTTACAAAGAGGAATGTTATATTTATAAGCAACAGCTATATCAACATCTCTAAGAGGGAAAAAAGTGTCATAACATCTAAAAAAATCTCTAATTTTAAAATTGTCGAAAGACTTCTGTTGAAAATTCAAAGTAAAGAAAACCCTGTCAGTTTTGGAATCCAAAAAATTCTTTAATCTAAAATTAATAAAGTCAAAAAGCAGGTCTCTAAAATGCAAATTAGAAAATTTATAAATTTTACTAACTTTCCTAATTTTGTTTAAAATTTTAAGCTTAAGTGTGAATACTGCTTTTTTTACATTTTTAACACTAAAATTTACTACAAAATCTTTTTCAACATTACAGATCCAATCCTCTGGCACTAAACAATTTAATTTATTGGATAACATATGTGATCCCCTGGTATTTCTTTTAATTTTCAATTTACTAAACAAATTTAAAAAACTATAAACATTATCAATACTTTTTATATTGTAAGAATTTAAAACTGTATTTAAACCATAAGGATATAAAGTCCTGTGTTTCAAAATGAAATCATTTTCTATTTTCAACCTCTCATTCTGATTCTCAACATGTGCTAAAATTTCAATCAAAATGTTATCAAAAGTATGTATCTTAAAATGCATAATTTCAAAAGATGGATATTGTAAATCATCATTGTAAACATTTGATCTGTGATTGTTAATTCTAATATTAAGAGAACCAGAAGTCTCACCAACATAAGCCTGCGAACAAGTCATACATGTAATCTTATAAACAACATTATTAAACTTGCAAAATGTACAATAACCTGATGGTATATCAACAGCTTCGGCACGACTCACTAATCATGTTTTACAACGTTTATCTTTTCATTTAATATATTTCATAATTTCATTGAGGAATTTATACAAAATTCCAAAAAATATTTTTTATATTATAACTTTTTGTAGGCACTTACACCTAATTGCATAACAAACTACACCCAATTCAACGTATGACATGAAATGACCAGTTGAATACACAGCAAAAGAAGCGCAAAGCAGCTTACCAAATTGCCAAAGTATATAATGCTTTCAAAAAAATTTCTTAAAAACAAATAACCCAGTGCATCAGGCGCAACGCAGCTTCTTATATGCACTAAGTGAATATAGCTCTAATAAAAGTGAATGATTATGAAAATTATTATGAAAAGAGGGTGCAAAACAACAATAAAAATCCATGAAAATTTATAACGAAAAAACAACAAACAAACCACTCCCTGCTCTTCAGAAAGTGGGAGGAGTGAAAAAAGCAGGTATCAAAAACAGAAATTGGATCCTCACGGGTTTCGCAAGATATGGCCAACCCACATACTCCAAAAGTATAACAATAGATTTAAACTTTCAAAAACACAACATAAAAAAGCTATTTTATAATTTTAACAAATCAAAACTGCTTTAAAAACAAAAATAACCAACCAATTCAAATCCAAGAAAACCGATTTAGCCTATAAAACGTAAATAAGAATTAATAAAAAATTTTTTCATTAAGCAATTAAAAGTATTGAACATGTGAGAAGGCCATATCCCCACCTTTACCCATGAAGACCTGAAGAAAACTTGCTACCTTTAAAACAATCACTACGCTCCACTTCTTTCCATCAGCAGGAGTTGCAAGCAAGGCCATAATCCAAGTTAGACCAGCGTCGTGAAGACTTGTCTTTCCATTATCCTCATAATCATTAATTTTCTTTCCAAGTCACCGCAGTTTCTACTTGAAGCACATCAACATGCAGACGTTCTTAAAGACTTTAGTCCACATCCTTCATTTATTCAAGCAGCTACCTTGGCATCCATTACAGTGTTTGGCCGCTTAGCTGTTGCCACTTTATAAAACACTTCTTAAGTTGATTTACATAATGAAAAATAAACTGGTATGGAAATAAATTATTATAAAAAAGATTAGCAGTAAATTTAAAAATCTGTGAACTCAAAAATTCTCTATTACTACAAATTCTATAAAATCTATTAATTTGTCCCACAATGATGTTATTAAAAACCTTCTTACTTAAATTTGAATACCAGTGTGGCATCGATTGAGTATTAAAATTAAAAAAATCCCGTTTATCAAAAAGCTTAATTAGTATATTGTTATCATTAATTAAAATGTCCAAATCCAAAAAATTAACATGTAAATTATCAACAGAAGCCTTATTTAATTTTAAACATGGAGGATAGATATCGTTAATCGATACCAAAAGTTTGTCATCGAATATTATTAAATCATCGATATACCTTAAAACCGAATAACTCTTATTACTGTTTAATACATAATTAAATTCATAATAAAAAAGAAACAGATTTGCAGCAGAACTCGAAAAATTAGTTCCCATACCAATACCACATACCTGATAGAAAAATGAGCTATTGAAAGTAATGAAATTATTAAGAAAACAGAAATTACATAAACTCAAGAAAAAATCTCTTTTAATTCCAAGCTCCTCCTCAATACAGAACATATCAAAAATATTTTTTAGTGTATCATAAAGTAAATCTATAGGTATATTAGAAAAAAGGTTTTCAAAATCATAGGTATACAAATTTGTGGGCGTTATGGGCGTTTTTTTAATTTTATTTAAAACCTCATTGCTATTGTCTATACACCAAAAATAGCTAGTATTTCTATATTTAAACTTCAAAAAACCATAGATGCGCTTCAAAAACTCCTGTAACTTAAGGTATAGGTAAAAGTTTAAATATTAAGTTACAGGAGTTTTTGAAGCGCATCTATGGTTTTTTGAAGTTTAAATATAGAAATACTAGCTATTTTTGGTGTATAGACAATAGCAATGAGGTTTTAAATAAAATTAAAAAAACGCCCATAACGCCCACAAATTTGTATACCTATGATTTTGAAAACCTTTTTTCTAATATACCTATAGATTTACTTTATGATACACTAAAAAATATTTTTGATATGTTCTGTATTGAGGAGGAGCTTGGAATTAAAAGAGATTTTTTCTTGAGTTTATGTAATTTCTGTTTTCTTAATAATTTCATTACTTTCAATAGCTCATTTTTCTATCAGGTATGTGGTATTGGTATGGGAACTAATTTTTCGAGTTCTGCTGCAAATCTGTTTCTTTTTTATTATGAATTTAATTATGTATTAAACAGTAATAAGAGTTATTCGGTTTTAAGGTATATCGATGATTTAATAATATTCGATGACAAACTTTTGGTATCGATTAACGATATCTATCCTCCATGTTTAAAATTAAATAAGGCTTCTGTTGATAATTTACATGTTAATTTTTTGGATTTGGACATTTTAATTAATGATAACAATATACTAATTAAGCTTTTTGATAAACGGGATTTTTTTAATTTTAATACTCAATCGATGCCACACTGGTATTCAAATTTAAGTAAGAAGGTTTTTAATAACATCATTGTGGGACAAATTAATAGATTTTATAGAATTTGTAGTAATAGAGAATTTTTGAGTTCACAGATTTTTAAATTTACTGCTAATCTTTTTTATAATAATTTATTTCCATACCAGTTTATTTTTCATTATGTAAATCAACTTAAGAAGTGTTTTATAAAGTGGCAACAGCTAAGCGGCCAAACACTGTAATGGATGCCAAGGTAGCTGCTTGAATAAATGAAGGATGTGGACTAAAGTCTTTAAGAACGTCTGCATGTTGATGTGCTTCAAGTAGAAACTGCGGTGACTTGGAAAGAAAATTAATGATTATGAGGATAATGGAAAGACAAGTCTTCACGACGCTGGTCTAACTTGGATTATGGCCTTGCTTGCAACTCCTGCTGATGGAAAGAAGTGGAGCGTAGTGATTGTTTTAAAGGTAGCAAGTTTTCTTCAGGTCTTCATGGGTAAAGGTGGGGATATGGCCTTCTCACATGTTCAATACTTTTAATTGCTTAATGAAAAAATTTTTTATTAATTCTTATTTACGTTTTATAGGCTAAATCGGTTTTCTTGGATTTGAATTGGTTGGTTATTTTTGTTTTTAAAGCAGTTTTGATTTGTTAAAATTATAAAATAGCTTTTTTATGTTGTGTTTTTGAAAGTTTAAATCTATTGTTATACTTTTGGAGTATGTGGGTTGGCCATATCTTGCGAAACCCGTGAGGATCCAATTTCTGTTTTTGATACCTGCTTTTTTCACTCCTCCCACTTTCTGAAGAGCAGGGAGTGGTTTGTTTGTTGTTTTTTCGTTATAAATTTTCATGGATTTTTATTGTTGTTTTGCACCCTCTTTTCATAATAATTTTCATAATCATTCACTTTTATTAGAGCTATATTCACTTAGTGCATATAAGAAGCTGCGTTGCGCCTGATGCACTGGGTTATTTGTTTTTAAAAAATTTTTTTGAAAGCATTATATACTTTGGCAATTTTGTAAGCTGCTTTGCGCTTCTTTTGCTGTGTATTCAACTGGTCATTTCATGTCATACGTTGAATTGGGTGTAGTTTGTTATGCAATTAGGTGTAAGTGCCTACAAAAAGTTATAATATAAAAAATATTTTTTGGAATTTTGTATAAATTCCTCAATGAAATTATGAAATATATTAAATGAAAAGATAAACGTTGTAAAACATGATTAGTGAGTCGTGCCGAAGCTGTTGATATACCATCAGGTTATTGTACATTTTGCAAGTTTAATAATGTTGTTTATAAGATTACATGTATGACTTGTTCGCAGGCTTATGTTGGTGAGACTTCTGGTTCTCTTAATATTAGAATTAACAATCACAGATCAAATGTTTACAATGATGATTTACAATATCCATCTTTTGAAATTATGCATTTTAAGATACATACTTTTGATAACATTTTGATTGAAATTTTAGCACATGTTGAGAATCAGAATGAGAGGTTGAAAATAGAAAATGATTTCATTTTGAAACACAGGACTTTATATCCTTATGGTTTAAATACAGTTTTAAATTCTTACAATATAAAAAGTATTGATAATGTTTATAGTTTTTTAAATTTGTTTAGTAAATTGAAAATTAAAAGAAATACCAGGGGATCACATATGTTATCCAATAAATTAAATTGTTTAGTGCCAGAGGATTGGATCTGTAATGTTGAAAAAGATTTTGTAGTAAATTTTAGTGTTAAAAATGTAAAAAAAGCAGTATTCACACTTAAGCTTAAAATTTTAAACAAAATTAGGAAAGTTAGTAAAATTTATAAATTTTCTAATTTGCATTTTAGAGACCTGCTTTTTGACTTTATTAATTTTAGATTAAAGAATTTTTTGGATTCCAAAACTGACAGGGTTTTCTTTACTTTGAATTTTCAACAGAAGTCTTTCGACAATTTTAAAATTAGAGATTTTTTTAGATGTTATGACACTTTTTTCCCTCTTAGAGATGTTGATATAGCTGTTGCTTATAAATATAACATTCCTCTTTGTAAAAAATTGTTCAATTATAGATCTCTTGCTTTTTCTGATGAAATTCCTGAAACATGTAAATGTGACACAGATTTCTCGGATTTTATTGATGATTTCCATAAACATGTTATTACTGGAAATTTAGATATTATACAGAACAAAAATTTACATTTTATGATGGGATTAGGTACTAAGTTTAGATTAAATAAAACAATTAGCAAGAAAACGGCTATTCAGATTTTTGAAAGGGATTTAAAAAAATTTATTATGCAATTATGTTACAGATTTAACACCCCCTTTGAAGCTTTTTTTGAATGGGAGTGGCATATATTAAAGGAATTTGAGTTTTTTGTTAATAATTATTTGAACAGTAAGGATTATGTTTATCATAGTCTCAATAAAGAAGATTTAAATTATATTCAATTTTTACATAACAATTTTGTAATAGTACCTGTGGACAAAGCGGCTTCAAATTATGCAATTATTTGAAAGCTTTTTTACATTGATAAAGTTAAAAATGAGTTAAATAATAGTAAATTTTATAAGGAATGTAAATTAAGTCACAAGGTTGTTGTAAACAAATTTAATGCATACACCAAGAAGGCTAGAAAAATGTATTCATATAATTTTGCTATTAATAATCATCATACTTTTCCATTTCTGTTTATGACCCCAAAATTTCACAAGACGCCTATTAAATTCAGATTTATATGTTGTAATTCAAGAGTTATAGGTAAAAGTTTAAATATTAAGTTACAGGAGTTTTTGAAGCGCATCTATGGTTTTTTGAAGTTTAAATATAGAAATACTAGCTATTTTTGGTGTATAGACAATAGCAATGAGGTTTTAAATAAAATTAAAAAAACGCCCATAACGCCCACAAATTTGTATACCTATGATTTTGAAAACCTTTTTTCTAATATACCTATAGATTTACTTTATGATACACTAAAAAATATTTTTGATATGTTCTGTATTGAGGAGGAGCTTGGAATTAAAAGAGATTTTTTCTTGAGTTTATGTAATTTCTGTTTTCTTAATAATTTCATTACTTTCAATAGCTCATTTTTCTATCAGGTATGTGGTATTGGTATGGGAACTAATTTTTCGAGTTCTGCTGCAAATCTGTTTCTTTTTTATTATGAATTTAATTATGTATTAAACAGTAATAAGAGTTATTCGGTTTTAAGGTATATCGATGATTTAATAATATTCGATGACAAACTTTTGGTATCGATTAACGATATCTATCCTCCATGTTTAAAATTAAATAAGGCTTCTGTTGATAATTTACATGTTAATTTTTTGGATTTGGACATTTTAATTAATGATAACAATATACTAATTAAGCTTTTTGATAAACGGGATTTTTTTAATTTTAATACTCAATCGATGCCACACTGGTATTCAAATTTAAGTAAGAAGGTTTTTAATAACATCATTGTGGGACAAATTAATAGATTTTATAGAATTTGTAGTAATAGAGAATTTTTGAGTTCACAGATTTTTAAATTTACTGCTAATCTTTTTTATAATAATTTATTTCCATACCAGTTTATTTTTCATTATGTAAATCAACTTAAGAAGTGTTTTATAAAGTGGCAACAGCTAAGCGGCCAAACACTGTAATGGATGCCAAGGTAGCTGCTTGAATAAATGAAGGATGTGGACTAAAGTCTTTAAGAACGTCTGCATGTTGATGTGCTTCAAGTAGAAACTGCGGTGACTTGGAAAGAAAATTAATGATTATGAGGATAATGGAAAGACAAGTCTTCACGACGCTGGTCTAACTTGGATTATGGCCTTGCTTGCAACTCCTGCTGATGGAAAGAAGTGGAGCGTAGTGATTGTTTTAAAGGTAGCAAGTTTTCTTCAGGTCTTCATGGGTAAAGGTGGGGATATGGCCTTCTCACATGTTCAATACTTTTAATTGCTTAATGAAAAAATTTTTTATTAATTCTTATTTACGTTTTATAGGCTAAATCGGTTTTCTTGGATTTGAATTGGTTGGTTATTTTTGTTTTTAAAGCAGTTTTGATTTGTTAAAATTATAAAATAGCTTTTTTATGTTGTGTTTTTGAAAGTTTAAATCTATTGTTATACTTTTGGAGTATGTGGGTTGGCCATATCTTGCGAAACCCGTGAGGATCCAATTTCTGTTTTTGATACCTGCTTTTTTCACTCCTCCCACTTTCTGAAGAGCAGGGAGTGGTTTGTTTGTTGTTTTTTCGTTATAAATTTTCATGGATTTTTATTGTTGTTTTGCACCCTCTTTTCATAATAATTTTCATAATCATTCACTTTTATTAGAGCTATATATATATATATATATATATATATATATATCATCTTATATATATGTAATAATAAAAATTTTCGCCCTTTTATATTAGTAAAACAATTCCAAATTCTTAATATTTTTTCCGTTTTTACCTATCGTTAATGATATCTTAATATATTTTGTCTTTTATTCCATGCATTTAAAACTGCGTATTCTTTTATTATTCGAAAAACCTTAATCTATTCGTCTAATCTTAAAACTTATTAAATTACTTTTTTCATTTTAATTCTAAAACTAAATCCTTTTTGTTTCGAATGTTTTGCATTTGTTCAATGATGTACTTTTCCCACAATTCCTTGCAAGCTCCCGCCAGCATTTGATTGCATATTAATACTGACGCCGTATAAAGAGTTCATTATCGATGTCACGCGCCCATCGAATCGTAGCCTGTCTCATGTCCCATTCCTCCCCATCTCTCTACTGGAATTTGTTCTCCACTAATAATGTATCCGTTCGTACTCCGTTTATTTGAGTACATATACTGTTACATCGACGATGGAGCGAGTGATTTTACATTTTCCGGTTGTTTAATAAATCTACGTCACTTGTGGTGAACGACTCTGATGTGTAGATCCTAATACTTGTAACATCTAAAGTTTCATGAAGTGGATGATCTATTATTCGAGAGTTCATAGACAAGCTACTGGAAATGTTTCGATATGTTTTTATCAAATAAACAACGTTTAAAGTTACGATGACTCTATTAATTATGCCATGGGAAAATTCTCAATGTTTATGGAGCCTATCTTATACTCGCCACCCTGACTGCACTCCGATATTCTCATGATAACGGAGGGTTTGCCTTGATTACTCTACTACGTTTACTTCGAGATATACTAGGTTCGCCGTAATGTGACAAAAGTCGATAGCAAAATGCAACATATATATGTCTTCATCCGCCAACTTCTTTCAAAATGGCGGCCATTTGAATTTTTTTACTTTTTTATGTTTTCTAAAAGTGTAGACTAATAGAAAATGTTACAGTTTACAAAATGCAAACTTTTATGTATCATTTTAAACAGAATGTTAGAAATATTAAAAGATATTTTAAAGAGTCACACAGTGTAAGTTAACAACATAGGTAATTTTAAAGAGAAAGTTCGGAAACCTAAAAATTTCATAAGTCTCCACGAAATTCAAATGACCGCCATTTCGAAACAAGAGGGCGGATAAAGCTGGCCAAAGAACTCGGTTTCGACATTAGTATGTACTATACATATGAAAAATTTCATACAAACCGGTTAGAAAATTCCCGAGTTACAGCATGACAGAATTCAGATATAAATATGTATAATTTTATATGTATAATTTAATATTTTATAATAAATTACTATCTCCATGCAAGGGTTTTATTATTATTATTATTATTATTATTATTATTATTATTATTCAGTTTAGGCCTACATAAACATAATTTTTTTACATGTTTATGCAATAAATTTTGTTTTCAATTTCTTTTATCTTGTATGTATTTGTATTTATTGTCTTTGAATAATTCCTACGGTGTATTTGGTTTACAGAGTTGAATTCAAGCATTTTCCACCTGGAGGATATTTGCGATGGCACACTTTTTTACGATTCTAGAGGGAACAATTAAACTTTTTTGCCATTAAAACGCATAAAATGCACAAATAAACCTTCCGGAGGGAGTGGTTATTTCAAGGCTCCGGGGAATGGGCTGAATTCAAAACTCTTTGAATATATCAAGATTGCATTTGATTAATCATAGCGTATTTTTCAATAGAGGATATTTTTTAAACACTTTTCTAATATAATGTTGAAAATGTTGAAAAAGACACAGACTAACTGTCTGGAAGAGAAACACCCGTGACAGCAAAAGCTGTTACTGATATAGGAAACAAAAATGAGAAAGTAAGTTGTGAACAAATTGACTCGAAAGAAGGGTGCAGCTACAAAGCCTCCCCAAAATCCAAAAAAAAAAACATTAGAAATGTTATCCCTCTTGCTAATTCCGTTAAATCAAAGGAGAGAGAGAGCTAAAAAACAGTTGTGTTAACATTTTCGCCATATAAAATAAACCTTGAAATGAAAAAAAATAATAATAATAATAAAAAAAAAAGACAAAAGGAATCTATTACAGCATAAAAGAAATTGGAACACCAAGTTTTAAAAAAATAGGCGTAATGCAATTAGAAAGAAAATAATGGAAGGGAAGAACTACAATCATAATGTAAAGAATACTGTTGTTGCAAAAAAAAAAAAAAAAAAAAAAAAAAAATCTAATAATTCAGAATCTAAAATGAAAAATCTAGATACCGATGATTGGCTTTACATAATTTGTAAGAAAAATAACATAGCAATGATTCAATGTTCAGAGATTGCCAAATACGGTTCCATATTGTGTGCGCTGGAAAAAAAAACAATAAAAGAAATTCACGTGTAAGCTTTGCATCACTCCTAACATGATATTTAAGTAACTGACAATTAGTCCCATAATTTATATTCTTAATTTCTGACAGCTTTGATTTATATTTTGAATACATTTTGATTTAAAACAATTACTCTTATTTTCAGATATTTGATTTCATTATATTTCATTGCTGTTATTTTACTTCATTGTTTCATTAATCGCAAAATTTACTTTTAATAAAATTAGTAATATTGCCTAGTCAAAAGAACATGATATTATTTGGTCCGATTTAGAAGATTGGGGGGGGGGGGGGGGGGTGTCCAACTTAGGCGACCAGTTGCTGAATTTGAACCACTGTTGACAAATTTTTCAAATTAAAATAAAATTTAAGATTTTCAAAAATAAATATATCTAAATATTTATTTAGTTAGTAGATGAATAGATTGACCCCGTATAGTGATGTTTTGCAGATATTCCAAAAATTAAGTGAGTTACACCTGAAAATAAGTGAAGTGGCCCAAATTCGGCTACTCTCTTCTAATATATATATATATATATATATATATATATTGTAATATAAAATATATAAATATGACGTTTTATATTTTTATATAGCCTTAACATATTTATTAACACTTTGAAGAGTATTAAAGCATATCCAAATTTTAACTTTTTAAAATTACAATGCATTTTTACCTGTAATAGCTCTTAGAAATAATAAAAACACATTAAAAAATAAATTAATAAATTATTCTCTTTTTTTTTTACCATGATGGAGGATATTAGTTGAGGTTACGATTTAAAAAAAATTATTGTTATATTTTTATAAATAGTTTATATCATTTTGAAATGTTAAATTTTCTCAAGAAAAAACAACTTTCACCTTCGAAAGACAAAATGTTAATATTTTCTGATTTATAGTTCTTAGAACTATTAAAAATATTTCGCAAATCTATGCTTCGAAAACAAGTTGAAATTAATTCAGGTTTCATTTTACATTTTTACTTCAAAATAAATTCAGAGTACCCTCTACATATTTATTACAGCAGAGAACTGTACAGTGGATTGGAAATTATGTAACTTAATACTGCTTATATAAAACATAATAAACATTTACTTGTAATACAAAACACACAAATTTCTTCTATTCTTTTATGCACCAAAACTTGAACATAAAATATTTTGTATAAATATAATTATACGTCTAATAAGAGATTTTGTGTGTGTGTGAATGAATTTATTCACAAGAAAATAATGAACAAAAATATTTTATTCCTAGAACAACAGCAAAATTATATACGGGCTATTTGAGGAAAAAATAGATTTGAACTATTAGAAAAGAGTATTTTTCTAATGTCTAATATCTTCAGACATGATCATAGACTGCGGAAAACTTCATACAGATCTTTTAAAAGAAATATGCTTCAGGAAAATAACGGTCACGCAAAACGTTTTTCTTCAAATTACTTCACTTGATCATAGTTTCCGAGAAAACGTAAAATATAGTTATTTTGTGTTTGTTTATAATAATACAGAGTTTTTATAAAACATCTACTTAAGTACGTTGTAAAAAAATAATTTAAAAAGAAAAATGTATTTCTTATTTCTGAAGATGATTCTGATGAATGTTTCAAAAGATGCGTGTAGCGTATTTATAAAACGTTGCATACTTCCTCTCATACAGAAAAAAATACATAAAATGCAACTATTTCCGAAGTTTAGAAAATGTTAATAAAAATATTTATCATTCGTTTAATATGAAACCTTTTCTTTTTAAGCTACGTATTTTAAAATCTGTACTTGAATGACCGATTTAATGAAGTTAAAATATTCTTGTAAAATTCATATATTTATTTTTATATGTATGTTACTCAATTTTAGAAAACGTATTTAAACTTTGAGTAAGTAGAATCTTATCTAATATTATACTAAAATTTTAGTGCAATAACCTAAAAAAAGGAAAAGAGCTGCACACTTATCAGACATATCACTCATAAATAAAGCAATAGCTTTTATTCATACATGAATAAATAAACAATAATTGAATGTATTTTCAGATTTAGAAATTGTCTCAACAATAGAAAGAATAAATGTATTGTGATTGAAATAGAGATTTCTCAACAAAAGCGGATCATGCACTCGAATTGGATGATTTTTATAATATGTAAATGCATCAAAATTGTGTACAGTAGTGTGGAAAAAAAAGTAAACACCCCCTGCGAACTCTGCAACAAACTATCGTAAAAGAAAATAACATGTATCAAACGATTGGAAATAGTCTACTTTTAAATTATGAATATAAAATTCGCTTAGGGGACCGACTGCATATAAAACGAATCCAAAATTTCAATAGCGATCAAATTTTTTCAATAGCGATACCCATGTTTGACACAATAAATAAATTCTACACACTCCAACTAGCCTAAATACAAATATTTATGAAATTGCACCATTAGTTTCTGACAAAATATGACAAAATATTTAGGGGCTGTATCCAAATTTCAGTTTGGTACTCGTTTGATGAAAATTTAGATAATAACTTTGAAACTCCTAATAAGGTATTATTTCTTGCCAATATGGACTATTTCAAACACTTTATATGATTCGACTATTGCCAGCCCAAATATTTCAATAAAAAAGCAAAATATATATATTTTTTCAAATTATGCTTTTCTGCACATCATAGACGAACCATCATTTTATATGTTTTTTAATGGTAATTCGAAAACTACATGGAAAAAAATTTTGAAATTGAGAATTTGCATAAAGCAGGGCGTAATAAATATAATTGTATCTAAAAAAATGTAGGTTGCAGTTCCTAATTTTTTCAAATATTTATTTAAAAATTGACAATTCATATTATAAATTTGTTAAATTTCAAATTCGATGTATTTATGTTTGGGTGTTTTAGGATTATAACCACATACGATATTATCACATTAAAATCATAATTTTAGGAGATATTACTAGAAGTATGAAAATGTAATTTAACATTAGAAGCTCAAAATTTTGAATGTTTATAATTGAAAAAATCATTCAAATGACTATAAGTTTCGTTTCTAGGCATAGTTTTAACCGTAGATTTAAAATATATTGTCAAAATTCGGTGTTCCCATTGAAGAAAACAAAGTTGGGCCTGGTTTTAATATGTAGATGTACCCCTAAGAAATTTTTATATACATCATTTAAAAGTAGACTTCATTTTCAATCAATTGGTACCAGTAAGTACTATAGTTTGTTGCACATTTATTAGAAGGTTTTTACTTTTTTCCCACAACTGTACAATTCTTATATAATCACGTTGGAATTGAAATTGTTTAATTTTAATGTTATATTTTAAAATAAATAAAATTCACTTTCAAACGTAATTAAATAAAAATATCTCCGTTCTTTGTTCTCTGGAAAATTGTTCTTGGAGATTATTTGAAAAATATTTACCACCGTGTATGATATTTCCTTCATAAAAGGAAAAAAAAAGAAGAATAGAATTATGGGGGAAAAAGGGTTTTAACTCTGTCTGCATGTATTTTTTTATATGGATTGAGACAGGATTTGTAGGAATTACGATAATATTCATCGCCGAATAACACTACCCGTGTATCGCGACTACGGAAGATTTCGGGGTTATGCCTAAATTACAGAGAATTGCAGCTAAAAAAATTACAAATGCATTAATAAAGTTTAAATCATTAAAATATGAAAGGAATGGTAGAGGAGTTTAATGCATTTGATTTCAATGATCATTATCTTTTTAATGGAAAATATTCGTGTTTATGCTTTCAGAAAATAATAATAAAATAAATTAATAAAATAATAAAGTAGTTATAAATTACTAGCAATTTAATAATTTATTGGCATAAACAATTTCTGTTTAAAAACAGAACTTATGAATTTATTAAATTCTGTCAGTGATGAAATAAGAATTACATGAATTACGTTTTATTTTTGTAACTCACTATAAAAATAAGTTTAATATCTACCAATAAGAAAAAAAAATCCGATTCCAAAATCATTAAAAGAACATTAAAACAAATTACTATCAACTGATATTCAGAAATTGGAAAAAAAAAATCCAATTTTATCCGTAATTATTTCTATGGGGAAGTGAAAAAATAAATTGTGTTAAATTAGAATTTCCTTTTCTCTCAAATTAATTTGTGAACTTGCAGATCTATACTAAATATTTAACTAATTCGTTTTGTTCAGCATATCTTACTTATATATATATTTACTGTTATGAATAATTGAAATGATGTATTCAGAAAATTACAAGAAATTTAAATTTGTGAAATATTTTTCTTTTACTATTTCATAAATGTTTAATTTTTTTGAGATATTTTTCTGTTTTAAAAGCTACTTGATATAGTTCATTTTTTTAATATTTTAATTCAAAATAACTGCTTATGTATCGTAAAAAAATGAAGTTAATATCTTAAGTGACATAGTAAATTATTTATGAATAGTACATAAATTTCAAAAGTAAAAAATGCTTTTTAAAATATATTGGATAACATAACTTTTAATTTTTCCAAAATATTTCAAATAAATAGCGAATATAATTTAAAGTATTTGCCAAAATTTACACTCATAATTAAACAGTAATTTTTTTTTAATTATTCAAATTTATATGAAATAATTGAAAACGGGTGTAGACAGAATGGGGTCAAAATAGGTTATATAATACAGGGTGTCTAAAATTGGTTGGCCAATTCGTAAGTTAAGGTCTTCCGAAATATTAAATGAAATTAACTAGTTTAAAGTCAGACTAGTAGTAATATTGCCGAAGTTTATTCATATATGGCGTTAAGTTTCATAACTGATGCTATCGCTTAGAGAGCGGAGGTGTTATTCAATGGCCACCGTGATCACAAGATCTTTCACCGCTTACTTTCGGTGTATGTAATTTTGTAAAGGATCAAGTGTACAAGCCGCCACTTCCAGCATCTATTCCTGAACTAAAATCAAGAATCTGCAGTGCACATAATTTCATCGGCAGAAAATGCTGTCAAATCTGTGGCAAGAAATGATTTACTTTGGGACATTTGCAGAGTCACGAAACGAAGTCACGTCGAACATTTGTGATAATGGTAAACTTGAATTATTTTTCTATCCTACGATATTATTTTTTTATGTGTTTTGTTTATCAAAAATTTGCACTTCAATATTTTTCCTCTCAATTCTATTCAATAAATCATTCTTTTTTCCCAACTAATTTGTAGGCCCTGTATTTAAGTAATAATCAAAATATACATAAATTAAATTTCAATTTTCCGACCATTAATCTTTTTGACATATTTAATTAGAATACCTAAACATTTTAATTGCTTATTTGTCTATTTAAATATGAAATTATTTTCTCATAATTCTTGGAATTCTTTAAAGCGATAATTTTTCTCAGCATATTTAGTTCTCAGACACACAAAATATTAAAAAAAAATATTGAAGTTATTAGTTAAAATATGATAAATAATTTAACATTTTTATTTAAAAATTTATCTTTATTTAACTCTAGACATATTCAAAAGTTTTTATCTTAAATAAATTCAAATACTTTCGTTATAACTTCAAAATATTAAATATCTTGACTTTGGATGTGAATACTGTGATCTAAGGATACAAATGCAGGGCTGCCTCATGTGACAATTTTTTAAATTCTCAATTACACCACTTTCTCAAAGAGAAAATTATTTACATACCGTTCGAGAGCATTTGCAAAAGAGATATACTACAAAATCTGTTTTTTTTTTTCTATTTAGTAATGCGAATAGAAAATAAAATTAATCGCCTGTGGCACTTCTGCAAATGAGAAGGTGTTTTGATAGGAGAATTTTTTCTACAGTGTCAAAGTTGAATTCAATACAAAATTAGACGTTGTTTGTAGCCAATGATATTATAAATTATATAACGATCAAAACAGAAAATGTAATTGTGGAATTTTCCTATAGTGTGTACATTATTTAATTTGTTAAGAATATTGAGCTAGCGAATGTGCTTGTGAGTTAGCTAACGAAAAAAAAAAAGAAAAAAGGGAAATTGTGAATATACCATTTGAAGGCAATTTCATGAAATTGAAATTCTATATTTATGTAACAGATATTCATATTTTTATTGGAAATACTGTTTTTTAATTTTTAATTATCCATACGTCATAATAAAATGAAAAATGTTATTGCATTTTCAATTAAAATCGAATAAATAATATTTTCTGTACGACGATTCTTTTCAAAGATTCATTTTTTCTCTTATATGAAAAATAATTTTTTTCATGATTAATATGTAGTACATTTTTATGTATAAATTATTTGATTTTTTAAACGCCGTTCATGGTATACAAATATAAGGGCTGCAATAACAAGGACAAAAAATAAGAACAAAAATAAGCAAAACTGTTATTAATATTTGTATAATGAGTAACATGTAACCATAAAAAAGACATGGTTACTTGCTTTGATAACATGAATTTTATTTTTTTTTCATTATTGTAGTTAAATAAGATATTAAATATTTCAGAGCAAACATTCCATTTCAAACAGATTTTTGGCTTAAAAACAGAATAAGTAACAACATTTCGTAAGTAAAAAATGTTATTTTGCGAATTAATCAAAAAAAAAAAAAAACTACTTTAGTTGTTTCATAATGATTACATTTTTACTTTTAATAATGCAGCGAAACAAAGTAATTATGTTTTAAGAGTAATATATATCTTTAATTACAAATTTGATTCATAAAATATGTGATAAAAGTAAGAACCGATTTATAAGAGGTGGACTTTCAAAAGAAAGCAACAATTTAAATCACCATTTCAAAATTAAAAAACATGGAATGGAATTTACTACACAGTTTTATAGATTAGGGGGAAAAAAAGCGAAATGTAGCAGAAATGCTAACGGTAATTTGTTTATAGTTTGGGTAGTTTTGATAGCTTATTACTGACATTTTTGAGCATTTTAGTAATTCTAGAACGGTTTAATTAATTTTTCATTTTTATTCTTATAATAATTTACATAAATACATTTTTTAACAGTCTTCATCTGCAGACATTTCAATCTACGACTAAACTAATACATCTACTAACTACATAAATCAAGGCAAGAAAGTGTTTAAAAATGCTATCATTTTCTAGAATGAACAGGAAAATGAGTAACAAAAGAAATTTTGTTACTACATACCTTTACTAAATTTATATTTGTGGAAAATGTATCATATCTAGCTTAATTCATAGTAAATGTATTATATCCCGTACAATAGCCTTTCACCCATTAATGCCGTGGCAGTAAATATGATATTTTTAAAATTAAATATATTTATATTATACAATAATTATGATGTTTTAATCTATACAAATTTTATTAAGAAGTACCGTTTTTTATGTATTTGTAGAAATAATCAGTAGAACTACCGAAAATATGTCAAAAGTATTTATTACAAATTGATGGTTATAGTCCCTGATGCAACATACGCAATATTGTATTTCGGTACAGCTACCGCAAAGTTGGTTGAGGTGTAAACAAGTTTCCAAAAATTTGATTTTTGCGTTACTGAAGCATTTAGAATATTGAAATTTGACATGGTAGTTATTTATAAGATATAAATGCTGTCTGAAAAATTCGAGTTTATAAAAAACTCGAAATTTAAAATGTTGAAAATGCACGAAAACCATTCGGAAAACTTACTAAATTACGAAAGCTATCCAATCTCAGGAAATACCAAACCGCTTTCATAAGTAATTAAAAAAATGATTGCGACATTCCTTTCTCAGACTTAGGCTATACGTCGTTTCCACTACCACCGGTGTTACAGCAGCAAAAAACTTTCGAAGTTACGGTTTTTGGAATGCAGATGTAACTTGAAATTTGACATGGTAATAATTTATAAGATGCAAATGTTTATGAGATGTTATTATTTATAAGATCCAAATTCTCCAGATGAACAGTTGAAAAAAATTGAAAATTTAAAAGTTGTGAAAAACATTCAAAATTATTCTAAAATTACGATATCTAGGCTATTGTTAAAGACATAAACTTAAAAGTGTGCATGATAGATATTTCCATGATATAAATGCTCTGTCGAAATAAAATTCAAATTTAAAAGGGTGAAATGAACGAAAAGCGCTCTAAAAATGTTCTAAATTACAATTTCTATGAAATCTCAGAAAATACCAA
This sequence comes from Maratus speciosus, assembly GCA_963932465.1. Classification (NCBI taxonomy): domain Eukaryota; kingdom Metazoa; phylum Arthropoda; class Arachnida; order Araneae; family Salticidae; genus Maratus; species Maratus speciosus. The sequence continues at coordinate 424,475,887 of OZ010795.1, forward strand.
ACCGATTTCAAAAGTAATGGTTGCGAATTGATGGATAAGGTCCTTTCTCAAGTATAGACTATATTTACTTTTGCCCAACTATCAACTGTGAGTTTGTGGAGAAAAAAACGCTCTAATTTACAATATATATATTATTTTTTATACTGAAGAGGCTATCAACTTGAAATTTGGCATAGTAGTTATGATATAAACAACCTCTATGAGCAGCCGAAAAAAATTCGAAATTTAATATGGGTGAAAATGAGCGAAAAACGTTCTAAAAATGTTCTAAATTACGATTTTCATGAAATCACAAAAAATACATATTCGATATCCAAAACAAATTATTGGAAATTGTTGGAAAACATAGACCGCTGCAACATGAGCTCTATATCGGCGCCCCCACCTGGCAGTTTCAGGAGCACAAAAAGTTCTAAATTCAGATTTTTGTAATACTGAATGGGTTAGCAGATTAAAATTTAGGCGTGGTAATTATTTATATAACATAAATTATCTTTAAGTACATTTGAAATGTAAAGGGTGTGAAAATCATTCTAAAAACGTTCTAAATTACTATTTATAGACAATAGTTAGAGATATAACTTAAAATTAGTAGTAGATAATTCAAACATATAAATGATCCCTAAAAACAGTCCTAAAAAATTCAAAATTTAAAAGGTTGAGGTAAGCGATAACCGATCAAAAAATGCTCTTAATTACGATTTCTATGAAATATCAGAAAATACCAAACCGACATTAAAAGTGATGATTCCTCATTGATGGTCACGGTCTATACTCAAACATGGGGAGCAAAAATCATTTTAAATTGTGATATGTGTGATACTGAAGGGACTAGAAACTTGAAATGGTAGATACATATAAGATATAAATGTTCTGCAAGAAATGCCGAAAAAAGCTAGAAATTTAAAACTGCTGAAAAAGGGCGAAAACCATTCTAAATTACCATTTCTACACAATTAGTAATAATTGAATTTTAAAATTTGGCGTGGTAGTTACTTATGTGATAAAAACTATTTCTAAGAACAGTTAGCAAAAACTTTGAAATTTTAAAGGGTGAAATGTTCGAAAGGCTATCTAAAAACTTTCTAAATTCTTCGACTTAATTTCTTCGACTATACTTTCTACTTCTGTGGAATCTCAGGAAATACCAAACCGATATAAAATGTAATGATGGCAAATTGCTGTTGACAGTCCCTTATCCTACATAGGCTACATTTTATGTCGGTGTCACAACAAAAAATGGAGTCCAGGAACGAAACTTATTCTAAAATTGAAATTTTTGTAATATTGAAAGGACTAGAAAAATGAAATTTGGCATGTTAGTTACTTCTAATATGTAAATGCTCTCTAAGAACTGTTTCTACAAAATTCCGAATTTAAAAGAGTGAAATGAGAAAAAAAGTTCTAAAATTTCTATTAAATCTCAGAAACTACCAAACCGACATTAAAAGTGATGATTCCTCATTGTTGGTCATGGTCCATACTCAAACATGAGGAGCAAAAATAATTTTAAATTGTGATATGTGTGATACTGAAGGGACTAGAAACTTGAAATGGTAGATACATATAAGATATAAATGCTCTGTAAGAAATGCCGAAAAAAGTTAGAAATGTAAAACTGCTGAAAAAGCGCGAAAACCATTCTAAATTACCATTTCTACACAATTAGTAATGATAGAATTTTAAAATTTGGCGTGGTAGTTACTTATGAGATAAAAACTATTTCTAAGAACAGTTAGCAAAAACTTTGAAATTTTAAAGGGTGAAATGTGCGAAAGGCGATCTAAAAACTTTCTAAATTCTTCGACTTCTTTTCTTCGACTATACCTTCTACTTCTATGGAATCTCAGGAAATACCAAACCGATATAAAATGTAATGAATGCAAATTGCTGTTGACAGCCCCTTATCCTACATAGGCTACATTTTACGTCGGTGTCACAACAAAAAATGGAGTCCAGGAACGAAACTTATTCTAAAACTGAAATTTTGTAAAATTGCAAGGACTAGAAAAATGAAATTTGGCATGTTAAATAGTTCTAATATGTAAATGCTCTCTAAGAACTGTTTCTACAAAATTCCGAATTTAAAAGAGTGAAATGAGCAAAAAAAGCTCTAAAATTTCTATGAAATCTCAGAAACTACCAAATAATTTCAAAAGTAATGGCTGGAAATTGATGGTGACGCTCGCTGCACCAACATAAGCTATATTTTATGTGGATGACCTTATCACCAGAGGGTTGCTGGCGCAAAAAGCTTTCTAAATTTAGATTTTTGTGATACTAAAGTAACTAGAAACTTAAAATCTGGAACGGTGTTACTTATAATATACAAATGCTCTGTAAGAACCGTAAACAAAATAGAAATTTAAAAGTAGGGGTAATGCTTGAAAAGCGTTCTAAAAACTTTTAAATTACGATTTCTATGCGATTACTAAAGACAGAAACTTTAAATTTGGCATCGTAGATACTGATAAGATATGAATGATCTATAAGAACAATTACTATAATTTTTGTAATTTTAAAGGGGTGAAATAAGCAAAAAGCGTTCTAAATACTTTCTAAATTACGACTTATATGAATCTAAGGTAATACCAAATCGATTTCAAACTTAATGGTGGGAAATTGATGATGTCAGACACAGGCTTTAACATATGCTATATTTTATGTCGGTACCACTACCAAAATGATAGTCTAGATCAAAAAATATTCTAAAATTGCACTTTTTGTGATATTGAAGGGACCAGAAAAATTTGGCAAACAATTTGTCATGGTAGTTACTTATAAGTTGTAAACGAGAGAAAGGCACTGTTTCTAAAGAAGATATGAGAATATATAAGATAATAGAAATGTCCGTAAAACATTACAAATTTAACAATGTTTAAACGTATGTAAAACGTTTTGTTTTGTTTTTGTAAATTGCGATTTTTATGGAATTATTAAATATACAAACTTTCAATTTGGGTTGTTAGTTACTTATAAAATAACTATCAAAGGAGAGTTGAAGAAAAATAATAATTTAAGAGAGTCAATCTAGCGAAAAGCGTTCAAAAGATTTTTAAATTCCGGTTTTCATCGAATTGTTAAAGAAAGGAATTTAAAATTTGGCATGATAGATGCTTCAAAAATGCAAATGCTCTCTAAGGACAATTTTTAAAAGATTAGAATTTTAAATTGTTAAAATGAACGAAAAGCATTTTTAAAACATTCTAAATTAAATTTGCTATAGAAACATACGAAAATCCAAAACGATTTCAAAAATTAAAGTTTTAAATTAATGGTCATTGTAACTGTTCAAAATAGGCAATACTTAATGCTGTTGCCAGTACCACAATAAGAGTTAGACTAGAAGCTTTTAATATCTCATGATGGTTACTGTTATGATGTGCTAACAACTATTTCTTAAAAATTCGAAACTTCAAATGAAAACTGAAATGAGCGGAAGATATTCAAAGTACATTCTAAATTATCATTTATTTAGAATTTATTGCGGTTCTTCATATTAAGCTAAATCCCATCTTCGCCAAATACTGTACAATAATGAAGTTTAATCAAAATCTAAATTAATTGCTAATTTTTGAATTATTCCTTACCGTGTAATTTCTTCTGATAAAAATAGACACACAAATACCACTTTCATATTTCAACTATTACGTGAGCAAATCCGCGGGATTTACTAGTTATTCAAATTTGCTTGTTAAAATTTATACTGTTTCATTTTTATACTGAATATAGGAATATATTCAGTATGAAAATGAAACAGTATAGATTTTAAATAGATTTTCACATGCTGGGAATTAGAGGGTTGTGCTAAATATGTAAATAGTTACTTGATAATTTATTGTAACACATATACGGATGCTTTCTTTTTATACCGGGTTCAGAAAACAGGTAATAATATATTACTTTAAAATCTCTTTGAAAATTTTCCAAAAATTAAAGGAAAATTTGTTTTAGAAATTCCTCATTAAAACTCAGAAATAAAGATTTTTAAAACATTTCTGTAGACAAAAGAATCCTTTCTGAATCGAAAGAGATTTTTCTGCTATAACATATGTATATTTTTAATATGTAGTAACTAATCTTCAACGAACCTAAAAGTCCGGTAACTACGTTTATTAATACATGTGATCAACCATTTTTTCGTCCGAATTTATGTATATTTTATTTATTTTTGAAAATCGGAAATTTCAATGGAAATGTAGAATATCTAGAACAAGAGAATATTTTACACACACAAAAAGTTTTTTTAACGAAGGCTATAAATTAATATTTATGGAAAATGTTTGCATTATATCAATGTTTCTCCAATCCTATCCTTTTATTATACGTACGTACAGATACGTAGACTTTCATAACTTTATACTTGTATGATTTTAATAACATTTATTGAAATAAATGTAAATGTTAATTTAAATTTCTAACAAAAATAATCCTATTAATTTTCATTTTGTTTTCTTTAATGTCCTGTGATCATTTTTAATTTCAGAGCAAAAGTACTCATTCTAATTAATAAAATTGTAAACATGCTAATCAAATTTAGAATTTCGGTAAGTAGAATGGAAATCTAAATCATTAAATTAAGTAATTCGAAGACGCGATAATGAAAACCTCTAAAATATATCAATATTAGAATGACAGGATTTGTGCGAATAATACTTAGATAAAACTTTTGTCACTCTATTGAGAAGTTCGAATTATGTTATATTATTCATGCTTAATTTAAAAGATAAGTGTTTATTTATTTATTACTTGGGAACTGCTACATTTTGATTTATATACTAGATTTGTCTTTCAATTTAATGTAAATGTAGGTTACAGAATTCGAATTTAAACTACATGAGTAATTTTAGAGATGTTAATTAAATGATTTTATCTTTAAAGGTTGTTTCTGCATAAAAATTATTTCCGTTGTTAAAGGCGGTGATATCTAATTTATTCCTGATTAACGATTCGAAAATAACATTTAATTCAAGTTTATGGAATAGATATCATATATGAACATAATAAAATTTCCTATATGAAGAAATAAAAAAATTATTTAACAAATTAAAGAAATCATAAATGTTCTAAATTTAAGAAAAGCGGTACTGGATAAGGATGCGTTTTACGAATAATTTTTTGTAGTATGTCTATACAGCGTGTACTAACAATCGTTAGATTGTGAACTTGCTGTCTGCATTCTGTGTCCACCAGTAACCTGTGTTTGCCAAAGCGACATCTATACTCTATTTAACTTTGTTTTTCAGTCTTCAGTTTCTAATTTTTTCTCTATGTTCATGCAAATTAGACTTCGTCAGTCAATTTACAAAGTTTAATGCTGATGCTGATAATAGATATAGTAAAAGTTATCGAATTGCTGTTTATGGTAATAATTTCAGACTAAAGTTGCTACCAGAGGACATGACGGTTATGTTCCAAAAAGTGTATTTAATGATAGAAATGTCCTTTCTGCCTGGTTAAGGCAGCTCTCGGTGAGAGAAAGTATTGAGGGTAGATGGATGGCGAATAAGAAACAAGCTTTATATTATAATATGCGTGGAAGAAAAAAATTGAAGAATTTATAAGAGATTTTGTTTCGTTGTTAATAAACTTTTTAAGCTCTAAGCGAAAAAACGAGTATCAAAATTCGGTAATAAGTATGTCTGTCTTTTTGAGATGTTGGAAGGGAGAAACAATAATTTCGTGATAAATGTGGACGGAGAACGTAGGACGGTTAATGTCGATCAGGTGAGAGTGTATAAGTTTAGAGAAAATGGAGGTTGTGGTTTTTAATTGTCGTGTGTCGTCTTGCGAATCCCTCAACCAAACGCTTCTTGTTGCTCAGATTCAACTATTCCTATAGACAACTCATAGCCTCCTGGTACGTTACACGCAAATAATACTTATAATGACACTTTTGCAAAGGCATGTGAAAATAGGAACCAGAGTTCTCACAATGTAAAAACACAACGTGTGGAAAAAGGGTTTGAGGTCGAGCAGGTATCTCACTTGTGATGTTGTCTTTGTGCACCAAAACAACACATTAATATTACACGTGTCCCTAGAGCCCATATATCTGCACTTGATAAAAAAGAGACTTCTGAAAATTCGGCATTGTTGTTATCGAAGCCTGAGACTCATCCTCGTAGAATCAACACGTAGCCAGCAACGCGCAGATCATGGATTTGTTATTCGACAGGATACTAATCCTCGTTTTACCTCTAACAATCGACGTGGACCAAGTTGACAAATAGACTCTACAGTAGTTCGACGACATTGTCTGGCCTTCAAGCCAAACAATCAACAGTGACATCGCCGTACAATTCCCAAGATGAAACTTTGTTTATCAAAAGATTCTTTGACAACATGACAGAGCCTTCATTAAGCATGAGACAATCCAGCTCAGAGTTGTCTCAATAAATTACATAACGACGTCTTTTTTACCGTTATTGCTAGAGTGCATTTATGATGTAATAATGTGAATGAAACAGTAGCAGTTGGACTGTTTCGAATTTTGAGGATGAATTTTGTTTTGAGCAGATTTAAGACTTTTTAGAAGGGTGAACAATTTGTGCTTAAATGAAATTTAAATTTCTGACAAATTCGTTGAAATGATGTCGTTAGTGTACATCTTACTATTTCTAAACTGCTTTAGAATGTTCTGGAAATATTGTTATTTGTTATATGCTTAAAAAATGTTATGTTTTACAGTTGCATATTCCTACTGCTTTGTATTATATAGATGTGTTATCATTTACGTATCGTTCGATAGTAGTTTGGGTTGATTTTAGACGCACCGCGGATATGTGAGTACGCATTCTGCGGTCAAGTGCTTGACACGCGTTTCTGTTTATCAATAGGAAGATTTAATTAATTCATTCATTTTTGCGCTCTTCTTTTCGTTTGTTTGGAGAGATTTTTTGCAAGTTATGATGTTTCATTGTTATAGTTTAATGTAAATGCATTTTTTCAAATGTTCCTTGAATGTAAATGTATTTCGTTGGAAATATTGGATGTTTAAGAAAATTTTGGATGTTTAAGGAAATTTTTGATGTTTAAGGAAGTTGACCCTTCTATGTTCACTGAAATTGCGTTCTTTTTTATTCTGTTTTATAATTTTTTTTTTCTTAAGTGGTCAGGTAACCTTTGAAGCGTCCAAAAATCGAATTTTTTTTTAAATAGCTTATAATTAAATATGATTCTTTGGGAACATTTAAAATCAAACCTCATACAAAAATTCGCATTAGAAGAGAAGTTATGTCTAAAACACTTTGAGCTTTTGCTATATGATCAACGGGTTTTTTAATATTTAAAGCCAATTTTCTCAAAACAGCGATTTTGATCATTGCGCGCACGATTTCAGAAAAACGGTTGCCTAGAATTTCACGAAATTTTTGGTGGATGTATTAAACGTACAGAAGCACAAAATGACCTATTATTATGTTTCTCAAGTAAGAAGTTTAGAATTCACGGCTACTTTTGTATAAAAAAATCTCGATATTTCGAATTTCTCTAATTTTTTTTTTTTTTTTTTTTTTTTTCTCGAGATCTAAAAGTTTTATTTTTTCATTGTAGGTCATTTTGAAAACACTTTACATCTGTACTCATTAAAAAAATCTTGGCTTGTTTCAGCCATTGAAATGGGAAAAATCATGCGCGCAATGCATGCAAGAATAATTCATTCGTAAAAATTGTATTATCTTTAAAAATAAATTAAAAAAAACTATATATGCATATACTTTTTCTAACAACTTTGATTGATAATATAAATCGTTCCTAACATGTGCTTTCAATTTTATAATTAAAAGTTAATTAGTTAAAGAATGACTGCAATTTTTACAGAAGTCACTTTTCCATGTACTTTATTGGTTCAAAGGTTACCTGACCCCTTAAGACGAAAAATTTTTGCATGATGTCATGCAATTGCTACAAAAAGTTTTAAACATTTTGATTAAAACTTATCGAGCAAAAAAAGGCTGTTAGTCTGAGTCCTACTGTATTCGTGGTATAGTCGTCTCCCATCAAATTTGTTGGAGAAGTAATTTCAACTATAGTCTTCGTTTAATGAGGCTCCCTTTTTCACACTTTGCGAATTTGGTGAAGAAATTTCAGCGCATGGCGTTCTTGGCACTTGTGCTCATTTTTTGTGGTAGGAAAAGTTTTCCGTATGGTGATTTTGGATATTGGGAAGTATTTCACGACTGGGGATTTTTTGTTGTTACTCCGAAAATGTTTTTTGACGTTTTATATTTTAGTTAGTTTCGTATTGCACGTCGTATATAAGATTACACGTATACGTGAAAGACCCTTGTACTTTCGAAAATGTTTCATGTGAGAGTATATGTAGTATTCACAATGACAACTTTCATGATGAGTGTGAAGTTGATTATATTTTTTTGGACATAAAAATTTAAAGTGACGCATCATTTGTGTTTATTATTGCTCGGCTTAAAATGTAGGTTTATGAAAAGATTACAGCATGTATTTTGGCCCAACGCTTTTTCTTTGTAGATTCCGATTGGTTGTAAGTATTTTATAAAGAAACATTTTTATTTCTAATAAAGAACGTGCTTTAAAAATTTAACATGTTTTCACAACAGCGACAACTATGCTTTTGTTTACTATAATTTTCCAATTCTGCTTGGAGTTCTTGGGGTCTACGGTTTCTGATATGTGCTGCAAGTTTACGCAAATTAGGATTCGTCACACTATCTTTAGAAAATAAAAGGGTAATCAAAAGTCTGTGTCGATGGATTTTTTAGAATGCGACCAATTCGATAAACAAACCATACGTTGAAGATCAAAAGTTGTGATTTCGACGCGTGTTAGGAAGAATCAGATTTAACTGAGTGAGAGTTATTCACTATAGAGTATGATATTTTAGATTATAGATTGAAAAAGAATGTGCTACGGCAAATAAAACGTTTTAAGTTTAGTAGAATTTATATTTAATACAAGATGTTCCAGTAGCATTTGCATTGCAGCTGATGCAGCGCGTGAACTTTGAAATCGATAGCGATTTGTATTGTCAGCGATTTACGTGTAAGAGGTACTTTGACATTTATTAATCTACCAGTTATTTTCAGTGAAGTTTGAGTTGATTATATATATGTTTTAACCAACGCATTCTATAGACAAAATTCATCAAGTGACTCTATCACATTCCTTGACGGATTTGTTCTAATAAAGTCATGACTGCATTTCCGGGTAGGCGATAAGATTGCTTTTTTTAACTAACACTTACAAAATCTAGAGTGAATGAACTTGATTTTCTGAAAACATTATAAAGTACTAAGTGTTGAAATAAGTAAAACATAAATGTAAATAATAACTGAGATTATTTAAAGAATGAAATGTAAACATAATTTTAACAATATTTTAATGTGAAAAAAAGATAATTTAACTTTTTCCTACGAAATAAAAACTGCACCCAGATTGTAAAATTATTTTATAAAGTGTTTTAAAATAAACGATACTTTGAGACAAAGATTTGTAATCACATTAATGAGGAAAATATTTAATTAAAGTATTAAAAGATAAGAACTTTAACTAATGTCTCAAAATCACAAATAACTATACAAGATATATGATACGCTAGAGCCCTGCAAGGATAAAATTTTATCTTTGTTGAGGCAATTCATAATATGGATGCCAGAGTCAGCTGAAATCAGTGAAGAGAAAAATGCAACGACTTGCGTTATTTAAAATGCAGCAACGAAATTAATGAAATGTAAAAATAGTCAGAATGCTTTGTTTTAGAAAAAAAATTTATTCAAAATGTAACAATTCCATGTATTAGGAAAAATATTAATAAAGTTACACTAGTTTTAATACAATTCGTATTAAATGAGCATTTGTTCATGTGTGGAATTAAATTCCAATTGAAGCATTTAAAAAGATTTGAAGTTCAGTTATAGAAAAATGACTAAATATATAAATTTTAATGTTTGAAATACCATATGCTAGGGAATTAAATATGTATTATGATTTTATATTTAACAGCCGTTTCCATATATAATACTTTCTACCTCTAAGATTTCAACTTACCTAATGTGTAAGGACTTTTCATTTCACTTCTATTTTTCATATTCTAGTGTTTTCTGTTGGTATATTTGTTTTGTACAATATTGTTTAAAGTCTTACTTTTAATTTATAAAAAAACAGAAACTTGATCTCAAATATCCAATAGGACTTTTTAAAGGAAAATCCGTAAGACAAAACTCAAAATCATTATAAGTAATTATTTTTCAAAATGAACACATATTTCTTTATATGCACAGAAAAAACCTTTTTTTACGAATATTTTTTAAGCGCATTTTTTCTGTGCTAAGTACACTCATGTCCAAAATTAAGGTCACAAATATAAAATCTGTGAAAACTAATGAACTATTTACTGTGTTGCCACGAAATTTGGCACTGAGGTTTATTACAATGGAGGAAAGAATATGGCAACATAACACTATGGAAAATATTTTAATTGTGATTTAAGATACAGGGTATATTAAAAGTGTTAAATCATGAAACAGAGATAAGGCATTTATCTCAAGAAAAGTCTGTCTAATATGGAGTGTGATGACCGTGCACTGCTATACAAGCCTCACAACGAGCTCTCATACTGTTTATGTGGGTGTCAATAAATGTTTGTGGCAACAAAGCCTATTCTTCCAAAAGCGCGACATTTAACTCCTGGCGGGTCCTGAGATGGGACTTACACTGTGCAATGGCTCTTCCTTGACTATCCCACACATGTTCAATATGACAGAGGTCCGGAGACCTCGAGGTCCGGAGACCTCGAGGTCCAATTCATATGGCTAATATCCTCTTTTGCAAGAAAATCATCAACAATGTGAGCTCTGTGTGGCTTCGCATTATCGTCCATAAACATGAAGTTCGGGCCTACAGCACGCCTGAACAACCTCACATAGACTTCAAGGACCTCATCCCTATAGTGATATGTGTTGACAGTACCCGCATCGAAGACGCGCAGTGGTGCACGACTGCCCAACATTATGGCGCCCCAGACAAGGATTCTTTTGCCACCAAATTTGTGGATTTCTTTCACGTAGGAGAGGAGATGGTGAGCTTCAGATTCTCTACAGAGGTAGATTCGACGAGAATCACTAGGCGTGGTGAATCTCGACTCATCGCTGAAAAGATCACGACCCCATTCTTGTTGAAGACTGATGTCGTCGGCTCCACAACAAGCGGGCACTCCTGTTGGAAGCAATGAAAGGGACACACACGACTAGATGCAGGGCGTTATGGGTGAGGTCCTTGAAGCCTATGTAAGGCTTTTCTGCGTGCTTAGGTCTGGACTACATATTTGTGGACGATAATGCGAAGGCACACTGAACTCACATTGTTAATGCTTTTCATGAAGGAGAGGATATTCGCCGTATGAATTGGCCCTACACGTCTCCGGACGTCAATCCTATTGAACATGTTTGGGATGGCCTAGGCAGAGTCATTGCACAGCGTAACCTCACACTCAGAACCCACAAGGAGCTAAAAGCCGCGCTTTTAGAAGAATGGACTTTGTTGCCACAAACACTTATTGACATTCTCATAAAAAGTATGAGAGCTAGGTGTGTGGCTTATAGAGCAGTGCACGGTGGTCACATTCCAGATTAGGAATACTTTTGCCAAGATAAATGCTTCATCTCTGATTCATGATTTAACACTTTTTGATATAACCTGTTTGTTATTTTACAATTAAAGTATTTTCCATATTGTTATGTTGCCATATTCTTTGATCCATTGTAATATACATCAGTTCTAAATTTCGTTGCAATACGGTGAATAGTTCAAAGATTTTCACAGATTTTATGTTTGTGACCTTAATTTTTGGTGTATATAAAAATATATTATTTTTCAACTAACAATGCTACTAGGTTAATTTTATATTTCTGTTTCTTTTTATTTTGTTATGTTTTATTGTAAATTTACCTGAAATCTTAAAATTTGATCTACTATGTGAAATTTTCTAATTGTTTAATTAAAAGAAATATTTTTCAACATTAGTTACAAGTTCAGTCAAGATTAGAATGTTGGAAATACAATAACTCTGAATGCATGAATACTGAAGCACTAGCACATAAAAAGATTGGTTATATCTTTAAATATTTTCAACTAGTTAGAAATGGATTAATTAGAATGTCACTCCAAAATTAGTGTAATTATTCCAAAACCCTGAAATTAGGTATATATTTTCTCAAATAATTGCGTTATATTTTTTAGCAAAACGAAAATTATATTTATTTCTGTATGTTGAGGTATGAAGGTATTAGGTAGACTACCTAAGCAACTTAGTCAGAAATTGTGGAAATAAATACATAAATATACTTAAAAATCCGTTAATTGACTTATTCCCTTCCAGCGAATGAGTGTATTGCCGGTAGTTCATCATGAATAAATGAATGAATATGTATAATGTACGAATAAATGTATGCATAAATTTGTTTGGTGTTGTTAATGTCATAAATTCTTAGAGACTTTTCATGTTACTGTATGGTTAGTAACACACAGAATATTACGAATCATTTTGAAACTTCGAACCAAACAATAATATATAATACATTGTACAGTAGGGTGTATCGATTTTTAACTTTTTTTTTTTTGTTTCCAAATTCCAAGTTCATAAAAAGTTGCTACTAGACACCACAACTTACCACAAAAAATTTTGGATTTTTAAAAAAATGTTTAGGTCTCCCGCACAAGGCCTAAAGTTTAGAAATTTTACTTAAAAAGTAAATTTTTACAAAAAAAAAAAAAAACCTAAAACACTTTATTTTTAATTGCAAGTTAAAATTCCACTAACAATAAGCATAAAAAAACGATAGAAAATATATGTCAAAAACTTAGCACAACATTTAGGTCTCCCGCACAAGACCTAAAGTTTGTTAATTTTGACGAAACTTTCGTAATTTTTAGTGTAAATGAAGCAATTTTTTTTCGTTAAAAACACCAGACTTAAGTGTATTTTTGTTACAGGAGGCATAAAATAACACAATATATATATATATATATATATATATATATATACATACTACATAAATAATATATAAATGTTGTATACCTTAAAAAAGATAGTTTAACGATGTAAATTGTTTGATAAAGGTGTTGAAATAAACTCTATCGTTATTTGTGATTACTATTGTTTATTACAAATGTATAAAATATTATAACGTGGAATAAAATGTAGTATATAAGTACAAAATGTTGCTGATGTATTTTCATAGAACATGAGTGCAGTTTTTTTGTTCTATTTCAAATAAACTGACTTGTTTTAAATATTCGTCCTTTCATCTTGTCTTAGTCACAGTATTTACGTAGGCCTACAGATTTTTATAAAATTATAGAAATGATCCCCAATGAATTTCAAATATTATATGGAAGACAGTAAGATAAAGATGTTATTTAAAAACATTAAAAATCAAAGAAGTACAAAAAACACTTACTTACATTTTAATCCTTCACTGAGGTTTTGTACTGGCTCTTAGTCTCGAACGTACGGTCGAGACTCTTTACTTGTCTTCCAGTCTGGCACGAATGAAACCATCTCTTTCGATGATCCCACATACTCGCTTTGAAGCTTCTGTGACTTCTTTCACAATTCGTTCCACAGCTTGATTGTGAGAAGGAATTGTAAATTCAACCCTTCCACTTTTTCCCGTTTCCACAATTAACTGTATCTCTTCTAGGCTCATATCGGTAACAAGAGGGGGATCGGTTATTGAAGTGGTTTGCCAGTCAATCATATCTATATAGTCTTTAGCATTAAAATTGGTCTGAGGGGGTTTAAATATCCTTACCTCTTTCTTTTCTGTTTCAAGAGCTTTCTGGATTCTCTTATAAGCCAAGACTCTAATATGTTTTCGTTCATCAAACAACATAGCTATTAAAACATGCTCTGGGTGAGCCATGAATGCGTTTCTCTGTAACGTTGCATGGACGACATGTTTTAACTCGTCTTCCAAGTAATTTCTCAAATGAGTCATTTAAAAAAAATAATGGAATCCTGCGGGATTTTGGGATTGCACTTAATTGAGAACCATGATGGTGTGTAGACTTTCATTATGAACTCTGCAAGCTTTCTCAGCTCAGGGGTCGGATCATCCATGGCTACATACAAACGAAGGATTCGATTTGCCAGGGTAAGCCACCTGGCGTGCGAGATGTTTCAGGGTTTTGCCTGGCCAGCTCTTCTGTACATGTGCCTGTTGATACGGCTTTGGATATTTCGTACAGATACTTTTGGTCTGTGCTCAACTCTTTAAGATCAACTTCTGGTATATCGCTTTCAATTGAAACAAAATTGACAACATCCAAATTTTGGCGGCTTAGAAGTTGTTTACCAATAGGCCCGCTAAATGTGTTTAATCCAGAAGTTGGCCCATCAAGAGCAACCATAATTTTTCTAAATGGTAATTCATTCAAATGTAGTTGACACACAACTGCCTGCAGTGGCTGTTGTTTTTTATTTTCAAATAAGGTGATAACTCCCTTTACAGTGCCTGTGTTTGCTGCCGTACCATCACAACCAATAGCTTTTAGTTTTTTAAGATGGACAGTTTTTTCTTCACAATACTTTACAAGTGATGTAACTATTTCCTTTCCTGTTTCATTTATGGGAGTTACATGACCGAAATACTTGGATTGAGGTTCTTCAACAATAGATATGTGTTCTTCCATTAAAGATTTTCGGACACTTTTACCAGCTACAATTTCTTTTGTTATGGTTTCATCTTTACGACCATCAAAGTAAATGGCCAATAGATCGGAAGTTCGAGTTGAGCTTACTTCTTTACGAGACTTAAGTCTTTCAAGTGCTACTTTTGATTTGTCGATTACTGCTTCTTGGTTCTCCGCAGTAACGACATTTAAGTCTCGCAAAAGTGCAGTAGCTAATTGAGCTCCAGCTCTACTAGAAATGCCCCTGCGGTCACAAGCTCGTGAAAACAAAGACAAGCGTTGTGGCAGTTCTTGTTTTACTTCTACACCTGAAACACTTTTTTGACTCGTATCAAGTACATTTATTTCAAAATCACTATCTTGACATGATGTGTGAGACATTGAATCATCTGTACTATCACCAAAATCAATGTTATCAACAGATTTTAAGTTTTCATCCTCAGTCTTTTTTTCAACTACCTGCATTAAAGCTTGTGACCTAGATTTTCTTTCTAATCACTTTTTAAGCTTTTTAGTCTCGTTTTTGTCACACTCTGCAATTGACATCAATCTAGGACCACGTTGGTCGAGCAAAAACTCGTGTTCTAGTGCCGGGACTTTTTTGTCAATAGAGCAAATACAATTGCTGAGTCACATTTGCAAGTACAAATATCAAACAATGCAGTTTCAGTTTTTGACTGAAAGCTAGTTACTGCATCTTTGTAGGAGTTAGGATACTTCCTTTTAGGCCATGAACACTTTTTAATTTTCTCAAGCTACCCATACAGTTTTAAAACCATAAATATTGTGTTTTTGGTGCCACAAACAGGAATTGAAGCTCTTTTCCATATTTCCTCAAGTTTTAAAGCAACTATTAACGCAATTACCTTCTTTGCAGGCTGATGTATTCCCTCTTTTTTCATTTCAATGCGTACCCACTCAAAATACTTCAAAACATCCATCTTGGTTGGCAGAACATTAAACTCACTCACATCAACAGGTTGCCCGATAACCGGCCTGTCGGTAGTTTGTCTAGTTTGATGCGGTTTTTTACTCATAATGAACAACAACAACACTCACTCAATTGATTCTTACAACAAGACTATCTCACTAAAACACAACCGTAATGCTCGCTCGCGGGCGGACGACTACTGACAAGTCTGCGCGGTGATTCATAGGTGTCGCTTCACCGCGGCGCTACAGTCTGGCCTTCCCCCACCCCATCGCTTCAAGTTGACGCTTGACGTATTGAAATGTGATTTATTATTTCACTTATTTCAACAATTCCAATCAAGCCTAACGAGGCTTTAGTTACATTTAATTTTTAAACCAGCAACAACACAAATATCAAAGCACTGAAAAATGTTCAAAAATTTCCTGAAATTTACGACTTTAAGGCCTTGTGCGGGAGACCTATATGTTGTGCTAAGTTTTTTAAATACATTTTCTATCGTTTTTTGTGCTTATTGTTAGTGGAATTTTAACTTGCAATTTAGGAAAAAAGTGTTTTAGGTTTTTTTTTTAAATTTTTGTAAAAATTTACTTTTTAAGTAAAATTTCTAAATTTTAGGCCTTGTGCGGGAGACCTAAACATTTTTTTAAAAATCCAAAATTATTTGTGGTAAGTTGTGGTGTCTAGTAGCAACTTTTTATCAACTTGGAATTTGAAAACTAAAAATAAGTTAAAAATCGATACACCCTATATTGTACAGTCGTGAAAAAAATAAACACCCGCCACTAAATTTGCAACACATTATTGTAGAAGAAACTTACTGGTACCAAACGAAATAAAGTACTACACATGTTTCTGTTCCCCGTGTGTAAGTGGTGTCACTCGTGCTTTCCTAAATCGCCATTTTGATTCATTTGATCTCAGTTCATTAATAATAATAATTATTCACTGGATGGCAACACTAAATTTTTGTATTCAAATCATTGGTCAAGTTTCGACAATTATCTCTTGTTCAGGAAGCTTTCGTCTCTGAAGTTTGAGCCATTTTACCATCATATTTTCCTGAAGACGGCTGTAAAAACAGCTCCAAATGTACATTTTAAATGTTAGTTTATTAAAGTTCGTATTTTGTGCACCATAGAGCAAGATCGTGTGTTAATTTATTATATTCATTTGTATTCAGGGAGTCTAGCAAGGGCGAATGGAGCAATATACACAGCAGGATTACCTAAAGGTATTACAAAATATTGTTGCACATAGCTTTTATTACAGAATGCACTTTCACCTATCATTGATTATATTTTAAAAATAGGCCACTGTTATTACTTACTTGTTATTATTGCATTTGTATATAGAATATTTTCCTTTTCCTTACTAGGCTAAATCAAGTATTCGTAACGTAATTGTAGCGAGTCAGCGTTTGTTATGACATTCAAAGAACATTTCGCGCCGCGGACGAAAGTAGCGATAATATCAAATTCAAAAGAACATCTATATTATTAAATTCCGTGCCCGTATCTTTGTAACCACAAAAGCTCGGAAACCAAAGGGCGCAGGGCTACGAAATTTGGCAAACGGGTTGCTGGTAGGAGGCCCATGAACGATCGGGCCAAAAATTCGAAAATTTTAAATAGATTTTATGTTTTTGAGGAACTTTTACCTTTTATATGTTCTATCCGTAATCGCGCGAGTTATAATTAGTTCTAAATGTTTACTGCAATGTGAGATGTACAGATTACGTACGCCACGCTGCAATAGTAAAAAGATGTAGCGGGTATTACGATAGTTTACTTACCTCGCATACAAATAATTACAGATTAATTAATTGCGCTTAATCATTACCATTTTTTAAAATAAAGAAAACATGAACAAAACTTTCAATTCTATTTATTCTCTTATTCCAAAGATGTAGTTATATAGTCTGCTGCCATAGCAACATTAATAAATTAAATTTCGCTAAACATTTGCACAGTAGTAGGAAAATATTTTCGAGATATACATATTACGTACGATATGCTGAAATAGTAAGGATATGTAGTGGATATTACTGTAATTATTTTACCTCGCATGCAACTAATTAGAGATTATTTAATTGCGATTAATTATTACCTTTATTAAAAATAAAGAAAACATTTTTTCGCAAATATCAACAAAACTTTTTATTCCATTTATTCCCTTATTCCAAAGATGTAGTTTTATCGTCTGCTGCCATAGCAACATTATAAATTAAATTTCATTAAAAAAATGAACAGTAGTAGAAAAATATATTTCTAAGTCGAATAGTTATTGAACAACTCAACACTTTAACATGAGAATTCTTATTTCTTATTTAGATATTTTAAAGTTGTTTGTTGTCATTGCGTTTTTATACTATTTTTTGTTTCATATTCGAATATTATTTTTTTAAATATTTGATCATAATCTTGGAAATTGAAATTTACAAAAAGAATATGCCTAAGTGCAACAAGTTAATTACTGGCAATTCCTCACGAAAACAGAGGTCTATAAGGCAGCGTGAAAGGCGAGCTAAAGAGACAGAAGAAGAAAATGCTGCAAGAAGATTCACCGTGTCAGAAAGACACAGGGAAAGACGAATGGCACAAATGGAGGAAGAAGCTGCTTTAAGAAGATATGAAGCTGCACTGCGCGCTCAACAAAGACGTCAAGATGAGGGTATCCAACCACCGACTGTGAGGGAAGATCGCTTACAAGCCATTGCTCGATGTCGAAGAATGAATATTACAAATAATGTAGGAAGATGCAGGTTACACCCAACGATTGAAGGGCATCAATGTGGATATCTGGACAATGTTTGCATCAAATGTAGTGCATTTTTTTTTCAATGCAGAGAAGAATACAAGAGTAATTTATACCCACAGTTGTCACAACTGCAAAGGAATTTTGGAACCTCTTAAACCTTATCTAGATCAGATGAGACAGCTTAAAAATGGCAGTGATATACCGTCAGTTCTCTTTAAGGAACACATAAGGTCATATAACAGTGCGTTATCTTTTGTCTCTACGGGTAATCATGTTACACCGCCCGCAGGTACCGGCCCATATTGTTTTAGAATTCATGCACAAATTTATCATAATACTTCTCATCTTCATCCATCTGAAGTAGGTCAGAAAAAATATGCTCAACGTATGTATTGGATTCGGATATATTACTGCGGCAATGTATGAACGATAGAGAAAATTTAAAATGTAAAGAAGAAATCATGAGCAAGCTTGACGATGTTATAAGCGAGTTAACCCTTATGCACATGCTTTTCAAATGCTTCATGAAATGGAAGAACGAGTCATCGCAGAACAAGAACCTGGAGCAGAAGAAAGCGTGTGTATGTATAGATGCTATAAAAATTTATCAGCCGACCAGCATCGAGGCAGATACAATGCAGCAAAGTCAAATGAGATAGCCATGGTTTTCCATTGTTCGGATGGTGTACCACCTACCAATAGGGATATCTGCAAATACCCGAAGGGGAATCAACTGTGTGGAATAAACGCCCTGAATCCTAATTGTGACCCCATGACATATGTTTTATTTTTCACGTATGGCGAAAAGGGTTGGAATGTGCATGGAGGATGTTCTCAACTTCAATTTTACAGTCACAGATTGTCAGTGAGAAGGAATGGTTTCAATAATAGAAAACTCTTGCAGCAGTATTGTGTCGATGCTTATGTCAAGGTTGAACGAAACCGTTTGACTTACATCCGCTCAAACCAGAAAACATTAATAGTAGAATCTTACTTAGGATTAGACGATCACCTTAATGCTCTTAAAGAATAATCTGGTTTGAAACCACGTGTAATGGTTATACTGCCATCTACATTCATAGGAAGTCCCAGAGCTATGCAGCAAAATTATCAAGATTCGATGGCCTTAGTTAGAGAATTTGGTAAGCCTGATCTTTTTGTCACCCTAACGTGTAATTAAAATTCCCGAGAAATCAAAGAAAAACTTTTCCCAGGTCAAAAGCCTCATGATCGTCCAGATTTAGATGCACATTCGTTCGATATGAAGAAGAAAGCAATGTTAAACGATCTTAAAAAGAACGGCATTTTGGGACGCAAAGTCACAGACATACATTTTATTGAATTCCAAAAGAGAGGATTGCCACACATGTACCTTTTACTCATTTTAACTGATGATGATAAGATAAGAGATCCAGCTACTATTGACACCATCGTCTGTGCTGAATTACCTGAACCCACAATTGAAAATGGATTGCATGAAATTGTCAAGGCTACGATGATTCACGGACCATGTGGTGTCATAAATCCAAACTCACCTTGCATGGCTGACGAAGTTTGATGAATGGGTTATCCAAAGGAATTCAGAAATGAAACGGCTGAGAATGTTGCCGGTTACCCAATGTACAGACGGCGTGATGATGGAAATCACATAGTGATAAAGGGAAAAGTCGTAGACAACCGTTGGGTTGTTCCCTATAACCCATAACTCACAAAGAAATATAATGCCAATATTAATGTCGAAATATGCAGCTCTGTTAAATTTCATTAAGTACATAGTTAAGACTGCATACAAGGATCATGATTGTGCAAAAGTTGTTTTTAAAAATAACGGTGAGGGATGTTGTGTGGGATGAAGTGAAGCGTTATTTAAATGCACGATATGTTTCGGCACCAGAGGAAATGGGGCGACTGCTTGGAAAGCCCATGCAAGACAAGTCGCATGTTATTATTAGATTGCCGGTGCAATTACAAGATATGCAATCTGTGTATTTTACGGAAGCATAAGAACGTCAAGCTTTTAAAAGAGCAAGAAATAAAGCCACCATGCTCACTGCTTGGTTTCTACTTAACAGGCCAGATCCTTCAGCAAACATCTATCTCTATACAGAAATTTCCAAAGCACTTTGTATGGAAAGGATATGTGTGGCAAAGGCATGTTAGATTAGGTGACTACATAGTATCAAGGATATATTCTGTAAGCCTAAAGGATATTGAGCGATTCCATCTTCATATGCTGCTTTGTCATGGTCCCGATACCAAATCTTTCGAGGAGTTAAGGACGTATGAGAATACTGTCTATGAAACATTCAAGGGTGCATGCCGTGCTAGAAATTTATTAGGAGATGATGATTAATGGCAACATTGTTTAACAGACGTATGTGGTTTTGAAATACCGCCCGAACTGCGAGAACTGTTTTCGTTCATATGCGTCTTAGGCAATCGAAATTCACGGATTGAATTATGGGAACAGTTTAATTCAGAACTCTCAGAAGATTTTGTTCGCCATCTTTCGCTACATGGGACTAGAGATAGAACCCTTCAAGACATAGCCAATCATCTACGCCTAAACAACATTACACTTCACAGCCTCGAATTTCCTGAACTATCAAGCTTGGAGAAATCTGTGGAATGCAATCTCTATGATTTACAAGAAGAAAGAGCAAACGGTCAGTGATTGTTAGACATACTAAATCAGGAACAACGGTGGAAATCCGGAAACCGGAACATTTTTGAATTCGGAACATTCCGAAATACGGAACATTTTTGATGCTGCCATTGAAAGTATTCAAAATGATTATGCTACTGTCGCTAAAGTTTTCTTAGTCAATGCTTTTGCGGGATCAGGAAAAACATTCCTATTCAATACTTTGCTACATTACGTCAGAGGAATTGGACATACCGCTATTTTCGATGCATGGAGATGCACCGCATCTATACTCTTACAAGGTGGAAGACCTGCACATTCTCAATTTAATTTACCAGTCCCCATATTGGAAAAAAACAGCTTCAAAAATTCGGCAAAATACATCTGAAGGAAGCTATTGAAAATGGCTAAGCGCATTATATGGGATGAATGTACCCTGACACCTATTCATGTTTTAAACGCTGTTGATAGACTTCTGCGAGATTTTAATGGCGAAGATGTCCCAAATGGGGGTAAAGTGTTTATTTTTGGAGGTGACTGGAGGCAGATATTTCCTGTAGTTATACATGCAAACAAAACACTCATTTTTGAAAGTTGTATCAAGAATTGTTCTCTGTGGCTAACATTTCGACAGGTCAGTCTGGTTACAAATATGCGAACGGAGCCGAAGGAACTTGATTTCGAGGAATGGCTCATTTGCCTGGGGGATGGTCGATTGAATAATTATTATGAATTCGGAGAAGATATTATTTGAAATACCTCCAGAATGTTTAGTGTAGGATTCTATAGTGGATGATATTTTTGGTTCGTCTGAAATTTATCTGGATGATCTCTCGGAAAGAGACATTTTGCGTCCCCAAAATGAGGATTTTTTGAGATTGAATGAGGAGATATTACGAAAAGTACCTGGCGAAGTCAAGTCTTATTTTAGTGCTGATACAATACTTTGTGATGATGAAGAAGAACAAAACAATTTGCAGATGGATTTCATCAATAGTTTAACACCTTCTGGAATGCCACCACATCAGTTATATCTTAAAGTTGGCGTTATTGTTATATTGCTTAAGAAATTGAATTCGTCCAGTGGTCTCTGTAATGGGACACGTTTAATAGTCAAAATTTTGCCGCAAAATGTTATAGATGCAGAAGTTTTGAGAGGACATAGGAGAGGCACCCGTGTTTTCATACCGAGGGTACTACTTACTCCGTCGGATACCAATTTACCTTTCCAGTTACTCCCCCATCAGTTTCTATTTGGGCTCGTTTTGCTATGAATATCAATAAATCTCAGGGTCAAAGTTTGAAAAGTATTGGAATGAATTTGCCCCATCCGGTTTTCTCACGTGGGATGTTGTATGTAGCCTTTTCAAGAGCAACTTCTAGAGGATGTGTACGTGTTTGGGTTAAGAACAGACCAAAACAAGGAAAACTTTTGTCACAGTCTAATAAGGTATTTACACAAAACATTGTCTTCCGTGAAGTTTTAACTTAAGTCGAACTATTTTGCCTTATTGTAAAAAACAAACAAACAAAAACGAGTCTACTGCACTTTACCTCATGGATGACGTGGAAATCAGTGGAAAGAGTTTTCTTTTAAAACTTTTTTTTTTCCAAATTTTTTTGCAATGCCGATGCACATTTCATTCTTTCTTACATATTTTGGTTTAATTGTGCAAATATTGACTTCATTACTAATTTCCAAAACTTTAATTTGGTTGTGTAACTACTCACTAAAAAAACGAGTCTACTGTAACTTACCTCATTGGTGACGTGGAAAATAGTGCAATGATTTTTCTTTTTAATTTTTTTTTCCATTTTTTTACAGTGACGATGTAAATTTCCTTTTTTCTTACACCGTTTTGTTTGGTTGTGCAAATATTGACTTTATAACAGATTTTATATCCCAAAATTTAATTTGGTTCTGTAAATGCTTACTTTTATTTATATTTTAATACATAACTGTTTTTTGTGTACATACTTATTTCACATTGGTTGCGTAATTACTGATTTTTAATAGACGTAACACATTTTTATATTAATAAACATTAATTTGGTTGTACTGTTTTTTATTTTTAATTTTTGGTTTTAGAATTAAATTCATCAACTCCCGTGCATAGAACGGGTTAAACAGCTAGTAATTCCAAAATAAATGTGTAGAAAAATAAATATTGTAGGTTAATTTAATTTCTAAATTATTTTTTTTATCATTGTGGATATATACCTACCTCTACAAACAACACGGTGATAACTATACTGACTACGATGCACCTATTCTATAAAATTTAAAATATTTTGGACACGAAAGCAAGGTTTCAGAAATTTTTGAGGGTTTAATACAATTACGTGGGACAAGGAATCAAGCTAATCCATTCTGTGCCCTGGTTTGACCGATGTCTTTATATATTGTTGGACATAGTGTTTGCATTAGAAATTTCACACTCAATTGTTCATATCAGAGATAAAATTTCAAATATCGAACTATATTATATGTTATGAGATTCATCCTTCTAAGATCTATATATATGTAGATTTTACAATTAAGACATTGTTGTGATAGTGTAGACATTATAATTGAACAATAGGGTGGAATGAAAAAACGAAAGTTGGAATTTTGATTTTGGATAGCAGCCAAAAGTTGCCTTTTATTACCTCTAATATACGTGCAAAATTTCATGAATTTTGAAAACTCCTTCAGGGCTCTACCAGGACCTTTATATTTTCATTGTTTCACACAATGGGTCCTTACCCTAAATTGTAGATTTACAGGGTTTTTTGCTAATCTCGTTTCACATTTTTATATTTAAAATGTTTAGTATAATTCCTTTTCTTATTTTTAAAGTTTAAGTATTTATTATAAAATATTTGATTATTTAAAAATGTTTACAGAATGGGTTCTTATAATAAATTTCTACACTTACAGGGCTTTTTCGTAATCTCGTTTGGCATTTTGATATTTAAAATGTTCAGTGAAATTCCCTTTATTATTTTTGAACTTTATTTCTTTACTTTAAAATATTTTAAACGTTTTATTGAGTTTTAAAAATTGTTTGTTTTCGTTTTTAGAGTCATTTTTAAATGAGTGCGTGTGGAAAGAAATCGAAGTTTACCATTACCAGAAGTGCAGTGGAATATCCCCTATTTGATGCCCCTTCAGAACTAAATAAAGCTATTTTGCCAACAACGGCAGATGACAAAATATATTTTCTATACAAGACAATAATTAAAACGCAACAGGAATGGTAAAGATCCTCCAAAGTCAGAAGTATTTAAAATCTTAAGAGAACAAATCGAAGAAATTTGGAAGAAAGCATCAAATATTGTAGTTTCCCAGAGGCGTATTGATCAAATGATAGACAACAATTTTTCTGAATACCAGTAGCTTATTCGATTCCTCAAATCTAAAATAAATAATGGAAAATTTGAGACAGATAACATCGAAGAACTATAAGTGAAGAACACGTATCTGATTGAAGAGTCAAATTTACTGTATCTGGGACACATTACACCATCTTCTCGATCAGGAAAGAATATTGCAGAAAGCATTTTAAAATAATGCACTGAGAACAGTTTAAACCTTGATAAACGTATGGCTATAGGTTGTGACAAAACAACTGTAAATACTATGAGAAAGAATGGTGCTCTTAGATTTTTTTAAACAAATATTACTCGTCCATTGCAGTGGTTAATATGCCAGCTTCATGCAAACAAATTGCCATTGTGTAATTAATTTTCTGAATTTGATTGGCAAACTACAGACCCATGAGCCATTTCTGTTCCTATTGGAAAATCGTTGGTTCAATGTGAACAATAGATAGTTGTGAAATTAAAAAAAAAAAAATCTGCTCTTATCTCCCAGAAATGAACTGCTGAGTGTTAAGTACAGACGAAAATTATTTTTACGACATGTGTCAAATATTTTCATCTGGGCAATGCTCTTTAAATCTGGTAAATCGCAATACATGTAAAATGTTTCACTCTAGATGGTTGACAGCTGCCAATCGACTACTTAGATTGTGCATTGGAAGCCAGAATCCTTCCCAAAATCTGAAGATCATGGCTGAATTTGTAATGGAAGTATATTCACCGATGTCATTTCATATTAAGAAAGATTCTTCCTGCAAAAATGGAGCTCAAATATATTTTAAAACAATTAAGTTTTCTCGTTATTTCGGGGAACATTTAAAGACGATTGTCGATCTCATTATTCAATGAAACGCATACACCTATCATTGAGAAAAAAATATATATATGATAACTGATGAAAGAAACCGTATTCGATATCTTGGATTCCGAAGAATATTGAAGGCAAAGGAAATCGAGTGTTCAACAATAACACAGTTTCATATACCAATATTGAACTTCAGTACTATAGACTATATTAACATTATTTACTGGCACGAATGTGAAATCACATCACCCCGCATTCTTAATAGAGTATCAAGAGAGGAATTGAAAGTTCTCATAAAAAGATTGGAAGCCCCATCTTTTCAATTCCCCAAGTGTCCGTCTCATATTTAAACAGTTGAAAGATGCGTGAAACTAGTTACTGAAGCATCATTGGCGGCTGTAGGAGTAGAAGCAAGGAACAGATATATGCGATCAAAAATCAAATCACGAAAGGTAATGCCTAGTTTGATAGCAAAGGTCAATATAAATTACAGTGAAAAGAAAGATACTTTTACAGTACATCGCATATATTATTTTTATTATATTACACTATATTTATAAAAAATGTCTTCCCTATGTATTTAGAGAATTATCTTTTATGTATATTCGTAAAATAAATGTAAACTGTATGTCTAATTATTGTTCTTTTTCTTTATCTTCTTTGGGACAATTCAATTCATATTATAAGGTGATACATCACGACAACGCTTAAGTAATACTTTAATCAGTCTTTATTACGGGTTATTTTGCTGAAATCAGAAATTTAGTAAAAAAAGATTGTTTTTAGTAATTTATACTACATAGTGAAATCTCGGTTTTTCACGTATAAAGGGCATAATCTTTAAGAGCTGGTAGAGCCCTAAAGATGAATTCCAAATGAAATGAAAATTTAACCTTATATTCAGTGTGACAAAAGGCAACTTTTTAGAAAAAATTCCAAAGAAAACTTGTTTTGGTCATTTTCACTCCACCCTATTGAACAAGCCACAGCCAATAAATCGAGTTCATTTCAATGTAAGAATTAAGTAGATGCACAGGAAGCTACGTTCAAATTCGTGCTACTGTCCTTCTAGAAATTACTGACAACAGTTGTGACGCAAATGAATTCATTTTTAAAAGCACCGCAAATATCGTCATGAATAGTCGTTATAGCTTTAATGTATTTATTATTTACCTCTGACATATTGTCGCTTCCGTGGTAGTGGAACTCTTTCAAGTATTTCATAAATTAATAATGTCTTAGATTATGTATCTTTTTCTTCTATTTAAACACTAGTTTAATGATAAAAATTTAAACTTTTGCTGCACTTGAACCGGAAATGTTTGCATAAATTGCAAGCCACATTAATGGAAAAAATCTTTCACCCACACCCAAATTATTTTAGCTAGTATTCTTTTGATTGACATAAACGATTTGTGACAGGTTTAAAAATTAGCTAGAATTCATGAAATATACAGAGACGATAATAAAATTGTTAACGTCATCAATCTAAACACGAGAACTGATATATCATATAAAACAGTCTCAACCATTAATGGAAATATGTAGTAGCTGTAAGTAATGTATAAGATGATCTTTTAAAACTATATTACTTTTGTGCTAAAATTAATTAATGTTTCGTTGAAAAATAAGTTATTTTATTCATTACATTGTAAAGAAAAAAACTATGTAATTTTACAGATGTAAAGCTACGAAAATATGTAAGTTTACTAGAAATTTTATCTTTACACTGTAAATATATACAGTGTGTCCACGTATAACCTGACCGACCTTTATTTTCGCAACTGTTGGTTCTAGATGCATACTTCCAATTACAAAAATAATTTAAATAATGTAAAGAATTATTTTTAAAGCGATTTGGGTCAAGAAACACATTTATTAAAAATTTACGAAATTTAAATTTTTATACGGTTCCCCGGTCCTATAAGTGATATTTAGTAAAAATTTACTGTGACACTAACAAGTAAGACAGAAAAAGTCCCATTCATCTAACATTAAAATTGACCGAGTTATAAAACTTTGAAATGCATGATATATACCACTTTTTTGCATATCAAAAGAGATGATTTCGACCGTGCTTTCAGGGGTCGTATATAAAGTACTTAAACTTATTTCAAGGTATCTGAAGTTTGAAAGAAATCGTACCACTAATACGATTGAGTTAAAATTATTAGTTAAGTTTCAGATTAGTTAAAATAATTGTATTTTAACATATCTTGTATTGTGTAAGGATTTGAGGCTATGATTTCTTTTAACAAAAATTATGTTATTTTCATAAGGTTTTATTTAAATTGCAACGATCGTCTTTCCAGTTTAAAATTTGTACTCGTACTTTAACTGACTTTCAAATGTCCGATCGAAGTTAAAATTTTACATACAGACTTAAATCCAATAAAAATGTAATATTATTATGATTTTTGATGCTTAGCATCTTATAAATACTTATATTCGAGGATAACACAAAAAAATTCGAATAGATTACCGTCAACAATTTTAAGAAATGGTTTTAGATTAGTTAACATAAACCTGCGATGGTTGTGTTTTTTAACTTTTATAATTAAGTTTTATGTTTTTTTTTAACGCTAAATAAAAAAAATTACCTTCATTTTAACTATCATGTCAAAGTTTTTCGCAAATCGTAAGTTTCAAGGGTAAAAAATAGCGAAAAATATGATACTATAAAATAGATGTAAGACTTTTTTATTCAGTTTAATTTTATTTAATTCTATAATTTATTCGATTTTTGTGGCTTATACTGAGTTTCTTACAGCTAAACAGTTCAGGGGTCCAACGCGATTGGGAGGGGAAGGGGGATCAATTTTAACTTTGAGCTTTTTAACTTTGAAATTTGCGATTTGAGAAAAATCCTGACGTGATGGTTTAAAATGAATGTCATTTTCGGATTCAGAGCTAAAAAATACACGTGAATCAATTTCAAAAGCTAAAAAACATGGCACAACCCAAAACTTGAAAGGCGGTGTAATCTAATAGCATTTTAAAATATGTATCATTTTTGTAAAGAATTGAGGCTGGTGTTTTTCATACTTTTATTTAACAAAAATTCTGTTATTTTTATCCTCTTATATGTTCAGTACGTTGCAGCAATATATCACAATGATTATAGATTTCAAATTTATATTGCAATGCTAATTTTACTCCCAACCATTTCTTTAATATATCTGATGAAATTATATTTCTACTAAATTTGTGAATGACCCCTAAATTTCAGCAAAAAATATGCCCCAAATTTAAACAGCTATTACTCGGTCAATTTTAATAGTAGAATAACAGGACTTTTTTGCCTTACTTGTCAGTGTAACAGTTAAATTTTACTAAATATAAGTTATAGGACCGGGGGACCGTATAAAAATTTAGATTCTGTAATTCTTCGTTAAATTGTTTTTTCGCTTCAAACTTTTTTAATCTTAACTCTGCACCTAATTTTGACCACTTTTGTAATTGGAAGTATGCATCTAGGACCAACGACGGTTGCGAAAATAAAGGTCGGTCAGGTTATACATGGACACACTGTATATATATATCTACAAAACTAGTTTTTGTAAAGCTACAAAAATCTGTATGCTTTCTAAAATTTTATTTGCAACCCGGGGATAACTACATGATTTTTTTTGTTGTTAAATTTTGCCTTTTAATGCAGTATAAATATGTGTTAAATATATGTGTTAAACAAATGTGTTAAATATATGCAGTATAAATATGTGTTAAATGCAGTATAAATATGCTTTTTTTTAACAAGAATTGATGATTTTCAATACGAACTCAAAAATTCGTGTAGCATTTTCAAGTCTCAAATATTAATTCATACTTTATTAAAATTACACTTCAAATGCAAACTAAAACTGAATACATTAAAAACAATTATTATATTAATGATTGCTATTTATTTAATACCTAAATTTAATTAATTTTGTATTCTAATATAAAAAAAAAAGTGTAGCAGAATGGAATTTTTGATTTAAAATCCCCTTAATTACTTTTTTTGACAAAATTAATTCCAACTAAAAATAAATTAATATCTCTTTGCTATTAAAAAAATTTATTATATCATGTTTTCTTAAACAATAACGCAACATATATGTTTCAAATATGGAAAAAGTTAGATAGAAATTTAAAAAAATGAAATCTGTTAGATTTTCAGAATTTACGTAAATTTGCTAGAAATATATTTAGTGAAACTGGTTCAAAATAAAAATAATTGCATTGAAATTTTTGACTCAAAAAAGTAAATAAGTTGGAATGTAGAAGATTACATGTTTAATGTGATTCCATGAATTAAATATTTTTTTTGTTATATTTGTAAAAAAATGTATTTAAATTATTCTTACATTTTTTAATATATTTAAAGTTATGAAAGGAATTATGTGTAATATTAGTAATTGAATAAGTTTTATTACAAAAGATAATCAATTATTTTTGGAAAGTATTCATCCCTTGCCTATATATTAAAAGATATTTTCATTTTACAATTTGCAAAATACGTGTACATAAATTGGTTTTGATTAGCATTAGCAATAATATTAACAGTTGCATCTGATTAAGCAAATCTGAAAATGTCTTCGCATATTTCTTAATCAAATGTTACACAAAGTACGTTAGAGAAATAATATGCTATAAGTGCTATAAATGCTATATAAACAAATCTTCATATATATATCTGGATAATGTTTGTGTAAAAATGTAGAAAATATACTTAACCTTATTTTGAAACTACCTAACACTTTTGTCTAATAAAAGTTAGTATTTTGTGTCACCTGCTTAGTGCTTAAGTATTTCCTTATTTTATCCACTGTTAACCACTTAATTCTCGCGCCTGTGATTTTCATGTGCAGTTTATGTTACTTAAAATAAATTATATTGTTTGATTCCCATCAGTTTTTCAAAATAGTGTAAAAGGCTTTTTTCTCGTGTCATTTTATCAGCTATTAAATAATGTGAATATTTTTGCTTCAAAAAATTGGTGGCTATCAAACAAACTGAATTAAAAAAAAAAAAAAAAAAAAAAAAAAATCCCTGCGGCCCGGCCTACAGGCGGAGGTAGATTTCGAAGTTAAGTATATTAATTGCACCAACAAAAACTAAATTATGAGTAGATATAAATCTACTTTAACAGTTTTATCTGACCGCTTGTGACGAGTTTTTATTTCATTTTTATATAATAGCATTTTTATCAGAATCATGTTAAGGCGGTATTAAAAAATACTTTTTCATGCTCAACAACTCGAAATTTTCTGTCACATTTTCAGATTAATTTTTAATAGAAAAAATACGAAACTTGCTGACGTGATTATTGAAAAGATTTTTAAGCGACATGTGTTTTTATTTTTTTTTCAATTAATTGAAACTTGATTAATAAACAATTATTTTCTCAGTAGGGCAATATTTTTCGTTTCTAACACAATCGCTTCGGGAAATTCTGTTCAAAATGCCCAATTGACATCATTTTTTGAAATACATTCTGCCTTTATGAAAAAATTGATCATTACGGTACATTATATAGTTTCTAAAGAGGAGAATCTATCAATTGGACGCGTTTGAGAGCAAAAAATAATTTAAAATGAGTCAGAAAATAAGCAGTTTGGATTTGAATACATTCTTAATAAGATGACTTTTTTCTTCAACCTTTATGTATTAGGTAGCTTTCTTTACAAAAAAGCTACCTATTGCAGCCGTTCGGAGGAAAGCGATTCCAAAAAATTTTGGTATATTTTCATCGATCATGACCCCCAGACACCGAAACCACCCTCCGTTCAAAATTGATATATATATATATATATATATATATATATATATGACCTATGTCATACTGTAACTCTCGTATTTATGAACCGATTTGGATGTAATTCAGTGTGTACATAGTACATACCAATGTCTCGACCGAGTTCATTGGCCATCTTCATCCGCCATTTTGTTTCAAAATGGCGGCCATTTAAAATTTTTTTAAAAATTTAAAATTTGAAATGTGGTACCAAAAAAATTGAAAATGGAAAAATATTTTTTTTCTTATGTATTTGACCTTTATACAAAGACTCCGTAGCAGTTTTTGTTTCGTCTATATCTTAAAAAATGGCTGAGTTATAGCATTTTGAATTTCTAGCGAAGCTGACATTTTGAAACGTCCTGAATTTTGTCACGCCATAAAAGGCGTATTTATGAACCGATTTGGATGTAACTTCGTTTATACATAGTACAGACCAATGTTTCGACCGAATTCGTTGGCCAGCTTCATCCGCCATTTTGTTTAAAAATGGCGGCCATTTAAAATTTTAAGAAAAATTTAAATTGGAAATGTGGTACCAAAAAATTGAAAATAGAAAACATATTTTTTTCTTATGTGTTTGACCTTGATAAAAAGATTCGGGAGCAGTTTTTGTTTCGTTTATATCTTAAAAAATGGCTGAGTTATAGTATTTTGAATTTCTAGCGTGGCTGACATTTTGAAACGCCCTGATTTTTGCCACGTGATAACAGACGTATTTATGAACCGATTTGGTTGTACATTGGTGTGTACGTAGTACATGCAAATGACTCAACCGAGTTCGTTGGCCAGCTTCATCCGCCATCTTGTTTCAAAATGGCGGCCATTTAAAAAATTTAAAAAAATTTAAATTTAAAATGAGATGCTAAAAATTTGGAAAATGAAAAAGATTTTTTCGTATGTGTTTGACCTTAATACAAAGATTCCGGAACAGGTTTTGTTTCGTCTATATCTAAAAAAATGGCTGAGTTATAATATTTTGAATTTCTATTGTGGCTGACATTTTAAAACGACCTGATTTTTGTCTTTCGATAACAGGCGTATTTATGAACCGATTTGGATATTACTTGGTCTGTACATAGTGCATACCAATATCTCGACCGCGTTCGTTGGCCAGCTTCATTCGCCATCTTGTTTCAAAATGGTTGCGATTTCTTTTTAAATGTATTTTTAAATTTAAAATGAGGTATTGAAAAATTGGAAAATGAAAAAGATTTTTTTATGTGTTTGGCCTTGATACAAAGATTCGGAGCAGTTTTTGTTTCTGAAAATTTGTTCTTTTGTTTATATCTTAAAAAGTGGTTGAATTATAGCACTTTGAATTTCTATCATGGCTAACACTTTGAAACGATCTTGTATTTGTCACGCGATACCGCACGTATTGGCCTATTTCGATGGAAGAAGGCATGTGGATAGTATACATCAATATCTCGACCAAGTTCGCTGGCCAGCTTTATCAGCCATCTTGTTTCAAAATGGCGGCCATTAAATTAAAAAAAAATTATATTTAAAGTGAGGTGCAAAAAAATTAGAAATTGAAAAAGGTTTCTTTCTTAAGTATTTGACCTTGATATAAGGATTCAGGAGCATTTTTTGTTTGCCTTTATCTTAAAAAATGGCTCAGATATAGTAGTTTCAATTCCTAACGTGGGTGACATTTTGAAAAATCTGAATTTTTTGCCTGCGACAGCACTCGTATATATCAACCGATTCCGATGTGAGTGAGCATGTGCACAGCAATTACTAAGGTCTCGACCAAGTTCACTGGTTAGCCTCATATACCATGTTGTCTTAAAATGGCAGGCACTTTAAGAAATCGCCAAATTTGGCAGCCAAATATAAGTTACTTTAATTAAAAGCAGCTTGGATAAAGCTGACTAATTTCGCGAAATTCTCATTCATAATGATTTAGTATTGATAAAAATTGGTATTGAATCTCCTACATTCGGTTTCCACTAAATTGAGCTTCGTGTGTTTGAATAATATAAGTTGGCTTTTTTAAAATAAGGAATATGAAAGCTACCGCTTCCTCCCGGCACTGGCCGGAAGGACTTTTTTTAATTTGTTTTTACTGTAAGAATTGGTCCTATCAAAAACTGGTCTATATAAATGTTGAAGACAATATTAAGAAGATATATGATAAATCCATGGGGGATTTTATGTCTTGTGAATTGACGGAGTTATGGAAATTTTGCTTCTTCACCCCCTCCCCTTTTTTTGTTTTCGCTTTTTTTTTGCGGTACGAATTGGTCTTATCAAAAACTTGTCAGCATAAAAGTTGTAGATAATATTAAGGAGATGTATAATAAAATCAATTGGATTTGATATCTTGAGAACTGACGAAGTTATGAATTTTTTTCTCCCATAAACCCTATTTTTTGTTCCCCTTGAGCCCATTTTTAATTTTATCAAAAATCTGTGATACATAAATTTTTGGCCCTATTTTTAGAAGTAATAAAAACCTTAAACTGATTTGCCATGTACAGAAATTAAGAAGTTATGGGTTTTTTTCGGTTTTCACAAAACCACTCCCTATTTCCATCCCCTTGGTCCGATTTTGCCCATTAACGAACTTGACCGAGATTTTATACTCCTTGATTTTATGTATCAGTTTGGAAGAGATTTGTGCAGAATTGTGGAAGTTATCGTATACAGAATTAAGTGATATATATATATATAGATAGATAGATAAATATATAAATTTTTTACTGAGGGTGGTTTTGGGTTCTAGGGGTCATGATCGGTGTAGATCTGCAAACATTTTTCAGAAATTCCAATATTGGAAGACGCGAATTGGTTGTATTTCATACGAAATCTACATAAAAAGTAGCCTACACTGATTGAGCGCGTCGCTTCAGGGGTTAAACATAGCTATTACTATTATGTACGTGAAATTTGTAATCATCATAAAGTGTGATGTCATAAATGTAAATTACTATCTATTTTTTAATGAAAATCGTGCTGGATTATATTAAAGAGAGTGAAAAATTTCGATATAAATCACGAATTTTCATTAAAAAATAAAATAAAGTAGTTCAGGGTTCAGTGTCAAAAAATAATTTTCGTAGAGCTGTTATATATATATATATATTATTCTTTAACACTATTAAAAAAAAAAAAAGCTCCAAAAATAACTCCTTAAAAAGAAGTGATGTACGAAGGTTAATCTCATAAACATTTAATTATATCTATAACGTCGATTTTGTTAAAACAGTGATTTTGATAATTGCGTGCAAGATTTAAAATTAATGTCAGGATAGAAATTCATACAATTTTGAAATGAAGGTATAAAACTAGGCGATACACTAGATGAACTAATGTAGTGTTGAAAAACTTGAAAATACACTAAATGAACTAATGCTGTGTTCATTAAGTTAGTCATTTAGAACTTATCACAATATTTATGAAAAAAATCAAAGTTTCAGAGGTTTTTTTTTAGCCCCCTTTATGCTATTTCTTTTGTACAACAATTATAGTGTCGTCACTAAAAAATAACTTTCCGTTAAAAAAGCCAGCCGTAAAACAAAGCAGGTGAAACATTGTACGGGATAATCTGTACTGCAATTTTTTTAACTTCTAAGTATCGCACATTTTCAATTTTTACACAGTCGAATAGGGAAAAAAAGTACTTTTAAATGCCCTTTGTTTGAACTCTGCATCTCAAATCATTTTTTTTTTTTTGTAGTTTTTAGCGTTATTTTTTTTTAAATTTTGGCAACTTTAGTACGCCATTTCTGCAGAAAGTAAAGGGAAAATATTCACAGAGGTAAAAGATAGTTGGAGATAGATTGGAAAATATTAGATTATTATATCTTTTTTGCTACCATTTTCCCATAGCAAATGAAGAAAAAAATAAAATACGATCTATTTTGAAAATATATAAATGAATGATTTCAGATAAAACATGAAGCTGTTATAAACTATATTTGATTTTAAGTATGTATATTAATGTTACAAACAAATGAAAGCATATGAATCATTAGATAGCCGATTTTTTTTTTTTTGTAGAGATTCTTGAATTAAAGCATCGCTTTTTACTGGAATTGTGTATTATTTTTGCAATATTGAAAGCATATGCATATTTTTCTATAGATGTTGTTTAATACTCTATAGTAAGCGTGGAAATCTTCAGCGGATGCAAATAATGCCATTTTATATAAAATAAAAACTTGTGTTTTAAGTCTTAAAACTGAAATATGTTTCGTTTTATCTATATTTATGTACTTTTTTTTTCGTCGGAGTCTATACTAAATTCTGAAAAAGCAGAGTTCCTGTTTTGTGGTCTTTCATTTATTTTTGTCCTGAACCAATCCTTATATTGCTTAGCTTATAGTTTATGTTAAACACATACTATAACTATACTCGATATATATATATATATATAAACCTGTGGAAATTCAATTTTAAGAAATTCTGTGCATAATGCGTGTAAGCTGAAATATTTTGTTAAAAAATAATAATATAAATTTTAAATTAATTTAACGATCGTTATATCTATATATACTCCTTGCAGAACAACATTTGTTATAATATATCTATTTTCCTGTATCTTTGAAATTTGATATACAAAAGTTCAATACATTATGAGTTATTGCAAACCATATCTGGTTATTTTTATATATAAGTTACTTCATTTTGCATGTGTTCTGCCCAATTAATGCATGTTATAATTAAATATATGAAAGAGAATCATTTTCCCTTCTCATATGAATGTGATATATTCTTCAGATGATGCTTTTTAAATTAAGATCTAGTTTAAAATTGTATATAAATAATAAAGGAATAAAGATTGAAGACATATTTACATATATATTTACATAGTACCGGTGAAAACTTAACTCAAACATAAAATAAACTTTAAAAAAATTGTAAACTACTTCAAAAAACGCACTGAAAGGAATTAAATAATTCTTTAAAATTCTCGAATGGCAAAATAATATAGAATAACCACACATCGGATATCATGTGGTTGGATAAAAAGTTATTTAATATATAAAATTTAATACCTACCAAACATGGATTTTCGAGAGAATATATTTTGCAAGAGATAAAATATTTATGAATTAATTTACCAATATACGCATATAAAAGTAATCAATTACTTTTTGAAGTTGGTGCCAAACTACCGTAAGTATAGTAGGAACTGTGAATATATTATACCTAGTTCCATGAATAAAGTGATGACAAAAAATATAATCAATGTCGGTAAAAAGGTTTTATTTCTTCAGGAAATTAGTTTTTTAATCATTATCGACTGGAATTGTTTGGAATCAACTTCAAAAAGTAATTGATTACATTTATATGTCTATATTGGTAAATTAAATCATAAATATTTTAATTCATCTCTTGCAAAATAAATTCACTCGAAAATTCATGTATGGTAGGTATTAAATTGTATATATTAAATTTAACGTTTTTTTCCAGACACGTGATGTCCGATGTGTGATTATTGGATATTATTTCGTCATTAGAGAATTTTAAAGAATTATTTAATTATTTTTAGTGCGTTTTTTTTTTTTTAAGTTGGTTACTATATTTTTTTACAGTTTATTTTATATCCTACTTTTTATTTATTCATACAGTATTATACAGTATTCATACATAATTATCCATATTTCAATATCTGCTGAATAAATAATTAATTTGTAATAGAAATTACAGTTTACAAACATTATTTATTAAATAAATAGCTTTTTATAAGATCTTTGTATTTTTATTAGAAATAGTGATTTTATAAGTATTTAATAGTTATGATATAGTTGTTTAAAAAATACATTGTATTCACCACATTCTACATTTAGAGTTGTAAAATATCGGTTTATTTCCAGATTTATTTCCGTTATTTTTTATTTTTAACATTCGGTTTATTCATAAAATTCCCGGTTTATTCGAGGGCTTAAACCAGGTTTTTCGCAGTCTTTGCAACTGTATTTATATTCAAGAATAATTCTTTAGATTTAATAGACCTCCGTTGTTAAGAAGCAAAATTCAGAATACCTATTAATCTTTGTATTGACTCTTCACGGATGTTGCATGCACTGTTAATAATCTGTATAGTTTGCTGCATAGTGACTCCACCGCTTTTATAGAAAAGGATTACTTGATTATACTATGGAGCATTCTCATTGGTCAGAATAGATATATTCTATAAAATCGGTGGAGTGACTATGCAACTAAAGCTGCAGATTTTTAACAGATTGTTGTTGAGAATTCCACATTATTCGTTTCCGATTATCTCCATCAATTGTTTCCTCAGGTAAGATATCTTTATATGAGTGTGGTGACATACTTTGCTCGAACTCTTTATACAGACACTTTTGTCCAAACTATGGCAAAATTAATAATTTTCTATTTTTGAACTTTACGATACTCGCTTGGTCACGTTCGATTATACGATTTGCCGACAGTTTAAGAAGCATTAGCTTGGCAAGATCGTAAAGAGGATTAGCAATTAACTTTTGTCCAGCATCTATTAACCAATCAGTTTTTATATATCGTATATCAACACACTCATATCGAGGCTCGCTAAGCTCAGGCAGTAACGGCATCGGAAATGAACGACAGTTATTGGATGTTGAGTCAGAATCTGATAACTGAAGACTGAGCTTTTACATATATCTATGTATACACAGGCATGCACAGACATATAGAGGCACTTTTATGTGTACTGACATATGGTGGCACTTAAGAATGCAATAACTATTTGAGGCAATTTGCAGGGCTCTGGTGTCGTTGGTCACGTTGCTGTTGGATTGTCATCTTTAATCACTTCCAATGTCGGTTAGTATTTTTGTCATTTTCAGGTTTTATGGATGCGGTAACTTATCCAGACAACATCTCTCACTTCGGAAAGTTAAAGCATCCAACAAAGCTTAAGGTTTACATCAATACCTGCGGACATCGAATGTAGATGCGAAAAAGCTGACAATTCATCAGTAAAGTACCCTTACACATTACAGCGCGTCAAAGTGCTTCCATGAATCAGTGCACAGCACGACTCCACAGAGTGACCCCATATGTTAGTGCATATTAAAGTATAGCCCCTGCAGTCAGAAAATTTAAAAAGAAAGATGTTAGCAAAACTCAAATTGTTTCTCAAATAATTAACAAAAAACAAAATTTTGGATTTTGCAGATTATTACAACATGCTTAAGCAACTAACTGTATTATATCATGTATATTGAAACTCTAGTAGCGTAGTGATCAACACGCTTGTCTGTCATGAAAGAGAGTTCGGCATTGAGCTAGGCAAATTTAACTCAACCTTTCATACCTTCGGGGTCGATAACATGGGTATCAATCTTGCTTTGTGGATCAACGACAAGGGTGTCGCGTTAGGCTGACCACCTGTCCGTGATATATGCTGTATAGCACCTCCGGTCCCAGTGTCAAGTAATCAGTGTTGGGCACCTGTAGGCCATGATCCTTCATTGATCGTAAAAACACAGAAAGGTTTTTTAGCATTATATTTTGAAATGATGTCAACACAGATTTTCTAGAAATATTTGTCTTTGTTTTTATTTTCTTTATTTACAGAAAGTAGTCACATCCTTTTCTTAGTGTATACGCTTTTTTTATTGTTATCTTTAAAAAGTACAAAAAAATTGTAATTTAATAGATTGTAACGACCAATTGGAGGGTTTTTTTTTTTTTTTTTATATAAAACGATTGTAAAACGCCGTGGCTAGTGGATTGTAGCCCCTCGATACATGGCCTTTTAATATTAATCAACCAAACATTAAATTGTTTCCTTTTTCGCGTTCGTCTTTTATTCTGTAATCGACTTTCATGGGCTACATAATGAGTTGAAGACCTCGATTTTCATGGCCTACATAATTATTTTGAAATGGTGTCAACACAGATTTTCTAGAAATGTTTGTGTTTGTTTTTATTTTCCTTATTTACAGAAAGTAGTCACATCCTTTTCTTAGTGTATACGCCTTTTTTATTGTTATCTTCAAAAAGTACAAAAAAATTGTAATTTAATAGATTACAACGACCATTTGGAGGGGTTTTTTTATAAAACGATTGTAAAACGCCGTGGCTAGTGGATTGTAGCCCCTCGATACATGGCCTTTTAATATCAATTGACCAAACATTATTTTTTTTTCCTTTTTCGCGTTCGTCTTTTATTCTGTAATCACTTTCATGGCCTACATAATGAGTTGAAGACCTCGATTTTTACTTTGTAAGACGATTTTCATTTCGGCGTCGCTCTTTGGCTTCGGATTTTCCATATCTGATAATTTGCGCCTACCCATTTTGTAATTTTTTCAATTTTTAACGATTTTTTACCTTTTGAGTACCTATTCAAACACTTTTTAACGATTTTATGCCTTTTTATTACCTATTCAAATAAAAATTCTTTTAAAAATAAAGATCATCTTTGAATTTCGTTAAAAAAAAATAAAATACGAGCATCATTTGCCCCATCCTCGACCGAAAACAACAACCATTTCCAAATGGTTAAAAAATTAAATCATTTCAATTTAGTTAATCGGTGAATTTCGTAAAAAAAAAAAAAAAAAAAAAAAAAAAAAAAAAAAAAAAAAAAAACGAGCATCATTTGCCCCCATCCTCGACCGAAAACAACAATCATTTATTTTCAAATGGCTAAAAAATTAAATCATTTCAATTTAGTTAATCGGTAAATAAATGACAAACATTTTTCTTTAAATATTTTAAATACAAAAAAAAAATAAAAAATTCAGGACTAAGAATGGAAAACGTTGAAAGTCCAAAACAGGAAATTTTTCAAGAGAGCAAAAGAAGGAGAAAGAACCCCATTTGCCACATCTGATGGGGAATTTCCGACTTGTTTCAACTACTACTGCAAGGTTAGTACATCCAACGTTCTCATGTTTGTTAAGCGTGGTAATTAAAGCAGTTTTCCGTAAAAAAAAATATAAAAAAAATCGATTTTATTGTAATTTCAGCGATTTTCATTCTTAGTCCTTAATTATCGAAGGTGGTTAATTTCAGTTAATATTTATAAATCAAATAAAATACAATAATTTGTCATAGTGAAATTTATATTTTAATCAAATAATGTGAAATTGAACTATCTAAACACTCTATAATATCAACGAAAAATCTTATAATTGAAAGTGAAACTCGAACCCTTTTTCACTTTCGAGAACCTAAATTTATCATTATACGACTTGAGAATATTCGTTTTCTCTACATCGTTATAAACTTTACTGTGAAAGCGAAATAATTTATAAACAGTCTTTGTGCATACGCACAATGGCAATTTTGGTAAAATCTTTATACGTGAGTATAATTTAATAATTTTTTAATATAATAGTATAAGCATTAAATCAATATATATATATTCGTATATCTTTTCACATTTAATTTCCATTTCAATACATAG
Organism: Maratus speciosus; assembly: GCA_963932465.1. Taxonomy (NCBI): domain Eukaryota; kingdom Metazoa; phylum Arthropoda; class Arachnida; order Araneae; family Salticidae; genus Maratus; species Maratus speciosus. The sequence goes on from OZ010795.1 coordinate 424,516,212, forward strand.
ACTGCTTTTATAAAGATTATACATATTTTTTGTAAAAAAATGTTTAAATACTACATGAATTAAAACATGAAATTAAAAGTTATATATATATTTTAATTTTTATAATCTTTAATATAAAAAAAGGTAAAATTTAGAAATTGTTTCCACTATGATAGAAATCAGAAATCACTTCATAGATGATCTCTTCATGATAGATTATTGTAGATTAATGGACTACATGATTAAATCATGTGTAACTAACTATTCATATTGTGATTGAAGCTTCATTTGACAGCTTTAGAGATAACTCAACAAACCGTGCTTTAATACTGTTATCAGGAATTTGAGAGAGTTTAATAACGTGTAAAGAGATCGTAAATGAACCTCTTTACTATCCAATAACTATACTTAAGAGCTTTTTTCTGTAAGGGTATGCATTTTGAATAATATATCCGATATCTTGTTTTAGTCATTTTTGATTTGTAAAATTATTTATATCTTAAATATGTTTATACACGAGATACTTTTTAAAATAAGATTTAAGTTACTATGCTTTACTCCTTGTGATACCTTAGATTCAAAGAAATGTGTATGTGAAAGTATAAACACACTTATAGGCGTATTTACAAACGTGTATACACATCAGTAAACGAATAAACTAAATGTCATTAGAATAAATACAAGACAAGACCCTTCTTTAGATCTGTAATATCTGAAATAAATCAAAAATGATTCCAATAATGATTTCAAGAGTTATTCACTTTGATGACAATAAAATCCCACAAAGAAAAAAATAAAGGGATTAATTTCGAGCAGTAAGAAAATTGCAGGATAAATAGGAAATAATATTTAAAAATATTTCTAACACAGAATCATTTGCAACGATTTATAAACAATGTATTGTTGTACGAATGAAGCGTCAATTTACGCAATAAAAGATTATTTATGCATTTTGTATGATAATGACAGTGAGATAACCAGCCATATTTATAGAAACTGCCGGAATCTGCACAAAAACAATTAAGATTTTAAAATAATTGTAGATTAAATTTATATAGAAAATAGTAATATAGACAAAATATTTAGGACATTTATTAATCTTAGAATTGTAACAATTTTAACTAAATCACTTCTTTTCAAATGGAAAAGTAGCGATCAATAGTAATTTTTTAAGGCAATTTTTTTCCGTTGTTACAACTATTCATTGTATGATTCCTGATACACCTGAAAATAGTTTATACGCAAGATTAACAAAGCGTATGATTTGTAAAACTGGAACGTGATAAATGAACCGCAATGTTAAAGAAATGTTCGAACCTAATATTAAAACTCAAAGCATTTACAACAAAATAAAGGTTACTGAAAATAAAACTCTCATAATACCTTATATATTATTATATAATTAACCCACAAGGAAAAGTATCTCAGTGAGAAAAATGCTAACACAAAGAAAATATTTAAAATTTTAATAAGTGATAAACATTTTCATTTATAAATTATGGATAATTAATTATCTTTAAAAAAATTTTTTTAATCGCAATCATATTTGTTTATGCTTATCAAACATCATTTTTAAATACTGCCGTAAAATCTAAAAATTTAAGCGCTTTTATGTTTGGCATAAAAAAAAATGCGTTCTATTCTAAACCAATCTGAAAAGATATCTTAGGGACTGAAAATAAAACTCTCAAAATACCTTATATATTATTATATAATTAACCCACAAGGAAAAGTATCTCAGTGAGAAAAATGGTAACACAAAGAAAATATTTAAAATTTTAATAAGTGATAAACATTTTCATTTATAAATTATGGATAATTAATTATCTTTAAAAAAAATTTTTTAATCGCAATCATATTTGTTTATGCTTATCAAACATCATTTTTAAATACTGCCGTAAATTCTAAAAATTTAAGCGCTTTTATATTTGGCATAAATAAAAATGCATTCTATTTTAAACCAATCTGAAAAGATATCTTAGGGGAACGAGAATTTTTGCCGCTTGTTTTGTGGTAACGGCTAAATACTAATCTATTTCTTTTTTCTACCAAAATGCTGCTCCGTTATAGGGTGTTTTACTTATTGGAATTATTCCTATGTATTCGTGGTAGATTTCCAGCTTGGATATTGGATAAATACATTTTATATAACACAATGCTTCAGGTTTCTATAATTAGAAATGTTCAAAAACAAGTTCTGTATCATCATACGACTCTACAAAATATTTTCTTTTTACAACGTTAGTAATTACAAACAAGTGGGTAAATGTGATCATAGATCGCACAGACGGTTTCGTTTAATATTCCTTTCAAAACACTTCATCCTTTTGAAAAATCTGTTAGTTCCACATTTCGCAACCAGGGGCGCACTTTATTCTAAACAAACCTCTACCCGAACGAAACTCCATTTTGCATACTATCCGCGGCCATATTAGTCGAGGGAATTGGGCACATAGCACCCAAGATAAGTAGGCGCCCCTGGTGGTAAAAAATGGAACTAAAATATGTAAGGCTATGGTACATAATATGAAAGAATGGTCAAAGAGCAGTTGGCAAATGTTGGAAAAGTGCTCCCCGGGTGAAAAGGGCGGAGATTAGAAAAATTACTTAAAATACACAAGTTAGAGCCCGGAGGATTAAATAATATAAGACTATTTGAAAATTTTATGATTTGTCGTGTAGTCTGAGGTATTCAGTCGAGAAGTCTGAGGTCGTATGCAAAAATTCATGTCTCCAACTTAATTAAGGTCTCTCTTAGAAAGAATTCCTTAAAATACATAAGTGGTAGCTCAAAGGGTTAAACGTAAGACTTTTTCAAGATTTTATGATTTGTCGGCTGGCCTCAGGTGTTCCGCTATAAGTATGGAAAATTCCAAAACTCCAATTTAATAAGGGGCTCAGTTAGAAAGAATTGCTTAAAATACGCATGTGGGAGCCAAAAGGGATAAATGTACGATTTTTCAAAATTTTATGATTTGCCGCATGGTGGTGTTCATCTGTAAGTATGCAAAATTTCATGCCTCCAACCTAAATATGGTCTCACTTAGAAAGAATTGTTTAAAATGCACATGTGGGAACCCAAAATTTTAAATGTACGACTTTTTCAAAATTTTATAATTTGTCGTTTGATGTGAGGTGTTCAGCTATAAGTATGCAAAATTTCACGTCTCCGACCTAATTAGGGCTCACTTAGAAAGAATTGTTTATAATACACATGTGGGAGCCCAAAGGGTTAAATGTACGACTTTTAGAAAATTTTATGATTTGTCGTTTGATGTGAGGTGTTCAGCTATAAGTATGCAAAATTTCACTCTTCCAACCTAATTAGGGGCTCGCTATAAAGAATTGTTTAAAATACACACGTGGGATCTTAAAGGGTACAATTTACAACTTTTTCGAAATTTTATGATTTGTCGTTTGGTCTGAGGTGTCCAGCTATAAGTACGCTACATTTCACGCCTGCAACCTAATTAGGGGCTCACTTAGAAAGAATTGTTTATAATACGCATGTGGGAGCCCAAAGGGTTAAATTTACGACTTTTACAAAATTTTATGATTTGTCATTTGAAGTGAGGTTTTCAGCTATAATAGCAATATAGGCGGGTATGGGAGAATTTCGATGCTGTCCAAATGTGCAAACTTATCCTTGTCGTCTGGGCCACGTGCCGTTTGGGATTGTCCTGCAGAAACAAAACGCGCTTTCGGCGGAACAATCTAGCATACTTCTGCTCCAATTTGTCATAGATGCGATCTATCTGCTGGCAATAGAACTGGCATTGATGGCACGACCATCATATACGATTAAAATTCTGGTAACTATTAGATTAAAAATATCCCAGAACTTTTTGCTCAACCTAATGCAACAAAAACACTAATATTATAAAATTCGTAACAATATATATAGAGAGTTTTTTTTACTGGGGGGTGGTTTTGGATACTAGTGGTCATGATCGGTGTACATCTGCAAAACATTTTCCGAAATTCAAACATACGGGAGAATGTAATAGGTTGTATTTCATACGAAATATACCTAAAAAGGGTGATCTTAAAAAAAGTTTTTTTAGTGTATAAAGAAATTGTGTTCCCTTCATTGAGGTATCGCAACCTTTCTCATTGCTAATATCAAAAAACGTTATTTTTACATCGTTTACTCCTTCTGATGAATCTGCAACACCATTTCGAAAACATTTAGATAGAATTTTTTCTCATAATGTTGCTTTTCGACTTATTGTGGGAAATTTCGTGATTTAATATGTAGATTGAACTGCATAATTCGTGTACTAATATCGTGAATAATCCAATTTACCTTTTAATTTCATTGTTTTTTTTATGTAGCTTTGAAGAACACTTTTTTGTTTTTCTGAGCTCTCAGATCATAATGTTTTATAGAGCATTGAAAATTTTCTTCCAATCTAATTGTGATTTCTATTTGAAAATGACTTGTAATCTTTTTTTTTTCTGTAAGTTTTATAATAATTTGAATTGCTAAAAGCTGTAAATTAAAACTTTAAAAAGGGTAAATATAGCTTTATTTATCTGGTTGCATGTTTCGATTCTACCGAAACCTTTTCAAAACAATAAATGAAAGTACTCCAAAATTGCACCGCCTATAAAATACCATCATTAAAATTTTAACGTACTCCTTAATGCGCAAAAAATCCAATATGCAACGATGCAGCATCATTTAAATTACCAATACAATGACCCGAGTTACTAAATGGTTACGAAAATGACAATAAATATCTAAGTAAAATTAAAAATGACGTGCATAATATGAAAGAGTACGTGAAAATTTGAATGATTTCGTTTTATACACAGTGCAATTTTAGAATATTTTTATTTGGTTGTTTTGAAACTGGTTGTTTGGTTGTTTTTGACTCATGTAGAGTAAAACATGTAAATAGTTGACTAAATATATTTTTACTAATTTTAAAGTTTTAATTTACAACTTTTAACAATTAAAATTAGTATATTATTACATATTATTACAAGATGTTAATTCGCTATACATCTGCAAAAGTTATTTGAATTTATATGGCTTTATACCTTCATAATCCTTTAACTTTCAATTTTACCTTAGAGGAAGTTTTATTTATATACGAATATTAATAGCAGAAGAAATCAAGAATTTGATTAAGTTATTCTGGATTATATATTATTTTAAAACTGATACTTATATATCAGCGCCATATGTATTTTATGCAATTAATTGTTTTATTTACCTTATATAATAAGCCTACGTCTTGAAGCTTTGAAAGAAATGTTTTTACAAATATCTTAAAGAAATCAATGCTTTCCAATATTTTTGAAATCGCATAATTTTATATCATACTATTTTTTTATCTACTTTAACGATTTTTCCGAAATATGTACTGTAAAAAGAGGGGTTTTATTTATATCGGTCATCAATATGAATACTGGAAATAAAATCTCAACGAAAAAGAAAGTTACACGGAAAATTTCCATTTCAGGGAAACATTTTGAAATATACAGTTTTTATCGATTAAGTGTCACAGAAGATTTTACTTTAGATGTAATTATAATATTATTTTTTTTATTATTCTTTTATTGGCTTATTTTCACAATTCTTATTTCGCTGATTTATTTGAGACAATTTAATGTTTCTGCTACATATATATATATATATATATATATATATATATCAGTGGCGTGGCGTCCGGTCATCGCTGGATGCGGCGATGACCAAGCAATATTTTAAAACTCTTAATAAGCTTTTAAAACTCTACGATCCAGTTTTAGCAGAACATTTGGAGCTCATGTATAAGTGAAGGTAAGATTTTAAGTTTCTTTTTTGAACATTCAACCATTGAATTTTAGAGTTAATAATTTTTCACCACAAACTTAAATAATTGCGATGACCACCGAAAATTTTCACGCCACGCCACTGATATATATATATATATATTTGTTTCTAACTAACAAAATTACTTACTCCGCAGAAAATTTTATTTTAAAAAATACTTTATTTGTTGTTCCAGTAACCCTCACACATTTAGTTTATAATTTTTTTAAAGGAATATTTTCTTTTTATGATGACGATAAAAAGTAAGTCCGAAAAATAGGCCACAATAAAAAAAAAAAAAAAAAAAAATCTGCTTTTAGGAAATAAACTTTAAAAAATTAAGTGAAAGTGCATCTCTGACAAATAGGTACAATGAAAGAACTTTTTTCATGAATGGATTGACTTGCACGTGAAAAAGCTGCATTAATAAGTGTTTATAACTACTAATGTATAATAATCATATCCTTATATAAACACAGACGTTTTCCCATATATTATGCGGGTATAGATTAGAACGTCTTGTCGGTTTCCGATAACAGTTATTTGTATAATAATGTGATAGTCAAAATGTCTTCTTTAAGTTATGCCAGTTTCTTCTTTAAGTTAAAAATGTCACCGACTGATGGCTGTGTGCTCTCTCAATCTTTTAAATAGCTCAAACTAATAAAAATCACGTTTCAACGTTGGCTGAGTTTGAAACTTTCATTCTGTTTATGGCTAAAATCACGATGAAATATAGTGCAACTCAGTGCCAACTATCGATGTTATTTTGAATTTAAAAAATCCTGACTCCAGTCATTAGTGAATTGAATAGCAACTTCAATGGTTGTCATCGTTTAATAGTTAGATCTTATAGTTAGATCGTTTAATATATGTTAGATATAATAGTTAGATCGCTTAATAGTTAAAATCTTCAATCGATTTTAGCTAACTGTGCATTTTATTATTATATTTATCCCCTTTTCTACTTATTTGGTTATGTTAGCAATAAACATGTGCATAATCAATATATATTCATATCTAAAATTATTTCCCACTGTTGGATATCTGGTGATTTCCTTAAAGCTAGTATTCTCTTTTCTCCTATCTAATTTTCTAACGTAGATTTCAAGAAGTTTTTTCATTTTTAAAAATTCCAAATACATTTACATTGTTCTCACATCTCTCCGCACTGTAAAAAAAATCCGAACAGTATTCCTATAGGAATAGGAAAAATAGTTGCCCTTATCGTACCGGAAAATTTTCCGACACAGCTCGGAATAAAATCCGTAAAAAAAGGAAACATTCATTAAAACGGTACTTTACGGATTTTATTTCAATTTTACGGATTTTATTCAGATTTTAATGATTTTATTCCTAGCTGGGTCGGAGAATTTTCCGGTACGATAAAGGCAACTATTTTTCCGATTCCTACAGGAAATCTGGTACTATTTTATTATTATTTTTTTTTACAGTGCATACATTTCCGTCTATTGTAAACTACTATCTTAAATTCCCTCTTCTGATATTCATTTTGCTTCTCTATGTGTGTCTCTCTCTACGTCGTTTGTTTTTATGTATGTTTAATTTTAATACGACATTCTTTTTTTATTTAATTTTAAGCAATTTGTTTGTTTCTTGATTATGAAATCTCACTTAATTTTTTAATAACTAAAAAATAATTATTTAATAGTTCTCAAATTATAAGTTTTATCTATAAGTTCATAATGGTCCTTTACTTTTATTTACCTTTTCTTTTCATTTATAACACTCTCCATTCACACATTTGTCATATTTTATTACACTGTAAAAAGAAATCTGTAAAGTTACTAAAGTTTTTCTAAGAAACTGGGATTCCTAGAACTTTTTATGTAACTTCAACAACAAAAATATATGTAACAGACACACTTTTGCTCTGAAAATCCAAAAATCTGTGAGGTTACTAACAATTGTTTAGGAAACTGTGGTGCTTAGAACTTTTCTGTAACTGAAACCAGGGTTACAGAAAAAAGTTTAGTAAGATTACTGTAACTTTAGCAGATTCTTCTGTAAAGATGCAGATTACTGTAACTTTAAAAAAGCTGGTTTTGTAGAGTTGCAACTTTTTTCTTACAGTTACAGATAAAAGTTTAGTAAGCATGTAACTTTACATCTGTAGAACTAAATATTCTTTTTTTCAGTGTACCTACCCGGATATTATTTTCTTCTCAAAAAAGTAAAATCCGAAGACTTTAATTTGATTAATACTTGTATTATATTATACTTTTATTTGTTACTATTTTTTCTCAGGTATTATTTCAAACCATGGGGTCCTTTATACATATCTGTGTTATATGCTTATCTCTAAATACAGTCATAAAAAGTTTTTTATCGATCATTTGTAAATATATTTACTATTGTTTCTCAACAAAATTTCTTCTACAATTTATCTATAAAAACAGTATTCCGTATTGGTATAATAAAATTGCAAAGTTTTACTTTTATTTCGAAAAAACATTCTGCTTAAAATCTTTCGCGTTCTAAAATGTTTACTAATTGGTTAGTTCTGTAGAAAGCTAAATGTTCATTTAAGAACCCAATTCTTTATAGGTACATAAAAAATCAGTAAAACTCATATATACTCTGGTTCGTCAGACTCCATCAGACAGTATTCTTTCCCCCCTTTTTTTCCTGCTTGAATAACGCTTTCACCTATATCTAAGGCATCTTCAGTTCAAATGAAAAAAGATTTTTAGTTTCTGGCCAAGATTTTCCTTTATAATAAGTATATTATTTTCTTTCGCATTATCAACATTATTCAATAATTCCTCTTTTCTCGACTTTTCTTACTTTTAACTTTTCAGGGCGTTTTCTGTTTACCATCAAATAACTTTCTTCGTTGTTCTTAAAGAAGGATATGTTTTGTATCTCAAAAATGCCACCGATGCCGTGTTTATTTTAAGTGTTTATTGGGGCTCATAAACTAGATACATAAAGTAATTAAAAGTTTTATGTTATAATTTATAAGAAAATAATAATATATTTTTATTTTTATAGCTAAAGCATGCTTATTATATAGCTTCATTCATGACTATTCTGGCATATTTATAGGGGAGACTGGGAATGAAAGGGACACACAGAATTTCAGGAAGAAATTAAAATGTAGAAATTTTCATCTTTGGCTCAATCGATGGCGGTACTTGTTCTGTCTTAATAATCGTTATAACTAACGTCAGCAATTGTAGCGCTGTAGGTGGTGAAAGTAAAACCTGTTTTTTGAAGTAAAAAAGTAAATTTTGATCTTTCTTTTCTTTTTTTCTCTAAAAAATTAATATTGTGTTTAGCATTATAATATTAATTTTATTTAGCACTGTAAAGTATACAGTTTATGTGAATACCAGTATATTTCGTTAGCTTAGATATTGTCATTCATGAATATATTTTTAATTTCGCTAGGTGGGTATGGTGTTGAAAGGGACAGTAACTGAGGTGTTGAAAGGGTCATGTCCCTTTCAACCCCTCGTTGTTTATAATTATTTCAACAAAATATTATTTACGTTTCGAAAAAATTAAGTTATGTTTTTTTAGTTTTATTTGTATAAAGAATGAATGCGTTATTATGTAGAACAAAAATTTGCCAATATTACAATAACATATACCTACATATTTAGGTATTTTTTTCTTTTCTAAAATTCACCAAAAATCAATATGCTTCGAAAATATAAAAGGGAAATTGAGAAAAATCTAATTACTGTAGAAGAAATGATGTGTGCTGTATCTGAAGTATTGTCTGTAAGATCAACAGCTAAAGCCTACGGCATTGAAAAATCCTGTTTAGAAAGAATTGTTCTAAAATTTAAGAATTCACATGCACAAGCAGACGAATTTCAATACAACCATTTGTTAATAAACAACTTTTTATTGAAGGTCAATAAAAAGAGTTAGATTCAAATTTGCTTTAAACATCTAATATGATCTATGGTTTAACAATTGTGCATATGAGTATTCAATTTCTTTGAATTCTCGAAATATCTCCTTGTCTTGGAAAACACACAAGCAAGCTGGAAATGATTGGTTCCAATATTTTAATCAACAAAATTCATTACTTTTGCTTAAGAAAACCTATAGCCATTAGTTCAACAAAAAGTACAAGTTTCAACAAAGCTAATATTGATATTTTTTAAACACCTTCAGTCAGTTATGAATCGAAAAATTCACACGGAATATAATATATAATTGTTATGAAACAGGCTTAATGACAGAAAACAAGCCACCAAATATAGTGGCAAAACGTGGTGAAAGCAATTTTCTGACGCAACAACAGATGAACGTGGTAAACTTGTCACACTTCTGTTTAACTCTGGTAACTCTGTTCAACAGTATTCATTTTCCCAAGGAAGAATTACAAAGAATTCATGCTCGGAGCTGCCTCATCCCAAAGGCTTGGACTTGCTCATCAATGTTGGTGGATAAGCAATTGTGCATTAGCTTAATATTCTAATTGTTCCAAAACTAATCCTATTCTTCTCTTATTTGATAATCACGAAATCAATACAATTATTAATGCAATAAAATTTGCCAAAGGTAATGGAATAATTATGGTACAATTAATGTCGCATTTTATCCACAAACTCCTGAAAAGCATTCGGAATGAATTCGAAGTACATTTTTTTCAGAAAAAAAAAAGGATTAAAACCACTTTGTATTTACTGGTAATATTGACATGAATGACGCGAATATCAGTGATATTGTGTTGAATGTACCTAAATCCGTAACTAGTTGTTGAACAGTTAGAGCTAAATCTTTCTTAAACATTTTGATTTAAAGTTGTTTTTTGTCAAGTAGACCTGAACATGTTATTTTTCTCAGGTTATTCATGTCATGTTGCAATATATTTTATTTTTATTTGTGTATTATTATCTTTTATTTTTGAATAATGTAATCGCAAATAAAAAGAAAAAAATGCTCATAAAACTGTTTTATTTTTGTGTGTCCTTTTCAACCCCGCACAGTGTCCCTTATATCCACTACAATGGGGATAAAGGGACATTTCTCCCAATTTATAAAAATGTGTACAGATTTTAAATTACTGTATTTGAGGACAAGAGGTTTGACTAGTATTAAAGCAAAGGTTTCAGACAAGAATTAGACGCAATCATGATAATGATATCGTTTAATGTTATTATTTTATAAGCTTTAAAAGACAGAATGTCCCTTTCATCCTCACTCTCCCCTACTATTTACTTAATTGCATGATTGATTTCTAGAAAATTCTCCCTTCCATCAGAATTTATCATGAAAGAAAAATCGAATTATTCTATTTTTGTTTTTTAAATATACGTAAGGTCATAAGTAAACACAAGCTTTAATATGAATGGAAAAGCAATTAAATATTTCCCTCTACACACGTTTATTCCGATGTACTGTCACATCTACTATGGTCCAGCTACGTATTTGAAAACAAAAGTGACGAATGATAAACGCATTAAAAAGAATGGATCAGAAATTAATTTTTTTACTCTCCAAAAGTTAAATCCAGTGCACTACTGCCTCTACTTCCAGCTACTCTAAGTATTATAAACTCTCCCATTTCAAACGAAGTGATGCATTTGAAATAAATAGAACGGCAATAAATGAAAATATTCCCTGACGATGTCTGCAGAATTGCAGACCTAATGTACTAGGAGACGTAAATAAAATGTTTATATTAAACTTGTAACATCTGTATTATTAACATTTGTTACCTTTTAGTAAACTGATAAATTTTTAAAGTTCCTATTGTGTAGTTTGTGATAAGTAATTATTTTGTTAATTACATTTTGTTAAACAATTTCTACAGAAGTTAAAAAGTATGATTTTTTTCGCGAATCTAGCATTTTCTTATAAATCCTACATTTATTAAATCATAATATACATTAATTATACATAATGAAGATAACTTTTATTGGAACATGGAAAAGTTTACGATAAACTTTTTTTAACACTGAGCATCATGTTCGTTTATTACAGCAAACACAAAACACGTTGCAATTAGTTTAATTACTGCAACACGTTCTTAATAATGCATAAATATTATTTACTTACAATAAAAAATGATTTGTTTCAACATGTTAATTTCCTTCCATATCCTTATAAGTAAAAATTAATGCTGATTTTGATCTGAGGAATTTTAATATTTATGTTATAAATTACCGAGGTGAAGAAATATATTTTTTAGAAAGTGTCTTGGTAAAATATAAATTATGTTTATTTGGTAATGTAATTAGGAAAGGTTCTCATGTTTAACTTGAGTATCTGACTATATAAATATGTATATTACATGAATATCTTAATAGTTTACAAACATTATTAAATGTATTTAATAATTGCGTAATCCATTAATATTGAATTTCTTTTAAAAACGAACATATTTTTGAAAAAATTGAATTAATCAGTATTATTCACTTACGAGAAGCAACAGAAACAAGCGAATATTAAAACTGAAAGAAAATCGAAATTTTTTAAGAAAAGTAACTTTCTATAAATTTGCCAGAGCGACCATTTTATATATATATATTTGTTTATTTTGTTTTTGTTTTTGTTACCTCTGATCCCCACAATAGGACAATCAAAAAAAAAAAAAAAAAAAAAAAAAAAAAAAAAAAAAAAAAAACTTATAACTCTTTCTCGTTTTCCTTATGATCCTATTTAATTATATAATTTTTTGTACCTTATTTTTAACAGCATTTTTGGAAGTATGGAAGTGTGATTTGTTAAAGAAATATCTATCAAAGTAAAAATAGCTTAAAGAATGGAAAACATGAATTCTGCTTTTTCTGAATTCAGTGTCTCCAACAATGGAAATAAAATATATATGTAATAAATATACAGGGTGTCCGGTTTCAATGGTTTCCAATGGCTAATCCCTAAACCGTTACTCATAGAAATATACTTCCAATTACAAAAATGTTTTAAATCAGGTAAAGAAATATTTTAAAAGCAATTTGGGTCAATAAAAACATTTCTTAAAATATTACGAAAATTAAATTTTTATACGGTCCCCCGGTCCTATAAGTTATATTTAGTAAAAATTTCCTATTACACTGACATGTAAGACAAAAAATGTCCCATTCATATAAAACTAAAATTGAGCGAGATATGAAATTTTAAAAATGCATAACTTATGCCCTGCTGTGAAAACAAATGAGTTCGGCTTGGCTTTGAGGGGTCACATACCAAGTGCTTAAAGTATTCGAAGATCTTATTTCATGTGTATCTGCGCTTTGAAAAATATCTTACAAGTATTACGATTAAGTGAACATTTATTAAGTTTCAGATTGGCTAAAATAACATATGTTTTATTTTGCCAGGATTTGAGACTGTTTCTTTTATGATTTCTTTTAACAAAAATTATGTTATTTTAAGTTTTTATGTTACTTCAAAGATCGTATGTATGTTTTTCCAGTTCAAAATTTGTACTCGAACTTTAACTCACTTTTAAATATCTGATCGAGATTACATTTCACATACTGGCGCAAATCCAATAACAATCTAATATTATTATGATTTTCGGTGGTTATTATTTATACTTATTTTACGGGATAACACAAAAAAAATTCAGATAGATTACCGCCAAGAAGTTTAAGAAAAAAGTTTTAGATTAGATAATACAAAATTGCGATTGTTGGTTTTTTTTTTAACTTTTATGAATTTTTTAGCACTGAATCCGAAAATTACATTAATTTTTAACCATCATGTCAGGATATTTCGCAAATCATAAATTGTCAAATTTAGAGAATAACAAAAATCGGATACTATAAAGTAGAGGAAATAGTTGTATTTTTTAACTTTTAATAATTGATTTTTACATAATTTTTAGCACTCAATCTGAAAATGACCTTCATTTTTAACCATCACGTTAGAATTTCTTTTCCAAATCGTAAATGTGTAAGTTAAAATATAGTGAAAATCTCATACTATAAAACATATGTAAAACTTTTTTTGTTTTATTTTATTTTATTTTATTTTATTCAATAATTTATTCGATATTTTTGCTTATCCTGGGATTCTTACAGCTAAATAGCTGAGTGATCCGATGAGATGAGGGAGGAGATTCAATTTCAATTTTGTACTTTTTAGCTTTGAAATTTGCGAAAAATCCTGATGTGTTGGTTAAAAATGAAGGTTAATTTGAGATTCAGCGGTACAGAATACATAAGAATCAATTATCAAAAGCTAAAAAACATGACATAACCAACTTTTGCAGGCTAGTGTAATCTAATAATAATTTAACCCTTTGCACTCGAGGGCTCCTCTGCGGAGACATAATCTTTCTTTGCAAAATTTGTATTTGGCACCATTAATAAAGGAAAATAAAATGTACCTCTTTTAATCAGAGCATTTTTGAAATTGTGTGCTTGAACGAAACTTATGTAAAAAAAAAGTGGTACCGATCGAATAAAATTTGTCTAAGAGACGCCGAGCGCAAAGGGTTAAAATAAGTATCATTTTGTAAAGAATTGAAGCTGCTAATTTAGCATCATTTTTTTTAACAAAAATTCTGTTTTGCCTTTCTTCTTAAATGTTTATTACAAATTGCATATTTTGCATTAATATGTCAGAATGATTAAAGATTTCAAATTTATATTGCAATGCTAATTTTACTCTCAACCATTTTTTTTTTAATATATCTGACGAAATTATATTTCGAATAAATTTGTGAATGACCTCCAATTTGTAGCAAAAAATATGCTCCAACTTTAAACAGTTATTACTCGGTCAATTTTAATCGTAGAATAACGGAACTTTTTGTGTATTACTTGTCAGCGTAAAAGGGAAATTTTACTAAATATAACTTATAGAACCGGGGACCGTATAAGAATTTAAATTTCGTAAAGTTTTTATTGACCCAAATCGCTTTTAAAATATTTCTTTACCTGATTTTAAACATTTTTGTTATTGGAACTATATGTTTATGACTAACGGTTTAAGAATTAGCCATTGGACACCGTTGAGACCGGACATCCTGTATACTACAGTTTAAAGACTTAAAGCACACGCTTTTATTTTACATAAAATGCGTCATTACCCTGCAAAGAAAGAAGCAGTGGCCATCAGATGGAAAAAAGATGGCAGCCAGCAGTGCCATCAGCGGTAAAGTGCAAGGGTGCCATTACTTAAACCTGTCGAAAAGTGTCCGAGCCGAATACAGCTGGCTCATCTGTGGTAGCCAACAGCAGGCCAGCATTGGAATGTCATCACATTACTTCAATCCGACAATTTTGCTGCATTGCTAGTACCTATCCCACTGCTATTCCTTTGCTGGCCCAGCACTTTCCCTTACAAAAATTTCTTATAGAATTCTATAAAAACAAACAAAGTATTATATAATTATGGCTCCTTTTTCTATAAGCTAGTTTCACCAAGAGCTATAGAAATATCTGTAGAAGTTTCTATAATAGAAAAGTCTATAGAAATATTTTAACTTTCATTGGTTTCCATGTGGTCACCCTCCCAAGTACTAACCGCGCTCGATGCTGTTTGGTTTTCGTTATCGGACATGAACAATTGCTTTCAGCGTGCTCTACGACTGCTTGTACGTTCCCAATCATTAAACTGGTATAGAAAATATTGTATTGTATAGAAATACAATGTATTTTATACGCTTTTTTTATTATTGATTCTGAACTTCATAAATTATGAAAACCGAAATCCTTTGTAACCTAGTAAAACCAGATTTAAGGAGAAAAAAAAGTGCGTTGAAATAAAGAATTTATTTATGTATTCATTTACTTATTTATTTTGTTGGTGGCAGTGGTGCTATATTTTTTACAGTTTAAAAAAAATTAGATTTACAGCTTAAATTGTGTTAAGATATTCATTTCAGATTTATGTTCAAATACTCAATGTCTTCTATATTCGCAGCGCCACCTAGCGTAAGGGTTCCCAGCAATAATACTGCAAAAGTTCGTGCACTTCCATGGAGTGGTGGGACAGCACATGAGATAAATGGATGCCCACCAGAATTTTATCAGATGATTTCCAACAGCAAAGTTGACTGAAGCTTTCGAGCATTGGTCATGCAGTGGTAGACCATCAGCCAGCACTTCTCCATCATTGCCAGCACCTATCTTACTGTTGGCCAGCAATTTCCTCTTTGCTGGGTAGCATCCGCTGAAGAATTCCACATTTACGATACATATACTTAAAGAACAGCTACAATAAAGTTTCCATGTGAAACCACTGTCGAATAATACACAAATCCAAAAAAAAGATGTCGTTATTCAAGAAGATATCTAATGATTCATATGCCTCATTTGGTTCTAATATTAATATAGATGTTGCTCCATGTTTTATCAGAAATCAATCATTTATATTTTTCGAAATATCACGTATTTTAATTTTTTTATTTTTTAGTTGTTATGGGAAAATGAGAACAAAAAGATAGAATTGCTATTTTCCAGCTATTTTATCTTTACTTTCTTCAGGAATGGAGTACTTGAGTTGCCAACATTAAACAAATGGCGGTAGAAAGTACAAAAAAAAAAAAAAAAAAATTATCATCTCAAAAATAAATTGAGATTCAGTCTTCAAGAAAATTACATTTAAACGTACTTTTTTCCAAATATGATGGTATAAGAATTGAAAATGTGCGATGCTTAGAAGTTTAAAAAATTGCACTAAAGTACTTAAACGTACAATGATACGCCTGCTCTGTTTTACGGATGGCATATACAACGGAACGTGATTTTTTAGAGACAACATTTTAATTGCTGGTCGAAGAAATAGCATATCGTGAGCAAAAAAAAAACACTTATTTTACTACAATGATCGGAGATATAGGCATTTAACTTCTTTTACATGAATAATGTCAACAGGGAATTATCCAATGGAAATGAACCATTAGTACCATACATACTTGCATATAGTGTCATAAACAAAGAGTTTACATCCAGTATAATTCCGTAATCATTAAAAGTTACTTATATCGGGTAATCCAAAGAACTCATTATGCCTGAACACCTAAATCAAAAGAAATGTACAGAATGAACATAAAAAAAACGAAATTAAAAATGAATACATTTTAAAACTACTTAATATGTCTAAAAAAATACTTACCAAAGAGGCATGTATATCATGCATGAAGCGGCAATATGAATCCAAAGCATCGTAGATTCGAATCGGGACTTACAAATAGCCTAAAATCCTGTGCAGTGCATGCCTTCGCCGATCGAAATTGGTATACAGGAAACTTTACAATCCGTTTATCCACCGAAAAACACCCTTAAGTGACTATTGCGCATGTTTTATAGAAAAAAAATCGCACTGAAATAATTCCTCTTGTGTATATGATAAAATAATATATATGATAAAATTATTGCAATTAAATTATTCGATTTCAAGACACATTAAAAAATACATAAAATTTACAATGTATCAATTTATTTAATTTCATGAAAATTACAAAAGAAACATAAATGAATCTTCATAGATTGACACACACATATACATACATTATAATTTATTTATTTTCCTTACTGAGAGACATTCCAGATAAATTTTGTGAGTGACATTACATTGCGGAAATACAAGCGTCACTTTTAAATTGAGTTTAATTAACTGATGAAATTGGACAAGGAGTTTAATTTGAATGTTTTAAAGATAACTGAATACACGTGCAGTAATGCTGTGATCAATAGTCTGCTAACGCTTAATAGTATGTAAATATACTTAATGATTCCGTTTAGGATCAATATAAAGTAATATACAACACATTTAATTCAATATACATATGTATACATATTTAGGTGCCAAAATCGAGAAGTATCTATGTGCATGCGCGTGTAGACACGTGCAAATGCGCGTACGCACATGTCTGAAGAATATATATCCATACATATGTCTTTAGAAAAATATATTTGACGCATTTTATTTTAATGACTTATACCTTTTGCAATTATGTAATAAAATCTGGAACAGATGGTGTCAGGGTCCACTTGCAAAGGTTTAATTTTTTTTTGTTAGTATTGTATTTAAAATAAAGCTATGTAATACAGATAAGTATGTTTTTTTTTTTTGGTTTTTTTTTTTTGGTTTTTTTTTTTTTGGTTTTTTTTTTTTGTTTGTTTTTTTTGTTGTTGTTTTGTCGTTGTTGTATCAATCATAATATTTTTAAAGAAGTGTAATTTTTATTTTGGTTCTTTATTAATCTGCTTCCTGTAAAATGAGATATACATTTGCAATAAAAAACCTTATGTAACTTACGTGTGCTTCTGTAGTCATTAGGAGCTTTCATGTTAATACATATATATATATATATATATATATATATATATATATATAATTTTTTTTTATGATAGTGAATCAAATGGAGTAGCGCATCTATCATTTAGCATATACAAATTTAAATACATTTTAAAAGATGCGCTAAAATACATTTAAATTAAAAAACTATATAAAGAAAAAACGCAGATCAATTGGATGTATAAAGAATTGTTTTATTTTCAAATGCTGTCTATTTTGTGTTTGCAGCGATACCTGTAAACAGTGAAAGTTAATACTAATGAGCACCAATTTCAAGACAGGAAATTTATGAAAGATGTGTTACAGAATGAATGTTATTGACGAAAGCTCAGAGCTTAGTTAAATTATAATACAATTTACAGGAAAGAACTCTTGTCAAATAATACTCTCATTTATATAAATTATCTAAATGTAAGAAAATATAGAAAAATATAATAATCTAGACAATTGATTTCAATCAAGCATATCTTTACCAAACTGTATGACTGGGGTAAAATTAATAAAATGTTTTATGACAAATCAGGCCAATGTATTTAAACTCTTCCAAACAGCATGATAGAAATAAATTTGTAATATTTTGTAAAAAAAGGTGGAATAAAAATAATTTTCTAAATGTATCTAAGTAGTTCTCCAAGGAAATAATTTTGAGAGTGTTTAAAATATAATTAACGATTATTTCTAAAATGAGAAAATGTAAAACATCATTATATCAAATAAAATACTGTAATATTAAATAATCTGTTTTTTTTTAGATAATTATATATATATATATATATATATATATATATATATATATATATATATTCAGATTTTATGGATAAACATGTGATTGTATACTATGTATCTGAAAATGTTCATATAATGTTCTACATTCTGTGTATTTGCAGATAATTTAAAAAAAGCATTTATTTAAAAATAACTTAAATTTCCAGACACGTGGAAATTCATTATCATCCTTTTCACACACACACACACACATATATATATATATATCATTTTTAAATATATGATCCTACAAATTACTTTTTAAATTAAGTGATTTTATGAGTAAAGAAAAAATAACATTACTTTTTAATCAATATTTCTTGTCCTTATTTGGAATAATAAGTAAACGACAAATATGTATTGGCTCAAATATAAAAAAAATAAATGTTTATATACAAATATGCAGTACGTTAAGCGAAAAATGTACTTTCATTTTTAAGATCTCATAAAACATTTTGAATAGATTGTTATATGGCTCTTTTTCATGCTATAATATAAAATTCTATTTAAACCAATGAAAAAGAAGCTTTTAAACTATTTAACAAACACAGGCTTATTAATTAGGAAGAGAAAAATGACCTGTTTTGTAACGAAAACTAATGTTTTAATTAAAAAAGGGCTTATGTGATGCGATTTTGTTGTTTAAAAATACATAAATATAAAGGTTAAATACAAATTGCTAGGTTTCTTTTTTATTTATTTATTTATTTATTTTTTTATTATTTTTTTTGCAATCACTTAGAAAAAAAAGAACGTTCCCATTAATTATAATTTTATCTTCCGACATTCATAATAGAAGGTACTAGACGCAATAATTAACACTGCTTCTGAAAAAAAAAAGGATTTTCCTTTTCTTTTATGAGTTCATTTGCTATAGTGAGATAACAAAACTTTATTAACAACGTAATTCATAAATTAATGTATTTTCTTCTATTCTTTAAAATGATTTACATATTAAAGAGCACCATCATATTCGCTTGGAAAAACTTTAGTTTTGAACATGAGATGAATCCAATGAATTAATTCACTTTTGGTGACTGAAAAGAAAAACAGTAAAAGTGCTAATTTTTACTATTCTATTTAATCACATGCTTTATTGCCAGGCAGAAGAAGAATAATAGAATACAACGATGAGTAACTTCAATGTGATTTTAAAATATCAATAAAAGAAATTATTATTTGCAGAAATATTTAATGAAATCAAATGAGTTAATTTCTCCATATGTATAATTATTTAGTAAATATTTATTTATACATTACTCATAATTAACTGTTTGTACAACAAGTAATGTTATATTTTGAATGATACATAGCCTTGAATAACAATTAATGCAGTAAGCATTCTGAGATTACAAGTAAGTAAATTCGCATATAATTTAAGTTAGCACAAACTTGTTTTTTGTTGTTGTTGTTGTTGTTGTTTCTGTTGTTGTTGTTGTTGTTGTTGTTTTTCAAAAATTTACATTTTTCTGTTTTGTTTATTTATTTTTTTAAAGTTAATATCAATTAATAAGTTATTAAATAGTAGAATTATGCAACTGACAGAGATTTAAATATCGTTTAAAATATAACACTTTCCAACATAGTTGAAAATAGTTTATGAGGAAGGTTCGTATGGCTGTCAGTATATCCAACCAACCGGCTTTCTATTAAATCATCTGCCTGCCAATCTGCCAATATTTTCACGATTTTAAATCTGTTTCGATTTAAATTCGATTCTTTTTTGAAAAATATATTTGTGACATTTAAAGTTTAATTATATGGACATTCTAAAATAATTGTATATAATGTAAATAATTGTTTGTTTGCTGTATTGTAAGTTTAACAGATATTACTTATTTATATGATTACAAAATCATGTATATTACAAAATTCATTTCATTATAGATAGCCAGAATACCTGATGCAAACGAAAGCCATCAGAATCGAGCAATAATTACAACTTATAGCGAAAATTAGTCATCAAAATGACTGATGCAGAAGAAAGCTATTACACTCGAGTTAAATCTCAAACTTATACTGAAAATTTAATCCCAAAAAGATTGATGGAAAGAAAATCTCTCACACTAAGAGAAAAACTAAATTTTATAATGAAAATATGTATTCATAATAATTGACGCAAAGAAAAACCATCGTACTCGAGGAATAACAAAAACTTATAGCAAAAATGCGTAGTTTGAATGATGGAAAGGAAAGCCATTAGTACTCAATAAAAATATAAAATTTACAACTAAAATTGGTGATGCTGCAAATAATATTAACGATTAGTTTAGGCAATATCAGTTAAAGTTATTCGTCAAAGTAATGACGACCATGTTGATGGTGCAATGCTCGTGATAAATGTTGCGAAAGCAAGTCAACTACATTGTTCAATCTGCGTATGTAACAGCTTTGAGAATTTGTCTAATTTATTCGTCACAAAAGTTAATATGATAATTCAAACATTTTCTTGGTAGCTACAAGTTCGAAAAAATGAGGGTCGAATTTAGAATATAAATTTAGTTTTGTCATTAAATATCATTATTTTTATATTTAAAATTTAAATATTTTTTGCATGTTCCTAAGTTAATTTGTGAAATAAATAAAGAGCTAAGTTAATTAAACCAAGTATTGTGTTTCTTTTTTTTTTTTTTTTTTTAAGTAGATCTCTTTTATTTCCTGTAAATTAAATATGTCATTATTGTCCACTGGCCGCTGGCAAGAGGAAACATTCTCTAAAAAAAGAAATAAAAATGTGATAAGCAAATCATTTATTAATTAATTCATTTAATAATTTTACATCATTAATTAATTATTTATTTATTATTGTAGAAGAATAAGTTCATAGTATTTATGCAAAATATTAACTTTTTTTGTGCCTTCAAAAACCAATAAGTTATAAGTTGTCATAATTCACTGTACTCCACCATGCTTTACTCAGACTTCATAAATGAAATTTTATTTTACTAAATAACAGGAAAACCCACGTCAGATAACTAAAGTTTTAAAGCTAAAAAACTACACTACGGAATAGTTTTACAAACATATATAAATGATGATTTATAGTTAAAAATCAGCAAGTGATTTCAAAGAAAACCTTGAAACCGAAAAAAGCAGCTGAAAATCTAGCTCATAGATCACATACTCCTTAAATTTCTCTTTTACATAAATCATTTTATTCTATTGATGGGGTGTTAACTGCGCTATACAATATCGCCGAAATAAAATACTGAAATATTTATATTAACTTAAGTGCAAATGGACTGATCTTTCAAAATCGTCTGCACGCAATGGAGATTTTGAAAAAAAAAAAAATCTTGAAAATTAATTAAAAAACAATAAAAAATGAATCAATTGCGATACAGTTTTGAAACAAATACCAATACACTTTTGGAGCAAATTGCATTTGTAAATACACTATTCTCTCTATTAGATGGTGTAAAAATTGAAACTGTGTGATGTTTAGAAGTTTAAAAAATTATAGTAAATGCTAAATTTACTCATCTGCTATTGAAAACATCAAAATTACATTAGAGTCACGGGCGGACACGTTTTTTTTTTCTTTATAATATAGAAAAGAATTTAGAAGGGAGTTTCATTAGCTTACTAAGAAATATAAAACAATAAAAACAAATTTAAAAATATGGAAATAAAACGAAAATAAGTTACATAGATCCTAAATATGCGACATGAAAGTGACAACTAGACATCAATACAGATACCTTAGAACGATTAAATCTGCGAGTACACTGGTTTAAAAACAGTGTTTACCCCTGGTATCTTTCTTCAAGTATATACGTATTATGAACAATGTGAATGATAAAGTTTTCATCTGCATCAGAATCAGTGCCGTAAAAAAACTCACCTGGTTCACTTTCATTCAACAAACAACAATTCAAAATTAAATTATCTCGATACCCTGCAAATATTAAAAAAGAAGAAAAATGTCTCTTTATTTATGTCAACAACTGGCTGGTAAAAATTCTAAACATAAAAACCCAAATGATGTATAAGGAATAACATGGGTAGGCCGGTGGAGGCGCATGAATACAGTATGAATTAACAACTACACTGTAAAAATAACCACTGTAGATTTGCTAGAACAAACTCGAACACAGTGAATGTGCTGTATCTTTCTTTGGTTTCCTGACTATATTAACATAGAAAATACAGCAGTTGCGTAAAATTAACAGCACAATGTGCTGGCAATTTGAACGCATTTTTTTTACAGCACAAGCTGCTGGCGTCCAAATTGCCAGCACATTGTGATGTTAATTTTACGCAACTACTGTATTTTCCATGTTAATATAGTCAGGAAACCAAAGAAAGATACAGCACATTCACTGATTCACTGTGATCGAGTTTGTGCGCGAGATGAACAGTACCTTGTACTATAAAAATGTCGTTTTTTTTTTTTTTTTTTTTTTTTTTACTGTGTACAAACTCGAACAATGGGTGAAGTCAAGAATTTCACCTGGTGACTTAAACAGCAGAGATAAATAGGTAGATGGAAGATAAACGTTGAAAGCTGAAAATTCTTATATCTATCATAAATAATGCTCGAGGTCATACAGATACAACCCGTGTGCCGGGTGTTAAGAGACAAATTCTTGAGGAAAATCCAACTGGGAAGTGGAAATTTAATATATATTTAAAAAAAAAATACTATTTGAAAATACGTTGACTGTCAGAAAAAAACAAAACTTTTACCAGATTTCCAGTAGCTTGAAGAAACTGAAGAGTTTTAAATATTTTCATTATCAATGCAGTGACATTGAATCATTATTATAAATTGAGATGTATCATACTTCAGCCAATAAAACCAAAATTGTAAACTTTAGTAAAGAGAAAGATTGAAACATTTTACCGATTACTTTTTAATCTAATTTCTACGTCCGATCTTTCATAATTTGGATAATATAATCTTGATAAAGAGAAACGAATCTATTTCAGCTTCAATGCTGGAGGTCAATATGTGTCTAAATAAAATAAAAATCGAAACATTAATTTATTTCCCACTGCTGGCAAAGACATTTTTCCAAATCTTAATATATTATTTTTATGACAGATCTCATTTTCTTAATTCCGATTTCATGAAACTTTTGTTTCCTCTTTAAGAACGCAAAAGGGTTTTTAATAATCTATTATCGTAACTGTTTATGGCCAAAACTTGTGGAACGTTTATTTTAATTCTATTTTCCTCTTCGCCTCATTCGGAATCATTTTTTGTTAAGGCTTCTAATATTTAAACTCTTTCTTTTACTTTTAAGTTTCATATTTTATATTAATTATTATTAAAGTTACCCATTGCATTTTAAACTTTTTAAGAACTCAAAAATGAGTAAAATACTGACTGGTTAAAGTAGATGTATAGCAAATGTTTTTCGTTTCTATAAATTACGTGGATTTTTTTTTCTTTTTTTTTGGAAATTGTTTTTAATCTTCTTTTTTATTTTTAGCTAAATAATGTGATACTTGATATATACAAAAGATATTCAAAAGAAAGAGAATAACTGTTAGATATTTTATCTTAATATTTGGAAATTTTTCCACAGAGAAACATTCGCCTTGCATACAATATTTCAAATGAAAATTGAAATTTGTTAATTAATTAATTTGAAATTTGTTTTTCATTTGAAATAATATATTTTATCATTTATAATTATTCCTTGTAATATGCTAACGATTAAATGAGCTACAATTTAAGCTCTAAAATAAAACATCACAGATTTGATCATTTAAATTATCATTAGGTATTTTTTCATAAATTTGTTGTATGTCAGCGTATAAAAATTGCTACAAAGCTAGAAGAAATGACCAAATATTTAAACCTATAGTTCATTACATTTACATCCTAAAAAAAATTAGGTAATTAATTGATATAAATATAATCAAAATTTTTAGAGATGGCATATTTTTCCTAAGTCGTTGTTTATAAAATCGATGTTTTAGAGGATATTTATTTATTTTTATTTATTTCAAAACCTCTGTATCAAATACTTACCCAAAGTACTTGAAAGACTTGAAATTTATATAGCTTCCATTCTTTAATAATAATAAAAGTATATATTTTCTTCCTTTAGTATACATAAATGTACATTTCATGTTACTTAAAACATACTTGCAGTTTACTGAAACTAACACATCCGAAACTACACTTCCAAAGGCCGTATTAAAAAATCAAACATCTCTTTTGATAGACAATTGTTCTATCATTAAAATAAAACATTGAATACGTTCAGATACACTTAATTCAAGCGCAGTTATATTTTGAGATGATTTCCTATTTATGAGTAAAGCTGTACTTTAAGTACCCAATTTTTTTGAAATTTTATAACAATAATTTAATAAATAATATTAACAAATTTAATTAATTTTCCATATTTCTATTCTTTTTCATTTCTTCAGCTTTTGACATGTAAACTTTTCAATAGACCAGTCCTTCTCGGCACAGGCTATTTCTATTTTTATCTGCTCCCCGTTTATTGTAGGGAAGACTGAGGCTAGTTGGCTACAGGGGTAAGTAGGTGCAGCCCTCATAAGTCACCTGTTTGTGGATAGATTGCTCAACCGTCACAGAGTACCTTTCTTCTTGCTTTTTACAATCCTCACTGTAGTCCTGCAACATTACCTATGTGCAGTGGACATTTATTACGATTTTTCTGTTTTTTTTTGAACTCATAAGTAATTTTTTGCTGCTTCATTCTTTTTCTAAATTCTAATAATTATCTTAATAATTGCGATATAACTTTTGCAGTTTTTTTTTTTGTGTATGATTAACTGTACTTGCCCCATATATTATTTATTTGGATTATTTATGATTAGATGATTGCGTGTCCCTTTTGAGAAGAAATTTATTATGGGGCTAGTAGGCGCATTGAACACGGGGCAAGTTTGCTCGGCGTCTGGTGTAGGCTGGTTGCTTGAAAACCAGCAAACACTGGGAAAATTGGTTGTAATGCAAGATTTTGGGCACAGGAGGCATGCCCAAACAGAGACACTCGATTTTGTATATCTGCCAACTGTAACTCTGATGATGATATCGAGTTGGATAGGAGTTTTTCAATGTAAATGTTTTATTCATTATTTTTATGTCTGTATGGTTTAGAATTTACATTGTACGGCGATAACGCCTTTGTTTAAACATACTGGTAATAATAAAATAGATCTCTCTTAACTGCGTGTTTTTTTTTTCTTTTTTTTCTTTTTTTTTTTTTTGTTTCATTTAAATTTTTATAAAGCGTGTGCCAACTTACCCCATAGGTATATGCAACTTGCCCCGTAAAGGGGTAGGTTGGCACACAATTTTCTTTTTATTTAGGCTTCCGCTAAATATAAACTATAAAAGCTACAAACTGAAAACTCCGGATATTTATAGCCCAATGGCTGTTCTTTAAAAGTGCAGTTAAAGTTTCAGAGAAAAAAAAAATAATAATCAATAACTAAAAACTGCGCGTACTAGCCCCGGTCTCTCCTATTTCCATTCAAACGGCACACTTATTTGCACTTGATGACGAATTACTACTACGTTGGCCAAAACTATGACATATTTCATATATATTTATATTTTAACGTTCAGTTATTTTAATGGACTGTAAGTTGCATTACATATAAATTTTGTTGCGTTTTAACAATATTATGTGGAAAAATAATTATTAAGCAAAAAATTATTTAAGAGACATAAGAATAGTTTTAGAAACGTCTTAGCTCTAACACGAGTTATTAGGAAATGTTATTAAAACTCAACTTAAATTTTATAATTTATTTATTTATTTGCATAGAATTTTAATGCAAGAATTTTCACATATATTTCAGTTTTCACTGACATCTTTAGAAAATCATGATATAAAATAATTCTCATAAATTGAAATATTAATTACTGAAGTGCGAATACTTTAACAATTTTTTTTCTACAATAAGACTGAAGCACCATTAAAAAATAAACATTTTTTTCTACCCTGAGCGTCATTTAATTAATTTATTAAAGAAAATAATTATATAAACTGAAATTAATTTAGAATTATAATTGTTTTCATAAATTTGATGCATTTCTAATATTTGATAATGTTTGTTCGCTAATAACTGAAAAAATAAATGCAACTTATTAAGATACAAATCCATATATATAAATATTTTAATAAATGAATTTTAATTCTTTATTTAATTAAGTTATAATTTATGTTATGAATTACTGAAGAGATTTATTATTTATTCAATATGAAAGAGTCTAATATTTTAAAAGATAATATGAACTATAAACAATTCCATGATAAATTAAATATTAAAACAGACTAAAATATATGATGAATAGATAAAATAAATTTGTATTAAAAAAATGTGCAGAACTTTATAGTATATTATTTTTATTACTTGAATTTAGAAAATCTTAGAACAATAGAAACAATTATACACACTGAAAGAAAAATGTATATGCACAATTATTTTTGTAATGCATGTAATAAACCATATACTTATACTTTAAGCATATAAAATATGATGTTATGTAATAATTTTTATATTATTTTTTAATTATTTAAAAAATCGAACATTCAGTAATAAATAATTAAAATAATAAAACATCATTAATATAACGTAAAAAAATTACTATTAGCTAGTTATAAAAACCCCTTATAAAAAAAAATATACATACATATATATTGATATCATGTTTGTCTACTAACCGTAAACATTCTGTTCTGAAACACCTTCTCATAGACCTCGCCCGTTTTTAGAACTATCAATTTACAGCTTGATTTTCAAGATAAAATAGCATTTCCTAAGATATTGTCAACCAAAATCCTCCAGAGTAAGTCTAATAATTTTTGATTCCGCTTAGAAAGACTCTGTTTTGAAAATATGATTTCACAATAATCTATGGAAGACATTTTGGTCAACTTTTGAGTGATGAATTTAAGGGGGTATGATATAGTATAAACCAAAGTTTTTTTAAATACATGCTTTGATTTTGTAATCATTTCTGAACAATATGGAAAAAAACGCATTAACAAAATCCCATTAGTTTACTAATTATGGTAGTTTTATTAAGACAATGTGTTAAGACTACACAGAATGATTAAACTTTGCGTTACGTGTATTCAAAATGATGAATTTTGATACCACGCGCAGTGTCACTAAAAAACTATGCAGAGCAATCAAAAGCAATTTTTAAAACATAATCATTTCTGTATTATCTAAAACTTAAAACCAGAAAAAGATAATACTTTATTTTTTTTCTGTTTTTTTTTTTTTTTTTTGTTTTATGTAAATTTTTTTAATTTTCTGTTACTTATTTAATTTAGTCAATATACTTTTCAAATATTCTGGTTGTAGTATTAAGGTAACACTAATATGTATTTATTTCCACCAAAATATCCTCTTTATATGCATATGTTCAGGTTTTATCATGCGCACAAGATTTTTTTCTCGTATCATATATTTTTAAACTTATCATTTCAATATTTATTTATGAATTTAAAAGT
This sequence comes from Maratus speciosus, assembly GCA_963932465.1. Lineage (NCBI taxonomy): Eukaryota > Metazoa > Arthropoda > Arachnida > Araneae > Salticidae > Maratus > Maratus speciosus. The sequence continues at coordinate 424,544,457 of OZ010795.1, forward strand.
ATATATATATGTATATTTAAATATAAATTTAAACATGAGTTTTATATTTAAAAGAAGTTAGATTTTCATTTTTGACTTATTACACAAGATTTGAAGTTTGGAACATAGTGATATTTTTTACTTTTCGACGTGTTCAAAGGTATCCTACCCCCGTAAATTCAATGGTCAGTTATATATAATCAAGCCTCATCAATTATAACTGCATAGTTCAGTTTTGAACCTTAGGAATAATTTTTATACAACATTCGGCACATTGTCTTAAACTGAGCATATTTTCTTCTGCTACTGATCAGTGTTGCCAGAGGGCTAATTTATTATCATTCAGATTGTTTGATTGCCACCAGTTACTTCAGACACAGAAATTAGCCTTTTTTAATGACATATTAAATAAGACGAAAATAAGATTTAATGTACAATTTCAAAAAAGGGGTGTCAATCAAGCAATCTGAATAAAAAAAGAAGACCACTGGCAACTCTGCTGCTGAGAGACAGAATATCCCATTAAACGGTGATTTATGACGGCCAATTATCTATACGAGGGATGTGGGCCCGAAACGGGGAAGATGGTGCCTTTCGTGGAGGTCTTTCTAAGGGAACCTAACCCGTATTTACGTAAGGATATCCAAGGTTCGAAGAAAACCACTGAAAACTCCGAACGAATGGGCCGAAGAGAGCGATTGGGTTCGAACCCAGCACCTCCCGTCTTCCAGCTTTGAGAGCAGAACCTCTCGGCCACTGGTTATACCGAACCAGGACTGGCTTCCTTATTCCTAGGTCTCCCCTGGGCGAAATTTTCAGTCCCGGTCTCGAGACAACCCATATTAAAATCATTATCTCTGCCTGATCTAGACCGTGCAAAAATAACTAAAATTTGGCTCAGCCCAAAAACCTTTACAACAAATGCATATATTTTAAAATTATTTTACAATAAAATTTAAAAATTCACATTTTTAAAAGATAGTAGATTTTCAGGCAAAAAAATTTAAATACAGTAAAACTAGTGAAAAAAATCTGCCTATGACGGAATCCTTTCTTAAACGGAAAAATCTGTTCATCCATGGAAAATGAATGTAATGATACCTGAGAAAAAATAGATTACATTTACAACTCCTAAGAAGGGAACTTGTCTATGACGCTTTTTTTTTCTTTCCTATGTGATTCCATCTTAAAAGATTTTACTTTATGGCATTTTTCATTGTCTCTAACACATGGAATATGGATTAACGTTATTAAAGGAGAAATGAATCATTTACATATAAATAGAGATTCATTAATAAAACAAATAATCACAGCTTTTGGCACTTCTAAAAATAATAATTATAAACATGAAAAAAGAAAAGATATAATAAGTATTTTTGGTCAGAACTCCTCCATACGAAACAACTTTTAACCATAACGATGTAAAAAACTATGTAGAAATTCAGTCAGGTCGGGCCAGGCTACGATTTGAACTTTTTCCCAGGCAGGGCCGAACTTATTTTCCTATGGGTCGATTCGGGACCGGACCTAGATATTTCGGTCCGTGCAGACCTCTAGTGCAGACCACCAACATACTTTGAAAACAAGCTTAACGTAAAATCTATACGCTGCCTATTTTATGTACAAAGGAGAGGCACTGTCTTAGATCGACTTTTAATAATGTACAATTTGTGGCTGATCCCTATCTTGCATTCAAAATGAGTCAAAAACTCGTCGCTCAGAAGCATGGATAAATGGTGTAAGTCACGAATTTTGGATTTTGTTATCTCTGCGAATCTTAAAGATATCGAGATGAATTTTTTGTGTTTAATTCAGGAATAGATAAGGAAAAATTTCCTAATTGGGAATTTTACTCGACGGGCCCGTATAAAAATTTAATTTTTGTATTTTCTCATATAGACCCCCCATGGAGTTGAAACTTATCTTATCAAATTTTGCACCTTTTCTTATGAAACTTTTCAATTGGAAGTATGTGCTTAGGGGCAATATTTAAGAAGATAGCCTATTGTTTCGATATTTATGAATCACCCAGTATAAAATCCAAACGGAAATTTCGTTCCGAACGCCTAGTTTTCGAGTTCTACTGCATGGATTTTTACGGAACTTATACCGTTAGATAGGTATCGTTTCAGGAAAGGTTTTAAGCTATAACACACTATTCTACCTAGATTAGTTATAGAATTATGACGGAAAATTCTGTTATTTTGAACGATAAGGTTTACCATTTTATATCATGGCGAAATTTATCTTTGATGAAAAAAAAAAAAAGAAAAAAGAAACAGCTATTACACCTCGAAACATAAAAGAAAAAACTGTTACTAATTTTAATTTTTTTAAAAAAGAAGGAAGAAAAAAAGAAGAAGAAAATATGTTTTAATGAGTGATAATATTAAAAAACGAAAATATTTAATTTAAACATGAAAGGGAATGTTCGTAATGCTTAAAAAATTACTCAGATAAAATATTGCAATTGAAATAAAATTTGGCTCTTTATCTTTTGCGTCAGGTTAAGAAAAATGCATCTGAAAAATTAATAGGATGATATCAAGGAAGTTTCGATTAGTGCATGCTCAGAAATATTTGAAAAAATATCTTCTCATGAGGAATATATAGAATATTCTTCTCGTGACATATAATATGTTTATTTAAAAAAAAAATCCGCAGAACCTCGATTTAGCGTTTGTAAAAAATAATGAAAATTTAAATTTTTTGGCGATTTAATGCTGGTTTGCGGCACAATAAAATTTTGAATTATATATATATATATATATATATATATATATATATATATATATATATTTTATCATAAATAATTTTTATGTAAAACCTTTTTCTAATCTTCATACGAAGATAGTTAGATTAAGTTTAACTTAAATAAATACATTTTTATTACTATAGTTTTGTCATATACCTTTATATATATATATATATATATATATATTAAAATTTTACTATCATAATTATACGGTTTAAAACAAAATTTAAGTTTATTAATTTTTTTCCAAATTCAAAATTAATGTCCGATTCGGAACATTAGCAATTTGACTTCGATATTGTTAGTATCAGAAACAAGAAATAAAGGTTATTGTTGCCATGGAAACAAGTAGTTAATATAAAATGTTTAATGGTAACATTTTTAATTAGCCAGCTACTTTTAAACAAACTTAAAACTACTTGATTATCCCGTCGACAAAATAACTATAAGATTAAATGCAAATAATAACTGATCGTAAATTTTACATTCACTTGACATTAAACACGGTACACGTGTTGTTGCGTCATCAAGTGATTTTTAATTTCAGTTCTATTTGTAATTTGATTAATGTTTAAAAATTTATTTATTCTTTCGTTGTTTAAAATAAAAATTTTGTCAATTTGTATAATTTGGCGAGTAGTTTGGCAATTTATATAATTTGGCAAATAGTTTGGCAATTTATGTAATTTGGCGAAATTGGTTGAATGAATAATCAAATAGTTACCCTTAAAACATTTCCAGGCGGTGAAGCCATGTAAAATTAACTGCAACACGCTATATTTTATATTATATACGCTTAAAGATAAAAAATAATCCGCTAACCCTTCATTTAAGTTTAAATTTATTGAGTTTTAGGCATTTAAACACTTATTTAACAAGAAATTTTCAAATGCATTTAAATATCTTGCATTTGGGATGGAAATGTGTTGGCTAGCCAAATAGCGTGGAACGTTCGTCTTTTTGCGCCAAATATATATAGATTTCTTTCAGATTTTTACTGAGATTCCGCCGCCAAACTTGACTGATGTTTTACTATATACATGAGTAGTTTTAAGTGCATTTTTTTTTTTCAAAATAATTTGAGTATGCTCTTTAAGGAGACCTTCCTTGTGGTAACAATTTTATTTTTGATTTGTTCTTTTTTATTTCTTACTCTTCCATCATGTGACTCACAGACGAAACTAGCAGATGTAATTGTAAAAATGATAGTACTTATGATTTACATGTTATATGTTTATTTGTGATTTTTGAGTTCACTTTTGTCGCCAAACAATTTGATTTTAAGCGAAAAAGACGTAAGAGTGAGTTGGGTTCAAGCGATGTTTACAATAAATGTGATTTTTAAGTGTACGAAAGCATTTTTGAGTATTTTTTAAAATTCAAATGTACAATATTTAAATAGCAATTAATATTTCAAAAATGGAGTCAAATAGTTTAATTTTAGTATAAATGTCTCCCACACACGCACATACATATTGTAAAATAATTTAATTTTAGACATTTAAAAAAATTCTCATCATACTATACTGCGAAAGCATGTCGGTTTGTTTTCCCCAAAATTGTGACTTTTATGAACTCGAAGCCAGATTAGCTAATGTTGTCCATTCTTTTTTTAATAAAAAACATATCGCCAAATTCCTTTATACAAACGTTCAATGTTTGCAATGTTAGGTAGTAAAGATTATTCTTAAGAAAATGAAAGCAGTTACGCGTTATTTCTATCACGAAAAAAGACATTTTGCAATAAAAATTGCTTTCTGAAATCACTTTTCGATATCACATTCCATTCGTCATTTCTTTTTTTTTTTTTTTTTTTTTCATATCTTCCCTTCTTTTAGAAATGTTATAAAAAGATATTGGATGAATCTTCCATAATCAGCTACCTTACATTTGGCGAATTTACTATATAGTGTTGAAAGATTCGTTTATATTTGAAAGGAACCGTGGACGGTAAATCCGATTTCAGAAGATTACGCGAAATTTGTACTTTTAGTAATTAGCGATTAGTAAATTTATGTTTTTTTTTTTATTATTATTATGGAGCAAACGGACAAAAGAAGATTTACTAATAGATATTTTTCATGTGCAGTTCTTTTACTATCACTAAAAACGCATTAATTTGAATGTACAAAAAAAAAAAAAAAAAAAAATTCAAATGCCAAAGGTAGCCAATGGAACAATATTTGTTCATTTAGCCTAGGTTTTTTTTAAAAAAAGTACCTAAAATTCAATTAAAATTTCAATCATTATAAAATTTTGGCTGATGCACAGCCCGAGCAGCTGATCGTAGTGACAAATTTTAGGTTTATTTTACTATCACTAAAAAAGCATTACTTTGAATGTATATATATAAAAAAAAATCTTTCAAATGCCAAAGGTGGCCAATGGAACAATATGTGTTCATATACCCTTTACCCTAGGATTTAAAAAAAAGTACCTCAGATTCAAATAAAATTTCAATCGTTATAAAGAAATTTTGGCTGATGCACAGCCCGAGCAGCTGATCATAGTCACAAATTAACGTTTTTAGTTTTATTTAGGCAACAAACTGATGAATAATGACGTCTTGAAAATAGAAGCATGTTTATTTCTCCGACTTATTTACTCATTAGAGAAAAGCGAAAAAAATCTTCGGTTTGCTAAAAAAGATCACAACTAAAAATTTTGCATAACTAACTTTATTTATCATTTGCAAAGAGTTTTGATAGTGAAAGATCTAAAATTCAATCACCAGCAATTTGATATTATTGAATGGAATGTAGTTTGGAACATAATTAACTCTGTTTTGTAGCTAAATCTGGTACATTTTTAGCCATACCGTTACGAACAGTTCTAACGTTGCACATCAAACTTGGTTGTAGACCCGATTACGGATGATTGGGAAGATTTTACTGAATGAAAACTAGAGGTTTAGTTTTCTATTTGAATTAGTTATCGAGGTTATTTTCTTAGGTTAATAGTTGCATGGTTAAAACTGGTATGTAAAAAGAACCGGCAGTTAAAATGACATTATTTTAATTTTACTCACACAATTCTGCTTTAAATATCCACTTTTACATGATTCACATATTTTGAAATATAAAAGTTAAATACTGTTTAGATTGTATTTACTCTACTGGAAATCGAAGATAAGAAACTGTAGAGAAAACCTGGCAAAAGAAGACGTATATTACCAAATATAATGTAACGTAGAGAGAGATTGTATTTATGTTATCAGATCCGCACAAATTACCAAGCTGGGAACGTCGGAGTAAAAGAACTAACAAACGAAAGTGAATAACCCGAACATTCTTTAAGTTAAATGGTCAATTTCTGCAGTCATTGTAATTCTCTCTTTTTTAGTAGTGTTGTGATATGATCGTAATGGCCGCATTTCCCTCCCAAACTCTACATGTGTACTAAAGAGTTGCTTCTGAATTGCCCTTTTTCGTCTAACGCATCAGATAATATAATAGCGCAATTGCGTCTGGTGCGTATTCAGAAAATGCGGAAGGACCTTCCAGGTGAAGGTTCATATTAATTTAAAATACAGGGTCGGATTTTCCATTTCGTTTGATTGAAGGTTTATTTGAAAAATTGTCCAGCGCAGCGGGCTCAGCCTGCTAGTAAAATAATATTTTTAAATTTACTGTAGGAAATATATATATATATATATATGTATATATATATATTTATATATATATACATATATATATATATATATATATATATATATATATATATATATATATATATTTACAGCGTCATCAAATGAGGAGGCTGGGAACTAAAGGGTTAAGCTGGATAGTATGTAGTTTACTATATATATATGCATATATATATTTTTTTTTCTCATTGATTTTTTATTGTTGTTTTGCACCCTCTTTTTCATGATTTTCATAAATCATTTACTTTTGATAGAGCTATATTTACTTAGTGCATATAAGAAGCTGCGTTGCACCTGATGCACTGGGTTGTTTGTTTTACATATTTTAAAAGAATTATATATATTTTACTGTATATATATATATATATATATATATATGTGTGTGTATATATATAGTTTCTTTAGCCATAGCTCTTTGTAAGGTTCGATTTTTTTTTAAAACTTGAGTTGCAACTTTCGATAGGTTGAAAAGTGTTTATGAATTCGGTTTGCCTGTCCAAGTTGTAATTAATGTAAATAGTCTAGGATGGAAACAATTAAATATGTTATTGATGTTTACTTGACCATGTTCTGTATTAACAATAAAGTTAGTAGTATTTATACTTCGTTTACAAATACACTCAAAATAATCCCATTACGTTATATGACATCACGCTATATTAATATTATACAACTAACATTTTATTAAAACGGTAAATCTTTTCATAAAAAAAAAAAAAATAAATAAATAAATAAATAAAAAATAAAAAATATGTGGTATAAATATCATACTACGAACGTTCAAGTGGATAGAAAAGATTATAAAATGTATAATAGCAGTATGTTAAATATTTTATAAATGTAATAAAATTCCATAAAATGTTTAATTAGTTAATTTTATAACTATCTACATAAAATTACACGCCCGCGATACATTTGCGCTAATGCTAATGCGCAGATGTCTAGTATTTTTTTTCTTATTTATTGATTTTAACAAAGTTAATTTCATTTTAATATTTTGTTCATTTGTTAAGCGTGGTAATTGGACCAACCTCTGCTATTCCTAAACCTATATTAAATAATTATTTAGTTATTTCTCCTTAAAACTATTCATGTAAATATTTTGAAAAGCTTGAAAATATGTCTTACGTTTCCAAAGAACTTGTAATGAAATTTATAAATGTAATTGTGATTAATTTAGTAATAATAAAAAAAAAATCCTGGGTTTTGACCTATATTTGATATGTTTTATTGTACATAAAAATAACACGCTACAAAACTTAGAAATGTATACATTTTACTACATATCCATAATTTGGGCCTATGTGTAATATTTATCTGTTATTTTATTTTTAGAAACATATATTATTTTTCATAGATTGCTTTAGAAAAAATGTTTATAAAAACTTTTGTGTAATGTTAAGTTTAATTGCGTCCAGCTATATTTAAAATACGAAATTCATTTTAATTAAAAAATTCTAAAGTGTTCATTCATTAATAATCCCTGGATTCTAAAAGATACAAAAATAATAATAATGAAAAATTCTGAGTGGTGAGTGGATTACCGAAAATAATGAAATTACAAAATGCATTTTTAAACTAACGATATTTGTGTGCAATGGTAAATCGTTTCGTGATTGTTTATTTCGTAATAATTTATTCATAATCCACAAATGTTAGTTTAAATAATAGTCATCTATGCGTTTGATTGATTATGCTAATTTATTTAGTTAATAGAATTTTCACATTTGTCAAAATTAGCTTTTTAACGCTACTTACCTAATTTTTTAAACTGTTGCATTTTCAACAATATTAAATATTGATATTTTCTCTATTTCGTACATTTATTACCTATATAATTATTCATAAAAATAACAATTTTAATCTGCACATTATATAGCCTAATGCTGATTTAGAAATTTATTACCTGTATAATTATGCATAACAATAACATTTTATAATCAGCACATTATATAGCTTAATGTTGATTTAGATATTTAATTTGTACTATACATTTGTAATATGTTCTCTGTGTATGTGTGTAATACTAATTCATTTCCTTTTAAAGAAATATCTTTTTTTACACATTTGCACTGTTATTGAACATAGACTGAAATCCATAAATTGTGGTATCAGTAATATTAATCAATGATTGAGTGACCCATACAGTTTATTGAGTGACTTGACCCAAACACATTGGGTATTCACAAACATAAGGAATACAGAAGATGACTTTTAATAAAACACACATACTACAATACATATTGATGTTGCCTGATGATGATGATACGCCTGTTGAATGCAAGCGTTATTTATGTGTGTTTTAATATATATTGGAGTACGTGTGTTTTATTATATTTATCGTATATCGATGTAATAGTAAAATCTATTCATGGTTGTCCGGTCATCCAAGGCTGTCGAATAGATGGCTGGTGATTTCCCCAACAGCTTTGATTAGTGAGAAATTGCAGACCAGGTATCGGCCGGACTAACTCAGTGGTTAGGGCAGCAATCTTGTATACTGTGGTCCCTTGTTCGATTCCTGGATCTGGCTAATTTTTCACTCCAGTTGGGTTTATTCTATTTATTTTATGTATGTCTGTATAATATTTATATATGCCTTTAGAAGATGACATTGTTTAAATAATAGTTTTTACTAGTAAGATACATATATTGCGACGTTTACTTAAAGCACACGTCCCCCTCAAAAAAAAAAAAAAAAAAAAAAAAAAAAAAAAAAAAAAAAAAAAAAAAAAATTCTAAAGACTAAACATTTAAGTGCTTCATTTCGAACGAAATAAATTTATAAAGAATTAAAGTTTTTGCATATAGATTTTTAGATATGTGCAAATGCAATGATAAAATTCAGGAAAATACAATAACAATCCTAAATATAAAATAAATAAATAAATAAATAAATACTCAAAAATTATCTTCAATGTATGATTCAATGAACATGCTATTTTATATTCAATGCTTGGATAAAAAGCAGTGTTACTGCAGGCAATATCTTAAAAATTTTCAATCGAGGAATCTTTGAGATATTTGAGCACAGTTCTATTCCCATACGTAAGAAAAAGAGCATTCCGTTCTAAACATTCGCCATCTCAGAAGTGGATTTGCGTTAGTGACAAATCTCATGAATTTCATCCTTGATCTTTCGCCTACAATAGCACTTTCTTTAAGGAAATAAGATTCAATAACTGGAGGCACTGCGAATATAAAAGTTAAATGAATGCACACAAATAAGTATATTTCAGAATAGTAACATTAGAGTTTTAAGTTTTTATTAGATTATGGAAATATATTTACGCAGAAAACGGGTATCTTTTTTTACAGAAAAAATCATTTCACTTGCTTCTTACAGCTTTACTGCACATTTTTTCTTCGAATTTGTCACATTTGTCTGAATTAGATTTTTAACTAAACAGCTTTTTACTTACCTAGTTTTGTAAGATTTTGCATTTTCAGAAATGTTAAATATTGGCTTTAAAATGCTGTGTCTATTTCCTACCTTTTTACCCACATAAATATGCATAAAAATAACAATTTATAGTCTGCACACTACATAGCTTAACGCTGATTTAGAAATTTATGACTTTTATAATTATGCATTAAAATAGCAATTTATAATCTGCACGCTCTACAACTCAATACTGATTTAGAAATTTATTTTGTGCCATACATTTCTAATGAGTTCTCTGTGCATGTGTGAAATACTAGTTTAATACTTTTTTAAAAATATATTTTTTACACATTTATACTGTTATTAAAACATAGAATGAAATGCAAAAAGTTTTGTATTAGTACTATTAGCCAATGATTGAGTGACACATATAGTTGTTTGAGTGAATTGAGACAACCACATTGAGTGTTCACTAATAAACAGTGAGAATACAGAAGATTATATTATTTAAATAATAGTTTTTAGTAGTAACATAATTAAATTGTGATTTTTATTTAAAGCAGCCCACCCCCCTTCCAAAAAATATATAAATAAACTAAAAATTTAAGTACTTTATCTCGAAACAAATACATTTATAAAGAATTAAAGTTTTTAAATATGCATTTTTAGATATGTTGCAAATGCAATGATAAAACTGAGAAAGATACAATAAATATCCTAATATAAAATAAATAAATAAATACTCAAAAAATATATCTTCAATAGTTTTTTTCTTCAATAGTTTTATTTACGAATAGAAGTACCTTTCCCCTTAAAGGATTAAGGGGATAAGGGGACTTAAAATCCTTAATCCTTAAAAATATATATATTTTTTATTTTTTGTAAATTTCGCCTAAATATTATTCAAGGGTACATTATGTGAATTAAAGCATGCATTTATCACAAAAAAAATTACTTTAGAGAAAAAAATGGAATTGGTCTTTGAATTCTTCGAAATGCTCCCTGCTTATTCCACATGAATGAAAATCCCCAATATTTTTTATAAAAGTTTGATTTATATATATAATTAAAATAAAGCATCGAATTTTATATATTTGAATTTAAAAGTAAAAAAAAATTGAATTTTTTTCGAAAACATTTCAAAATTTTAATTTTTTTTTCTTTCTTTAAAAATTCTTATTTTTTCTCAAAAATAAAACTTTTTTTTTAATTATTTTTTTTCTGTGATAAATGCATGCCTCAATGCATACAATGCACCCTTGAATAATATTTAAGATAAAATTTACAAAAAAAAAAAAAAAAAAAAAAAAAAAAAAAAAATGAAAAATTTGGAAATTTTTTCGAAAAAATTTCAAATTTTTTAATTTTTTTTTTTTTTTTTTTTACCTTTAAATTCAAATATATAAAATTCGATGCTCTATTTTATTTTGTATATATAAACCAAACTTTTGTAAAAAATATTGGGGATTTTCATTGATATGGAATGCACAGGGGGGCATTTCGATGATTTTTAATACGACGCGTAAAATTCCATTTTTTTTCTCAGAAATATTATTTTTGTGATAAATGCATGCCATAATGCATATAATGTACCCTTGAATAACATTTAATGTGAAATTTACAAAAAATAATAAAAAATATATATTTTAAGATCCCGTGTCCCCTTAAAAAAAAAATAAATAAATAAAAAAAAAAAAAAAAAAAAAAATATTCAAAGCATTTTTTTTTCTCCTTTGAAAGATTTTCCTCACTGAAGTTCAAAAGGATTCATTTTACGCTTTGTTAAGAAACGCATGCTTCTTCTAATACAGACCCCCCCCCCCCCCCTACAACTTTGATTATTTTTTTTTAAGTACAAAGTTTCTCAAAAAATATTAATTTTAACATTTATATATGTCGTTAGGTGATATGAAAAATGTTAATTTATTGAAATATTCAAATAACAACATAATGCTAAAATCGCAAAGTTTTATTTTTCCTTAAAGACAATTTTACAATGATTTGTAACAAAATTCTTCAAACCTGTTAGGGATATGCATAAAATTTATTATCTGTTGAGTAATATAGTTATGCATGATATACAGAAATGCATTATTGACATCACCGTGTCAATGCTTCATGTTTGATGGAAAAGTAACATACTCACTCTTTTCTAATTTTGAAAGTCTTAAAGTCCTTGTGTTCGTGATCGATGCATTCCGTTTTTATATATCATGCATTCAAATTAAAGACAACTATGATTACTTTCGAATTCGGTGAATTGGTCTGACATGTCATAAGTGGGATAAATGATTCTACCTAAATTCAAATCCTGCAGATCGGTCATCCTGAAATGGTGGCGTATGACATCAACATCTTGGTATTTTCTATATTGATGTTAACCTATCTATATTTAGAGATATATCTTGTTCCAAAAAAATTTGAATTGTATGTTCAGCGCACATACTTAATTTGCGATAAATTATTCAAGAGATAAATTTATTAGCAATGGCTTCATATATTCAGTTGAAATTGATGTATTTTCTAGAATTTCATGATCTCCTAATTTTCCAACTCCATATCGTAATTCTTGTTTACAGTTATCTCAAGAAGAGCAAACTATTTTTCTCTCAGTTTCGTAACGTTGCAAAACTGAGTGCTCTTGGTAGCGATGATATTCCCTACATCGTACATTCTTGACACTTTTATTCTCTTATTTAACTGCACCTTGTTTTCTTCCTGTATTTTGAAAATATTTTAATTATCCTCTTCTCTCGATGTTTCGCGTTAATCCATAATACGCTAGATATATTTTTCTTCAAAAATTCTTTTGGTGTCTTGTATTTCACTATACTTAATATTAACTCAAAGGACTTATACTTGTAGCAATGCGTTATTGTGCTATTGATGATTATGTAGCTTTTGGCACAAAATTATACCACTTGGATTCGTCATCGCTAGATAATTTGGACAACACGAGTATAATTTTTTGTGTATTCTTTCCACCTGCCCATTATCTCTAGACATGACAGTTGTTATCTTTAGATTTTCAATTCCTTAATTTGTACAACATTCCGTGAACACGATTTCATTAAAATATGTTGTTTTATCGGGTATATTTCTAGTTGGATTCCCTAAAGTTGTTTGCTGTAGCTCCAATTTATCTATCACTACCTTGATCGTCGTTTACACAGGATAAAACCATGTGAGCTCCATAAATGTATCTACTACAGTTAAACTATTTCGGTATGTTTTATTTGTGAGAAGCAACGAACGTATATGACCGATGTCACACATTTATTAAAGTATGTCTTATTTTTGTATAGATTTTAGAAAAACCTTTAGTTCTCCCTCGCTCCCTATTAGGCAAGATTCCGTCAATGCAGATTGAATTTACTGTTTCTACTTTCTTCCTTTATCAGTCTATGTAATTTTTTTGATTTTACAGTTCTTCATTTTTTTCTACTACGAAATGTTCTTCCTAATTTTTCTTTTAATTTCTCACTGTATCTCTTCTGGGGCATCCGACATTTCTTTTCAATTCTATAATACGCATAATACGTCACCCTTTACTAAGTAATAATCGGACGATCCAGTGTTAACTAGCAATTTGAACTCTTTTGAGGACTTTTCTCGTCTTTGAGTTGTTGTTGTTGTTGAGTTGGTTGTCCATGTGGTCTAGTTATAATGCTCACAGATTGTGTTATTAGTACGTCTCGCCTTAATGCGTCTACATGTTTTTAACGTGTTTCCTCTCGATGCTCTATCTCGTAGTCATATTCTTCAAAGAGTAATGTCCATCTTTTTGCTTTTGGACCTAAATCTTTTGTATTTAAAGTTTTCTGGAATGCAATACGATCCATTGTGATTTTGAATTTATCCTCACGCCAGTAATTCCTCAATTTATTTAGAGATGCTATTATAGCTAATACTTCAAGTTTATAACTACATTATTTCTTCTGTTGTGGTAAAATTTTCGTGCTCATATATAACACCGGGTGAAATCTACTTTTTGCAATAAAACTGCGCCAAATCCATAATTTCGTCCATATAGAGCTCCAGTATGAATGGTATTTTGTCCTCTTACCATCATACTAACGACTGTCATCAGGTTCAAACATGCACTTTCTCCTCTTAAAATCATACTGCCCAATGTTATAGGGTTCAAACATGGCACCTCTTCTTACATCAGGTTCAAACATGTCATTTTCGCCTCTTACTGTCATACTAGCCCCTGTCATTGTGTCCAAACATGCACTTTATCCTCTTATCATTCTACTACCACAATCATTCTGTTCAAAGGTGGCCCCTTCTCCACTTATCACCATGCTACCCACCGTCATCGGGATGCAATGTGCCATATACTCCTCGAAACATCATATAGCCCACCATCTTCTTGTTATAACGTAGCAAGTTCTCCACTAAACATCACACAGCCGACAAACGACAGGCTTCGATTTGGCAGCATCAATATTCTTTTTTCATAGGCTAAGTACTACTCATCTGTTCAATAGCGTTGAAGTGTTTTTTTTTTTTTTTTTGGTTGGTTTTGGAGGCAGGTTTGAAGAGGTAAAGGGGTAAATCAATTTCTCATAGTTCGCTTGCATTTATGGGAAATCGATACTTACAATTATTTACAAATTATAGAAATTGTTAAAGGTTTTTTTTTTTTTCTTTAAGGGGAAGCTATATTGCTATAATAGTTTTTCTGCATGAAAAAAAAAAAAAAAAAAAAAAAAAAAAAAAAAAAACATAACTTTACATATTTGCAGGATATTTTTTTTATGTTTTCTTTTATCTGTTTAATGTCTCAAGCTGCTGTCTTTCAAGTTTGAAACTATGTCTTTTCAATCATGAGATTTAATGGAGATGCATTTATGAGAAATCGATACTTAAAATTATTTACAAATTATAGTAATTGATAAGGGCTTTTTTCTTTAAGGGGAAATTATATTGCTATATTTAGCCTTGCGCGCGTGAAAAAAAAAAAAAAAAGCATAGCTTTACATAGTCGCAGGACTACATTTTTTAAATGTTTTCTTTAACCCGTTGAATGTCTCAAGCTGCTTTCTTTCACCCTCTAAGTGTTTGGGGGCGTATTTTTCCGTTCACTAAGCTCTAGGTTTCACAGCAATACTAGCAATATTTAAGATAATATAATTCTATAGATTTAATGAATTTTAAATACACTGAAGAATGATTAATACTCTCAAGGATTGCATTCATATTTGCAATTGAATTTTTTTTATAATGTTGAAAGAATCATATTTTCTTAGCATTTAAAAGAAATGCAAAGAAAACAACATCACAATTTTACCCTTTTGCAAGACGCTCGGGGGGTTAAAGATTTAAACATTGACTTTTCTATCATACTCCATAGTGATTTCAATTGTATAAATTACTTAGATGTTTGCTAGTTTTGGCATAGTTGGGGATGTACTATTTGAAGTGTACTTTGTAACATAAAAAGGATGCAATTGCACTTATTTTGTAGATATAACTGACGGTTAATTATGCACAGCCTTCTTATTTGCTTCGGACGGCATTAGTGTTCCTTTTCCGATTATATAACAGAAGAATTTTTGTTTTGACTTTTAAGCAATTTGCATTTTTTGAAAATAATTTCTACACAATAAAATGATGCTACTTCTATTACTCGTTGCACTTTCCTTATTCCATCTTATTCATTATCTTAGGGAATAACAAAATCATCCATATATACACAACATTAGTGCCTTCGAGCAGGAAATCTTGGAATACTGCGTCTACATACTGTTGAGACTGATTACTAGATATGCAAAATCTAAACGAACAACGCAAAAACTGGTATGCCATATTTCAGTTTTTCTCTCTGCGTATCTTTGGATTTCGTTTTTCGATAATTTGAAGTACGTTTCTGGATAAAATTAGAATATTCTTGTTGTTATTTATTTCCAGTAGTACATTTCACGGTTACGGATTCACGGTCACGGTTACGTGGTTACGGTTTATGATATCTAAAACTCGTTTAAGGCTCGTTTTATCCATGATTCACATCTTGCCGAATATGAACTTGGCGCCTTTTGGAATTGGAGTAGCCAGCCTCTCTGAACCTTCTGTTTTCTAAACCACCACTTATATTTCTTACTGTTTGTATCTTCCAAACAATTCGATCAGGTTTCGTAAACAACCTATTTATTGAATAAATCATCAATTGTTGTATTACTAAGTGTTCCTCTATAAGTCCTTCCCTGATAAATTAATCCAATTTGATTAACTACGATTAATTACGATAATGTCTCAAAGTTTTTCAACTGTAAGTCTTTCAATCCATTGTTGGAAGTTATGATATATCTTTATATCGTAAGCGAAATTGCTCCAATTAACTAATGCCTTCTTTTTAAGAGAGGAATTATTTTGCATAAACACTACTGTTGACACCTTGTATCGTTTCAAAATAATATTTTTTTATATAATTGTAATAATGGATTTCGGACTCAATTTCTCTAGTTATTGTGTTTATCACTTTCAGGGGCAGTAGGTTACTCATTGTTTTTGTCAATACATGTCTGCTCAATTTGTCTTTCGTACATGATAAAATGTAGACTAATATTACTAGAACTATCATATCAAATGTCTAAGTAATTAATATTGCTTACCTGGATTTATCATTGGATTCGAATCGTTATGTTCTCTTGAAATTTTTTGAATCTCTATTTTCTCTCAATATTTTCTTGAATCTGAAATTTCTTGAATCTCTTTAATCTCTATCTTGAACTTTCTTCCGAAACTTTCTGGTACATTTCTTCTCTCCTTTTTCATTTTTCCATATGCAGCTTCGTTTCTGGGATAGTAGCTTGAAATTTCTTTCATTCAATCTCCGCTTACAATATCAATTTCTTTTATTTTTCGTGTCCTGCCTCTGATTTCTTTTTTCGACATCCGCTTGTGCCGGTATTTTATTCTCTGCAAGTCCCGTTTGCGATATTAGTTTCTGCTATTATTTCTCTTTTTCAAGTTTCTCGTTTCTTGATGTCATGTTCACTTCAAAGTGGTCGAATATGAATTTATCGTCGTATTTATTTGAGCTTTTAAATAGTTTTAATAGAACTGGTATCACCTTTTTTTTCTTGCAGTTCAATCATAGATTTATGAGATCAAATCTTCTAGCTTTATTCAGTTATTCCCATGTTAATCTTCCAAACGTGTACTTTTAAAGAATACGATCTCGGTTTTCATACTCGCATTTTAACTCACAATCGAATTTCTGACTCTGGCGATTCGTGACAGTTTCACATTTGATTAATATTTTCCTGCCTGATTCCTTCATCTCAGAGATGACCGTTTGGTCTCCATTTTTAGTCAGAGGATTAGGTTTTATACCATAAAATATAAACAGTATTTTCAGATTTATTTAATGACAGACTTTTCGAGATTACTTAAAGTAAAAATTTTTCTTCAAAGTGTTCGGTCCGAAGACTGAATTTTGAGACAAAAATAGAGGCCAAACTGGCGACCCTTCTTTATCACCGTTCCTAGGATAATTGTTTTTCTTATTTAAAAAAAAAACTATCCCAGTTCGAGCCCTCATCTTCTGGAGAGATGATATGCAAAACTTTAATTTGGTGAAATGTTGAAATACCAACACAATGCTGGAAAAATATATACTTTTATTTAATTCCTTAAATACAATTTTAAAATTATTATAACTAGCTTCAAAAACACTAAAGTTAATGTTTAAAACATATAATCAATCGAGTATTCTAATTAGGACTAATACAGCTAATTGCTTGGAATATTTTTACATTATATACCGGGTTATTAAAAAAAAAAAAAAAAAAAAAAAAAAAAAAAAAAAAAAAAAAAAAAAAAAAAGAATTCTACACTGGGTTCCGAACATAAAAAAAATAATAATTTCTTGCGGGACAGATATGTGTAATTTATGAAATTTTATTTTTATTATCAAAATAATGAGAACTTTTAAACTTGCTTTAGATCTGTTAATTTTTCTAGATGTGTTATTCTTAGTTTCAAATTTAGAGATTGTGTAAATCTTTCATCTCTCTTTTGTAAAAGTCAGAATCTGTAACTATCAATCTACAATCAATTGGCTAATTATGAAAATAATAAGTTTCTTTTGTATTAAACGAAAAATATGGCATGAAATTTTATGACATGATGAATATTGAAGTAATAATCTTTTAACTTTCCTCCAGGAAGCTTTTAATTCGGAAAAAAATTCAATTATACAAGAAATTGAAAATTTTCATAAGATAATTTAAGTAATTCTGTGGCATGATTCGAAAGGAATAAAATTCCTATCTATCTATTCGAATGTAATTATTACTTTAAAAATCAACTAGCAAAGTGGCTACATGTTTTTCGCGAAATAAATTATAGAAATAATAAAGTTATTTCTTTTTCGATTTAGTGTAATTATATAGCAAAAGTAAACACCTTCGGATAAATTTGTGTGAAGTAATTCCCAAGCTAAAGAAATAAAAATTTGTATTATATAGTTATGGCTTAAGAATAAAACTTAGAAATATATATTTCTTAGAAATAAATATGTTAGAACTAATTTTATTATTGCTGATTTTTATTAAATTTTATTAGAAATGTGTATCATATTTATTTTGTATTAAATGTTCAGGCTGCATCTTTTTGTTATAGACTGAATGTTGAAATAATCTTATTCCAACGTTTGTTTGAAGATCCATGTCACAATATATATAAAGTATAAAATGCAATAAATTAGATATGAAATTAAACTGTTTTACAAATATTTTGATATAAAAACTAATAAAATTTTCCTACATTATAAAACTCCTTTATAAAAAGAAAACTTCATTTTTTTCTGTATAAATATTACACAAAGAATGCCAAAATACATAAACAAGCTATATATAATTTCAGTAATGAAGTTATTGGTAATATGTTTAAAGATTTCTATACCTAAAGAATATTACTGTGTACACTGTAAAAAAATCCGAGGTGTTTTCCTGTAGGAATCGGGAAAAAAGTTGCCCTTATAGTACCGGAAAATTTTTCGACCCAGCTCGGAATAAAATCCGTAAAAAAAGAAACATTCATTAAAATGGTATTTTTTGGATTTTATTCCGATTTTAAGGATTTTATTCCGAGCTGGTTAGGAAAAATTTCCGGTACGATAAGGGCAACTATTTTTCCGATTCCTAGCTAGTCGGAAATTTATTATTATGTCGGCTATTCGAAATCTAGTTGGATTTTTTTTAACGTGTAGTATTCGATCAATTCACAATTAACTTAACTATCGGCTTTATATAAATACGTCTTATATTTCAAATTTAAACAAATATGCTCTATGTTCGAAAGGAAATAAACGGTCAAGTGTAAGTATTACTCGCGCACACAGGTTTCGATACAATAAATATATGAATTAGTAACTGTATTATTAAAAAAATACTTTGTAAAAAACTATACAACGTAGGATTTTGTATATAAGTATATACTAGAAATGTATGAATGAATACCATAAAAGTTCAAAAAGAAGTGATGAATAAATAATATCAAATATATTTCTATTCTGTATAAATCATTTTTTAATCTTATCCTAATCTGTTTATAGTGAACTTAATTCGGTACTGACAAAAAAAGAAGTGCATATTTAAACTTCATTTGGCAATTCATAAAATTAAATTCATCGTAATAATAATCTATTCATTTTACAGTTTATCTAAAACAAAATTGTTGATCAAAGTTTAAACTTTGCACTGTGCTAAGCGCACTTTGAAAAGAGGTCGCAAATATGCAACGCCGCCTTTGTCCGTGCCGTATTGTTTCAGATGGGTTTATAATTAACTTTTAAAGACACGGAAGGCGTATTCAGAGATCCACCCAATGCAATTTCACAATATTTATGTGATTAATTCTAATTAAATCGGTCTATTTTTAATGATTTGACGTTTATTGCTTGTCTACTGCTACTGGGCATTGAATTAAACAAATATATAATTAAAAGTTGTTAAGGGGACAGTGGACCTTTATTTGAGCACAAACGACCCAAAAATGGAAAAAAAAAATTTGCATATTATTATTCTCCAGTTTGTTCTGAGCCATTTGCGAAAAACCGCATCCAGATGCGATTATTTAGTTACAAGCGTTTGAATTTTGTACACAAACAATTTTTTGGCCCTTTATTTGAGCAAAATCGACCCCAAAATCAATTTGTTTTGCATATTATTATTTTCCAGTTTGTTCTGAGCCGTTTGCGAAAAACCGCATGCAGATGCGACTCTTTTTCGCAAAGTTACAAGCGTTTGAATTTTGTGCACAAATAATTTTTTGGCACTTTAACTATCACAAAAAATGTAAACAAAAATTTTTCAACATTTGTAAATCATTTTTTTTCTCAAAATTAATATTTTAATAATTTTGTAACCGCGTACATTAACTGTAACCGAAACTGCACTCGGCTGTCTGTTTACCATTTTATCGGCGATTTTTAAGCGTTACATGTGATTTTTTTTGCTATCAAGATTTGGATAATTTTCTGTCATTGTTTTTAATACGTAAAAAGTTCTTTTTAGAACTAGAAACTACAATTTCTACAAAGTTTTAGTGTATAATATTCTGCATAATGCATGCAATTAGTAGGCGATATCACAAGCCTAAATCCAGACCATCGAAGAAGAAACTTCAATGTCTCTCTAAACTTCAGAAACTATGGTCATCTGGGAAAACTGATGTTTCTGCAAATGACAATGAACTTGTAAACAGTGAAATTTCAAATGAACATGCTCCAAAGAACAATATAGTTTATTTACCAGTAGAAGCCAGTAAATTCGATGTGGCTGCAAGTACTACCAGTGAACGAAAATTAAATGTTAGTTTTGAAAACATTTTACATCCTAAAAAATTACAGGAAAATACATCATATGTTTTTATGAACAGTGGCATGTGGTCTGACCTTCTTTGCAATGTAAAGCGTGATGTTTGTTGCAATAATTCCTTAGATGTGATATCCAAGGGAGCATATGGATATGCTTCTAAAATTCAGTTAATATGCAGAGAATGCGACAAGGTGTTCAGCTCCATATTTTCAAGCCCTCGAGCAAGCGAGAATGAAAAGTGCTTTGATGCTAATAAAAAACTTGTTGAAGCCTTTTTAAAAATTGGAAAAGGTCATGCAGCTATAGAAGTTTTTCCTATGGCTATTGGAATCCATGCAATGGATAAAAAAACTTTTTCAAAATGTTTACGCAGTTTCTATACCGAGCGACAAACTTTTAAGAATGACATTCTTCAAGTTGCCCGAAATGTGGTGCGGAAAAAGCACGAAGAGTTCGATAGTGTTGCAGACAAGGAGGTTTTGGATATAACCATTTCTTATGACGGGACCTGGCAAAAGCGCGGGCATACATCACTGTATGGGATTGGTCTCGTAATAGATATAATGACTGGGCTAGTAATCGATTACGAGATTCTTTCGAAATACTGCCCGGAATGTGTCACCGCAAAGAGGGATCTTGGCGAAGGTACTGCAGAATTTAGTATTTGGTTTTCTGGCCATAAGTGTGATTGTTCTCAGAATTACACAGGTCCATCTAATGCAATGGAGATGGAGGCAGCTGACGTTATATGGAAAAGATCAATAAATAACTGTAGAATGAGGTATATCAGTATGCTTTCTGATGGGGATGCAAAAACATACCAGCATTTAGTGGAAATGAATGTTTATGGTAGAGGCGTCAAAATCACTAAAGAAGAGTGCATTAATCATGTAGCAAAAAGATTGGGAACCGGGCTTCGCAACAAAGTCAAGGAGTGGAGAAGCAAAGGCAAAACTCTTGGTGGACGCAAAGAAGGTAGTCTGAAAGAAGACACTATTGTAAAATTAACTAATTTTTATAGGAAAGCTATAAAAGACAATGTTCCAGATCTAGAAAAGATAAAAACAGCAATTTATGCCACATTGTTTCATAGCTCTTCCACAGAGGAATCACCAAAACATTCTAAATGTCCGACTGGTGTGGCATCGTGGTGTTTTTACCAGCGGGCGCTTGCTGCTAAAGAAAAACCAAAATCGCATAAACTGATGAAAACCAAGTTATCACAGGATGTACTTTGCAAGATATTGCCCGTATATCAACGTTTAGCCTGTAATGAGTTACTTGCAAGATGCATTTCTGGTAAAACGCAGAATGCTAATGAAAGTGTGCATGGGAAAATTTGGAACAACTGCTCAAAAGAAGTTTTTATTTCTAAAAAACGTTTAGAAATGTCTGTTATTTTTTCTATCAGTGAATTTAATTTTGGATGTTTGAATACTTTAGGTTTTGAGCAAGAAGAAGCAAATTCGCTCTCTTTATCCATAGCAGAAAGGCGTGATAAACCTCGTGTTAATCAAAGTAAAAAAAGGAGCACAACTGAATGGAAGAAATGCAGGAAAAGTAAAAAAATCTGTAAATCACAAAAAAATTATCAAACTGCTAAAAAGGAAGGTGAAACTTATCACGCTGGTGGATTTTAGTTGTAATAAAAAAAATAAATAAACAGATTTCTTTGAACAAACAGGATTTTTTTTTTTTTTTTTTTTTTTTTTTTTGTATTGGGTATTACAGAATCTTTTTTTTTTTTTTTTTTTTTTTTTTTTTTTTTTTTTTTTTTTTTTTTTTACATATACTAAATTCTATTTTACTGAAGACATGTACTGAATATTGAAGAATTTATAATCAAATGTTTCTGGAATTTTTCATAAATCAGTATTTTTATGCCAGCTAGAAGCCAATTTTTACCAATAGTGTTTTATATTTTCCAGTAGCAGCTTTTATTTCTCGCGAGTCTCAATTACAAAGCAATGCTTTATATAATTTTTTGGTTTGAAATTTCTTTTTCTTTTTTTTTTCGGGGGAGGGGTGGGGAGAGTTAGGAATGTCATGGGTTTTCTTTGTTCAAGGTATCGCCAAATCATTTATATATATTTGTGTGTTTAGTTACGGAAAACCTTTACAGTACTGTTTGTTTTCAGAAGGCAAAACCCTCTGCGCTCTCGCACATGTGTCAAGTGTGCTTTGATTTTATCATAATAGGGATGAGAGGAGTTTATTTAGATGCGCTTGGCTGATTGCCAATCTTAGTGACAACGTACAAATTAAAATTTTAGGTTATTGATATTTTTTTCTTTCGTTCTTCTTCTTCTTCTTTTTTTTTTTTTTTTTTTTTTTTTTTTTGATGTGCGCGGTTAGTAAAGCAATGAATTTTTTTTTTTTTTTTGTACAAGATATTGCCAAATCATTTTATATATATGCAGGTACTAAAGAGCATTTTACTGAAAATATTTACGGTAATTTTTAGACTTTGTTATGGAATGTTTCTGGTTGTTGTTGGGGTGGTATGTGTGTGTGGGGGGGGGGGGGGAGGGGGAGTTGTAAAAGCGATAGATTTTTTTTGTACAAAGTATTGTCAAATCATTTTAAATATATATAACTAAACTTTGTACTAAAGATTATTTTACTGAAAACGTTTCCAGTAATTTGAAGATTTTATAATGATAATGATATGTTTCTGGAATGTTACATAAATCGGTACTTTTATGTTAGCCAGGTACAAATTTTGCAAATAGCATTTTTTATTCGACTATAGCAGCTTTTATTTGTTGCAAGTTTAAATTACTAACAATGCTTTGATGATGAATTACATTTTTTTGGTTATTAATTTTTTTTTTTTTTTTTTTTTTTTTTTTTAGGGGCGGGGTTAGTAAAGCCATGGATTGTACAAGTATTGCCAAATTATATATATAGCATTTTTCACTCATCTTTATTTTTCAGAAGTCTAAATCAGAAACAATGCTTTGATGTGGGAGGGCGGAGGGGGGGGTGTATTTTAAATAAAATGGGTGCAAGGCATGTATTTTAAATGAATATAATATATATGTATTTTAAAATTAATGAAATGAATGAAGAATACATGATGGTGATGGTCGAACAACATTCGGCAATTTATTACCTACCCCATAAATCAACGAGAAAGAAAATTACAACTGAATTAAAAAAAAAAAAAAAAAAAAAAAAAAAAAATTACAAAAGCATAATGTAGTCGGTTGTAAGAAAGATAAAAATAACAATACTTGTGTATTTTAATAAAAAATTTTACTTTTCAGTACATACACACTAATTATATGAAATTGTATCGAATTTTTAAAAAGCAACGAAGTCCTTTTTAAAACCTTATTGATTGTGATATTTTAAAAAAAGGTCTATTTCTGTGGTATAATAGTACCAAAACAGTTTTTTCCTATTAAAATAACATTTATGAAGCTTTTAAGAAGTAAATAATAAAGGTAAGTGTATTTATGTACTTTAAACCTGTTTTTCTCAAAACTAATTTTTCAGCGTTTTTAGATTTTTGAAATGCCCCTTGCGTCTTAATTTTTTATCAATATTTATGAAATTGATAAGGAAGTATCCTGATAATGTTTACAAAGAAATTGTGTAAGCTTTTTAAAATTCGTCTTTATTAAGATAGTCAATTTTGATTTTTTACTTATTAAAAGGCAAAATTCTTAAAATTGTTTTAATTCAACGAAATCCATTTTAAAGCCTTATTGATTGTGATATTGTAAAAAAAGTCTATTTCTGTGGTATAATAGTACAAAAACAGTTTTTTTTCTATTAAAATAACATTTATGAAGCTTTTAAGAAGTAAATAATAAAGGTAAGTGTATTTATATACTTTAAACCTGTTTTTCTCAAAACTAATTTTTCAGCGTTTTTAGATTTTTGAAATGCCCCTTGCGTCTTAATTATTGATCAATATTTATGAAATTGATAAAGAAGTATCCCGATAATGTTTACAAAGAAATTGTGTAAGCTTTTTAAAATTCGTCTTCATTAAGATAGTCAGTTTTGATTTTTTACTTATTAAAAGGCAAAATTTTGATGAAAATCGATATGGAATTTAGAAAAAAATCGGTAAAATATTAACTATTCAAGAGATTAAAAAAAATCTTAAACAAATCTGTTTATAATAGAGTTTTAAGTGATACAAAATCGAGAAAATATCTCAGAAATTAAGACGCGAGGAGCATTTTAAAATTTCGTTTAAAATTTTTAATTTTTTTTAAAAATTAAAAAATTTTAATAAGATTGAAAATTTTTTTAAAGCTGTTCTATATGCTTTTGGTGAAATGTATATGTGCACAAAATTTCATATTGCTATGATGAAAATTAAAAAAAATTTTTTTTAATGTCCACCGTCCCCTTAACTAGGCTTTAAAAGGCGATGGTACATAGAGTACACTGCCCTTGTCAATATGTTTTTCCAAACTGTCCGTGGATTTAAGGCTTAATATCTCGGCTAATTACCGACGAGTTTTTTGAAAATCATTATCAACAATGCTTTTATACTTTTGCTACGTAAGGTACCTCCAGAGTTCCTCAACAATTTGCCGAATTCCAGAAAATCAAAATTTGTGTCTAACTGAAAGATGCGCTTTTCTGAAAAACTATGCGACTTAGGATAATCGCTATAGTTTCCCTGCAAGTTTGAAATTAACGCGTACTACCGCTAATTTTTTCATAATTTTAGTTTTAGTAAATTAGGAAATAGAAGGGTGTGGGCAAATTCTTGCACCCCATTTTCGACGATAGCTCTGGAAATATACCTAAAATTAAACAATATATATATATATATTTAATTCAGAGTTAGAAAAGCTTTCACTGATACCCAACACGATAATATATAAAAAAAAGATTCTTTTTAGGGTTCCGTACTTAAAATGTAAAAATGGAACCATTATAAGATCACTCCTGTGTCTGTCTGTCACAGCTGTTTTACTCGTAAAATATACAATGTTGAAAGTTAAAATTGAATGAAGTAATAAAGATTGTTCACCCACATATTTACACATTACTGAACATTAATAAAAAGATTTAGGGAAACTGTAGAGGGGATAATTAAGTTACTTGAAAAAAATATTTTCATCGTATATCGTGTCGCGCATCATGTGAAAGCATTCGTAACGCTGAACTCAAAAATAAATTTCTTTTAATTTTACGTATTATATTTTCAAAATATCTTCAAAAATGTAGTGCAACAATATGTTCCCCATTTCCTATATACGAATCAACTGAAACTAAAATTATAAAAAAAATAATAGTAATAGACATTAATTTAAAACTTGCAGGAAAATTGTAACGATTACCTTAGATCACATAGTTTTTTAGAAAATCGCATTTTTCCGTTACACACAAATTTCAACTTGCGTGCATTCGGCAAAGGTGTTGAGGAGCACTGAAGGTACCTATCGCAGCAGAAGTATAAAACATTGTTAATAATGATTTTCGAAAAACATCATCTGCAAATAACCGAGATATTAACCATTAAAGACACATTCGGTTTGGACATACATAATTACAGGGGCGGCGTACTCTATGTAACATCGGCTTTAAAAGTCTAGATAACAGCTTTTAATGCTATAATTGTAAAAGGTATATTGCCAAATCATTTTATATATATGCAGGTACTAAAGAGTATTTTACTGAAAATATTTACGGTAATTTTTAGACTTTGTTATGGAATGTTTCTGGTTGTTGTTGGGGGTGGTATGTGTGTGTGTGGGGGGGGGGGGGAGGGGGAGTTGTAAAAGCGATGGATTTTTTTTGTACAAAGTATTGCCAAATCATTTTAAATATATATAACTAAACTTTGTACTAAAGACTATTTTACTGAAAACGTTTCCAGTAATTTGAAGATTTTATAATGATAATGATATGTTTCTGGAATGTTACATAAATGTTTTCAGAAGGCAAAACCCTCTGCGCTCTCGCACATGTGTCAAGTGTGCTTTGATTTTATCATAATAGGGATGAGAGGAGTTTATTTAGATGCGCTTGGCTGATTGCCAATCTTAGTGACAACGTACAAATTAAAATTTTAGGTTATTGATATTTTTTTCTTTCGTTCTTCTTCTTCTTCTTTCTTTTTTTTTTTTTTTTTTTTTTTTTGATGGGCGGGTTTAGTAAAGCCATGATTTTTTTTTTTTTTTGTACAAGATATTGCCAAATCATTTTATATATATGCAGGTACTAAAGAGTATTTTACTGAAAATATTTACGGTAATTTTTAGACTTTGTTATGGAATGTTTCTGGTTGTTGTTGGGGTGGTATGTGTGTGTGGGGGGGGGGAGGGGGAGTTGTAAAAGCGATGGATTTTTTTTGTACAAAGTATTGCCAAATCATTTTAAATATATATAACTAAACTTTGTACTAAAGATTATTTTACTGAAAACGTTTCCAGTAATTTGAAGATTTTATAATGATAATGATATGTTTCTGGAATGTTACATAAATCGGTACTTTTATGTTAGCCAGGTACAAATTTTGCAAATAGCATTTTTTATTCGACTATAGCAGCTTTTATTTGTTGCAAGTTTAAATTACTAACAATGCTTTGATGATGAATTACATTTTTTTTGGTTATTAATTTTTTTTTTTTTTTTTTTTTTTTTTTTTTTTTGAGGGGCGGTGTTAGTAAAGCCATGGATTGTACAAGTATTGCCAAATTATATATATATATATATATGTACTAAACAGTATTTTACTGAAAACATTTGCACAGTAAATTTTAGCATTTGCAAAAAAATGCAAATAGCATTTTTCACTCATCTTTATTTTTCACAAGTCTAAATCAGAAACAATGCTTTGATGTGGGAGGGCGGAGGGGCGGGGGTGTTCTTTAAATAAAATGGGTGCAAGGCATGTATTTTAAATGAATATAATATATATGTATTTTAAAATTAATGAAATGAATGAAGAATACATGATGGTGATGGTCGAACAACATTCGGCAATTTATTACCTACCCCATAAATCAACGAGAAAGAAAATTACAACTGAATTAAAAAAAAAAAAAAAAAAAAAAATTACAAAAGCATAATGTAGTCGGTTGTAGGAAAGATAAAAATAACAATACTTGTGTATTTTAATAAAAAATTTTACTTTTCAGTACATACACACTAGTTATATGAAATTGCATCGAATTTTTAAAATGCAACGAAGTCCTTTTTAAAACCTTATTGATTGTGATATTTAAAAAAAAGGTCTATTTCTGTGGTATAATAGTACCAAAACAGTTTTTTCCTATTAAAATAACATTTATGAAGCTTTTAAGAAGTAAATAATAAAGGTAAGTGTATTTATGTACTTTAAACCTGTTTTTCTCAAAACTAATTTTTCAGCGTTTTTAGATTTTTGAAATGCCCCTTGCGTCTTAATTTTTTATCAATATTTATGAAATTGATAAGGAAGTATCCTGATAATGTTTACAAAGAAATTGTGTAAGCTTTTTAAAATTCGTCTTTATTAAGATAGTCAATTTTGATTTTTTACTTATTAAAAGGCAAAATTCTTAAAATTGTTTTAATTCAACGAAATCCTTTTTAAAGCCTTATTGATTGTGATATTGTAAAAAAAGTCTATTTCTGTGGTATAATAGTACAAAAACAGTTTTTTTTCTATTAAAATAACATTTATGAAGCTTTTAAGAAGTAAATAATAAAGGTAAGTGTATTTATATACTTTAAACCTGTTTTTCTCAAAACTAATTTTTCAGCGTTTTTAGATTTTTGAAATGCCCCTTGCGTCTTAATTTTTGATCAATATTTATGAAATTGATAAAGAAGTATCTCGATAATGTTTACAAAGAAATTGTGTAAGCTTTTTAAAATTCGTCTTCATTAAGATAGTCAGTTTTGATTTTTTACTTATTAAAAGGCAAAATTTTGATGAAAATCGATATGGAATTTAGAAAAAAATCGGTAAAATATTAACTATTCAAGAGATTAAAAAAAAATCTTAAACAAATCTGTTTATAATAGAGTTTTAAGTGATTAAAATGCAAAATCGAGAAAATATCTCAGAAATTAAGACGCGAGGAGCATTTTAAAATTTCGTTTAAAATTTTTAATTTTTTTTTTTAAATTTAAAATTTTTAATAAGATTGAAAATTTTTTTAAAGCTGTTCTATATGCTTTTGGTGAAATGTATATGTGCACAAAATTTCATATTGCTATGATGAAAATTTAAAAAAAAAAAAATTTAATGTCCACCGTCCCCTTAACTAGGCTTTAAAAGGCGATGGTACATAGAGTACACTGCCCTTCTCAATATGTTTTTCCAAACTGTCCGTGGATTTAAGGCTTAATATCTCGGCTAATTACCGACGAGTTTTTTGAAAATCATTATCAACAATGCTTTTATACTTTTGCTACGTAAGGTACCTCCAGAGTTCCTCAACAATTTGCCGAATGCCAGAAAATCAAAATTTGTGTCTAACTGAAAGATGCGCTTTTCCCCATTTTCGACGATAGCTCTGAAAATATACCTAAAATTAAACAATATATATATATATATTTAATTCAGAGTTAGAAAAACTTTCACTGATACCCAACACGATAATATAAAAAAAAAAGATTCTTTTTAGGGTTCCGTACTTAAATTGTAAAAATGGAACCATTATAAGATCACTCCTGTGTCTGTCTGTCTGTCACAGCTGTTTTACTCGTAAAATATACAATGTTGAAAATTAAAATTGAATGAAGTAATAAAGATTGTTCACCCACATATTTACACATTACTGAACATTAATAAAAAGATTTAGGAAAACTGTAGAGGGGATAATTAAGTTACTTGAAAAAAATATCTTCATCGTATATCGTGTCGCGCATCATGTGAAAGCATTCGTAACGCTGAACTCAAAAATAAATTTCTTTTAATTTTACGTATTATATTTTCAAAATATCTTCAAAAATGTAGTGCAACAATATGTTCCCCATTTCCTATATACGAATCAACTGAAACTAAAATTATAAAAAAAAATAATAGTAATAGACATTAATTTAAAACTTGCAGGAAAATTGTAACGATTACCTTAGATCACATAGTTTTTTAGAAAATCGCATTTTTCCGTTACACACAAATTTCAACTTGCGTGCATTCGGCAAAGGTGTTGAGGAGCACTGAAGGTACCTATCGCAGCAGAAGTATAAAACATTGTTAATAATGATTTTCGAAAAACTTCATCTGCAAATAACCGAGATATTAACCATTAAAGACACATTCGGTTTGGACATACATAATTACAGGTGCGGCGTACTCTATGTAACATCGGCTTTAAAAGTCTAGATAACAGCTTTTAATGCTTTATTTGTAAAATGAAATGCCCAGTAGCGGTATAAAAGAAATAAACGTCGAATTATTAAAAACAGACTAATTTAATTAGAATTTAACCACATAAATATTATGCGATTCGCGACTAGTTTGCATTGAGTGGATCTCTCAATACTCCTCCCGAGTCTTTAAAAGCTAATTAAGAACCTATCTGGAAAAACACGTCACGGACCAAGGCGGCTTTGCAAATTTGCGACCTCCTTTTGAAGCGTTAGCACAATATTAGTTTTTATCTTTGAACAAGTGTTTTGTTTTAGCTACACTGCAAAAAGAAAAGATTATTACTACTCTGAATTTAGTTTTATGAAACGCTAAATGAAATTTAAATATGCACTATTTTTATTGTCAGTACCGAATTAAATTCATCATAAGCAGATTAGATAAGGTTAAAAAAAGATTTATACAGAATAGCAGTATTTGATATTATTTAGGCTTCATATCTCTTTGAAATTTTATGGTATACCCATTCATAATTTTCTAGTATATATAGCTATATCCAACCCTACGCTATATAGTTTTTTACAATGTCTTTTTTTAATATTGCAGTTACTAATTCATATATTTATTGTAAGGAACCCTGTGAGCGCGAGTAATCCTTACACTTGGCCGTTTATTTCTTTTAAAACGTACAGCCTTTTTATTTAAATTTGATTCAAAAGACGCGTTTACATAAAGCCGATAGTTAAGATAATTGTGAATTGATCAAATACTACACAGTAATTTTCTTTATTATTCTTATTATTAGTCTTATTATTCTTTTAGCAAAAATTTTTCTTTAATAATACAGTTAATAATTCCTATATTCATTGTACGTAACCCTCTGAGCGCAAGTAATACTTGCACTTGACCGTTTATTTATAAGTAACTTAATTAGCTCCTTTACATTTTCTCTAAATAAATATATATATAAGTTTAATAATCTGTAAATATGTGGTTTAAAAGGCTTTATTACTTCCCGCAATATGAACTTACCACGTTCCATAGTTTACGAGTAAAATAGATGTTGCAGACATACAAACAAACACAGGAGTGATCTTACAATGGTTCTGTTTTCAATTTTTAAAAACGGAACCCTAAACATATTTATTAGAAAACTCCCTTAGTAGAAATAGAACAATTACTAACACAAAAAATTAAATAGTTTAAATACCAGAACAACGCGTGTTTCTTCCCGGGAAAAAAAAAATGTCCTTGATGTAAAACTTTCATTATCATAAATTCCAACATTCCCATTTTCTTCAACACATGTCGCATAATTTTAAATTCATAAATTATGCAGGACATTTTTTTTTAACTTTCTTGTCCCAAAATTTTATTTCCTTATTTTAAATTTAAATACTTTCAATAAAATGCACATTTAAGTTGTTTTATGTATTTAAAGATATAAACAATAACAAATAATAAAAAATGTTTTCTTTAACAAAGTTACCAGCTTAATAAATTATGCAATACATCTTGAAAGTATTTTTTTCTACTTGAAAAAATTAAGTATTATTTAAAAAACTCAACGATAACTACTATTTACATTTGATAATAATAAGACGGTTTTATTTATTCAAATATGTATGATTGTATTTGCTTAATATTTAACACCCAGTAGTTATTTTATGTTCGTATTATACGATATTATTTTCTTTGTATAGAGTTATTATAAATATAGTGTATGTTCTATAATTAGTCATCAACCAATATGGATTTTTTTACTGCATATTAAAACACAATTTAATTTGACTGAAACGAAATTTAAGTATTTTAATTTTAACAACTGGTGTGTTAATTCGATATGATAATTAAGAGGATAAAATATTAATGAGAGGAAGAGGAACTGGGGGAGGAAGAAAAGACGGTAAAGATATAATAAAGAGAAAAGAGAACACAGAAAAGTGAAATCATTTACATAACTAAACTACATATGTAAATTAATAAACTGACTTTATAAAAAGTCCATTTGAAACGTTAAATTCAACTTTGTTTACAAAATAATCTAATCGCATGTGGCAATCCCAAAACTTTCTTCTATCACATAAATGTTAATACTTCCTGATAAATGCAGCACAGCAGCGCCACCGGTTGGGTGATTTACAAATCTAATCGGCAACAACTTACGTGAACTTCTAATAGAATTCGATGTTTGGTGAAAATCCGTGCATTATCTTTTGAGATAGAGCTATTGCGGAAATCGTGAAAAATGCCCCATAGTAGCGCCACCTGTTGGGCAATTTACACCAAAAACTGAACAGCACTATTTTATATGAGGGACTAACTGAATCTGAAGTTTGATAGAAATTCGTACATTTGTTCCTGAGAGAGAGCCATTGCGATAATCATGAATATTGCAGCATAACAACGCCACCTGTTGAGCGATTTACACCAATTATTTATCAACACCAAATTATATCAAGGACTAACTAAATTTGAACTTTTCTGAAAATCTATGCTTTAGTTCTTGAGATATAGCTATTGTGGAAATCAGGAATAATACAATATAGCAGCGCCACCTTCTAGGAGATTTATACCAAAAAGTAATCAGCACCAATTTATATCAGGGACTAACTGAATATAAAGTTTTATTAAATTTCGTTCATTAGTTCTTGAGATAGAGCGCACAAAAAAATTGTGTCACACACACACAGGTATCTTGTAAAGATATGTTTTTCGTGATCTCTGACCCCTAAAACGTATAAATCCGTCGAAAACCGGAATTAGAAAATTTTTACGAATCTAATACATTCTTCTTGAAAAGATAGAATAAAGTAAAAACATAAAAACATTCAAAAATGCTTTACTAAAATAGATGTGACGAAATATTAAAATGGCTTTCAGATAACATAAACTGAAATACAGAGATTGGTAAAACGAACTCAACTGAAATGGATAAAATTTGTAAAAAGTACTTACATTTGTAGCAGTAGATTATATACCTCACGTGTACGAAAAGTTAAAATACATCCGAAGGAAATATAGTATAACATTAATATCAGGACATGATACCAAATTAATTAATTTTGTACAGAATCGAGTTGATCCTATTAGTATGGACAATAAGTCAGGAGATTATGTCATCCATTACAGAGATAAAGAAACAAATAAAATATTAAGTTACATTTGTATGACCACTAGAAAATTCCAAACAAGATTTAAAGAGCATATACAGGATATTAATAATTATACACATGCTACCGTCTTCTCAATGCTCCCAAACTAAAAATATTCACATCCTTTTCAGTAGAGAAAGAATCTCTATGCAGTCTTCTGATTTTAAAAGTTGTTCGATCTAAGAGTCTTTGGAAATTTTAACGCATGAACCAATAATTGTAATGACATGTTATCGTACGAAATTAAATGTGTTTGGTTTAATTCGCTTCATATTAACAGTTTAGCCTCCCGAGGTATTAAGATTTTTACCTCCCACCCCCTTCATTATTAATGGTTTCGACCGCTTACTGGTATCCTGAAGAACTTTCGTGTCTTCGGGTATCAGTCAACGTCGAGTTTTTCTCCTTGACAATGTTAGGATTAGCCGAAAGCACTTGGGAAGCATTTATATATATATATATATACTTTTGGTATCCAGGTTTTTTTTTTTTTACGATTTGTATAATTTGTCGTACACATTTTAGTGATGTATTTTAATGAAGCATATTTCAATGTTTTCATATCTTTTATACGTATGTGCAGCTCTGGGAAGGCTAAATAAAATTTATCATCCACGTCTAATTCAGCCGAAGATCTTTATACAAAAGTGCTACTCATACAAATCCATTAGTCATCAAGTCGGAAAATTATTTTATACCTAAATTTTGCTTAGAGGTCGTTTGCATAAAACAATTGGACGAAATGTTAAAATTTTCAATATTATCATTGAATCATGACATTATTTTTGGATTCCTCAGTACAATTTACTCTCCTATACCAAACGGGAATCTACATGGCCTGATAGTTTCAGAGTTAAATTAAAAATAAAATTAAAATAAAAAAATAAAATTACAAAGTAAATGTATTAGAAAAAAATCGAAAAAGAAATATTTCTATTGTAATTGTTAGTAACGAGTATCTTAAGTTAGTATTACTAAATACGTACGTTATAGGGCGATTCTCAAAAGGTGGGCACTGGACACACGTCATAACTTTAAGCCTTTCAAACATAACTTTAATTATCATTGACTTTATTTTTTTTTTATTTATTATTATTATTTTTTACGCTGAGTTTTTAATTCAATTCAGAGACAGAAAATGACATAATTTATTGTAAAAACTTTGTATAAATATCTTAAAATTTTATTATTTTATGCTAAAGAGGCCAATTTCGGACATTCTCAACGTTAACTGCTCCACCAAGTACCACCAAGAAAAAGAGTTTTAACTTTTTTTCAAGGTGGTTCTAATGGTAAACAACGAATGCATAAAGGAAACGGAGGATTTTTTGATAATTTCGTTAAGAGATGGCAGGCTGATTTATTGCTTTTTTGAAGATAGAAGGACTTTTCTATAAAGAATTTTTTTGTATTTTGTTCTGTATGAAATAACGTACGCGACAAAGCATTTGATTTTATTATTATTATCACTGGATAACAAAAAGTTAATTATACATATATATATATATATATATATGTGTATACACATACAATTATAGAACACATTTACTAGTACATTCTTAGTCTTAAGAATTTTTTAAATACTAAGCGCAACGTCCAAAATCAGTAACGTACGTGCGAAAAATGTCCAAAATTTGTAACGTACACAACTGCTAATTAAATGCTTTAATTAATGCTTTAATTAATTTTCCAGAATAGTTGCTGTCTTTTAATGTTTGTGTATAATTTTTTAGACATACTATTAAAAATATTTATATATTATTTTTTTAGACAAAATCTATACTATTAAAAAAAAAGTTGGCCTTAAATTTGAAAATTTTTAAAATTACATCTAGTTAACGTTTAATGATCCCACCTTTTTAGAATCTCCCTATAGGATATCTATATTTATCTGTATATTGTTATTTTACATATTTACATAAATTAGTAAAAGCAACTACTTCTTCACATCGCCATTTCTACATTAGTTATAACTAGGGATTCAACCCGCATCACACGTGTTAGAGAATAAAAAAAAAGCATTTTTCTTATATATAATTTAATTTAGTTTGTCCACTTACAACACCAAAAAGAATTTTTATTGGAAACTTGTTAATTTTGCATTGAAATAAAATTTTGATTAATGATTTTATTTATTACACGCTACATTTAAAACCCAGCAGTCAATAATGCCAATTGACGGCAGTTTTTCAAAATTTTCACAATTTTTTTCAGAGAAATTATTTCACCAAGGAGTAAAAAAAAAAAAAAAATACTGGTGATCATATCTTAATAACTAGAGAACAGGAATTCTGCTTTTTTCTGAATTTAGTGATGCCCCCGGCATTACCATTACTTCATTTTCTTCTGATGGACTGATGGCTTCTATTATTATGAAACAGCCATTATAAATGAAGTGTTAGGTGAAGATGAAAGAGCAGCCGTAAAAAGTTAGAACTCTGATTTTCTGGTCAGAATGGGGGGGGGGGGGATGGCCATAATTTTTTTTTTCCAAAAAGAATAAAATATGGCCATTTTGGGAGTATAATTTCGGTTTTAAAATATTTAATCATCCGCAATTAAATATTTTTATTTCATTTTTACTGAAATTGAATTTTATTATTGCTACGTTTTGATGAGGTTAATGTGAGGTTAATGTTCTCATCTCTCTTGAATAATAAAACCAAGTTACCAGCTTTGAGCCAGCGGCTCGGCTTATTGCTCACGCTAATATTCCCCTCCACTATTCAGTGTTCATGAGGTCCCTGCTTCGAATGCTTTGCTATTCTCCTTAAAGAAAGTTAATTATATTATAATTATATTATTTCCAGATTTGATAAAGTTAATGTCAATAATAAGCGTAGTGTTCTCATCTCACTGAAACAATATAAAGCGAGTTACAAGCTCAGTGTAACCGGCATATGCTTAAGGGTAACCATCAGTTATATCTTCTCCCATAGTGCATGTGTTAAATTCTTAACAGCACATATGCGTATTTGCTATTGAAGTTATACATTAATTTTTTTTTTTTTTTTGGTGAGAGATATGACTCATGTCTTTTAAATAATATAATTTTATGAATGAAATATATCACCTGTTTTTTTTTAAATTTAATTTAATTTTTTTCCATGTTTCCGATAGACATCAACAGATGGCGGTACCAGTGCTGCTGTTTTTTTGTATGGATTAAAAAAGGACTGTTCTTATCGTTTTTATATGTTTCGTTGTTAAATGTTATCATTACCTCCCTCATAAATTCAATAAGGGATATATTTTAGGCGATATTAACATAAGAAGCCCTTCAACAAGTCTTTTTTTTTTACGAAATGTTGTTTTTTTTCGGGCATACCACGCAAAAATGAGGAAAAGCCTTTTACATTCCAGCAACCCTATAACTTCCGTTCGCTCGACCCATAAGCCAGGACAGGAAAATTCCCCTTTCCTCTTTTCTACGTTCGTCAGGTAATTCGGTTCAAAACATTGAGTTTACGAAAAAAAGAGAAAGAGAGAGAGAGAGAGAGATTACGTATTTCCATTATGTATTTTCTAAATAACAACACATGCCAGTTTCATGCATTTCCGAACAAAAAATGAATTAAAACTTAATTGATAAAGTTGCTCGTTTGTATTTGACAACAGCCGAAGTTTTAGGATTTTCTACTTGTCTACGATTGCGAAGGGGAATATATTTAGTACAGAAAAGAAACATATTTTTATAAATTAAAATAAAATTTCTGTTTTTCTTTTTTTTCCATCGAATTTGACAGCATTTTCTAAAAAATCTATTGTGTTTAGAAGAAAAAGAAGAAGAAGAATATACGTTTTTCGATTATGTAGTTTCTGAATAACAACACCTGCCAGTTTCATGCATTTCTGAACAAAAAGGAATTAAAACTTATGTCATAAAGTTGCTATAAAAATAAAATTTGTGTTTTTTTTTTCTTTTCTTTTCTTTTCATCAAATTTGACAATATTTTCTTAAAAATCTGTTGTGTTTACAAAAAAAAAAAAAAAAAGAAGAAGAAGAAGAAGAGAATACGTTTTTCGATTATGTAGTTTCTGAATAACAACATCTGCCAGTTTCATGCATTTCTGAACAAAAAGGAATTAAAACTTATGTCATAAAGTTGCTGGTTTGTATTTGACAACAACCGAACTTTTCAGATTTTCTACTTGTCTATGATTGCGAAGGGGAATATATTTAGTACAGAAAAAAAACATTTTATAAATTAAAATAAAATTTCTGTTTTTTTTTTTTTTTTTTTTAACATCGAATTTGACAGCATTTTCTAAAAAATCTATTGTGTTTACAAAAAAGAAAAAAGAGAGAGAGAGAAAATACGTTTTTTGATTATGTAGTTTTTGAATAACAACTCCTGCCAGTTTCATGCGTTTCCGAATAAAAATTAATTAAAACTTATGTGATAAAGTTGCTGGTTTGTATTTGATAACAGCCGAAGTTTTCGGATTTTCTACTTGTCTACGATTGCGAAGGGGAATATATTTAGTACAGAAAAAAAAAAAACATTTTTTATAAATTAAAAAAAAAAAAAAAAAAAAAAAAGAAACAGAAATTTTATTTTATACATTGAATTTGACAGCATTTTCTAAAAAATCTATTGTGATTACAAAAAAGAAAAAAAGAGAGAGAGAGAGAGAGAGAGAGAGAATACGTTTTTCGATAATGCAGTTTCTGAATAACAACACCTGCCAGTTTCATGCATTTCTGAACAAAAAGGAATTAAAATTTATGTCATAAAGTTGCTCGTTTGTATTTGACAACAACCGAAGTTTTCAGATTTTCTACTTGTCTACGATTGCGAAGGGGAATATATTTAGTACAGAAAAAAAAACATATTTTTATAAATTAAAATAAAATTTCTGTTTTCTTTTTAAATCGAATTTGACAGCATTTTCTAAAAAATCTATTGTGTTTACAAAAAAGAAAAAAAAAAGAGAGAGATAGAATACGTTTTTTGATTATGTAGTTTTTGAATAACACCATCTGCCAGTTTCATGCGTTTCCGAATAAAAATAAAATTTCTGTTTTTTTTTTTCTTTTCTTTTCTTTTTCATCGAAATTGACAATATTTTCTTAAAGATCTATTGTGTTTACCAAAAAAAAAAAAAAAAAGAAGAAGAAGAAGCGAATACGTTTTTCGATTATGTAGTTTCTGAATAACAACACCTGCCAGTTTCATGCGTTTCCGAATAAAAATTAATTAAAACTTATGTGATAAAGTTGCTGGTTTCTATTTGACAACAGCCGAAGTTTTCGGATTTTCTACTTGTCTACGATTGCGAAGGGGAATATATTTCGTAGAAAAAAAAAAAAAAAAAAAAACATTTTTATAAATTAAAATAAAATTCCTTTTTTTTCTTTTCTTTTTCATCAAATTTGACAGTATTTTCTGAAAGATCTATTGTGTTTACAAAAAAACAGAAGAATATACGTTTTTCGATTATGCAGTTTCTGAATAACAACATCTGCCAGTTTCATGCATTTCTGAACAAAAAGGAATTAAAACTTATGTCATAAAGTTGCTCGTTTGTATTTGACAACAACCGAACTTTTCAGATTTTCTACTTGTCTACGATTGCGAAGGGGAATATATTTAGTACAGAAAAAAAAAAAAACTTTTTTTATAAATTAAAAAAAAAAAAAAAAAAAAAAAAAAAAAAAACAGAAATTTTATTTTATACATTGAATTTGACAGCATTTTCTAAAAAATCTATTGTGATTACAAAAAAGAAAAAAAGAGAGAGAGAGAGAGAGAATACGTTTTTTGATTATGTAGTTTTTGAATAACAACACCTGCCATTTCATGCGTTTCCGAACAAAAAGGAATCAAAACTTATGTCATAAAGTTGCTATAAAAATAAAATTTCTGTGTTTTTTTTTTCTTTTCTTTTCTTTTCATCAAATTTGACAATATTTTCTTAAAAATTTATTGTGTTTACAAAAAAAAAAAGAAGAAGAAGAAGAAGAGGAAACGTTTTTCGATTATTTAGTTTCTGAATAAGAACACCTGCCAGTTTCACGCATTTCTGAACAAAAAGGAATTAAAACTTATGTCATAAAGTTGCTCGTTTGTATTTGACAACAACCGAAGTTTTCAGATTTTCTACTTGTCTATGATTGCGAAGGGGAATATATTTAGTACAGAAAAAAAACATTTTATAAATTAAAATAAAATTTCTGTTTTTTTTTTTTTTTTAACATCGAATTTGACAGCATTTTCTAAAAAATCTATTGTGTTTACAAAAAAGAAAAAAGAGAGAGAGAGAAAATACGTTTTTTGATTATGTAGTTTTTGAATAACAACTCCTGCCAGTTTCATGCGTTTCCGAATAAAAATTAATTAAAACTTATGTGATAAAGTTGCTGGTTTGTATTTGACAACAGCCGAAGTTTTCGGATTTTCTACTTGTCTACGATTGCGAAGGAAAATATATTTCGTAGAAAAAAAAAAAAAAAAAAAAAAAAAAAAAAAAAAAACATTTTTATAAATTAAAATAAAATTCCGGTTTTTTTTTCTTTTCTTTTTCATCAAATTTGACATTAATTCATCAGCTGTCTGTTGAATTATTCCTTATAGATTTTAAAAAAAGAAACTTTCTTAAAAAGTTGTTAATTCTTATGAATATCGTCATTAATTAAATTTTATAATTATTATCGCAACTAATTATATTTCTCTATGAATATCGTCGTAAGTGTCACTTTTCAAACTAAATAATAAAAAACTTTTATTTTAGTATGAATTAATGTTTTTATTTATAGACACTTGGGTTAATCATTAAACTTAGGAAAAATAAAAAGATATAACAATTTGAGTTTTATATGTGACTTTTTTTTTCTTTTTTTTTCTTTTTTTTTTTTTTTTTTTTCATAAAGTATATAATTAAAAATAGCGCCTCTCATACAAAACCTATTGCAAAACAGAACTCAGGAGCAATTATCGCACATTGTGGTGACGTAAAACAGATTGTCGCTCCCTATTAGCTAAGGGGTGAAATGATTCAACCTTGTAACCTTGGGAGTCCTTGGGTTGAAGTGACCACTGTGTCCTAGTCTCAGAAGAGAAATTGCCAATATCTTCTCTAGGTTGTGTTTGTAATTTTAGTATCATTTTTGCGCAGCGGAAAATAAGTTGTCTTTCATTATTTGTTTTTTAAATCACAGCGTACCTTTTGAGCATGGGTCATAATAAAATGAATAAATATCGTCCGCGTAAACGAACGAAGAAAAGC
This sequence comes from Maratus speciosus, assembly GCA_963932465.1. Lineage (NCBI taxonomy): Eukaryota > Metazoa > Arthropoda > Arachnida > Araneae > Salticidae > Maratus > Maratus speciosus. Next base: position 424,584,713 of record OZ010795.1, read on the forward strand.
AAGATAAATACAGTATCAGCTATACGAAGAGAGAAAACAAAGAAAGAAAGAAATGGCTTATTAAAAAGGTAAGAAAACTTTTCATAATACATTTACGTGACCTACATACTCCTTCGAGAATAGAGCTGAATTCAGGAAAGGGGGTCCATTTGAAAATTTCTCCCTTAACATCAACCCCTCCCCCACCCCTTACTAAATTGTAAAATTTTGTAATTTGTACAAATCCTCCCAGAATTCCCCATCACACAAGAGTTGCAAACCTATGCTAATCCATACTCGATAAGGAACGCAGAGAAAATCCCGCGAACGAAAATTCTGTGAACAAAATTCCCACCGGTAAAAAATCCATGTGTACTCATTTGTCCAAGTCAAGAACTTCGTGAATCGTATTTCGGAAATTTGTTTTGTACAAAAAAGATAAGTAATTTAATTTAGAAATCCCATATTAGTAAGTCTTTTGGTAATTAAGATGATAAACCGTAGAATATAAATATCAAGGGGGACGTGAAGGGTGAATAAAAACGTAGCTCAAAATTTTTCGCGATTTATGATAAAATCTTATTAGATGCAGATATCAGAATATAAAATACAGATAAGGATAACATTTCCTATAATTCGGTCGACCTTGTCTGCTTGGAGGGGACGGGCTGCAAAACTGTGTATATGAATTTGTCGCAGCTATAGAGGATAAAATTTTGGCAAGATATTTTCAAAAATATAAACATTAAATAGGGTTGTTATTATTTTTTTTTTGTTTGCTCCTCTTGTCCCCTAATAGGGGACATATAATCTATCACGGCCAACTTGATAAAATTTTACAAGATGCAGAATGTCAATATAAAACACCAGATAAAGACGATTTTTTATCATTTGCTTTCCTTCTCACATCTTCCCCCTCAGATGGAGTGGGAAAGAGGCCTTGTAGGGGCGATTCTGTTTCAAATTTTCCGAAAATTTAAGGCATTTGGTTCCGCAAATGAAAAAACAATCTGTCAAACTAAATTAATATTTAATTAAAGTGGTAAAATACTTTTAACAAGGCAGAAAATTAGCTTTATTTATTCATATTAGACATATGTTTCATTGCTCCGACGGCAACATTCAAAAGAATAAATATGATACAAATATTTTCGCAAAAAATATTTTTGCGAAAATATTTGTATCATATTTATTATTGAGAATGTTGCCATCGGAGCAATGAAACATATCTCTAATATGAATAAAGGTAATTTTTTGCCTTGTTAAATGTATTTTACCACTTTAAGTAAATATTAATTTAATTTGATGTATTCAAGTGATTTTCATATAGTTTTAAAACAATCTGTCATCCGTCCAAAAATTCTGACATAAAATATAATTGAAAAATATCGCGGATTTCGACAAATGGTCGCCGAAAAAAGCAAATTTTGTCAACCTTGCGCAGAAAAAATTGCAAATTTTGTCAAAGGATAATGGGGAAAACGCAAATTTTGTCAAAGGATTGCAAAAAAATCGCTAATTCCGTCAAACGATTGTAAAATATCTAAAATTTCGTCAAAGAATCGCGAGAAATTTTGTCAAAGGATCGCAAAAAAATGCGAATTTCGTCCAAGGATAGCAGAAAAAATGACAATATTGTCCAAGAATCGCGGGGGGGAAATGCGAATTTCGCCAAAGAATCGTGAAAAACTGAATTTCGTCAAAGAATTGCAAAAAACATGAATTTCGCCAAAGTATCGCTTAAAAAACACAAATTTCATCAAAAGATCGCGAAAAAAGCACAAATTTCATCAAAAGATCGCGAAAAAAGCACAAATTTCATCAAAAAATTGCGAAAATAGAGCGAATTTCGTCAAAAGATCGCACAAATGCAAATTTAGTCAAAGAATCGCAAAAAATGCAAAATTCGTTAAAAAAAATCACGAAAAAAGTAAATTTCGGCAAACGATCGCGGAAAATAACGCAAATTTAGTCAAAGGATCTAAAAAAAATGCAAATTTCCTTAAAGGATCGCTGAAAAAACACGAATTTCGTTAAAGATAACAGAAAAAAAAACAATTTAGCCAAAGGGCCGAATTAAAAACCCATAATTGGTATCCGTAGCGATTTTTTGCCCTTCTCCCTCTGCTGTAACCTTTCAGAAAATTTGCTGCGAATTTCAGATTTTTTTTAATTATTACTCAGAATCACTCCTTGGCCTTACTGATAAAACTTTAGAAATGGCAGATTCTGGAGTCTTATATACAGAATCTGCAACTTGTCAGGAAGTTCTTTACATCGTCTGTACCTTTCGCTAAGCAAGGGGAGACAAATAAAAAATACATAATATTCCGATTTGATATTTATATTCTTAGAAAATACCTTACTAAAATTTTATCATAAAGCCGTAATAATATGGCGGTATATATAGCCGTTTTTCCTTACAGGGAACAAGGATTGCCGAATAGCAAAAATATTATCCTTATCTGGAGTTTATGACAAGTTTTGCGATAAGTTTTTGCTCCAACTGCCCCTTACTTACAGACTAATGCCGAAAACAAAATATCACCTTATGTGTTGTTATATAGGGTGTTGCCGAATTTTGACCGACAAATTCAGAAGTGTGACAGTAGGCTTTGTATTAACAGGATGGAAAATTGTGATAGAACATGGAGTTGCAAACCACGTTTAGCTGGAGAAAATCGTAAAAATAATTATGAAGGGTGTGACGTCGAGTGGAACATAAAGGGCCAATAATAGGTAGAAAAACATTTGTTTGACATAAAGCAGGATTGCCATGCATTACAGATCAATCCAGAAAGGAGATGAGACATTTTTATTGGAATTGTTCGAAGTTGAGGCGTCAAAAGTCATTGCACAGCTGTCCGTTTTTCTACTTATTACGGGCCCTTTTTCTTCCATTCGACGTCACACTCTTCATAACTATTTTGCGATTTTCTCCCAATAAACGTGGTTTGCGACTCCATTTTCTATAGCAATTTTTCATTCTCTTGATGCCTACTATCAGTCCTCTGAAAATGTCGGTCGAACCCGGCAGCACCCTGTGTATTGAGAACCTGAACCTTGTTACGTTGACAAATTCAATGTCCCTCATTCGGGGGGGGGGGGGGGGAAATTAAAAAAATAATTATTCAATCTTATGTGTATATTCTTACAAAATATCTCTCAAAATTTTATCTTCTACAGTCCTGATAGATTCCAAGACATGTATTTACAACCCTTCTCCCTTCCTTATACTGTACATTGTGTACTGTACAAAAAATGTACCATTAATGAAAGATTCGCAAAATAATTAACTTGAAAACATTTTAAATTTAATAAACTATCAACCATTTAACAATAAATTTATGTTTGAAACAGTATTGTAACTGTAAGTAGGGTTTATGTTTGAGGATCTTTTGTCAAGTGTGACTTTTGTTGAGTGGGAGTTTTGTCCACAGAATTTTTATAGTGGATTTCCTGGAGAAAAAGATCCGAATTCAGCACTATTCGCGAATTATAGATATGTTTTCTTTATTAGAGAAATTTATTTTCTTATCTAGTCCATTAATGAATTTTTTAAATATAATTTTCATAAATCTGTATATTCCATCTTCATTTTGCGAAATAATCGTAGTGTGGTTCACACTACTCATAATAATTCTCGTATGCTGGACTTTCGTTAGGAAGGCGGTGAATGGTATCTAGTTGGTACATTCACTTAGCGTAGGAGCATAATTGGGTATTTCTTATTGTTTAATGTATTCTTCTCAAGTGATTTTAGTATAAACACTAAGATAATAAGAAATTACGAGTATTTCGTCAGCGGGCGCTGATCCCAACCCTCTACTCCCTTGAAAGAATTTTTTTTCATCATTTCGTTCATCTGTTTCAAATTTATCCTAAGAGGAAGTTCAGGGGGCAGAGGTGTATTAGAATATTAAAATTATACAAATGTTTATGTCGCGACTTTTTAACTTCGAAATCCTCGTTTTATTTAATCACAGTCTTTATTTATGTAAATGACGTCTCTCATTACTTGTCAACATACTTTTACTTAACCACAGATGACGCAGAACTTGAGAAACATCGTTTCGAGAAAATCACGTTTAAGGGGACTCTTCACTCAGTAGAAAACACCCGCTCCGTAATTTAAACCAATGGACAGGTTTTTTTCGAATTTCCCGTTTACATTTGAATATATGTATATATATATTTTTTCATAGGATAGTTCAGTTCAATATTTATTATGGCTATTTTTTACTTTTTCGATTTCAGTTGCAGATTTTTTTAATTTACTTTCATTTTTCGGAACTGATTTCGAAACTGAAAGTACCTTTATTAAAAAAATCTGCAATAAAAATCGAAAAAATAAAAAATAGTCATATTAAATATCGAGCTCAGCTACATTATGCAAAGAAAATCGTTTAAAAATATTCAAATTTAAACCAGAAATTTGAAATCAACCTGTCTATTGGTTTAACATTACGAACGGGTGTTTCCAAGTGAGTGAAGAGTCCCCTTAAAGTTTTGCAAGATGTATAACTTGCTCGTACACAATAAATTAAAAATAGTTATTTCCGATGCATTGGTACAGGTTAAATTTTTCTATCATTATTTGTGGCAGAATTATTAGGTATTACGCATTTTGTAGTGCATTTAAGTTTTACCATGTTGCATGGTACGTAACATATATTGTTCTAAACAGATTCATGCAAAATAAATCAAAAATGTTTCTATATTTTGGCGCTTATTTCTTGAAACATTTTTGTCTTGAACTAAACGACATTTTACTTTTACAGAAAATGGTAAAGACATTTTGCAGATGCAGTGTTAGTACTCATAGTAGTTTTACAGGCATTGGTTAATAATGAGTATAATATTGGAATAACCATAGATCTTGGTGAAAAATTTGACAAAAAAAAAATGTTTGTTTCATAAATTTAGTGCCAAATACTCATATAAAAAAAAAATGAAATGATACCGATAGTAATCGAAATATTGAGAATTGTCCAGATTGACCTCTTAAAGCGCCGTAAGACGTTAGTTTTCACTATATTTAGTGGCATTTTATGTTGCTTATTTAAATATCGCCAATATTCCTTCCTTGTATTTTCATTGTTTTTATTTCTCTTTTAGTTGTACTGTTGGAAGTGAGTGCTATGAGTCAAATGAAGCGTTCGGGAGTGAAAGTTCTATGGGGCCAGCATTTTTTTCTCCACAGGAAATTGGTGTAACACCATGTTCGCCAACTGCAATGGCAATGACACCATTACTTGAGGACAAAGTTAGTTATGTAAATTCACCAACTAATAATCCACTTCAGGTTCAGGACTCTCCAATAACGGAATATCAATTGGACCACAGTTTTTTGACGTCAGATGACGCATCTAATATTTTGTGTCATGAAACTCCTGACAGTACTTCCTTTCCAGAATTGATTATTGAATCTGAGAATTCTGTGCAGCCACCATCCTTCCCATCGGGCAGGGTAATTTGTGATATAGGATATGTGATAACGCAGGCACGAAAACTAGAGGAACACAATTACACATGCAGTTTTAATGGAAAGCTGATTTTTAAAAATAAACTAACTCGTGGTCTTGTTCATACTTACACTTTTGTGTGTAACAAGGTGTTATGCGGGCATATAGAGACCGTAATGACTGACAGGAAGGAAGGTTGCCTCAATCAACTAGCAGTGTTGGGAGCTATGTCCACTGGAAATGGCTTTTCTCAAGAAGAGGAGAAATTCAGCATAATGAATATGACTTATATGTCCCGAAACACTTATGCTGCTTCTGAAAAGGCTGCAGGTGATGTGATTGATGCATATTCTAAAGATACTATGGATGCTGCCATAGATGAGGAGAAGAAATTAGCAAAAGAAAGAGGCGATGTAGACAGTGATGGCTTTCACACTGTATGTGCTATTGTAGACGGAGGCTGGTGTAAGCGGACCTACGGTCATGGCTACAATGCGTCAAGTGGTGTTGCAGTAATAATAGGTGCTTTAACGAAGAAAATAATGTTTATAAGTGTCCGAAACAAGGTATGCTTAATCTGCAAAGCTGTTAAAGATGGAAGAATTCCCCCAAAGGAACACACATGTTCTAAAAACTGGACAGGCCCCTCAACAGCCATGGAGAGCGATATCCTCGTGGAAGGCCTGAAGTATTTGGAAGAAGCTCACTGTGTTCGTTGTACAAGGCTGATTGGAGATGGAGACACAAACTTGATGATAAAAGTGCAGCACAATGTTAGTTTTGGTGGGAGAGTTATGAAAGTCGAATGTGCTAACCATGCAGTGAGGAGATATTTTAGAGCCCTCGAAAGAATTAAAAAAAATACTTCAAAATTCAATGGAACCAAGGGTATCACAGTTAGAAAAATACTGCAACAACGTATGTCCCGACTGATAATGGGTGCCAGAGAAGCCATCAAACGAAACGCTGTGACGAATTTACAGGAACCGGATCAGGATAGAGTCAGAAAACTAGCTGATGAGATCCTTAATGGACCTGCCCATGTTTTTGGCAAACACGACGCATGTGGAAATTTTTGTACCCGAAAGGAATCTGATCCAGATCCATGCGTATATAACATTATGACTGAAACAGGGATGTTTTCGGCTATAATGGACGAGGCCCGACGGGTACTAGTATCATGCTGCAATACGTTAGTTTTCAATTGCACCAACAATCCAGCTGAGAACTATATGAGCCAGTTCTGTAAAACAATAGGTGGGAAGCGAATTGACTTTTCCAAGGGAAACTCAATTAAACGTCGAGCGAACATTGCAGCAGTGGCTTATCAAAATCCAGCTCAAAAATGGCAGCATGGGGCTCTTAAGGCTTTGACAGGACGAAGCCCTGGTACACCACACAAAAAATTTTTAAGTAGACGTCTAAAATGCCATATAAGAAATCTCAATAAAAGAAAACTATTTGCCCCAAATAGAAGAAAAACAAAACATGTAGCTAGAGGTGGGGACGAAAACTATGGCGAAAATCCTGATGTACCTGATTTGGATACAAACAGCTTCAAAATAAAAACACTTGCACACATGTCCTCCATTGCAGTACAGGCTAAAGATGAATTAGAAGAATTAACTCGTGGCCAAGCTTCATGCGAAAGATGGCGTTATGAACGCAGTAAAAGAATCCCTTCTTCGTTCTTTAAAGATGTTGCAGGGAGGAGGCTTACAACTCGATGTGCCAACTTAGTAAAAAGAACCCTGTACAGAGACAATATATCCACAAAAGCTATGGAATATGGAAAGGCCAATGAACCTGCGGTTGTCAAAATGTATGAGATACAAAAAAGTGTCCAAGTAAAGCGCTGTGGGTTGTTTGTTGATCCCCAGTATCCTTTCTTGTGTACAAGTCCAGATGGGCTAATTGGAGAAGATGGATTGCTGGAAGTAAAATGCCCCTTTTCAGCTAAGACCTCAAATAGTCTTATGGAAGTAGTCGAAGCCAAACATGATATTGGTCTCAAAATTAAAGATAAGAGCTTATATCTCCCCACTACGCACAAATATTACTACCAAATCCAAGGGCAATTAGCTATAACTAACAGACAGTGGTGCGACTTATTTGTATGGAGCCCAAAAGACACAAAAATAATCCGCATCCAGCGAGATGTTAATTTCTGGGAAACAATTCTACCTAAATTGCAGCAATTTTACACAGAATGCTGTGTTCCGGAAATTGTTGATCCAAGGGTGCCAAGAAAGAAAGCTATCAGAGAACCGCTATACATACTTGAAGCCATACGAAAAAAAAGAGAATCAGAACAAGCAAAAACAAAACCTTCAAAGACAGAAAAGAAAACGGAGGATCAATCATCTGCTTGTGTTGAAATAACTGAAAGAGAGTCTATGAAACAAATTGATAAACAACCTCTTTTAAATCCTCTGGAAGTTACTGGATTACTTGACACTAGTTTGCCACTCGAATCTAAACGTGCAAAGAAACGAAAAATTATTATTGATTTATAACGGGTAAACTGTAACCAGTAAACCAAATGGTCTTTCCATACATATAGAACCATCTTCAATGTCAAAACTTCAAAAATTTAGGGAAAAATTATAAATTATATCGTAAATTATCGAATTAAATTATATCGTAGCTAATTTATTTTTAAACGGCTGTTTCTCTTTGAATGTTTCAACACTATTTTTCCTTTTTTGGAAGAAACTAAAATATTTCATTTGAAATGAATATTAAAATTTTCAATATGTATACATTCTTGTATATTTTTCAATTACGCAAATTTTGTAAACAGGTGTCTAATCTGTTTAAAAACGACAGCTCTCTTGAATCCTCCATCACTTTTTCCTTCATTCTCGAAAAAAACTGTCATTTATTTCGAGTGAAACTGTAAATTACCTGAAAATTTTCAATTGCATTATGTTTTACTTATTTGTAAACTACTAGTCTTCTTTGAATCCTTCAACAGTATTTTTCTATTCTCGGAAGAAACTAAGATATTTAAATTCCAAATATGTAGAAATTTATGTATATTTCTCAATTGCGCGAATTGTGTAAATTGTATTGCTTTTTTATCTGTTTCAAAACGACAGCTATCTTCAATCCTCCATCACTCTTTTTTCATTCCATAAAGAAACTGTACTTTATTTCGAATGAAATTGTAAAGTACAACATGTATGATAATTTTTTTGAAGACTTTTCAATTGCATTATGTCTTATTTATTTGTAAACAGCTGCTCTTCTTTGAATCCTTCAACAGTATTTTTCTATTCTCGGAAGAAACTCAAATATTTAATTTCAGATGAATATTTAAATTTCAAATATGTATAAATTTTTGTATATTTATTTCTCAATTGCGCGAATTGTGTAACCCGTTGCGTGTTATAATTTTTTGTGGGATTTTCTTATCCGTGAAATATATAAATTATATCGTAGCTTATTTATTTTTAAACGGCTGTTTCTCTTTGTATTCTTCAACACTATTTTTAAATTTTTAGAAGAAACTAAAATATTTCATTTGAAATGAATTTTAAAATTTCAAATAGCTATACATTTTGTAGATTTTTCAATTACGCAAATTGTGTAAACAGGTGTCTAATCTGATTAAAAATGACAGCTTTCTTGGATCCCCAATCACTTTTCTCTTTCATTCTCGAAAGAAACTGTCATTTGTTTCAAATGAAACTGTAAATTACCTGAAAATTTTCAATTGCATTATGTCTTATTTATTTGTAATTCACTACTCTTCTTTGAATCCTTCAACAGTATTTTTCTATTCTCGGAAGAAACTAAAATATTTAATTTGAGATGCATATTTAAGTTTCAAATATGTATAACTTTTTGTATATTTCTCAATTGCGCAAATTGTGTAAACTGTATTGTGTCTTATATATTCCAAACCGACAGCTGCTTTGAAGCCTCCATCATTTTTTTTTTTCATTCCTGAAAGAAACTGCCATTTATTTAGAATGAAACTGTAAAGTACAACGTGTATTATAATTTTTGTGAAGATTTTTCAATTGCATTATGTTATTTATTTGTAAACTGCTGCTCATCTTTAAATCCTTCAACAGTATTTTTCTATTCTCAGAAGAAACTAAAATATTTAATTTTAGATGAATATTTAGATTTCAGATATGTATAAATTTGTGTATATTTCTCAATTGCGAGAATTGTGTAAACTGTATTGTGGCTTATCTGATTTAAAACGATAGCTCTCTTGAATCCTCCATCACTTTTTTCTTTCATTCGCGAAAAAAACTGTCATTTATTTTGAATGAAACTGTAAATTTCCTGAAATTTTTCAATTGCATTACTATGTCTTATATATTTGTAAACGGCTGCTCTTCTTTGAATCCATCAACACTATTTTTAGATTCTCGGAAGAAAATAAAATATTTAATTTGAGATGAATATTTAAATTTCAAATATGTATAAATTTTTGTATATTTTTCAAATGCGCGAATTGTGTAAACTGTATTGTGTGTTATATGTTTCAATTTTTTTAATTCCTGAAAGAAACTGTCATTTATTTCGAATGAAACTGTAAAGTACAACATGTATTATAATTTTTGTGAAGATTTTTCAATTGCATTATTTCTTATTCATTTGTAAACAGCTGCTCTTCTTTGAATTCTTCAACAATATTTATCTATTCTCGGAAGAAACTAAAATATTTGATTTGAGATGAATATTTAAATTTCAAATATGTACAAATTTTTGTATATTTTTTCAAATGCGTGAATTTTGTAAACTGTATTGTCTTATCTGTTTCAAAACGAAAGCTGTCTTGAATCCCCCATCATTTTTTTTTTCATTCCCGAAGGAAACTGTCGTTTTTTTCGAATGATTCTGTAAAGTACAACGTTTAATATAATTTTTTTAAAGGTTTTTCAATTGTATTATGTCTTATTTATTTACAAAGGGCTGCTCTTCTTTGAATCCTTTAAACTATTTTTCAATTCGCGGAAGAAAAACAAAATATTTAATTTGAGATGAATTTTTAAATTTCAAATATGAATAAATTTTTATTATATATCTGGTTTATTTATTTCATTTATTTACTTTTAAAATACTCGTGTTTTTGAAATATTAGCTTACATAAAAATTTCACTCTCTTCCAAATATCATACTAAATGACCCGAACGTGTCTCCTGTTGAATCCGTTTACACATCAGTAAGAAAAAAATACAAAGTCAAGTTAGCAGATTTTGTATAGAGGTATTTTTCGGGAATACATGCAATGTCACTAAACCCCCTCTTTCTCTCTCTTTTTCATTTTCTAATGGGAGGAAAATGTTCTTGTAAAGCTCGAGTTACACTTACTGACCCAAGGCTATTGAATATAGATACGGACTAAGGTTGGGGGTCTGGGGGATGACATCACGTCTTCACTTCTATCTGTGTGATAAAGCTGAGAGATAACTATTTTTAGAGTTTTGTATAGGAAAATGGGTTACTGTCTAAAATATTTGTTTATTTATTTTCAACAGACAACTGCTTTTATACTGTTATTGTGACAATATTATAAAGATTAATAATAATAAGTTAAAACGATGTTTTGCGCAGTTTCAACTCTCTACTAAACCTATAAAAATAGCAAAGATAAAAATATTAAAGTAAGATGAGCTGCTTGAACAATAATTTATTTAATTTAGTTAAAAAAGAAAACATGTTGATTTTTCCGTGTCACAAAAAAGAAAAAAGAATTAAAAATGATTTAACTTTAATTACGTTTCCAATATGCATAAAAATTAATACAATTCTGTTGGCAGTAATTTATAAATTAAAATAGGCCAAACGGGAGTCAATCCAAAGCACAATTTAGACCCAATGGTACACACTCACCATACATAGATATATACATACAGATATCATCTTAAAAACATTATAAGCAGATGATCTGAAATAAATATATACCAACATACTTGCATACGTATGGAATAATTGTAAAAAGATCAAAATCTCAAGATTTAAAGAAAGCCTTAAAATGTAAATATGTTACAGTATTTCCACAATAGGATTTTTTTCATGATTACACTAACTACTAACACTATATATGCTCGGAAAGTAAAAAATGTAAATGAAAAACTAAGAAACATTGGGCCATAAGTTATGTTCTTACTAACGTCACAATTACTGTATAAAAAAAATGAATTTGGCAGACGTAAATATGGCGTAACATACATATGAATTAATGCCACACAATCTTAAAAAATCCACACAATCCAAAGAAAATATGAATTCTACAGAGGTCGTTATAAATAAGTATCAACAGAAACAGAAGCCAAAACAGAATTTCGATAATCTTCCTATTTTCTGTGAAAAACGAAAACGAAATGAAAATGTCCCAATTTAAAAAAAATAATTAACACATACGTAAATATACATAATCCATTATATGTGAGGCAAAAGTTGGCTTTCTGTGCCTCTAACCAAAACTTTTTATTTTCATATAGAACAGAATGTAATTAAATCATCACACAAAATGATTTTCTAATTATACGAATTTCCTCTAATTAAAATATCTTTTAGGTATACATACCTCGATTTATCTTTTATAATGATTTTTGTAAATGATCATCTGTTATACTACACTCAAAGGGTATTCGAAACACTTCTGCGGTTTCAAACTAAGAATTTTCTATTACTGTTAAGTCTGCCGCTTTTAATGAGCTCGTGAAAAGCGTCTTCAAAGTTTAGTCATATATGCATTTCTTGCTTTATAATTCGTTAATCCGCCTTGAGTCAGACATGACTGATAATTATAAACAGTGAAGTTCATAGCAATAACTAAAGAATGTCTCATTTGAGCCGATACAGCTCAAATCAACGAGTCATGTGGAAAATTTTTGAAGGAAGAAACGAGATTTTTGGAATACAAATAGTTTCGGTCGAGTTCCGGTCCGGCCGAATTTTTGGCAGCATTTTCGCCGAAAACGAATTTTCTGCGAAACTCAGATTTTGGAACTTGAAATACTTTCTGCCACATTTTCTGATAACATAAAAAGCATCATACTTGCAAGCATGATTAGAGACCTAATTTGCAACCAAATAGTTTTTTTTTTTTTTTTTTTTTTTTACTACTAATAAAAGAATTACATCTTATACTAAGTTATAAGCGATTATTGCCTCAAGTTGACAGCTTTTTTTCTTTCTTGTGCTATCGCGCCCCTAAATTCGGTAAAAATTGCCAACTTTGACAGCATTCTCGGAAAAATATTTTGCCTTTACCCAGGGCTCGAAATGTACCTTAGCAAACCAGAACAATAATTTGGTTCGTGAAATTATAAGAAATATTGCTCCGGTTCCTAAAATTATGGTGAATACCATTTCTGTTCGTGCAATTATTAAAACATATTATTACAGCTTTATATGTACAACTTTTTGTGCTATCTGCAACTTTTTATTTAGAATCTCGAATGCATTTTTTAAACTGTTTTTATATTATTAGATAAAAATTTGTTTATACTTCGATCTTTCAGTCAATAATAGTTTTGAAATACTAGCGTTCCAGCTCATGGATTTTCTCCATTTCGAGCCTTTACGAAAAACGAATGATGATAATAATAGTAATAATAAAGAGAGAGAGAAAATATTTTTATTACATAGTTTCTTAATAAGCACACTTTCCAATTTGATACGTTTTGAATAAACAAAAGAATTAAAAATTGTGTCTGAATTTAACCAGTTTGAATTTGACATCAGCCTTAAAGTAAATAAAATATACCTACTTAAAATTTAAGCCCGTAAGTAAAACAAATACGTTATGTAAATAAAATATATATACTGGAAATTAGCATATAATTTAAATTCTATTTGAGTCCTTTTTAATTAATTAATCTTTCCCAAATTTGCCTTTTTGTTTTTTGGTCTGGATCATCGGAACGGAATTCTACTGACATAGAAATACTGAGCAATCCCAGCAATTTCTCGCGCGCCTGTTTAGGAGCATTCGACTGCTTCACAAGGTTTATTTATTCTTTCCTCCTAGGAAGCAGTTTCGCTATGACCAACACCTGATTTGCAGGAGTTGGCAAGCGTACTCCTCCCCCCACCCCCTCCCTGTTTACCCGGGTTCGGGTTTGATTTCAAACAGGAAATGATGTGGGGAGAACACGAAAATCGGCTTGCCAGAAAAACTTCGTCATTGCCTTTTCCGAGTGAAATTCAGCGCCATCTATTGGATAAAGATGATTTGGTGGATGTCTGACATTTAGCTTTAATGCTGAACGCTAACATTCTCGCCTATTGTTCATACGATATCTGCTTTGATTCCTGGTAACGCCAATTCAATCTATAAATTTGTAACACGCAACCTTCAACAAGAACAAAAAGACAACTCCTCTATCCACCAGCAAATTGCAGCTCCAAATAAATCAACACCAATACGCAAAACCCGCAAAAAGCTTAAGCATAAAGGATACCCATGGAGCTATGAACAGACAAAACAATCTTCTTTTTTGGAAAGCGTCGGTGTCGAAAAACGAGTATCCCCCCCTTTCCTGCGTCAGCCATATTAGGCTTTGAGCGATAGCAGTCCAATCAGCAGTCTCCAGAGCAAGACGTAATTTAATATGACGTACGCTGGAGGGTGTAGGGGAATAGTAACTGCATCAAGTGACATCGTTTCTGAAGCCTCCCTCTATTGTATCGTCCCGGATCATGTCACTCATTCCGCGCATTATACCTGCGCAAGGTAATAAGACAGAACCGTTCACCCGTGAGGATCTATCGTCAACACTGCTTCCTTACTGGAGATGGACTGTGCAGCTATCTCATATTAATTCAAGAGATTAAATAGAGATACTAGATCTCTATTGCAACTGGCATCTATTTTTTATCGACGCTAACGTGCTCATCAACTGTTCATGACATACGACATTCAACTCCTACTAGCGCCGATTCAATATCTAAATCATAAAAAAATATATAGAATTCAATTTCGAAATTTAGCATTAAGTGTCCAGAGGATATCTATATAGAAAGTGTTTTTCTGTTAATTTCGATTACGTTTATTGTTTGTTCAGTGAACGACTATGTGCTACACGATAAAGTACGCGACAGCGTCCCTTAGCGGCAAACTTCAGGTATACTGTTCGTATCTCGAAAGTGGTACAGCATATTCATCAAAAATAAATTTCAAAATATAGTTCATGCTCGAATTAATATAAATTCGTCTCTCAAATGTGCAAGTAACTTTATTAGATTCCCTGAAATGTAAGTATTTTAGAGGAAATCAACAATTTTAGTAATCTTGAACTGCATGAATAACGGTAGCGTTATATTAAAAACGCTTCTTTTAGAATAACACTAGTAGTAAATCCCGCATATTCAAATAGTCGATGGTGGATACATTATATATGCATAAGGTGACTTATCAAAATGAATTGTATCTTGCTTACATACATATTTTGTATTAGGGAATAAGCATTTGTCTCATGCAGCTACACTTCTGCAAACAATATGTGTCCTTTTATGCTGGTGATTGGATATAAAACAATTACATTCAAGGATTATTAAAATGTTATTTAAAAAGCAAGGTATTAGTTTTTACTGAATCAAAGGCGTTCTACCAATCTGGAAGTGAATGTTTAACTTATTTTCGGAGAGAATGACCTAGATGGCCTATTTTGAGAGATGGATGCTAAATGCGAATTTTTCCATTGGAAAGTGCAGCAAAGAAAAGGCTAAATCAAAAAGAATATAGCGATTACAAACGGCTACAACTAGTTAATAGAAAATAATTTATTAATAAGATTAACACAGAATGCAGACAGAAATTCAAACTTTCTTTACGTAAGCGCAGATGCAGTGAAGCGGAAGTCTACGCCAGCGCAATTTGAAACTTTTCAACGACAAGAAATCTGTTCATTACGGCCGTCTCATTAGGAAAAATGATTTTTTTTTTCTTTGGGGTTATGTGAAAGACAAGTTGCCTCCTATGCCCAAAACAATTGAAGAACTCAAAGTACACATTTGTAATTCCTTTGCATCGGTGACTGAACAAATGCTTCAGAATGTATGGCGTGAAATGAACTACCACCTAGATGTTCTCCGTGTGACCAAGGGAAGTCACATAGAACATCTAAGATGAATGTAAACAAAATTTTGAAGTTCCGTCTACATTCTGTGTCAATCTTACCGATAAAGTCTTTTCAGTGAAAAAGTTATAGCCGTTTGTAATCAGAGTATTTATTTTGACTTACCAGGTATAGACGTGGAAAAAAAAGTAAAAGCCCCTTACTAACTCTGTAAAATATTATCCTAGATTAAAGTTATTGGTATCACACGATTGGTAAAAAAAGCCTCCTTTTAAATGACGTATGCAAAATTTGCTTAGGGGTCAATCTACATATTAAAACGAACCATAACTTTGTTTTTCTTCAATACCGGTACACAATTCTGACAGAATAAATGAACTCTACACCCTTCAACCCTTCAATTGCCCTAAAAACAAATTTTTATGCAATTCGTACGATACGTTTCCGAGAAATTAATTATTTTAAACGAGCGTAGTTTAGGAGCTGTATCCAAATTAAAATTCGGTACTCGATTATTGATCAAGAGATTCATCTTAATCAAGACATCATAAGCGCCATTCAAGCACTCATTGAAGGCTGCTAGATTACAGGATAGCATAAGTCATTTCAAAACATCTAATCAATTCTATCATAGACGGCCCCCTAAACCATAATTTTGCCGTTTTTATGTGCGTTCGTAATTATATAAATACGTAGCACCTATAATCGTCGTTCAGTCCGTCCGTCTGTCTGTCCGTCTGTCTGTCCGTCTGTCCGCATATAACAGAGCAAAAACTACCCAACCGAATGGTCTGAAATTTTAAATATATAACTGATGCGAAATTTTGTCGAGTCATTTCAAATTTTATGAAAATCGGATGTATAGTTTAATTACAGAGACAGTCAAAAGTTTTCCTTTACATTACGGCCAATGGGAATATATTATTGCAAGTGCATTTTAATGATATTACAGCCTTCCGAAGGGTCTGAAATTTTAAATATATAATTGTTGCAAATTTTTGTCAAATCATTTCAAATTTTATGAAAATTGGATGTATAGTTTAATTACAGGGACAGTCAAAAGTTTTCCGTTACATTACGGTCAATGGGAATATATTTTTGCAAGTGCATTTTAATGATATTAGAGCCATTCGAAGGGTCTGAAGTTTTAAATATATAATTGTTGCAAAATGTTTGTCGAGTCATTTCAAAATTTATGAAAATTAGGGGATCATACCCGGGCTTCCCGGGTTAAAGAATATAGTTGAAAACATTTTTTTTTTTTTTTTTTTGAAAAGTAATAATTTTTTCATATGCAATGATTTTTTTAGATTGACCACTTACATTAAAAAAGCATTTTTCATATGGAAAATACGAATTATACAATCAAATACATTTTTGAAATTTATCAAAAGCGATAATTTCTTATTAGCCGCACGCTAAGAGTTATTTGCCAACATTTTGCTACTTATGGCATCCTTTTATATTCTGATAATTTCAGAGCTTATACATGTCTGGTAAATTTGTGTTTTATTTATATTATTTTATTTATTTATTCATAGGGCAATTTTTTTCATGGATATTAGCCGTAAGAATATGGTGAAGTCTTTATTTTGTTTTGAGGGCAAACGGATTAATCTTTCGTAATCGAGCTTCGCGCGATATAGATAAATTAAAAAATATTCCATGCTTTAAAATTGTTCTTAAAACCATAGACAATCATTAAACTGAGATGAACTTTGCAAATAAATTCCATTTGAAAAAAAAAAAAAAAATCCTATTTGGTGATCTAAAAATGTAAACTGTACGATTACAAATATGTTAGATTTGTGTTTTTTCAATATTATTCTTTTATTTGTGTATAAAGGAAGTACTAATTTCGTTATGCAAAAATAGTCAGAAACAAATGCTGAAAAATGTTTGTTGCTTTATGTGCAAAATGTTCATTATTATTACGTATTGAAAACGGCACGTGATAAGATAAACTTAAAAAAAATAATACTTAAAAATTATTTTAGAAAATAAAATACATCAGTCAACGAATACAGTTTTTAAACAAATTGCATTTGAAAGTAAAAATTTTTCGCTATGCGACGAAAATTGAAAATGTACGATGTTCAGAAGATTAAAAAAATTCAGTAGCGAAAATTTCAAGACCGGAATTTGATCGTGAACTGTTGCCATTCGTAAAATGACGTCAGCGTTAAGCACAGATACGTTTATTCTTTATAATATAGATACTTAATCAGAAAAATATAATAAAGATCAGTTATTAGGGTGTGATTATTAATTGAGGCTCTTATGCTTAGATTTCCGGAATGAAAACAGCAATTTTCACCATCTCAAAATTTTCATGCGCACTTCTCATATCCATATTCATCATTTGAAAAAAAAATGTACCTTGTTTGATCATTTAAAAATCCTTTTAACTCAAAACTTGAAGTCACGATTGTCAGCAACATCTTTTACGTGAACTAACGCACTCTTTACTCGAGATTCTAATTTCAATTCCGAAGAGTAAAAATTTCCGTAATTCATATTTTTTAGATGCATTTTAGTTAAAAAGTTTAGTTTTATCTAAGAAAATGATCGCTTTATTTTAAATGTGACTTCATTTTCACTTAAATAAACATTTCGCCTAGTGTCTGAAACTTTGTATCAGTATACGTGCAGAAGGAAAAACAATACAGAAAATTTATGAGGAAATATGCGTGTTTTCAAAAGCAGTATGTCATTTTCCGTTATTATGCCCCCAATATAATATTCTGCTCGTAATGGGATTTTGCGACACTAAACCCTATACAACAATTTTTATCAACAATATCGAATTTTTATCAGAAAATATCATGAATAAAGTTAAAAATACCTCATTACTTCTCTCTTGTCTGCAATAATGAAAGCTATCTAATTTTCCTCATTTTCAAGACATTTCATAAAATGCTTTTAAAATTAAAATATAAAAGTGGGGATATTAACAAACAAAATAGATAGTGCCATCACGTCTACAAAGGAAGAGCTTTCAGTTTTAAAAATATATATATATATATTAGTAAAATTGGTTTAGCAGAAAAATCACGGCAGATGACTAAAAAACACATTTGTGTTTTAAATATATGGATTATATAAAATTAGGAAAAATTAAATTAAGCAAACTATGTTATTTTGATAAAATTATAGTAGAATGTCCTAAAGAATAGCATTAAAATTTTATTATTCGAGAGAATTTTCAACAAAAACTTCAGGAACACGATATTATTTTAAACCACGAATTATTTGTTTGCTAGTCTAACTCGGCGAAGCAAATCCATCCAGGCGAAAATCATCAATTTCTGTAATATAAATCGCTATTATTTGCATGTTACCTCTCTCTTATAAAGACACTCTAAATTTTTGTAAAACATTGCGTTTTATCAGTATGTGATTTCGATTACATTATTTTTAAAAGTGAAGCATTTTCATCTGTGAAGAATTTCAAAGCAGCTGGGCTGTGAAAATGACGCACTTCTACAAAACATAATTCACGTTTAAGAATTAAAATACTTTTTTTTTTTTATAAAATTACGTCATTTGCATCCGCTAAAGTAATCCACTTTTATAATCCAATCTTAAATTTCGTCTGTAAAAATCGTCTGTCTTAAATTTCGTCTGTGCATATGACGTCATTATCACGGAATAACAGACAATATTCTTGACATAGCCCATATTTTAATTTCAGCTTTTTTTCAGGTTTTATAAGAAAATGGCAACAAAAAAGATACAGTATTTCCTGCTTTTGACTATTTTCAGTTTTCTTTCAATGACTTTCAATAGAAATGAGGTAATTTTGTTGCCACCATAAGAAAAATGGTATTAAAAACTACGAAAAAATTAATATCTCAAAAATAAATTGAGATACAGCTTTCAAACTAATTGCATTTAAAAGAGCATTTTTTTTTTATACGACGGTGTAAAAATTTTAAATGTGCGATGTTTAGAAGTTTAAAAATTTGCAGTAGAGAAAATTGCAAAATCAAAATTTTATTTCAAATTTTAAAGTGTTGCCATTCGCAAAATGACGTATGCGTTACGCACAGATATGTTTGTCCTTTATAATATAAATAGGATGTATAGTTTAATTAAAGGGACAGTCAAAAGTTTTCCGCTACATTACGGCCAATGGGAATATATTATTGCAAATGCATTTCAATGATGTTGCGGCCTTCCGAATGGTCTGAAATTTTAAATATATAATTGTTGTAAAATTTTGTCGAGTCGTATAAAATTTTATGAAAATCGGATGTATAGTTTAATTACAGGGACAGCCAAAGTTTCCTTTATATGACGGCCAATGGGAAAAAGATTATTTCAAGTTCATTTTAATAATGTTACAGTCTTTCGAGCAGAATGAAATGGATATTATGCACTTATTGAAGTGCAGTAAAATATACATTTAGTACAATATGCGGTGCAAAAAATATTTATAAAACTAGTTACAGTACGAACGCACCTCATTTGCCACGTTTGACGAGTAATTTCCAACTTGTTTAACACTTTCCGACGAAGTTGAAAAGTGTTTATGATTTTGGTTTGTCTGTCCGACTGTCCGCGCTCTAACTCTCGTAAATATGCTCGGATCATTCAGAAAATTTGGATGTTAAAGACCTCTACCATAGCACGATTGATATTTCAAATTAACTTTGTAGCTTGTTTAGTTTATTTACAGGGCAAGTCGAAAGTTTTCCGTTACATTACGATCAATGGAAAAAATCTTTTCAAATTATTTTTTAATGTTGTTACATTCCTTTAAACTTAGTAAAATTGATATACATTTTTAAATTCCACTAAATATGTATTCTGTTGAATATGCGGTGCAAAAAAAAAGTTATTATTCATCTACAGGGCCACAAAAAAGAATTCCGTTACATAATGGCATAGGGGGGGGGGGCTGTTTGCAGCGTATTTGAATTATGTAAAAACTATTTCATATATAATGAAATTGATTTACGTCACTGAGCTTAATATAATTTATTTCATGTACTATACTAAGTGCATAGCATTTACAGGGACACACAAAAGATTTCAGATATTATATTGTATCCTAATTATTGCATATTAGCAATGATTGCCCCATATGCATTTTTAATTATGATGTGCGCTTTTAAGTTTCACAATATTTGTGCATATGGTGTGTATAAATGCTATAGTTCAACAAATGCTATAGTTCAGAAAATTCGTAAGGATTAATGAGTATGAGCATAAATTGCTTAAATATGGGTTTTAAATTAGTTATGTACTTCTACACTAAACTGAATTTTGTTTACTAAGAATATAGATATGGAATCCCGTAAGGCATGGTGACGTCACGGCGACGTCGTTGTGAAGTCACACTGTGATTTTGTGACCGTCGATGTGACGTCACGTGACGACGATGTGACGTCACAGTGACTAGAATGCGAGGTCGTTATGGCCGTTTTAGAGGTCGTTTGTGACGTCACATTGTGACCACTCTGTGAAGTCACGGTGTGACAAATTTGTGAAAAAAGTATCATTTGTGACTATTTTGGCATTAACTTTGTGACGAACCTGTGACGAAAGCGACAATGCTTTGAAGTCACACTGTGACCAATTTGTGAAATATGTGTCATTTGTGACGAACTTGTCATAAACACTGTGATTTCAAATGAAAATCAAATTTCAAATTAATTGCTTAAAAGACGTAAATAGTGAAAAAAATTCCATGCTGGGACTCGAACCCGGGCCATTAGTACAGCGCACTGACATTCTACCGACTAAATCACATGGAACGATACCCAGGCTGGAAAATTTCTCACTATTACATGATGACGAGGCTACAAACTCAGCACAAGATGGAATATTTAGCGTGAGTCACCAACATGATGCAAACACGAAACTTAATTACATCCAGCATCGACTGAAATTATATTAATACTTGGAAATTTTTCCAGAGAGAACCATTCGCCTTGCATACAATATTTCAAATGAAAATCAAATTTCAAATTAATTGCTTAAAAGGCAATTTTAATTAGAAATGTTGTATGCAAGGCGAATGTTTCTCCCTGGAAAAATTTCCAATTATTAATATAGTTTCAATCGATGCTGGATTTCATTAAGTTTCGTGTTTACCCCATGTCGGTGGCTCACGATAAATATTCCATCTTGTGCTGCGTTTGTAGCCTTGCCAACCTGTAATAGTGAGAAATTTTACAGACTGGGCGTCGTTCCATGTGGTTTAGTCGGTAGAATGCCAGTGTGCTATACTGATGTCCCGGGTTCGAGTCCCGGCATGGAATCTTTTTCACTATGTTGGCCTTTGCGCCTTTTAAGCAATTAATTTGATGTTTGATTTTCATTTGAAATATTGTATATAAGGCGAAGGATTCTCTCTGGAAAAATTTCTAAGTATTAATACAGCGATGAATTTTGAAATAACCTTTTCCTGTAAATATAAAATCTTATCTTTTACCGTACTTTTTAGCAAAATATCGCTATTTTGGAGTCTTATTCTTCTAAATCATTTTAAATTTTTCCACTTAAAAAACAATGCTTATCAACTGACATATTTTTTTATTCAGTTCTATGATTGATATTAAGTTCTATGCTTGATATTGAGTTCAAGCTTGATATTTAGAATGTGTAAATTTTTTAATTTGTTGTGATTTGTCATTGCTTTATTAAATACGAACATGGAGACTAACGGATATTAATACAACTATTATTTATAGAGCGGCATGATAAGCGATATTTATTTAAATTTTTTATTCCAGTGTATATTGTATTTTATGAATATGAGCTAAACAGATTTGGTATGTTTTATAGGAAAAGACTGATCTGGGAAATAGAAAAAAAACGAGAGAGAAAAATCATGCGTTAATCATAGATTATAAAATACTTTCCAACACTTTCTGAATGCTTTAACAAGACATCGTAATTTAGGGAAATGACGTAAATAAGATAACTAAGTAAACATTTTAGAAAATTCATAAAACATTTGAAAAATTGATTTCAGCAGTTACCGTCCATAGCCAAATATGTTTTCCAATTCTTTTGAACAGCCCTGTATTTGATCTGTAGGTTGATACACTGAGAAAAATGAAGTACTCAAAAATAAGTAAACCGACGTACTCATATCGAATTGAATATTTTTGATAAAAAATGAACCCATGCTTTCTCTATTTTGAAACATCACATGTTATCAAACACAAACAAACGAATAGTTTTGTACCCTATAATGGTTCATTTCATTTATGGCGGCATAAATGATGTTTATTAATGTAAATATTAAATTATGCACAGCATTTTAAAAATAATTTAAAAGTGCTTGGAAATAACGCTCTTGTCATAAAAATATTCGATTTGAGTATCTTGTTAAGAATTTTGCTATTTTTCTTAATAAATAATCAATTAAACATTTCTTGTTAAGAACTTTGAACGGGAAATAAATGTCAGTACATTTTTACTTTAAATTTTAGGTTTTTCTTTTTTTTTTTTTTTTTTTTTTTTTTTGGGGGGGGGGGGGCAGTACATAACGATTCATATTTGATCACAACCAATGAATAAAAAATGAGTACATGTGTTTCTGAACTTTGAGTACATATGGATCGGAGCTATTTTGAGTATGTGACGCATTTAAAATTGAGTACTTTTTACTCAATTTTGACTTCCCATTTTTTTAAGTGTATATATACTATATAATGGGAAAATCTAGTTTAGCAAGAAAACGCCTAACAGGTTGAAATTCTTTTTCAGCAATTTATACTAATGTATGGAAACATACTTGAATACTTTTGTACAACCCTGTAGTTTACCTAGAATCTTTATTACACGCCACTATTTAGTTAAAATTTAATTCAAACTAAGACACTCTTAAAACTGCTGAAATCACATTTTCAGAAATTATAATTTATAGACAGCCATGTATCCAATTCTTTACGTGACCCTGTATATCATTTTATCTATATTCTACAAACATTTCTTGGTAAATTAAATGCAGTTCAGCCAAAAAAACATATCTCATTTAAAAACAACCTTTAAGCATTTTGCGCCCATACCCAGTAATCCTTACGAATACTTTTGTGTAGCCTTGTATAGGAATTATAGCATTTATATACACCATATACTATGCATAGATATAGTGAATCATAAAAGCGCATATCATAATTAAAAATACATTTCCAGCAATCATCGCTAATGAACAGTACTTCGGATACAATATAGTATCTGAAATATTTTGTGTGTCCCTGTAAATGCTATATACATATTATTCTTATTATACATGAAATAATTTATAGTATGTAAACCTCAGCGACATATATCAATTTCATTATATATGAAATAGATTAACATAATTAAAGGATGCCGCAAACAGTTCCCTCCACCCCTATATCATTATGTATTTGAATTCCTTTTTTAGCCCCGTAAATGAACAATAACTATTTTTTGCATCGCATAGTCAACAGAATACATATTTTAGTGCACTTCAAAAATGCATATAAATTTTATTTTGTTTGAAAGCGTGCGTAAAATCATAAAAAAATCATTTGAAACGATTTTTTCCCATAGGCTGTAATGTAACGGAAACATTTTGGCTGTCCCTGTAAATGAACAAAGCATGCTACAAGATTCATTACAAATAGGTACCGTGCTATGGTAAACGTCAATAACATCCAAAAATTTCAGGGCAATCCGAGTATATTTTCGAGAGTTAAAGTGCGGACAGACTGCTAGACGGACAGACGGAGAGACAAACCGAAGTCATAAGCACTTTTCAACTTGTGTCCTATATTATGTATCCTGTATTATATGAACTTTTAAAAAATATATACTAAGCAGTTTAATCTGTAACTTCCCATCAGGCATGAAAAACACTTTGTTTCAAAGCTTAAATATCATATTTTACTTTTTAGTGCCAAAAATTACGCGTATCATAAACGTAGAAAATGAATTTACAATAGAAGAAAATTTAATAACCGATTCAGAATGTCTATAATTAAATGTTTGATTAAAATCACAAACAGAAAAAATGCTTACATACAATTAAAAAAATAAATATACCAATTTGAAAAACACTAAAAATTATAATTAGTATTTATAATTGTACTATTAAACAACAGCAAACTCAATAGATAAATTAAATGCATTATTAGATTTAACAATATCTCAAAAATATTTCCATATGGTATAAGGAATTCCTATTATTTCATAATTTCGGCAAATGTTAAATCTGAAAACATTGGTCTGAAGATTTAGGATTTTGAAAGATAATTTAAAATATTATTAGCACTAAAAGAAAATTCTTTCAAATGTTTCACTACTGTAATATGTAAAAATACAGTTTCCCAGTATAATGTTAATTTCTAATCTGAAACAGTTTAGTAATCTCATGATAATCGAATATCATATTTAACACCAAAATAATAATAACTATAACTGTTAGTAATCAAAAAATAGTAAGAATCCGATAAAATAATTCCAAATCATTGTCGTCCCATACATTTTCAATCTCAAGTAAGAGTAAATCAATGTTTATATTAATTCCAGTATGAATGTAGGCATGAACAGTCTCTGCGCAGTTTTTTTTTTTTTTTTTTTTTTTTTTTTTTTTTTTTCAAGCGATGGCAGATTAAGATATTTTTCTTTACAGTTATCGAATTTGAAAATATCGCTAGTGACAGTTAAAGATCAGTCTCTTACAAATATAACATAAAACTATTTAACTCATATGTACAAATCAGGAATAAAATATTTAAATTAAATAAAACTTACATATACGTTCTATTAATATCCGTGTATCCTAAAATGATCATTTCCTTATCTTAAAATGTTGTAGACGTGGTGAAGGTGATGTTCTAAAAACAGTGAAGCAGTGAACTATTTATTTCCCGCGTCTTCTCATGTTTATTTTTTTGTGGGCAGACGATTTTCAAGCAGATGGTCTGGTACAGATTATTTGTTTTTGCATGCAAGAGATATGAAACTTGAATGCGCAGTAATTTTCTGAAAGTACAGTTAATTAAAATTTTGTATTTGAAGAAATGTCCAATGTATTTAAGCTTTTCTTTTTATCCGTACCAAATAATTCAAGTTAAAATGTATTTTAAAGTTCCTTTTTTCTAAATAATTATAATAATAATATTCATAATTAGAGTTTATTAGATATACCATTGTTTAAATTTTCAAAAGGTGTAAAAATAAATTTAATGGTAATAACGAGCCCCCCCCCCTTTTTTTTTTCTTTTTTTTTAAAGTAAAGTTTGTTTTGCACAAATTTTGTATATTTCTTTTATTTTCGGAAAATGCTAATTTTATTTAAAAAGTCTGAAAGAAGTAGAATTTATGACTTGAATACAAATTATAAAAATATTCTAAAGCAAGAAATGCATAGATGACTAAACTCTGAAGACTCTTTCTACGTGCTCATTAAAAGGTGCAGATTTAACTGTAATAGAAATTTTTTATTTTGAAACCACAGAAGTGTTTCGAATAATCCTGGTCGGTAAAAAAATAAATAAATAAATATATTTCCTCCCAGCAAACTAAATATGTAAAGTGTATAAATTTAATATTCTTAATTCTAAATATATTATCCAAATGCTAGATAAAATTGAAATCATGAAAAAGTATACATTCACTATCTTAGATATCAAATTGATAAAATATAGCCTAAAAATTTAGTTTATTAATGCTTGTATCGTGCACTTTATTTATTATGCCCACCCCCCCTCCCCTTTAGTGACAGAATTTACCATTTGCTATCCACTAATATATTTTTTTCCTTATGCCATGTAACTCGTGACTGTTTAAAATATTTCTCTTCATTTTCAAAGATTTTTGAAGTTCATATTTTTCTCACACTGTGACTTACAATATGGTGGTTTTTTTGTCACATATGTGACGTGACGTACGTTACATAACAGTGACCTCACAATTTTTTTTAATTGCCAGAGAAACATAATTTTACAGTAAATAACATGTTTTAAAGATTTTTCGTAATTTTTTAAAGTTTTCTAAGACGTTCACATCTCAGTCACAATGTGACATCACTGAGTGGTGGCATTTTGGTCACAGATGTGACGTGACCACAGTGACTTACAGTGACGTCACAACAACGTGACCGTGACCATGCATGCTATGAGGGATATTATAGATAATAGAATATAGATATTTACTTAATATAGATAAAATGATATAAAGGGCCACGCAAAGAATTGGACACATGGCCGTTTATGGGTGATAATTTCTGGAAATGTAATTTCTGTAGTTTTAAGAGTGTTTTAGTTTGGATTAAATTTTAGCTAAATAGTGGGGTGCAATAAAGTTACTAGGTAAACAACAGGGCTGTACAAAAGTATTCAAGTATCTTTCCATCAATTAGTATAAATTGCTCAAAGAGAAATTTCAATCTGTTATGCATTTACTTGCTAATCTAAATTTTCCCATTATATAGTATATATGGTGTAGGATAATTGAGAAATCCGGCTGTTTGCAAACAGCCGGGCTAATTGGACAATCCATCTCCCTTTTTCCAATTAGCCTGGTATTGTTCAGGCTTATTGCAAAAAGTCTAGAAAGCCTTAGGCTAATTGAAAAATGACCACTTATTATCCGATCAGAGTGATATATTTAGCTCACAGGATATCAAAGCCTGAGATCCTACGTTCTCGCCGATTCTGTATGTACGTGTATACGTACGTATGTACGTAACGCGATAACTCTTGATAGAAACATCCGATTTGCTTCAATTTTTTTTTTCTAGGTTCATGCTGATGAGGTGCTTCCTTTATTAGTTTTTGGGGTTCATTGGTTAAGGATAAAGGAGGAAAAGGGGGCTAGTCCCCCACCTTTATTTATATAAATTGGTTTTTCATGCAGAAATATTCGATTTGCTCCAAATTTGGTATACCGGTTTATTGTGTTAAGGAGCTTCCCTAATTAGATTTGGAAGCTCATTATTTAAGTATAAAGGGGGAAAGGGGGGCTACCTACCTTAATTTAGATAAATCGGTTTTTCATGCAGAAATATTAGATCTGCTCCAAATTTCGTATACCGGTTTATTATGTTAAGGAGCTTCGCTGATTATATTTGGAGGTTCATTAGTTAAGTGCAAAGGGAGGAAAGGGGGATAGACCCCCCTTAATGTAGATAAATGGGTTTTTCATGCAGAGTTATTTGATTTGCTCCAAATTTTCTATACCGGTTTATTATGTTAAGGAGCTTCCCTGATTAGATTTGGAGGTTCATTAGTTAAGTAAAAAGGGAGGAAAGGGGGATACCCCCCCCCCCTTAATTTAGATAAATGTGTTTTTCATGCAGAGTTATTCGATCTGCTCCAAATGTCGTATACCGTTTTATTATGTTAAGGAGCTTCCCTGATTAGATTTGGAGGTTCATTAGTTGAGTATAAAGGGAGGAAAGGGGGGCTAGACCCCCCCCCCTTAATTTAGATAAATGTGTTTTTCATGCAGAGTTATTCGATTTGCTCCAAATTTCGTATACAGGTTTATTATGTTAAGGAGCTGCCTTGATTAGATTTGGAGATTTATTGGTTAAGTATAAAGGAGGGACAGGGGCTAGTGTCCCCTTAATTTAGAGAAATGGGTTTTTCATACAGAATTATTCGATTTGCTTCAAATTTGATATACCAATTTATTACGATATGGCTTCCTTCATTTGATTTGGAGGTTCATTGGTTAAGTATAAAAGGGGGGAAGGGGGGGCAATTGCCCCTCCCCTTAATGTAGATAAATGGGTGTTCTTGCAGAATTATCTAATTTAGTTTAATTTTTTTTCAACCGGATCCGAATTTGAAGGTTCCACTTGAAGTCAACCCGAAAACCGAACACAACCAGGTTTCGGATTGAGTTCATTTAGAACTTTCAGGTTCGGATAGGGTTGCCGGTGGACGGAGATTATTTTGTCTGGCTTGCAACGGGTTATAGTTCTTTGAAATATTTTTGTCGGTTAAGATTTGGTTCGGGACGGGTTTGAGGTTGACTTCGAATGGAATTTTTAGGTTCAGGTAGCGTTGCGTGTCCACGGAAACTAATTTGTCTTGTTCGGATCCGTTTATGGATCTTTGGTATATTTTTGTTGGTTATCAAATTTGGTTCGGGATTCCGGGTTTTTTCAAATGAAACTCTCCGGTTCGGGTTAGGTTGCATGCAGACTGAAATTATTTTGTCTTGCTCGGATCGGGGTACGGTCTGTTGTAATTTATTTTTCGGGATTGGTAGGGTTATGCGTTAATAAACCTAATAAAAAGAAAATTGTCCAGTTAAACTGATGGCATTGATCTCACAGGCTATTCACACTAAATGTATATTAAACTCTTATTTCAAAGAATAATGCCCCTCGAAAAATAAATGAAGGGATTAGTCTCCGTTTCCCCCCTTTCTACTTAACCAAAAAACCTCCAAATCTATTCAGGGAAGCTACTTAGCATAATAAACTGGTATACCAAATTTGAAGCAAATCAGATAAATCTGCATGAAAGTACCATTTCACTAAATTGAGGAGGAGTATTAGCTCTCCCATTTCTCACTTTATTATGAACCAATGAACTTTCAAATCTAATCAGAAAAGCTCCTTATTAACCTAGAAAAAAAAATTAAACTAAATTAGATAATTCTGCATGAAAACCCATTTATCTAAATTAAGGGGAGGTGCAATTGCTCCCTTTTCCCCTCTTTATACTTAACCAATGAACCTCCAAATTAAATGAAGGAAGCCATATCATAATAAACTGGTATATCAAATTTGAAGCAAATCGAATAATTCTGTATGAAAAATCCATTTATCTAAATTAAGGGAACACTAGCCCTGTCCCTCATTTATACTTAACCAATAAATCTCCAAATCTAATCAAGGCAGCTCCTTAACATAATAAACCGGTATACGAAATTTGGAGCAAATCGAATAACTCTACAAGAAACACCCATTTATCTAAATTAAGGGGGGGGGTCTAGCCCCCCTTTCCCCCTTTTATACTTAAATAATGAGCTTCCAAATCTAATCAGAGAAGCACCTTAACACAATAAACCGGTATACCAAATTTGGAGCAAATCAAATATTTCTGCATAAAAAACCTATTTATTTTAATTAAGGGGGGCTGACCAGCCCCCCTTTCCCCCTTTATCGTTAACCAATGAACCCCAAAAACTAATCAGGGAAGCACCTTATCAGAATGAACCTAGAAAAAAAAATTGAAGCAAATCGGATTTTTCTATCAAGAGTTATCGCGTTACGTACATACGTAAGTACACACGTACATACAGATTCGGCGGGCACATAAGCTCGGGTTATAAGGTCAGGTTATGGGTTAATAAGCCTAAAAATATCACCCTGATGGGATAATAAGTGGTCATTTTTCAATTAGCCTAACGCTTTCTAGGCTCTTTGCAATAAGCTTAAAAATATCAGGCTAATTGGAAAAATGGAGATGGATTCTCCAATTCCGGCTCTTTGCAAAGAGCCTAGGCTGTTTTCAAAAAGCCGGATTTCTCAATTAACCTACGACATATATATCAACCTACAGATCAAATACATGGCTGCTCAAAAGGATTGGAACACATATTTGTCTATGGACAGTAGCTACTGAAATCAGTTTTTCAAATATTTATGGGTCTTATAAAACGTTTACGTAGTTATCTTATTTACCGTATTTCCCTAAATAACGAAGTATTGTTAAAGCGTTCAGGAAATGTTGGAAAGTGTTTTATGATCTATGCTTAACGCAAGGTTTTTCTTTTTGTTAAGCATAATTTGAAAACTACTTGGAAGAAAAATGTGAAATTTTGGATTTTTATAATAGAGGATTAAATAAATCTAAATCCATCAAAAAAATGTAGATAAATTCATATATATATATTTTTTTGAATATTAATTTCATAATTCATAATTCATATCATAAAAATATAAAAAATGCAATTTCAATTGATGTTTGGGTATTTTATTATTATTTCTACACAAAAAATAGCGCATTAGGAGTATAATTTCAGGAGATATTAATAAAAATATGAAAATGTAATTTAATATTAGAAGCACTAAATTTTGAGTGTTTATAAATTAAAAACTTCTCATTCAAATGACTTGAAATTTGGTGTCTAGGCATTGCTTGAACCGAAGATTTGTAATATCGTGTTAAAATTAAGTATTGAGATTGAAAAAACTAGTTTGGGTTCGTTTTAATATGTAGTTGGCCTCCTAAGCGAATTTTATATACATCATTTAAAAGTAGACCTTATTTTCAATCATTCAATACCAGTAACTTTCTTCTACGATAATTTGTTGTGAGATTAGTAGGGAGTATTTGCTTTTTTCCCAAGGCTGTACTGCATACTGCTATGTTCCTTACAATCCCTTATTGATCAGATGCTCCTGAAAAGCAACTGATATTAAGATCATTATATCATTGTAAAAAAAAAATCAAAATGCATTGTATAAAAACATTTGTAACACAGCACGTTCAAAAACATGTCAAAGTGCAGAAAATATGTAAGCAAGTGTTGAGGTTACTTACAACCACTATTGTTTCTTAATTTAATTTAAGAAATATTTTATTAATCTTTGTTCACTTAATATTAAAAATCGCATTCTAAAATTATTTTAATTCCTTCCTTTTATAAACTTTCCCTGTAAGCTTTTCCTTCTTACGTGACATTTCCTTTCATTTTAAAATCTTAAACATAGTTTTGAAATCTATACTTCCGGGAAAAGAATTCTTTGGAACGTTCTGCAGCCTTACATTTCTGAATTCATTTCCTTTTGTAGCTCCGCCCTTTAGCCAATAAAATTAAAATCAGTTTAACACGTAATTTTTAAAAATGTAACACTATTTTTTGGCATCTACTACTATTATTTGGCATCTTATCTTAAGGTAATCTATAAAAACTTAATATGAAGAATGCTGTTTTTCATATCCTTTTCCATTACAAGTTCTGCCAACCCCGCCAACTGGCGAGTTTCAATTATTACAGCAACTCATTTTCCCCTCTTCTACGCTGTCGGTGCATTTTAGACTGTTTTTTGATACTTCAAGGCAGAGTGGTTCCCCCTTTACCGTTCTGCGAAGAATCATATGCATGCAACGAAAGCAGTAAAAATGAAAGCATATTTTCAAAAGCAAGATGGTTTTGATCGGCTGTATTATTTCTTCTGTTTATGGCGAGGTTGATGATAGTTCCACGAACGGGGATTCAACGCGATTCTACAATAATAATAAGTGGGTAGAATCCTACTGATCGCTGTATGGCATGAGGTATTATTATTTTCTCATTCGACTGGTACTTTTTTTTCGAAGTTTTGAATCGATGCTAAAAAACCTCTAAAAGCTTTGATTTTTTTTTTTTTTAGACGAGTGCCTCGACATTCCCCGAGATAAGTATTATTATATTTTTTCATGTTGTACCTTTATGGAATAACATCGTTTGTTTATTATTCATCATAAAAAATGCACCTGAAAAGAGATATCCTCAACAAATGTTTCTTTCATCAATAATAACTCTTTATAAATAAAGATTTTTCGATGATGATTTTAGTCAGTGCATTTCCTTTTACTAATGCGTCCAACATTTTTGTTTTTCAGATCACTTCAGGGTTAGTTTTTTGTTTTTATTTTCTTTTATATCTGCATATTTATTTTAAAGAATCCGTTTTTAAAATAATTGTCATGTCAATGTGGTCTTTTGTGGCCATAATTCAATGTACCAAATACTATACTCTACATAATGATCACGATAAATAATTCTTAGATTATTAATAGTACTTCAGTGTTTAAAAATAACTTTACGATATTATTCTTTCACAATTTATCGTCCAACCATCACAGCAGGTATTTAGAATTTGTTGTACATCATAAAGGCAATAGCCTTAAATTTCAATAATAATTTCTCCGTTTAGTTGAAATCTTAAACAGACAAATTAACTGAAAATTGTTTTCAAATCATTCAAACAGAACAATCAACCAATACGATAAGATATATATATATATATATGTATATATATATATATATATATATATATATTATAATGCGTCTTTACTTTTTAATTACAGTGCATTTTAGATATTAAATTCATTAGAACATTTCATATATACTGGTCATGAATTAGTAATATATCCCTCATAGCATGCATGGTCACGGTGACGTCGTTGTGACGTCATTGTGAGTCACTGTGGTCACGTCACATCTGTGACCAAAATGCCACCACTCAGTGATGTCACATTGTGACTGAGATGTGAACTTCTTAGAAAAATTAAAAAAATTACAAAAAATATTCAAAACATGTTATTTATGTAAAATTATATTTTTTAGCAATAAAAAAAAAAGTGACGTCCCTGTTATGTCACTGCATGTAAAGTACGTCACGTCACATATTTGACGAAAAAACCACCATATTGTAAGTCACAGTGTGACAAAAATATGAACATCAAAAATCTTTGAAAATGAACAGAAATATTTTAAACATGCCCGAGTTACAGCAACATAAGGAATGAAAACATATTAGTGGATAGGAAATAGTAAATTCGGACATGAAAAGAGGTGGGGGGGGGGAGCATAAAAAGGAAAATGAACGGTACAAGTATCAGCAAACTAGATTTTCATGCTATATTTTATCAATTTGTTATCTAAGACAGTGAAGTATACTTTTTTTATGATTTCAATTTTACCTACCATTGCAATTTAATCCTTCACCGATTGTTATTATTATAAAAGTGTTTCTCGGAAAAATGGTACGTTATGAAGCAATTTGGATAACATATTTAGAATTAGGAATATTAAATCTGTACACTTTACATATTTAGTTTGCAGGGAGGAGGTTTTTTGTCGACCAGTGTTATTCGAAACACTTCTGTGGTTTCAAACTAAAATTTTCTGTTACAGTTAAGTCTGCAGCTTTTAATGAGCACGTAGAAAGAGTATTCAGAGTTTAGTCATATATGCATTTCTTGCTTTAGAATTTGCATTCAAGTCATATTTTTTCCTGTTAGTGTTTAACTATTTTAAATAACTATTTTTTAAAAAATTCTACTTCTTTCAGACTTTTTAAATAAAATTAGCATTTTCCGAAAAAATATTTATACAAATTTTATACAAAACCCATGATATAATTATTCATATTTTAAATTCGTGTTTTAGAAATACGACTTTAAAAAAAGCTATTTTACAAATAGTTTTATTCTACAGAAAATGAATATAAAAAAATGACAGACTGACAAAGAAAATTTTTTTTATCCTGTATACTCTCTTTTCATTTATTAAGATGCCTAATTTGTATTTATTACGTGTAAAACAAAATTTACTTTATAAAAAAAGAAAGAAAAAAGGCAGGTGTTTCATTCAAATAGAAAATTTTCATTACAGACAAAAATTATAATAATACAGTATAAGCACCTGCTTGCGCGTGCGCGTGCGCTATCGTCTGCGCTCGATTAAACCGTAGAATAAAATAAGGATCAGAACTTTTGACGCGGGAAGTATGTCTGAAATTTTTGTCATTTTGTCAGAAATATGTCTGACAATTTAGGATAAAACACGGATATTATTAAACTATTTATGAAACTTAAAAGGTATGTCTTATTTAACTTAATTTTTTTATTACCGTTTGATAGATTAAAGTTAAATAAGTTGTAATATGTCATATGCAATGAGACTGATCTGCAATTCTTTTCCGATTCGATGCTGTAAAATATCTTAATCTGCATCGCTAGAAGGGGGAAAAAAAAGCTGATGCAGAGACTGATTCTAACACAGTATTTATCGTCATTAATATTTTGGAGTTAAATATGATATTCGATTATAATGATATTAGGAAACTGTTTCAATTTTGAAATTAACATTATACTGGGAAAATACCTTTTTACATATTGTAGTAGTGAAACTTTTGAAAGATTTTTTTTTTTTCATTGTTAGTAATATTTTAAATTAGTATTTAAAATCTTCATACCAATGTTTTCAGATTTAACATTTGCCAAAATTATAAAATAGTAGAAATACCTTATAACATATGAAAAGATTTTTGAGAAATTGTTAAATGCATTTAATTCATCTATTGTAGTTTGTTGTTGCTTAATAGTACAATTATAAATACTAATTATTTAGTGTTTTTCAAATTGATATATTTATTTTTTTTTTATTCTATTTAATCATTTTTTTTGCTGTTTGTGATTTTAATCGAACATTTAATTGTAGACATTCAGAATCAGTTATTAAATTTTCTTTGATTGTAAACTCATTTTCTACGTTTTCGATACATTTATTTTATTGTCATTAAAAAATAAAAAATAATATTTAAGCATTGAAATAAAGTGTTTTTCAGGCCCGATAAAGTTGAAAAGTGTTTATGACTTCGGTTTGTTTGGCCGTCTGTCCGCGCTCTAACTCGCGTAAATATACTCGGATTGACTTGAAATTTTTGGATGTTATTGACGTTTACCATAGCAAGGTTCCTATTTGTAATGAAGTTTGTAGCATGTTTAGTTCATTTACAGGGACAGTCAAAAGTATTCCATTACATTACGGCCTGTGGGAGAAAAAATCGTTTCAAATGATTTTTAATAATTTTACACGCTTTCAAACAGAATAAAATTGATATGCATTTATGAAGCGCACTAAAATGTGCATTCCGTAGAATATGCAATGCAGAGAATAGTTATTGTTTATTTACAGGGCTAAAAAAGGAATTCCAATACATAATGATATAGGGGTGGAGGGAATTGTTTGCGGCGTACTATATTTATGTTAATCTATTTGATATGCAATGAAATTGATATACGCTGTTGAGGTTTGCATACTATGAATTATTTCATGTATAATACGAAGTGTATATAGCATTTACAGGGACACAAAAAATATTTCAGATACTATATTGTATCCGAAGTACTGTTCATTAGCGATGATTGCTGGAAATGCATTTTTAATTATGATATGCGCTTTTATGATTCACTACATTTATGCAAAGTATATGGTGTATATATATATGCTATAATTCATATACAGGACTATACAGAAGTATTCGTAAGGGTTACTGGGTATTGCTTATAGGTGTTTTTTAAATAAGTTATGCATTTTTACGCTGCACTGTATTTAATTTACTAAGAAATGTTTGTAGAATATAGATAAAATGATATACAGGGTCACGCAAAGAATTGGATACGTTGCCGTCTATAAATTATAATTTCTGGAAATGTGATTTCAGCAGTTTTAAAAGTGTTTTAGTTTGAATTAAATTTTAACTAAATAGTGGCGTGTAATAAAGGTTCTAGGTAAACTACAGGGTTGTACAAAATTACTTAAGTATGTTTCCATACATTAGTATAAATTGCTGAAAGAGAATTTCAACCTGTTATGCGTTTCCTTGATAAACTAAATTTTTCCATTATATAGTATATATATCAATCTACAGATCAAATACAAGACTGTTTAAAAGAATTGGAAAACATATTTGGCTATGGATGGTAACTGCTGAAAATGTTCAAATGTTTTATGCTTTTTCATGTTTAGTTAGTTATCTTGTTTACGTTAGTTCACCCGATGTCTTGTTAAAACATCCAGGAAGAGTTGGAAAGCGTTTTATAATATAGGCTTAACGCATGATATATCTTACTTGTTGTTTCTATTTCCCAGATCAGTCTTTTCCGATAAAACATACCAAATCTAATTAGCTCATATTCACAAAATACAATATATACGGGAATAAAAAATTTAAATAAATAGGGCTTATCATGTCGTTCTATAAATAACAGTTGTATTAATGTCCGTTAGACTCCATGTTCGTATTTAGTAAAGCAATGACAAATCACAAAAAATTAAAAAGCTTACACATTCTTAATATTAAGCTTGAATTCAAGATCAAGCTTAGAACTTAATAAAAAAAGATGTCAGTTGATAAGGATTGTTTTTTAAATGGAAAATTAAAAATATTTTAGAAGAATAGGACTCCAAAATAGGGATATCTTGCTAAAAAGTACGGTAAAAAGATAAGATTTTATATTTCAAACAAAACTTTACTTTAAAATTATCATAGTGTTTATGAGAAGAATCATCACAATATTAATACTTGGATTTTTTTCCAAAGAGAAACATTCGCCTTGCATACAATATTTCAAATGAGAATCAAATTTCAAATTAATTGCTTAAAAGGCGCAAAGGCCAACATAGTGAAAACATTCCACGCCGGGACTCGATCCCGGGTCATTAGTATAGCGCACTGACATTCTACTGACTAAACCACATGGAACGATACCCAGCCTGGAAAATTTCTCCCTATTACATGTTGGCGAGGCCACAAACGCAGCACAAGATGGAATATTTATCGTGAGCCACCGTCATGGGGCAAACACGAAACTTAATTAAATCCACATCGATTGAAACTATATTAATGCTTGGAAATTTTTTCAGAGAGAAAGGATGCAAGGCGAATGCCTTGCATACAGTATTTCAAATGACAATCAAATTTCAAATTAAAATTGCATTTTAAGCAATTAATTTGTCTTATAGTTTGGCCGATAGATTTTTGATGGACGGGATAACTAAGTAGCACAAAAAGTATATATGTAACTGGTATTGTAAAACGAGGTTTTCGCCAAATTTTCGCAAAAAAATATATATATATATATATATATATATATATCATGCCAAACATGACATCTGGCCAAATGTTAAATAATGCAACTAACCATGACATTTAATTTCAACTTCAAATCAATGTTTTAATTTACCACTCGAAAAAATAAAGGTGCTAACTGGCGAGTTGAAAAAAAATATTGGCGAGATCTGCACCCGGCTAGCGCAACAGTACCAAGAATTATTTGCGACCATGGCAACTTTTATGTAGTTTTATTCGAAAAACCAAAATAGAACCAAAATAGAAAACTTTCGGCACAGATGTCATTTACGGCCCCATATTGGCGCGATTTTTTTCTGACGCCAATGTCATATACGCAACGGGTACTTAACTGGCGCAAAAGTATTGTTATTTTGCTTGATATGGTAAGCCGGATGTTGTTTATGCTGTTGATGCTTTCCCGATGTTAGCGTCCGGAAATAATCGCGCCAATATATATGACATCTGTGCGTATATGACATCTGTGCCAAACTTTCATATGAAAGGCGAAGGGACAGACCGTATTTGTTTGTGGCAGTTGATGACTTGAACTATTATAATATAGATGGAATGATGGCGATAGAATAATATTTGGCGACTTATCACCTGTGCCTGGCTAACATTAATGTACCAAAATGGCACCTAGAATATAAAAAGTGAAGTGGTCCCCCGGAACTGTTGATGATAGTCACATGACTTCCCAGCTAAAAATGAACTGCAGTTTTTCTACAGAAGTGGAGTATTTTTGATGTTTTTCTATAGTCAGCTATAGATTTTCTGTAGTGCAATCTCGACTATAAAAATACTTTAGAAATTCTGCGGCTAATGTGGCGTAATTTTGTAGTCCTTTATTTCAAAAATTCTCTGTGCTATTAACCTCAAAAATACTATAGTTTAAGTGAAGTCATCATAAACTTTTAAAATAATGAGATTTTGCGTCTGTAATAATACAGCAGTATTGAAGTAATTTCATCTCTTTAATTTTACCAGTTTCCCGTCTTTCTCTTAGTGTTTAATTATTTTACTTGGCCGAAAAGTATAAATTTTATTATGTGTTAATCAGAGAAAAAGAAAATATTTAGTTAAAACTAAATGTCAAAATCCGGGAGGGGAATGCCGATAACCTCGGGCTACATCCCCACCCCCACAAAAAAAATTACACTGTTTTTAACCTGACTTTATGATAAAGTTTAAATACATAAACATAAAAAATACTCGACCGAAATTAACTACTAACAGTGAGATATAGGAGGGGGGGGGGTGGATCTCTCCCCCAACAGAAAAATTCTTAGTTTCTGTTTAATTTTAAGCTATACGGAATAAATAAATTTTACTATATTTTTCAAAATCGGAGAAAATAATATAATTCCATTAATTAAATTTCAGACTTCAGGGATTGGCATGGTCCTTCCATCCCCCCCCCCACCCTCCTTAACGGAATTTTTTTATTTCTTTTATTTTAAAATGTTGAAAAAGAATGAATTTTACTATGCATTTCTTAAAAAAAAGAAAGAAAAAACGAAAATTTAATTACTTAAATTTCAAAATCCAGGGAAGGGAAATGGCTTTTCTCTTATCCCCCCTCCCCACCCCCAGGCAATTGATATTTCTGCTATACTGTCCGTCTATATATATTTTAAGTTTCTGCGTATAAATAAAATTTACTATATACAAAATCGGAGAAAAACAAAATTCAGTTATATATATATTTCAAAATCCAGCGGCAATGACACTCCCCTAGGTTCCCCCTTCTAACGAAAAATTTTTGGTTACCTTAATTTTTAAGTTACTCGCAAAGAATAAATTATACTAGATTTTTCATAGCAGGAGAAAAAAAATTGGGTTACTTAAATTGAAATATCTAGGGACGGGCAGTTGGTCTCCTGTGCCACCTTCCCCTAAACTGAAATTTCTTGGTTCCTTTTTTTTAAGTTACTCGAAAAAAGAAATTTAGTTTGTACAATTTCAAAATCCACGGAAGGGCAATGGGCTTCCTATACCGCTCCCTCAACTGAAACTTTTTAATTCCTCTTTTAATTTAAATCACTCGAATTAAAAAAAATTTCAGTATTTCAAAATCGGTGAAAAAAAAGTAGGTACTTATATTTTTAAATACAGGGAGGAACAAATGACTGTCATATGACACCCCCCCCCCCCCCTCCTCCTAACGGAAAGTTATTGGTTTCTGGTTTTTTTTTTTTTTTAATCACTGGCGAAGAATTAATTTTATTATGTTTTTCAAATTAAGAAAATAAAACTAGTTACTGAATTGAAAATCTAGGCAGGGGTAGTTGCTCTCCTATGTCACCCTCCTCCCCTAAACGGAAAAACGCTTCCTTTTTTTTTTTTTTTTTTTTTTTTTTTTTTTTTTACTTACTTGAAAAGAATAAATTCTACTATGTTTTTCAAAAGAAGAATTTTTTTTTTAAACTTTAATTTCAAAATCCAGGGAGAAGGCATCCCATCCCCCTTTCTTCTTTTTCATAGCACACCCGGACCCGGATTTACTAAATGCTCAATTTGCCCTTCTCCCCGAAAAGACATGACTTCCAGTTTGCATGAAAATTATTTCTACTTTATAAAAACGAATGAAAAAAAAATAATTCTTATTAAATATTTTATTTTAAATTTACATTGGAACATTTGATTATTGTTTATGCAGCTGAGGCTGCATTTCTGACTCTAAATAATTATTTATTATTTAAATTATTAATATAATAATTAATAAAATAATTATTAATAATATTTATAAATAATAATTATTGATATTTATTAACATATAAATCATATAATTTTAATATATAATATTAATTTTATATTACGTAATATAAATAATATAATATAATTTAAATAATTAATAATAATTATTTATAATTAATAATTATTAATAATACATAATATAATATTAATATATAATATTAATTATATATTACATAATATAAATAATATAATATAATTTAAATAATTAATAATAAATATTTATAATTAATAATTATTAATTAATATTATTAAGGCTGGGATTACGGTGCCTCACTTAAGATCAACTTAGAGACTTACGATATAAACAAAACGTAAACGGCATTACGGTGCCTCGCGATCTTACGACAGCTTGAAAGCAGCCGTAAGTTAAGACAGAAGTGGATGCGCGCGCAACCACAACAAATGTAACTGCGGCCTGTGATTGGCTGACTGCAGGAGGACTTACGCCGAAGCACGAGGACTTGCGTTGAGGCACCGTAATACCAAGTTACGACTGATCGCAGGAACGCCTTTCCTACGATCGAGCTTAAGATACGGTCGAGCGAGGCGCTGTAATCCCAGCCATAATAATTAATATCATTTAAATATTTTTTTTAATTCTAAATTCTTTTCGGGATCCAGATAGATTTTGCGCTGTTAGCGAAACGAGATCGACCAATCAGAAGCTTGTATTTCGGGAACTTTTCCCTGCTTTAAGGAAGCAAGTTTTCTGGTCAATCTCATTTCGCTAACAGCGTAAATGAATCTGTATCCCGACAGCAGAAGAACTCCTCAACTCAACTGTCGATATCCGGCGATTGTTTACAATACATGTGACTCCATTCCCGCTCACTTTTTCTTATGCTACGCTTGATCGTTCCTCTTAATTTTTATAGCCCTTTTTGCTCTTGTAATACTTCCGCGTTAATTATTGTTTTTTAATTGAATGTCCATAACCATAAGATTGCTAAAATTATGTACCGAGCTAGATTTGTCTCTTTGAAAGGACTCTGAGACCATGCCTGCAGATTCAAAAAGGGAGATCTAGCTCGGTACATAATTTTAGCAAAGGACTCGTATACTTCCAAAAAACAGGCCCCTTTTTTTAAAACAAATCGAATAGAGACAACAATAGAAAATAAAACGAAGTATTACCAATACAAATATTTCGGAGGAGAATTTTGTAGTTTCAAGATATTATCATTATTATTATTTGCTTTTTTCAAAAGAATAATAGAGGTGCTGTTTTTTTTTTCTAGTTAACTAGAAGCTAGTTGAGTAATTCAGAATCAATTTAAGTTTTTTATTGATTAGTTGCAGTTTTTGTGTATTGTTCGTTTTTTTTTTTTTTTTTTTTTTTTTTTTTTAATATATAAATTTTCAAGTAGTGCTGCTGGTTTTAAACAATGAAATGTTTTTAACTTAGATATATAATTTATTTAAAACAATGTGTATGGCAACCACAATTAAAACAATGTGCATGCAAATTTTTTTGGATGTGGGACAAGAAGGGTGATATTTTATAGCGGTAGAATTGATAAAAAAAAAGTCACTGGTCCCAAGGACCAGTAAGCATGAGAATTTACTGGTCTGCAGTTATCACTGGCCCGCTACATAAAATTCTATTAAGTCCCTTTAACCCTTGAGTGACCTTCCCCCCCCCCCTCTTAGAATATAAACCAAACTTCCTTTACAGCTATCCAAAATTTTCAGCATAGTAAAATTGTAATTTACTAAAAATTAAATAAACAGTATGCATAACGAAAAACTATAAAATTAATTAGATGTTTTATTTATCTGATTATTTATTTCAAATGACTGAGATTTAATGCAATTTTTTTAAATTATTGTGTGATTTGTGGTTTTCTAGGGGACATGTAAGTTAAGTTTACCTGTGAGAAAGGGGGGAAAAGTTACTGGTCCTGCAGACTAGAGATGCAACGAATATTCGGCCTGTCTGCCGAATATTCGGCTTCGGCCGAATATCAAGTCCATTATTCGGCCTTGGCCGAATAATACACTGTAATAAATGTTTTTATATTTACACAGTATAACTTTTTAATTTGACAATTTATATTCATCATATATAATGAAAATTTTATT
The DNA here is from genome assembly GCA_963932465.1 of Maratus speciosus. Taxonomy (NCBI): domain Eukaryota; kingdom Metazoa; phylum Arthropoda; class Arachnida; order Araneae; family Salticidae; genus Maratus; species Maratus speciosus. Next base: position 424,626,628 of record OZ010795.1, read on the forward strand.
TGAAATTAACTAACACTTTTTTTTCCATTAACTTTCATACTCCGAATGGGTTTTATCTACCCATTTTTATATAAGAGGCTAATTTAGGAATCATGTTAAAAAAAAAAAAAAAATATGCTGTATCAGTAAGTACAAAAAGTATCTGTAATAAGCTAACATAATCTGTTAAATTTAAAATTAATCTATTCAAAATTGTTTTAATACAGCTGTAACAAGCTAATTCATTTTTATTTATTTATTTATTTATTTTTTTATCATAATGTGAAGTTTAACATTTAACCCTTGTTACATAAAAAAATATTTCTTTCAATAATATTTTGAATTATACCTATAAAGAACATAAATATATGATTGATTAGATATAGATGTATTATATGTATAAGATATTTAAGTCGTATATGTTGCAATAGTTAAGGGTATTTTTTTTTTTTTTTTTTTAAGTAAAATACGCTTAAAAGTGAAATATAATTTAAGTGATTTTTTTTAAGCCTGTTACTATTTCTTATTAAATATTGCAAGAAATGTAAATACTAAATTCTTTTAATTAGTATGCATTTACGTTTTAGATATTTTTTTCAAGGATAGCATTGTAATGCCTTAAAAAACAGTTAAAATGTTTTCAATAAACGTAGATTGTGATGCAGAAATAATAATAATCAGCATTCTCAGATGATAGTCTTTTTTTTCCCGTAAATCTTACCTGCTTCTGAAAATAACCTCTCACTATATATGGTACTTCCTGGTGCAGAAAGGTACTTTTTGGCTAATTGTGAAACGTTTAGAAAGTCTTCTGAATTTTTCGCCCACCGCCCCAAAGGACGCTGTTGTCTTTCTTGTAGTGGCTGGGAAAGAAAATTACTAATATCTTTTACTCTTCACATTGAGGCGCACTTTCTAAAGAGGCTTCACTGCTGACAGCAAAAAAAAAAAAAAAAAAAAAAAATAATAATAATAATAATAATAATAATAAAGATAAATAAAAATTTTGTTAATTGTGAGCTTTATAAAGTCTACAGTGATTTCTTTACACCATTTTAGAGGATATTCCTTTCACCCTTTCTATCAGTGGTTTTTCTTAAGATATTAAGATTTCTTATTTTTTATTTTATTTCATCTGAAAGCTGAAACTTAGATTTCCTTGTACTTTTAAAATTTTGTCATTATTTTAAAATGTAACAACAACACATATAATATCTATTAAAATGTAACTAGACAGTACCTGATGAGGAACTTTTGCTAAGAATTTTTTTTTCTTTAGGGGGGGGGGGGGTGTCTGAATTATTATTGAGGCAATTTTTAGGCCGAATATTTTTTCAGAGTAAAATAATGCTTTAAAAAATTAAAAATTTGTATATATAAATAATTTTTTAAAAGAAAACAATACATTTTAAATGTGAAATATACAAGAATTGTGCATATAAAGCATACCATATTTTGTTTTTAGGCAAAAATAAGTTCATTATTCGGCAGCCGAATAGGCCGAATATTCGGCTGCAACTTGGCCGAATAGGCCGAATATTCGGCTGCAACTTGGCCGAATATTCGGTATTCGGTTATTCGGCCAAACCACTATTCGTTGCATCACTACTGGAGACCACTAAATTTTTCAAACTAGTGGTCGATTGCATTTTTGGTGGTCTCGGACCAGCAGACCACCAAGGATTTCGAACGCTGTTTTTTAAACCAAAGGGCATACAGAACCGCTCGTTGCCTACCATGGCACAACTTCATTGTTTTGGCCTATGGAATTCATACCTCTGCTCAGAGTTACAAGTCTTGGAAACCACTGACCACTACCTTCTAGAATGCTGAAAGTTTCGCACAGAGCAAGCTCAACTCTATCAGCGATTAGATCTGTCTGCTGACAGTGCGATGAATTCTGATGAAGGGGAGTTCTTCCTGAAATTTAATCCCAATAAAAACAAGTTCTCTTCTGTGAATGTAACGTCTACTGAAAGAGCTGTTTATAGAGAACTGTATTAGCAATTTTGGATCATTAGAGGTAAAAAGCCGCCAAGTGAAGCGAAGCTGAAAACCTCATAGTCGAGCGTAGGCTCCGATAATCAAATCAAATCAACCAAAGGGCAGGTGGTGTGCAGTACACCCACCACCCCGCCCTAAACTGCCTAAGGAAACTCTGGTAAGAGTGCATTTTGGCAGTTTAAAAAAAAAGCATGTCACTGCACCCGTAAAAATATTCGGCACAGATGTTACCATAACACCAACCAAACCTCGTTACCATATCATCTATATCCGGTTTACCATATCAAGCAAAATAATGACACTTTGGCACCAGTTAAGTACCCGGTGCTTATATGACATTGGCGTCAGAAAAAAATCGTGCCAATATGGAGTGTATATGACATCTGTGCCAAATAAAGATATGTTGCATTTATCGCTTATTATTATCGTATTACAGCTTATTGATTTAAAGTTGGATTACCATTTCACCGGTAAGTGATTTATTTTCTTTTTAAGAACATAATTGGTTGATAATTGTTTAATAAAGCATAGCAGCTTGGTGTGTTTTGCTAAGTGCACATAAATTTTATTTTATGTAATTTTCTTTTGTTTACATGTCTTAAAACAGTACATATGGGTGGTGTTTACTTTATGCCTGTCAAAGAAGTATTTCTTTTATTTATAAGTAATTTGCATAATATTTCTGATTTTTTTTTAATGTTTTTACTTTCGTTTTGTGTTCTGAGACTAAGGGCTATTTCAATGATTATATTTTTTATATTTACTGTGTTCCCAGTGTCATGGACAGTCAGGGAAATTTCAAAATATCTAGGAAAAGTCAGGGAATTTACAAATATTTTCTAAAAAATGTTGGAGAAAAAATGAAACATGATGCGATCGTGTAATATGCGAATTTGTCTGAAAGATCGTGGAAAAAAGACGAATTTCGTCAAAGAATCGCAAAAAAATGTGGTTTTTATCAATGGTAGCAAAAAAACGTGATTTTTACTAAATATCGTGCAAGATCAGCGATTTTTGGCAAAAGATCATGGAAAATGCACAATTTTTGGCAAAGGATTGCGAGAAAAATGCGATTTTCGTTAAAGGATCACGAAAAAGACACGATTTTCATCGCAGAATTGAAAAAAAAACATGATTTTTGCCAAAAAATCGTGTAAAATATTCAAATTTCTGCAAAAGATTGTGTGAAATATGCAAATTTCTTTGAAAGGTCGTGGAATGACTGCGAATTTCGGCGAAGAATTGTGAATTTCATCAAAGAATCGTGAAAAAAATGTGATTTTTGTCAAATGATCGTGAAAAAAGGTGCGTATTTCGTCAAACGATCTTGTAAAATATGCGAACTTCTTTGAAAGGTTGTGGGAAAAACGAGAATTTCGTTAAAGAATCGCAAAGAAATGTGATTTTTGTCGAATGATCGCGAAATAAACGTGAATTTTGTTAAAAGATTGTGGACAATGAGCGAATTTTGGCGAAAGATCGTGGAAAATGCGAGATTTTTGGCGAAAGATCGTGGAAAATGCACAATTTTTGGCAAAGGATTGCGAGAAAAATGCGATTTTCGTTAAAGGATCACGAAAAAGACACGATTTTCATCGCAAAATTGAAAAAAAACATGATTTTTGCCAAAAAATCGTGTAAAATATTCAAATTTCTGCAAAACATTGTGTGAAATATGCAAATTTCTTTGAAAGGTCGTGGAAAGACTGCGAATTTCGGCGAAGAATTGTGAATTTCATCAAAGAATCGCGAAAAAAATGTGATTTTTGTCAAATGATCGTGAAAAAAGGTGCGTATTTCATCAAACGATCTTGTAAAATATGCGAACTTCTTTGAAAGGTCGTGGGAAAAACGAGAATTTCGTTAAAGAATCGCAAAGAAATGTGATTTTTGTCGAATGATCGCGAAATAAACGTGAATTTTGTTAAAAGATTGTGGAAAATGAGCGAATTTTGGCGAAAGATCGTGGAAAATGCGAGATTTTTGGCGAAAGATCGTGGAAAATGCACAATTTTTGGCAAAGGATTGCGAGAAAAATGCGATTTTCGTTAAAGGATCACGAAAAAGACACGATTTTCATCGCAAAATTGAAAAAAAAACATGATTTTTGCCAAAAAATCGTGTAAAATATTCAAATTTCTGCAAAACATTGTGTGAAATATGCAAATTTCTTTGAAAGGTCGTGGAAAGACTGCGAATTTCGGCGAAGAATTGTGAATTTCATCAAAGAATCGCGAAAAAAATGTGATTTTTGTCAAATGATCGTGAAAAAAAGGTGCGTATTTCGTCAAACGATCTTGTAAAATATGCGAACTTCTTTGAAAGGTCGTGGGAAAAACGAGAATTTCGTTAAAGAATCGCAAAGAAATGTGATTTTTGTCGAATGATCGCGAAATAAACGTGAATTTTGTTAAAAGATTGTGGAAAATGAGCGAATTTTGGCGAAAGATCGTGGAAAACGGCAGATTTTTGGCAAAAGATCATGGAAAATGCACGATTTTTGGCAAAAGATCATGGAAAATGCACGATTTTTGGCAAAGGATTGCGGTAAAAGTGCGATTTTCGTTAAAAGATCACGAAAAAGACACTATTTTCATCGCAGAATTGCAAAAAAACATGATTTTCACCAAAGGATCGTGTAAAATATTCGAATTTCTGCAAAAGATTGTGTGAAATACACGAATTTCATCAAAAGATCATGTAATATGCAAATTTCTTTGAAAGGTCGTGGAAAGACTGTGAATTTTAGCGAAGGATTTTGAATTTCGTCAAAGAATCGCGAAAAAAATGTGCTTTTTGTCAAATGTTCGTGTAAAATATGCGAATTTCTTCGAAAGATTGTGTGAATTTCATAGAAAGATCGTGTAATATGCGAATATCTTTGAAAGGTCGTGGAAAAAACGAGAATTTCGTCGAAGGATTGCAAATTTCGTTAAAGAATTGCAAAGAAATGTGATTTTTGTCAAATGGTCGCGAAATAAACGTGAATTTTGTTAAAAGATTGTGGAAAACGTGAGATTTTTGGCGAAAGATCGTGGAAAATGCGAGATTTTTGGCAAAAGATCATGGAAAATGCACAATTTTTGGCAAAGGATTGCGAGAAAAATGCGATTTTCGTTAAAGGATCACGAAAAAGACACGATTTTCATCGCAGAATTGAAAAAAAACATGATTTTTGCCAAAAAATCGTGTAAAATATTCAAATTTCTGCAAAAGATTGTGCGAAATATGCAAATTTCTTTGAAAGGTCGTGGAAAGACTGCGAATTTCGGCGAAGAATTGTGAATTTCATCAAAGAATCGTGAAAAAAATGTGATTTTTGTCAAATGATCGTGAAAAAAAGGTGCGTATTTCGTCAAACGATCTTGTAAAATATGCGAACTTCTTTGAAAGGTCGTGGGAAAAACGAGAATTTCGTTAAAGAATCGCAAAGAAATGTGATTTTTGTCGAATGATCGCGAAATAAACGTGAATTTTGTTAAAAGATTGTGGAAAAATGAGCGAATTTTGGCGAAAGATCGTGGAAAACGCCAGATTTTTGGCAAAAGATCATGGAAAATGCACGATTTTTGGCAAAGGATTGCGGTAAAAGTGCGATTTTCGTTAAAGGATCACGAAAAAGACACTATTTTCATCGCAGAATTGCAAAAAAACATGATTTTCACCAAAGGATCGTGTAAAATATTCGAATTTCTGCAAAAGATTGTGTGAAATACACGAATTTCATCAAAAGATCATGTAATATGCAAATTTCTTTGAAAGGTCGTGGAAAGACTGCGAATTTTAGCGAAGGATTTTGAATTTCGTCAAAGAATCGTGAAAAAAAATGTGCTTTTTGTCAAACGTTCGCGTAAAATATGCGAATTTCTTCGAAAGATCGTGCGAGTTTCATAGAAAGATCGAATAATATGCGAATATCTTTGAAAGGTCGTGGAAAAAACGAGAATTTCGTCGAAGGATTGCGAATTTCTTTAAAGAATTGCAAAGAAATGTGATTTTTGTCAAATGGTCGCGAAATAAACGTGAATTTTGTTAAAAGATTGTGGTAAATGAGTGAATTTTGGCGAAAGATTATGGAAAATGCGAGATTTTTGGCGAAAGATCGTGGAAAATTGAAGATTTTTGCCAAAGTGCCGTGTAAAGTATGCAAATCACTTCAAAAGATTGTGCAAATTTCGCCGAAAGATCATGTAATATGCGAATTTCTTTGAAAGGTCGTAGAAAAAGCACGAATGTTATCAAAGAATCGCGATAAAATATGATTTTTGTCAAATGATCGCGAAAGAATTTGTATTTCGTCAAACAATCTTGTAAAATATGTGAATTTCTTTGAAAGATCGTGTAAAATACGTGAATTTCACCAAAAGATCATGTAAAATATAAGAATTTCTTCAAAAAATTGTGCGAAATATGCAAATTTCATCGAAAGATTGTGTAAAATATACAAATTTCTTCAAAAGCTCGTGCGAAATACGCAAATTTCAGCGAAAGATCGTGTAATATGCGAATTTCTTTGAAAGGTTGTGGAAAAAGTGCGATTTTCGCCAAAGGGTCGTGTAAAATGCATGATTTTCGCCAAAGAATCGTGTAAAATGAGCGAATTTCTTCAAAAGATCGTGCGAAATATGCGAATTTCCTCAATAGATCGTGTAATATGCAAATTTCTTACTAATTCATGTTATGCACCTCTAATGACTATCTCCCCCACTTCCACACCTGGGGGGGGGCATTTTTCTAAATTTTGTCACCCCTCATGTGACATATCGTTGCAAAGGCCTGTGACCGCTTAATCATTTTATGTATTTCTGGTGCTCTGTCCACTACTTTGCCCCCCTGGGGGGCACTTTCCTACATTTTGCTGACACCCGTCATGTGACATGTCATTGGAAAGGACTGTAACCGCTTAATCATTTTATGCACTTCCGGTACTCTGCCCACCACTTTGCCCCCCCGGGGGGGGGGGGCAATTTCCTAAATTTTGCCAGCACCCCGTCATGTAAAATATCGTTGCAAAGGCCTGTGACCGCTTAATCATTTTATGCATTTCCAGTGCTCCACCCACTACTTTGCCCCCCTGGGGGCACTTTCTTACATTTTGCTGACACCCACAATGTGACATGTCATTGGAAAGGCCTGTGACCGCTTAATCATTTTATGCACTTCCTGTACTCCGCCCACCACTTTGCCCCCCAGGGGAGGGGCAATTTCCTAAATTTTGCCGGCACTCCATCATGTGACATATCGTTGCAAAGGCCTGTGGCCGCTTAAATCATTTTACGCATTTCCAGTACTCCGTCCACCACTTTGCCCCCTGGGGGGGGGCACTTTCTTACATTTTCCTGACACCCGTCATGTGACATGCAATTGGAAATGCCTGTGACCGCTTAATCATTTTATGCACTACCGGTACTCCGCCCACCACTTTGCCCCCCAGGGGGGCAATTTCCAAAATTTTGCCGGCACCCCATCATGTGACATATCGTTGCAAAGGGCTGTGACCGCTTAATCATTTTATGCATTTCCAGTGCTCCGCCCACTACTTGCCCCCCTGGGGGCCACTTTCCTATATTTCGACGATACCCGTCATGTGACATATCATTGGAAAGGCCTGTGACCGCTTAATCATTTTATGCATTTCTGGTACTCTGCTCACTACTCCCCCCCCCGGGGGGGCGGACACTTTTCTACATTTTGTCGACACGTCGTCATGTGACATATCATTGGAAAGGCCTGTGACTGCTTAATCATTTTGTGCACTACCGGTACTCCGCCCACCACTTTGCCCCCCAGGGGGGCAATTTCCTAAATTTTGCCGGCACCCCATCATGTGACATATCGTTGTAAAGGGCTGTGACCGCTTAATCATTTTATGTATTTCCAGTGCTCCGCCCACTACTTGCCCCCCGGGGGGCCAATTTCCTATATTTCGCCAACACCCGTCCTGTGACATATCATTGGAAAGGCCTGTGACTGCTTAATCATTTTATGCATTTCTGGTACTCTGCTCACTACTCCCCCCCCCGGGGGGGCGGACACTTTTCTACATTTTGTCGACACGTCGTCATGTGACATATCATTGGAAAGGCCTGTGACTGCTTAATCATTTTGTGCACTACCGGTACTCCGCCCACCACTTTGCCCCCCAGGGGGGCAATTTCCTAAATTTTGCCGGCACCCCATCATGTGACATATCGTTGCAAAGGGCTGTGACCGCTTAATCATTTTATGCATTTCCAGTGCTCCGCCCACTACTTGCCCCCCGGGGGGCCAATTTCCTATATTTCGCCAACACCCGTCCTGTGACATATCATTGGAAAGGCCTGTGACTGCTTAATCATTTTATGCATTTCTGGTACTCTGCTCACTACTTCCTCCCCCCCGGGGGGGCACTTTTCTACATTTTGTCGACACGTCATGTGACATATCATTGGAAAGGCCTGTGACTGCTTAATCATTTTATGCATTTCTGGTACTCTGCTCACTACTTCCCCCCCGGGGGGCACTTTTCTACATTTTGTCGACACGTCATGTGACATATCATTGGAAAGGCCTGTGACTGCTTAATCATTTTATGCACTTACCGCTGTTCGCACACCACTTTGCCTCCCTGAGGGCACTTTCCTAAATCGATATATCAGGATATGATATAAAGATGCCGATTTATATTATTCTAGACATATTGCCCAGCCCTATCAAGCAGCCACACTTGCCAACTGTGAATTCAGCAGCCTCAAAATTCCCCTTTCTCCCAATCGCAATGCGTGCTTTCTGACAGATAACTTGCTACTTACACATTTCCAACGACATGCAGTTGCTTTCATAAAGTAAACATGCCACACAATAAACTTAAAGCATTCTACAAATGTTTGAGATTTTTTACTTGGGACTTTTCTATTTCGACAGATTTTTCACTCCAGAGCATATAATGTTATAGAAACCAGATTTGAAACGATGCTCAGTAAAAAAACTACAACATTTTTGAGGTCGATATAACTATAAAAAATCTGCAGTTGGAAAACTGCGGTGATTTGGCCGATTCCACTACAGAATTTTTGCGGTCAATGGAACTGCGAAATTTCTGCAGAATTTTTAATATTGATATAACTATAAATTTTCTGTAGAATTTTTGTGGTCAATACAACTGCAAAATTACTGCGGTTAATAAACTGCAGTAATTTTGTGGTTGTATTGACCGCAAAAAATCTGTAGTGGAATTGGCCAAATCACCGCAGTCTTCCAACTGCGGTTTTTTTATAGAATTTCTGCAGTTCATTTTTAGCTGGGTTAGGCTATTGTTATAGGGATTGTTTTAAAATTGCGGGAGACAAAGACTCTGTATACTTAATTTATTTTATTTTAGCTTCTTTTCAAATGTTTAACTGATCCTCTTTAATGAAAAACGAAAACAACCACTGGATGTTTTAACAGCAACTGATTATCCGTTAATTTTTCGCAATCAAAGGGAATTGAATGGAAACCGTTTTACATTCAGATCTTCACAGCTTCTCAGTATAATTCAATCTTCTCTAATATTTTCAGATTCTGCGGTGTCTGAACGGGGGTTGGCGAGCGTAGCTTGCAGGGGGCAGAGCCCCCTAGTGTAGTAACTTATAAGAATACTTATAAGAACTTATACGTAAAGATTTTACTGTAGAAATTCTGAAACGTTTTAAGGTACTTTTAATCTTTTTAGGAGTATAGTACTTATGTTACTAATTTGTCGAAATGATTTAATAACAGCAGGCTTTACAAAGAAATTTATTTGCGAATAAGTAAATGCCTTTATATACAAACATAAAGAAAAAAATCAAAAATTCTGTTGTGATACTTTCGTTAGGGAATAAAAATTAAATTAGGTATACAATTTCCCACCGTCCTGAAAAGGTGTTAATGTATTCTCTGTACTACGTATATATCATTGAGATATTACATAAAGATCCAATTTCATTTTAATGAATTATTTTTTCCATAGATTTATCTAATTATCTTAAAACCGATTTTAAAATATATGTTTAAGTATGTTATTTCAACACAAAAATAATATTCTGGTTCACTGTTTCTAAATCTTATAAAAAGTATAATACTAATTTTAATAACTGTTATTTCTTTTAAAAAAATCCGAAATATAATAAAACTGTAGTTTTGGAATAAATCTTATACATTAAACACAATATCATTTTAATACGTCCAGTTACACTGTATCTGACATATTAAATAGTAATAGTTTAAACGATTATTTTATAAACTATAGTTATATATTCAGATATTTAATAATTGATGCCTCGGGTAAAATATATATAAAAAAAAATAACCTATGTACGAATAATGAGAGAATAATGTTTTTTAGATTAATTAAAGACATCCACCAAGGAGCTGTTTAATGTGTCCTCTGCATTATGCGTAAATTGGGAAAAGCATATTAAATGTAATCATGTTAATTTATGCGTAATATAATATGTTTAGAATAAATAAATTATAAATATCAGAAAGATGAAACAGCGTTTCTATATTATAATATGTTTTATTTATGGTTTCCCTTTATAAATGAAGTGACTTTAATGTATAATGAATATTTCTTTATTGATTTTTCTTTTGATCTTAGAAACTCTCTGTTAGTCTAATTCCTCAGCAACGCTGTTTTCAGGCCCTCGGTGTTTCTGGAAGCTTCAAAGGGTATTCCCATTTTCCTCCGCAGAGCCTAACAGATATGCTATAAATGGTTTAGGTCTGGAGATAGGGCTGGCCAATACATCAAGCAAATATCCTAACATTTCAGAAATTTGTCGAGTAGATGAGCTTTATCTGGGCACACGTTGTGGTCAAATAAATGATATTAGGGCCAACTGCATATCAGAAAAGTCGAATACTCGGTACGAAGATATCGTCCCTACTCACACCAGCCTTTGCCAATCAAATGGAGGGGTATCTGCCCATCCAACATGATGCCTACCCGGACATTTAAACTTTCGCCGCCATAGTGGTCATTTTCTCGAAATTTGAAAGCTAGGTAGTGGAACCCTGGTTTTCTCCATATAAATGTACGTCGTGAATTTATATTTAGGCTTAACAGGGACTCATCAGTGAAAAGAATGGTCCCCCATTGATCCCTGGTCCAAAGTTGATAATAGCTGCACCAAGCTGAACGGGTTCGATATGCAAGGAGCAGCTATTATTCAATGTAAATAATACGAAAATTTTTCAGCACAAAGTACTGTTCATCTCGCGCTCAAATACGATCACAGTCGAATGTGCTGTAGCTTTCTTTGGTTTCTTGACTAGATAAACATGAAAAATAACAGTAGTTGCGTAAAATTAACAGCACAAACTACTGGCGTCCGAATTGCCTGTACATTTTGCTGACAAATCTATAGTGTTTTTTTCTTATAGTGTTGTAAACGGGCCTCTATCATGCAGCCTTCTGCAAACAGTAAACCTTAAAACACTACTGCCTCTGGCCGCATAAATGTCGCGAGAGTGCTGATAAGGTGTTGCACTCATGTTACACCTTGCCGTAATGACCGAGCTTTGTTGGCCCACATGAAGCTTAAATGTCCTTGCCCAGGATTTCTCTCCACGGATCCAGTGTCATTAAACTGTTTTCATAAGTTGGACACAACACTGGACTTTACGTTGAAGTCTTTAGGAATCTGCACTCCATATTGCCCATCTTATTGTCTCCATGCAATTTGCCACCTCATTCGATCATCCAAACGTTGGATGCTACTCATTTTTACTATTTTGTTTTTTTTATTCAATTGAATGTTGTAAAAAAATACCAATATATTCAGCAAGGTGTGCGAGCGAAAAAAAAGGCGGGAATTTTCACACTCGTTTATAAAGACAGTTCCTCTACCCATTCTGCACATACACACGTGTACGCTTACGTATTCGACATTAAATATTTGCATCATTTTTTCGGTGTGTGATACCGAAAGTAGGCCAGTAACTGTTTTTAACTTTGTTTAGAGAGATTTTTAATTGGAAAAGTATAAAATCGAGTTATAGTAAAAGCAGTAAAGCCTACAACATTAGGATATTTGAAGAAGATTTTTGTTTAAGTATATAAAACCCTTCAATATGGATTTTAGGTATATTTAGGGTTATTATAAGGGGTCGGGACAAAGTTGGGAGTGACAGATGGTAGTTTAAAAAATACAGAAGCGTAAAGATGTAACGCTTATTAAATTCATTGAGCGAAATATAAATTTTATGCTGAATTTGTATTAATAAAAATATTTTTTTCAATGATTTTCTATTACTAATCAATATTATAATTTTGACAATATTTTCCATTTTCACTACAAAAATACTTAAATTAGTTATTAAAAGTGTAAAAATCCTAGTCAAATTTAAAATTTATGAATATTAATAAAATATGAATATATATTTTAACAACTTCAATTACGCTTTACTGGAAAGTATACGGTGTATCATAAACAGCAAGGAAGAGTTTGTGAAACTATTTCTTAGAATAAAACTTTCTGACTACATTCCAAAGTTTAATTTCGTCACATTATTAACGCTTAATTTAAGAGCTAAGTATATGAGTATATATTAATTAGGAATAACTGAATTTCGATTTATTTGCTACATTTATCTGTTTAACTTAACGGTAAATGTAAGTTAAATATTTAGAATTAAAAGTACTTGAGTAATTTTAGAGAGACTAATTAAGATAACCTAAATTCTAAAGTTTGATTCAATTAAGTACCTTTGCCATTGTTAAAAGCGTAGCTATTTAAAGAGTTTGAAATGCTTTCATTTCTGCTTAACAGTTCATAAAATATAATTCCTCTAAAGTTTTGTAAATATGATTTGAATTACAAATTAAATTTTCATATATGAAACTATTTTAAAATAAAACTTATAAATTATTTAAGAAGCAACGTTGCATTTCCTAAATATTACATTATAAGAAAATAATGGAAAAGTTTACGATATTTATTATTTTAGAATTTTTCGAAAGGTTGTAATAAAATTCAATGGGGATTACATTTGTTTATAATAGATCACAATTTATAACGTGTCTTATAATAATGGCTTGAAGATTTATATACGTAAACAAAAATATACTATTTGATTTTCATTCACGATTCTCTATCATGTTTTCATTTTCGTTTTTACTGCCATTAAGAATTATACTTATTTGGCTGTGTTTTTATCTCTATTGGAATTCTTCGGCATTTCAAAAATTCTACTAGGTACTGTATAATTTTTATTCTTTAGTTGTCATAGAGTGACACATAAACAAAATATTTTACTTTGCTCCATTTTTCCATATTTGCATTATCGACATAAAAGAATTTTGATATGAATCTGCTCTATCGTTTTTGAACATGTATTATCGTTGCTGTATCTAAAAAAAAAAAAAAAAAAAAAAAAAAAAAAAAAAAAAAAAAAAAAAAAAAAATTGTTTCTAAAAAAATGTGTTTTACAATTTTCAATTACAAGAGCTAAGTATGTAAAAATAACCCTTCCTGTAAAAAGCTTCGTTAAATCTTAAATTTGAGCAGGGCAGAAGTTTAGTGAAGAAATTATTAAGAAATCGATATAAAAAATCGTAAATTAGTTTAAAAACAAAGAAACATTATAAATTGATATTACAGAGGGTGTTCAGATATTTTTGTAGTGATTTACATCTTTACTAGGATTTATATATAAACGAAAAAAAAAATGTTGGAAATTGCACGTCAAACGTGCCAAATGAGGTGCGTACGTACTATAACTAAAAACTAAACATGTGACTGTACAAACCATGAATGATCAGCGCCTATAGTGCCAAACTCTGTTTACTTAACCCAGCGCCCCGAGATGCTAAGAAGCATGTGTGCTATAACTAGTTTGATAAATATTTTTTGCACAACATATTGTACTAAATGCATGTTTTATTGCACTTCATAAGTGCTTATCAATTTCATTCTGTTCGAAAGGCTGTAACATCGTTAAAATGCACTTGCAATATTTTTTTCCATTGACCGTAATGTAACGGAAACTTTTGACGGTCCCTGTAGCTAAACTATACATGCGTTATGACTCAACGAAATTTTACAACAATTAAATATTAAAAATTTCAGACCATCCGGTTGGGTAGTTCTTGCTCTGTTATATGCGGATGGACAAGCAGGCAGACGGACAGACAAACAGACAGACGGACGGACTGAACGACGACTATAGGTGCTACGTATTTATATAATTACCAAAGCACCTAAAAAATGCCTATATGTCATCAATTAGGAATAGTATTTAATAATCGTCTGAATCATTAAAAATAATATTTGATTTAAAATTAAGTAATTTTTTTATTCGATTTTTAAAACAGGAGAGAAAAATCATGCGTAAAGCATAGCTTAGGAAAAAATTTCCAACATGTTTAAAATAATATAACACACATTTAGAATACGGAGCATATTTAGGAGACTGGTCACAGTTTAACCCTTAAATGCCTGATTTTTCAAAAATCTTTGTAACAATGTTTTTCGGCTTTCATTTTTTAAATAAATCATGGGAAAAATACTTTAAAAAATCATATATTGTTTTAAGTATAGTTTACGGCTAAAAAACAGTTTATTCCTAATCGGCAATACTGGTGTTTAATTGAAAAAATAATTTCCCTTGATAAAATTCTATAATATTAAACACACAAGAATTTTGGGAACTATAATAAGAAATAATTTTTACTTGCTCACTGCAGGTCAAAATAGGGTATTTCGCAAGCTTCCAAACAAAACAAAAAGAACAAGTAGCAACATTTGAAAAAATAAATTTATCTTTATACTTAAACAGCACAAGTGTTGCCATCTAAATGTTGAAAATCGATTTAATAATATTTTCAGAATGTATTTTATTGGCAACATTAGGCATTATAGCTTCAATATTATTCTAATATTATTTTTGAGCTTAAATTGGGTATGTTGCCGAAAAGCAACACCAGGCATTTAAGGGTTAATACAGTGGGGATAATATTCAAATAAACAATTTGGAAAGTCCATAACACATTTGAAAATCCTATTTCGGGAATAATCATCTACTGTTGAAAAACTATCAGGAATTCTTCCCTGCAGTCCTGTAAATCATGTATAGATTTATATACATATATAATTTTTAATATTCCAAACTGATATAGACTAGTTCAACAAAATTTAAAACTTAAAATGCAGAATAGAAATAACCCCAACAGAATAAAATAATTAAACAGAACAAAAAGAAGACAGTATAAAATATTTTAAAAGAAATTAACTAACTCAAACAAACATTAAAACATAACCAACTGAAGCTTAATCAAAGTCATCAGAAGAAAGAAAATAAATTACAAATTAATAAACAAACTAACATAGGAGACAGGCTACGTGGCTTACGGCACGCAAATGCTGTTTTAAAACAGTTTAAGGATATGTAGAATTTCCACTATATTTAAAAGTTTTAAAATGGTATACAAGTAAGATAAAGTTTAAATAAGTGAAAGAAAAAGTAAACGTAAACAAGTAAAAGTTTTTAAAAAGTTTAAATTTTACATGTATAATTATATAGTTATATATAAACCTATATATTGTGTGAAATATATATATATATACACACACACACACACACATATATATATATATATATATATATTATGGAAAAAAAAATAAACATCTGAATTATGAACAATAGATCTCGAGAGATGATTTTATTAATGTGACATTCTAATATGGAAAACAAGAAAAAAGGGATACGACTTTTAATACTTGGTATTTTCTTAACCCAGCATGCCATATTTATTCTCCAAAGCAATGTTATGTAGATGAAGGATCTTTTAATATTTGATGCATAAACTCAAGCATTTTGAAGAAAAATTTGCATAAGTGCATCGAATGTACATCTTTGGAAGTTAATAGTCCGCAAAAATTTTAAACTTCTGTATTTTCTTGCTTGCTGAAAAAGATTCTACAAAAAATTGCGTAATATATCACAAAATTGAACATAAATATATTATTTCAATATTATCTACATTTTCTTCAGTCTCTGATACCATCCTGGTGGATATTACTAATTTTCATATAAAATATTAAAGTTAGATGTTTTGAATGTTTACTGTTATATTTAACTGTCTTCTGTTGTTTTCTATACACCAAAATAATTTAAAATCACAGAAAATGGTGCATTTTCATCATTTTTTAAAACCTTAAGGACCAAGAGAAACATTGTTTACTCTAAAGATACTGTTTATCCTAAATTTACACATACTTACGAAACGTTTTATAATAGTAATGCAATATACATGTAATATTAAATGTTTTAGCATAAAATTAAACCGTAGTTTAACTAGTTGCGTTTATAATTTGACGAAAAAACAGATATTTTCATTCATGTACATTGTATTTCACGTTGGGTCTTTATAAGTTATTTACAATTTTAGAAGGTTCTTTTAGTATATTGGAGGGGGGAATTATTTTTACTCAAAATTTCGTACCGTGTTGAAAAAAGAAAAATAGACGCTGAAGTAAATGACATCTATACGTGGTTACTTCAATATTAATCTAAATACAATTCCCGAAGTATATGACCCTAATATCTAAATGCTTATTCTAAATCAGTGCATTTCTGAGTTTTTGATTTCAGTGAAATCCTGCTTTTATATATATATATATATATATTTAAGAATAAAGAGATTTAATTGCAGTTTTCATTATATGCAGGTTTTAATTATTTACAACATTTTTGTATTATTTTCCTGTGCATAACGTTATTGACAATGTTGTAAGTGTAATTCTAAAAGACATAAAAGCATATATATGGACACATAGCTCGTGTATTGCTTAAAGTATCCAAAAATTCGCATGTATTAGCAAAAAATACAAAAGTATACAAAAAGTATGCCAAACGTGTGAAGAAATATTTCCAGATTAAAAATAATTTAAATGTGATTGTCGATACACGGGTTACCGACGGAAAAAAACAGAATCTGGAAACTACAGCTAATATTGTACATAATTAGAAAGGGTACCGCATATTGTCTCGCAGGAAGAATATCTTTGTGGAACAGCAGATAATATTAGCATGTATGGCTGCAGTATGTGTGCCTTTCACATGAATATTTGCAGTAAAGCAATACGTATCTGTAAAGCCTGGTCCCCAAGGGCAAAGAAATTTGTGATAGCAACACTGAGTGGATTACTTCTTTGTTGTGATGTTCACCATGATAAAAATACACTGAACTCGTTTAACCCTTATGTCAATGGCCGGGTTCCCGGGTACCGTTTTTCTCTTATCTTCCCGTTTTCAGGGTGTTAAAATCAAAAGAAAATAAAATAAATTTAGATCCCCACTATTTGTAGTATCCACTGTCCATTAGTATAATCACTTTAAAATTTGGAATTTTTCTTATTACTTTTTCGGAGCATTAAACATTTTTCAGGACCAGGGTATCCGAGTACCCATGCCAATGTTCTGTGGAAAAATATAGAAATTAATAGATTATTTAGATTTAGATCAATAAAACTTGAATTTAATTTGAAACAAAGGGTTACAAATATATTTTAAGGTAAAAAAATATTTCATTTACGTGAAATCTTGTGGAGAAGCTGCACAATAGCAAATGGGGCAGGAATGTACATCACATACTGGCTTTCCACAATGTTTACATGATTTTCTGATTTTTCTGCGCCGTTTATGACGTTCTAACAAGCACATCTGACACAAATTGCTTTTATCCTTCTTGTTTCTTCTCGCCTTAAGCTTTCTGGACTGGGTTCTGAACGTGCGGCAGCTTTAAATACGGTCAAAGATTTTTTTTTCAGTTTACTTTCTATTCCGGATTTGCTAGAAAAATGTCTCATATTCTACACATTTTGCGATTGATATTGAATTGCTGGACGCCTGAAGATCTCACCTAATTACTGCAATAACAGACGACGTTTGTCTGTTTTATTTATAACCATAACATTATTTGCAGTATGTGCAATATAAGTAGTAAGTGCTGCTACATCCAAAATATAGATAAATAATGCAAGCGGCCATGTTGTTGTAAGCCTATGTGTTAAATATTGCCCCACTAATTTATCCAATATATCCACTGCATATTTCGTTTCCTTATAAAACTGAATCATTTCGAGTTCATCATTTGGTCCGGTGATGGTTTTATCATGATGCATAGTAGAAATTAGAATAAGAGCTTTGTTCCTATATTGGAACATACGAACAAGCATTTATGTCATCATGAAATCCAAATTCTGTGGATAAAACGTACGCGATGTACATGGCCTTATTTCTTGAGGTTTATAAGTCTTGTTTCTTTTCACAGTGCCAACCATTGTGAGATTCCATTATAATAAAGGCTTGGCCAAAAAAAAAGGAAGAAAAAAAGTTGTCCATGGTGATGTTTTGTCTAAAATCATTGAATCATCAAAGTCTTTCATATGTCTTTCATCTTGGTTTATTTCACAATCTGTCCCTGTTTTTCGGGTGCATACTTGGCCGTTAAGAAGTTAATAATTATTTACACCGCCTACCACCATGTTTTCATCCCATATTCATCCGGTTTAGACGAAATATACTGGGGGAGATTTTTTTTTCCTCGAAGCGGAAATAACTGCTCAACCGTTTTCTCTTCCGTCGGTATATATTTTATCAATAGGTTATTATTTAGCATAGTCCATAAATCACAAATTGCTGCAGCTTTAATATTTTGAAGACATTTCACTCGTGAGTTCTAGTTGTCAAATCGAATAAATCTAAGAATATTCAAGAATCGGTCTACACTCATACGTGCTTGATAAAAAGGATGTAAACTTTTTTACCACATTTCTAATGTGTGATCTTTGATTGAATTGTTGACACCTGAAATACTGTAGAAGCCCGATAATCCGAAATTCCGGTTAATCTGAACCGATTTTATTTAACGGATAAATGTCGGGAAAACAACATAAAAGTTAGAATTAAACAAAATATGGAAGTAAAGGATTTTTTTCTTTAAACAGCTTGAATAGAATTAACAATATACTCAATAATGTAAAAGTACAACCTGTGTACATAAATATAAAATAAAAACGCGCAATGTAGGTCTACTGATAGAAACCCATCTTTGAAAAATCTCGAATATCCGTTTGTTAGCCATTACTATAAAATAAATTTCTAAAATTCAAATGTTTTTAATTCGGATGATAAAAATTTATTTTTCCTTTCAACTGTATGATTCCACAAATTATCTATTTGTTTTTTTCGTACACCTGGTAGACGGGATGACTGAGCTATTTGCAGATTTTCGATTTCGAACCGTTTGTAATGGGTTGTTAAGTAATTCCTCACCCTGGATTTCCATTGGATTGTTATAAACTTCAAGAGCGATTAAGCAAGAAATATTTTTTTTTTCCGGAAGTCGTGCCAAATTACCCAGTATGCCGGACCTTAGTATGCCGGAGTAGAGGATGTTTACTGGAATACTGAGTATTTATAACATTTTTTTTAGCACGTATCTTTTTCTTTTCTATTTTTATCGAAATTCCGGATAATCAGAATATTTTGTAATCCGAACAGGCACCGGTTCCAATTAGTTCGGATTAGCTGGGTTCTGCTGTAATTAATATTTATAAAAATGCGTCAAATTTTTCTTCGCTAAAGGCAAGTAGTTACACTGTACGAAATAGGGTTGTTTTATGGCTTGCGTATGTTAAAACCGCAGCAGGTTCCCGGTTACCCTGGTCATTGGACACAAGGGCAAATTTTGGTCATTGACATAAGGGTTAAAAATTTTAAAAGTCTAAGTGTCTAGGAGTCTAGGTGAATGTAAAAAAAAAAAATTATTTCAGCGCTGTTAAGACTAGCAGACCCACCGGACCGTGGATCATATCTGTTCATGAACAGGAATTTTACATCGATTCCGTTACTTGATGAAGGAATGAAACGACTAATTTCATATACAAATGAAGTCGATACTTCCATCTGCTGTTCATATAACTCCTAACAAACTGATGTCAAAAATGTAATGCATGCCCGTTCGAAATTATGATGAGCGGTAAAGTGGTTTGAAAAAAAAAAATCAGTGCAGCTGTGTTCACCAAATATTCGCTTAGAAAATAACGATAAATGTAAAGAATGGTAGAAAAAAAATAGAAAAATTATTTAAATTCAAAGACCTATAATTGAAAAGGAGTAATGTGCTAACATATGTGGAATTGATTTAAATGGTCGATTGATCATCTATAGAATTAGGAATTCCACTAGAAAATTTTCTGTTGAAATTATAGTCCATTTGATGTGAGTAATGTGAATGCATGGATTCTAATGAGTGATAATAATATGTGTATTCAATGGCCAAAATACATGCAATGCTTATTGGAGAACAACTTTTGAAGGAATCAGAGCAGACATACACTGTTAAAAATATTTACGGGCATCATACCCCGTAAATAAAAAATAAAATAATAATAATAAAAAATAATTTAAAAAAAAAAAAACTATCCGCGCCCATTTTTTGTGTCAACTTGTACACCCTAGTGGAGTAAAATGAATGCGGTCGTACCGTATTTGATCTTTTTTGACGTAACAGATGAGCTAGAACTGCAAGATTATTTGATTTGACCTTAATTTTCTAAGTATCTAAAATTATCCCTGTAAAATTACGGGCAGAGGCCGGCAGCAGAGATTCCCATCATACTCCCTTAAAAGAATTTCACGCCCATCATTTTGTGTAGCCCGTAATTTTACGGTGCAAAGATATAATGCACTTCAAAACACAATAACACATTACTTACTGTTCTGTAGCACGTAGCACGTTAGATGATCATCGCAGAATTGCTTTTTTGGCGGGTTAAAAAATATGTTACGGCTGCAGTTAACTGACATTATTTTTCGAAATACGACTAAAAAGAAGGGTTACACCCTAGTGGAGAAAAATGCATAGAGTCGTACCGTATTGTTTTAGTGGATAAGACCGTTTTTCATTAAATAAGGCTGTTGCCTGTGAAAATTGAATGGCAAAGCCTCATAAATTGACATTTTTTCTCTGACAGTGTACTGATAATATTTGCATGAATAAGGCGCTTAAATAATATTAAATTGTCTATTCAAATTTACTGGTTGGATGTCTGCCCCGACGGTAATCAGAAACTCTTGATCCGATTAAAAAAATCCGCCATCTTGTTACCAGCTCCTCAGGTACTTCACTCGCAAATGGTAGACAGTACACTATATGTTTCCTCCTCTTTTTTTGTAACTCCAATTATATAAAACTCAAATGAAAATGCATTTACTTTAAATTAGTGCACGCAATCTCTTGGAATCTCTGCACATAAATTTCCCAAAATAATTACATCTAAACGTATACACAGTCTATGGTATATGAGTATATTTAGGAATAAGTATACAATTTAACACAAATATTAAACCAATAATGGTAAATATATTTTCCATTCTCAACGGTTCTTCATCTAGCACGTCCATTCGTAAAATGTTGGACTAACGGATTTTACTATATAGCTTCGAAAAATAGCAAGAAAGATTACAAAGTGAGACTTCTTTAAAAAGTAGACAGATCAAGAGAGATATTCTGCTAATGGTTATTTCTTAGTAATCGACTCACGTAACACAGTAGTTAGTTAGTTAGTTTCGCGTAACACAGTAGTTAGTATTTAACGATTGTTACCGCCTACGTCTGGATCGGATTATTGATTTTAATAATACTTTATTTTGGTAATAATACTTTATTTTCGTAATCATTATTTTTAAAAAAGAACGAAAGTTTCAATAAAACAATATCACAATTGGAGGAAAATCCCTTGTTATCAAACTACGTTTGGTAATCTTTATATCTATCTTAAATGATCTCAATTTTGAACGAGCGAATTCATTATAGATTTTTTTTTATATATAAAGAATAATTTTTATTACATCTACGTTTTAAAGTAACTCTCGCATACTTTATTTTTATTGTTCGTAATTTATAACTTTGTTATCGTACGTGTATATAAACATGGAACTATTAATAATGTGAACTGACATATCCTTAAAATATTGAAGATTCAACTCTAACCGCTTTCGCAGGAGTTGATTACCGACGGAGAAAACTACCACCAGTAAATGTATATGAAAATTTTCTCCTTATTTAAACGCCTGATCTCTTAAAAATCTCAGTGATAAATAATGGCATAAACATACATTCATATTTACTGGTGGAAGTTTACTTTCGCGGTAGTCAGTCCCTGCGTTTCCGCCATATTGTTACAACCTAGACAAACTCCTGTCAGTATCAGTGCAAAAGATTATAATACCTGAGCAAACTGACAACAGTAAAAATAAAAAGAAATTTTTACATATTTGTGGGATAATATTTGCGTGAATAAGGCGCTTAAATATTATTAAATTGTCTATTGAAATTTACTGGTTGGAAGTCTGCCCCGACGGTAATCAGAAACTATTGATCCGATTAAAAAAAAAATCCGCCATCTTGTTACAAGTTCCTCATGTACTTCACTCGCAATTGGTAGACACGATATTTTCTCCTCATTTTTATTCGTAGTTCCAATTATATAAACTCAAATGAAAATGCATTTACTTTAAATTAGGGCACGCAATCTCTTGGAAACTCTGCGCATAAATTTCCCAAAATAATTGCATCTAAACGTATACACAGCCTTATGAGTATATTTAGAAATAAGTATACAAGTTAACACAAATATTAAACCAATAATGATAAATATGTTTTCTTTTTTATTATTACGTACATTTAATTTTAAAATGTACAAAAATTAGTTTTATCCACTAGTACAATCCTAGAACGTTCATTTTGGCTATCTTTAAATAGGATAGAGTAATATTACTTACTGAAACAGCAAATTGATAACGGAATTCGTTAGAAATATTTTCCTTTTACAGACGTCTTTCTGCCGATAAAACTTTAATAATATCCACCCTATATATATAAAATCCTAATGAAACGAATTTATGAAACGGATATATGAAACGAATTTATAAAACGGATACATGAGTCAACTGATTAAACAACTGATTATGTTTCAAGCGATTTCTCCTAAAATATGGAATAATTTGCGATGAAATTAACACCAAAAATTAGCATTGTTCCGCAGATCTCAAAACTGGTATTAAAATTTTTATATTCGAATTAGTTTTCGAAATATTATTTTTTTTCTAATTTCATATACATTTTTCTAATGATGGTAACTAGAATTTTAATCAAACAGATATTTTTTTTTTCATATTTCAGAAAAGATTGACATGGTATCCCGGGTATTGTTTATTTACTTTTATTTCTTTTTATAAATTGTACAAATTATTTTGTTCTATAATTATTAATTATTTTTTTTTATATTTCTTTTAAAAATAATAGAAAATAATTAAAAAATACGGTACTACTTGGTTATTCCGTCGACCAGTTTCGCCAAAACACTCACCAAATTATAGAAATTGACATAATTTTTATTTTAAATAACAAAAGACAAAATAAATAAGTATAACATTAATAAATATACAAATAAAAAGTCGAAATAAATATCACTTGATGACGCAAACACGTGTAACTTGCTTAAAGGTGAATGTGACATTTACGATCAACCATTAATGACATTTAATCTTATAGTTTGGCGTTAGATTTTTGGTCGACGGGATAACTAAGTACAACCAACAATGGGTAAGTGGTATTTGAAAACGAGGTTTTCGCCAAATTTTCGTAAAAAAATAAATAAATAAATAAATAAAAAATAAATAAATAAATAAATAAATAAATTTAAAAAAAATCACGCCAAACCTGCATATGACATGTGGCCAAATATTACCACACGAAACAAAAAGAAAAAAAAATACTAACTGTTGAAAAAAAGTTTAAAAAAAGCTATTGTCGAGATTTGCATCCGGCTAGCATAACAGTACCAAGAATTCTTTGCAACCATGGCAAATGTTATGTAGTTTTATTCGAAAAAAAAAATTTGATTTTTTAATCAAAATGGAAAACTTACGGTCCCATATTGGCTCGATTTTTTTCTGACGCCAATGTCATATACGGAACGGGCACTTAACTGGCGCCAAAGTATCGTTATTTTGCCTGGTATGGTAAGCCGGATGTTGTTGTTTATGCTGTTCATGCATTCCCCAAATTGGCGTCGTTAAAAAATCGCGTCAATATGTGACGTATATGACATCTGTGCCAAACTTTCATATGAACGGCGAAGGAATCAGACCGTATTTGTTTATGGCAGTTGATGACTTGAACTAGTATAATATAGATGATATGATGGCGATAGAATAATATTTGGCGACTTATCACCTGTGCCTGGCTAGCATTAAAGTACCAAAATGGCACCTAGAGTATAAAAAGCGAAGTGGTCCGCCCTGAACTGTCGATGATACTCAGATGACTTAGGCTATTGTTATAGAGATTGTTTTAAAATACCGGGAGAAAAAGTCTCTGTATACATAATTTATTTCATTTTAGGTACTTTTCAAATGTTTAACTGATCCTCTTTAATCAAAAACAAAAACAGCCACTGGAGGTCTTAACAGCAACTGATTCGCCTTAGATTTTTGCAATCAAAGGGAATTGAATGCAAATATGTTTACAGGGAGATCTGCACAGTTTTTTTCAGTATAATTCAATCTTCTCTAATATTTTTAAAACCCATCATATTAGTGTGTTTTTAGATTCTGCTGTGGCTGAACGGGGGTTTGCGAGCGTAGCTTGCAGGGGCAGAGGCCCCTAGTAATGTGATAGTAATAATAATATTAAAAAAAAAAAACGAGAAAAAGAGATACATTTTAATCAGCGAATTGTCATACAAAATAAACATTTTAATTTAAATTATGTTTTCTTTGAAATCGTGTAAGAATAATAAGTCTGAAGGAACATTTTCATTCTGAAAGTGTACCATCTCTGAAATATATTTCACGACCAGGAAAGTTAGTCACTGTATTTGGATGTCTGCGATAAAATATTACCATTAGATATCAGACAGTAAGACATTGAGTGATATAGCTTAGGAAATATGAAGGTTTAAATTTTGTATTTTCTATATAATACGTGATTTATCACATTGCTAACTAAGTGTAGAACCAACAGAGTGGAAATGTTTCAACCCAAAACCTCTGAAATAGCTCTGAAAATCTTTTGAAACATTTATAAGGGGGTTTAAAAATAGAAGTTCAAAATTTTAAACTTCCATATTCTTGAGGTATTGCAATGAATGACAAACGGTTTCGTGTAATAAGGTAACATTTATTGCAAAACAAAATTACTGTATAAAATGCCCGGTCCTATTGAAAAAACTATTTTAACACCGTAACCCTCTCGCTGCGTAGTAGTTTTATCAAAATAGCTTCAAAAATTGAGTATTTAAGATTTTTTATTCTTTTGTCACCGGTTTTTTATAACAAAAATTTTGGTCTAATTTAATTGGAAAAATGCTCGGATTATATAAAGCAAAATTTACAATAAAAAATAACTGGTGGGAATAATCAAGGATGGTTAATTAGACGGAAAAAGGCATGCCGGAGAAAATCTCTGGTTCCGCAGCGAGAGGGTTAACAGTCGCATTAAATTACATTTTAAAAATTCAGACTGCTTACTTCAACCACTGTTTTGAAAAAGAAATATTCACGTTTTTTAATGATAAGTAAAATGATACCAAAATAAGCCAATTACACTATTTCATAAAATTGGTTTTAATCAAACAAACTGAATAAAAGACACAATCCGTGAATATAACGGGAGCGAAAATTAAGGGACTAAAGACATCTAAATTGCATAGTCTTTAAACAATTTTCTTGTATGATATACCGTCTTGCACTGGATGGTAAAATCTACTTAAAAAGTCATATATTCTATAACAATTGTGTGCTTGCTCTAAAAAATTTAGATTTAGTAGAATTGAATTTTAAATATGACCCCAAAATTTTCTTTTAGCATAAATTGAAAGAAGGTATTGTGAAAATCGCCTATACTCCGTGGTGCAAAAACTCTTTAGGAAACTGAAAATGGCAACAGCCAGAGAAGGAGGGAAAGACACAATCTAATCTTGGGTGTGTTCGAAAAAGGCGCTGGTGAAATATGTAATCCTTTAGCGTATTATTAAGTTATATTATGTGTGTATGAGTTGTCAATGTGGTTGTCAATTGTACATAGAATAAACTTATTTAACCGGATCACTGCATATCTTCCGTTTTTCCTCATCAACAAACCACATCAACATCAGCGATGGCGCAGCCGAAAATGATGATAATATACATCTTCAGTGTAACTGCTGCATAAAATGGCATTGTGGAATATTGTGATTAAGAGCATCGTGGATACTAAGTGAAGAAACTTGTGTCTATAATGTTTAATTGACATCAAAGAGAATTCGATAACTAGCCTGGCTATCATAAATGTATTATTTTATTCAATTGAGAGCTTAGTTTAAATATATATTATTAAAATGGTTATTTAAAGTGCATATAGTATGTATATATATCGAAACAAAATGTTAACATTTATTCAATTAATAGAATAAATATGATATTTTTTGCAGGAATTTAGTTTGAAAAGTAAATAATTATTGATATCGCGCTGTTTCGTAACGCTTAAGAATTCCATTTTGGTTGTACATTTGACTTGCGTCGTAATATGAATGCAGAGTAATTTATTACTGTTGCTAATATTCATTAGAACTGTGTTTTATAAATAATCATATTTAGCATGAAAATTTAAATTTTGTTATTTAATAAATAATCCTCTAGTTATTGTTGCTAAAAAAAAGAAAGAAAAAGAAGCATAAAAATGAGTTTCAATTTTCGCATTAAAATTTCGTAACAGGTTTGTGAAGCTATTTATTAGGGAAGAATAAAAGGGAAAAAAGTGTGTTAGCTATATTAATTATCACTTGGGAAAAAGAAAAAAAAGAATTGATTTATTTGCAAATGTTTTTATTTCATGATTAGATTAAAACAAGTGCTATTTTCAAAGCATGTAGAAGAAGTAATAGTTGTTTTGTAATTTTTTTTTTTTTTTTTGTTACGTTTTATTCTGGAATTCTTTGAAATGTTTAGTTTAATTACGACTTATTCAGAATGAATTATAAAATAAAAGTTGAGTAATCTCTGTTCAGTGAAACTGAGAATGGTTAATTTGTTCTTTATTTGATTATTGCGGATTTGGTTACATATATATTTTTTGTTGTTATTGTTTATTTTCGGTTTACAAAGTGAAAGAAAGTATAGAGATTTGATTTGCGTTTCAAATCAAGATAAAAGAAAGATTTTCATATCTTGAAGACCACTTAATTGAATTAATAGGTGTTAATTTAAGATTGTGATTTATAAATATTTGGTTCGTTTTGAAATATAATGTAATAAGCGACTAAAGTGTTAAAAGTAAAACAAGATACTGTATTATGTATTTTTGAAGGATGTATTCAGAAATTAATACGCAAAGCATTGACAAATTCCTGTTTTGTTTGAACACAAATGTTTTATTTATTTGTTTTAAATTGCATCTTGGTGAAAGTAGATTATAAGTATTGCAATAATTGTTTTCTGGATGTATTTTTTTATTGTTGTGCAAATGTCTTTTAATTTATTCAGTAATACTAATATAAGTATTTAAATAAAATAAATTTCTTTCAATTTGAATGGTTATGTACAATAGAATGTTCAGATTAAATTAATTTTGGTTTAAGGTGTTTTCAGGTAAAGTCCCAATTAGGGTAGATACAGTGTTTGAATATTGCTGATTGATTCGATTTTTGAAATTTGGTTTTTCGAATATTGCTTATTTAAGCAAATGTAGTAAAAAAGAAGATTTACAGCAAGTGGCGATTGAGCTTAGAGTTGAGGATGTCGAAATTTAAAAATTGCAGATCTGAAAAGGGCTATATCAGAAGTGGAAGAATATGATGAAGATTTTTTTAAGTGATTTCTGAGTTCTATAATTGACAATAGGAAAAAGAAAGAAGAGATGGAAGAGAGGAAATAAAAGAGACGTCAAGAAGAGTGGGAAGAAAGAAAAAATACATCAAGAAGAGAGGGACGAGAGTATAGCCAGGGAATCGAAGGAACATGAACGAGAGCATTACGATAGCATTACCGATAGTTTAAAAAAAGAATTTCAAAAGAAAAAAATATCTAAAGCTTAAAATCAATGTTGGAATAATTATAGTTCGGAATCAAAAAAAGATAAGAGAGATGATAAACTGAAATTTGAACTCAAGACTGCAGCATTTCTTGGAGTGCAACGAGAAAAAAGAGAATTTCGCACAAAATATGCCTGTTTCGCATGTGGAAAGGAAGGGCATGTGAAGAAGTATAGTCCCAAATTGAATACAGTAAAACAAGATGGAGGTAAAACTTTCAAAAGGAGATCTTGAGAAAAGGGGTCTAAATCTAATTTGTTTGAATGTGAATATTCCGGTTGAAGAAACAGATCGGAGACTCCTTAAGGTAGATCTAGGAATTGGTAGCCAGAAGTTTCAAGGAATCATCAATAGTGGTTCGGATATTACAGTGCGGTGGAAGTCGGTGGTGCCGGAAGAGTATTTACAGTTATGTGGAAAGATATTATTGAGACCCGCAATAGGGAGTCCTGTAGAAGCAAAGTTTGTTTCCGTCCGGCTCACTCTTCGGACAGAAGATGAGGTTACTCCGCATCTACGAGTACAGGTTGCGGTAATGGAAGAATTACACGAAGAAGCTTTGATCACTCCTACGGTTTTCGCTCTGTTAAATGAACTGTAGAATTTTTTAGGGGATGAGGTAGATATCACACCGGTTGAAGAAAACAAAGAAAAATCTCTATTCAATCTGGTGAGAAGTTGTCCGGAAGGAAAATTGGAAACAAATCTAAATAATGAAGATGAAGACAAAGAAGCTTCAGATTTGGAACTGATTCCTACTCCGTTCGAGGCAACTGTTTTGCCCGAAAACCTTTGTAAAGAGGACTATGAGAAAAGTTGTTCAGTTTTACAAGCGCAACTATTGAAACAAAAGCAATTGGCTTGTTCTACATTAGAAAAATGCTTTGAAAAGGAAAAGCGGCAGAAAAATAATTATTGTGTAGAATCCGGTTTATTGTATCATAGAGGCAAGTGGGAAGGCAAAATTGTGTTCAACTTGTTGTACCTACCTGAAGAAGACAAGAAATTTTGAGATTTCACATGAAACACCAACTAGTGACCACTTAGCTGTCAAGAAAACAAGAGAAAGGATTGCAATATCGTTTTGGTGGGAAGGACTGCCAAAAGAAGTTAAACAACTATGTTCTGCTTGTCATGATTGTCAGATGCGCAGAAAAACAAAAGCAATTTATCGCCAGAACAACAAAAGGAACAAATAGCACTTGAGTGTTACACACTCAGACACTTGAGTGTCAGACACTTGAGTGTTACACACTTGAGTGTTAGCACTTGAGAGTGTTGTAAGAAAACAACCACATCTTTATAAAGTATCAGAAACATTGAAAGCTAATGTAGAAAATCAAATACAGGAATTACTATGGAAAGAACTCATAGAAACTTCTTCTGGAGAGATAGTGTACCCATTGGTGTGCGTAGCAAAAAGGACGGAACAATCAGACTATGTGTGTTGGTTATAGAGAGTTAAACGCTGATACCAAGATCTCCCCTTTTCCTATGCAGAGTTCCGACAACCTAAAATTTAAAGCTGGTTCAGCGAAATATTTGACCTCGCTAGATATTTTAAAGGGAAATTGGGAAATCCTGCTAGAAGAGAGTAGTGGAGAATTGACCAGATTTGTCTCACGAAATGGCCATGGCCATAACCAATGGAAAGTTATGCCTTTTGGATTGTCTGGAGCTCCGGCTACTTTTCAAAGAACAATTAATCGTACCTTGAGACCGCTTAGTGACTATGCAGAAAGTTTCCTTGATGATATTATAATTTTCTCTTCTAACTGGGAAGACCATTTGAATCATATAAGAGAAATTTTGGAAACTTTAATATCTCTGATTTTTCCCTCTAACTTGACAAAAAGCTCTTTTGCAGCATCTGAAGTCAGATGTTTAGGACATATCTTGGGTTCAGGCAAACATGGACCTATTCCTGAGAAACTAAAAGTAATGACACATCTCAAAGCTGTCAAAACTAAAAAACATTGAGATCCTTATTAGGTCTATTTAACTACTACATAGAATATGTTCCGCATCATGCTAACCTTGGAAAGCCCTTGAAACATCTGACCAGAAACACGTTCCAAATAATATTCCATGGTCGGAAGATGCTGTAAAGTCGTTCAGTAAGTTAAAGGAAAGTTTTTGTGAAGTTACAAACCTTTATACTCCAGGATATCCAGACCATTCGAAATAAACATCGATGGTTCCATATCGGGTATTGGAGCATGTTTAATGCAAAAGACGGAATGTTAAAGCCCATAAACTCTGCTAGTCAAAAGCTTACTCCAGCTTAATCAAAGTGGAGCACAATTGAATGAGAAGCATATGCTGTAATCTGGGCACTTGTGACATTCGAAATGTGGGCTTATGGAACAACCATAATATTGCATACGGATCATAATCCCCTAAAATACTTAACAGAGGGAACGCCTAAGAACGCTCGATTATAGAGATGGTCGTTGGCAGGAAGTTCTAATGTAGTGGCACATGCTTTATCTCGCATTTATGAGTAGAAAATCTACATATGTATATTAGGGCGTATCGAAAAAATCGAAATTTGTCAAATCTTTTAGCGGTAGTGCGGAAAATTTGTTAACTCCCTTCATTAGAAAGTTTGCGGAATCTTAAAGCAGTGGGTTGATTATTTTCTGTCACCTCAGTAGGCCGAAAGTTCCGAAAATTGGACTAAAGAAGATTAAAATACAAAAATTAATAAATGATCACAGATTTTGTTGATCGGTTTGAGGTAGTGCTTAAAAGGTTCTATGTTTTGAACAACAACAAATGATTTTTTTTTTAATTATAGGTTAATTTTATCTGCCGCCTCATCGGCATCGAATTTTTGACATTTTGACGCAATTTGGTACTTTTCTGCATAATGGTTTACTGCTTGCTCAATGCACAATCCAGACAAACTGCGTTTGGCACTCTGCCAAAAAAGTAGCAGGTCCCTATTTGCATGCCTAGAAACCAATCAGAGCGACCAGTAAATCACCTGACCACTCTATTTTGTCCGGCTAAGCGCAGTAGGCGGGCACTGCAAGCATCTGCGATTAGCAAGCCATTCTAACTCGTTTAAAGCAGTATACTTTTAATTAGTGTGCGGTGTTTATAGTTGCGTGCACTGCAGTCGATTTTAAAGAAAATTAATTGTCTTGTGTATTTGTGCATTTCGTCATCCTGTTCTAATATGAGATATTGATAACTATTTGAAATGCCAAATTCATCACAGTCAAAATTTTCAAGGTGACAAACTTTGCAATGCCCTATTTTGGGAACACCGAAGGATTTATTACGCATGCTGCCAACGCATGAAGACGTTAAAATATTGCGCTGTTGAGAACTGGTGGAAACAAAGAACGGTGTTTTTCAGTTATTTCAGAAACTGTTGGTTTGAAGATGGAAAATTTATACACCGATACATCCATTGCTTCAGTTTTACATAAACATGTTAGTGATATAATACACACATACCATGGGCAATATCGACCAATCATGAAAAATATAAAACGTCTTGGAAAAAGCAAGATGGCTCTCGAAATTATTGAAACTTTAAAATGGAACCAAAAACATTTTTTTGAATTATCTGCCTGTAAATGCGCGATTTTTAAGGAGTGTATCTGTCCGGAAAAAATCGAAGTTTCTGCAAAAGAACAGGTGTTCCTCACTGATAAAGAACGAAAAGAAAAATATTCGTTGGAAGTGTTGATGTTCCAAATACTATACGGCTCTATAAACGTCAAATGCGAAAGAAACAGGATACTAATTGATCTGCAAAACAAGCGTCTCCTGCTTCTGCTTTAAGCTATTCAGCGGAGGATGAAAGGGAAAATGAATTAGAACATATGATGTAGGTGGAGATAGGGGAAAAGGTGGGCACCAAACACAGGTCTTATAGAGCGTATTTTCAGCAATCAACTAGAAGAGTTCAAATGCGTTTAAAAACTGGATAACTTGGCGGCAAAAGATATGGTGTATCCAATAATGCCACGGCTGCTATTGCATTGAGTTTTATGCAATATTTGGATTTAATATCGGAATCAGATGCCAGCCTCGTAACAAAAACAAAATATGAAGGGAAAATCGAAAATTTACAAAAAATTGGTCTCAAAATAAAACGAAAATCATTCCATTCCAACTGGTCTTTATTTTGATGGACGGCATGACAAAAGTTTAACATCACAGACACTCGAGGGCAAACAGTTCCAAAGAATAATTATAGAAGCTCATTACTGTACTGTATCGGAACCTGGTTCTACGTACATGGGACATATTACACCTGAAAGTAGATGTACTCTTGATATATCTAATAGCACTTACGAATACGTAACAAGTGCTTCATTGGATGATTTTAGCAATCTTATTGATCTCGAGTGTAACGGCACTGTAGCAAACACAGATGTGTCTAATGGTGTAATTCGCAGGCTTAATTTCAAACTTCAGAGACCAGTCCAATGGATTATCTGTTTATTTCTGCTTATTATCTGCTTATCTGCTTATTTCAAATATTTAGCAATATCTCATCTTAGAAAATAATGACGAAATAATAATAATAATTAAAAAAAAAAAAACACAAGACAAGTTCCTTTTAAAATGACTGCAGTGCAAGCAACTATGAACACCGCACACTAATTAAAAGTAGACTTCCTTAAACGAGCTAAAATGGTTGCTACTCGCAGATGCTTGCAGCGCCTGCCAACTGCAATTAGCTTGACGAAAGAAACTGGTCAGGTGATAGACTGGTCGCTCTGATTTGTTTATTGGCATGAAAATTGGTGTCTTCCACGTTTTTGGCAGAGGGCCAAACCCAGTCTGTCTGGACTGTGCATTGAGCAAGCAGTAAACCATTATGCAGAAGAGTACCAAAATGCGTCAAAATTTCATAAATTCGATGCCGATAAGGCAGCAGAAGATATTAACTATAATTCTAAAAAAAATTCAGTTGTTGTTGTTCAAACATAGTACATTTTAAGCACTACCTCAAACCGATCAACAAAATCTGTGATTATTTATTACTTTTTGTATTTTAATAATTTTTACTCCAATTTTTGGAACTTTCGGCCCACCGAGGCTACAGAAGATGTTAACCCACTGCTTTAAGATTCTGCAAACTTTTTAATGAATGGAGTTCGCACATTTTCCGCACTACCGCTAAAAAATTTGAGAAATTTCGATTTTTTTCGATACGACCTAATATATATATATATTGTATTATTTCATTATTATACATTGCATCATGTGTATTTGTAATATGTATAGATTTAGTATATAGTGTATAAGAATTTATATATGTAAGTAGTTTAAGTAAATGCTCTCAATGGGGCGGGTAAAGGACTAGGACTTTGTTAAATATGACTTTTGATAGGACTTTTTAAATATGACTTTTTAATTAGAACTTTTGATAGGGCTCTTTAAGTAAGACTTTTGTTAGGAATTTCAAATGTAATTTCACAGTGTGGGAAATCGTCTAACATGCGGAAACTGGAGGGAAGGTTTGAAAGTCGCCTATACTCCGTGATCCAAAGACTCTTTAGGAAACTGAAAATCGCAATAGCCAGAGAAAGATAGAGAGAGACGATGTAATCTTGGGTGTGTTCGAAAAAGGCGCTTGTGAAATATGTAATCCGTTAGCGTATTATTAAATTATATTATGTGTCTGGGTGTTGTCAATGTGTTCGTCAACTGTACATAGAATAAATTTATTTAACTGGATCACTGCATATCTTCTGTTTTTCCTAATCAACATCATAAATCCCGAACCGGCCAGGAGAGTTGTGTTTCACATATAACATCAAAATGTTTACTATATCAAACTATTTCACTTTGTGACAATCGGTTTGGCGTACGAATGAAACATTTAACGCAAAAGCAACCTACGCTGTCTAAATTGTGCGAACCTGTTGAAAATCTCAATTTAAAGATGTCTAAACATCAAACATTTAAAAAATATATATGTGTATATATACATAATAGTAGTAATATCGTCGTGTATTTATGTATAATATGTGTAATACGCATCTAAGTAATATGTTCATATATATATATATATGTGTGTGTGTGTGTATACACTATATTGCCATTAATGACTGGCAACTTTCAATTTTAGACATTTTGTCAAATATTTATAAAAATACTTGACAGATTCTTTTGGAATTTCAGGATTGAAAAGAACAGGTATGACCACATATTTAGCAATGTCGATTTGACAAGGGGAGCAATTAGGGGGCCAACAAAAAATCAAAGAATAAAATACTACATGGGATCACCCTGTAAAATAAAATACACGAAATGATCTATCGCTACCGAATACAAATAAACAGACATTGTGCAATATGTGTATTAATTAGAGTAAGAATAGCATGTATATCAATAGAGATATAGCGATTTATTTAAAAAAAAATAAAAAATTCTTGCATGTTTTTTGCTTATAACATGCAGGGTTTTCAACTAAATTTAACTCCGGTTTCAGAAAAATATAGTAGAAACAATATGGTGCAACTGGAATATAAATATATTAAATATTTTGGGAAATATGAGCAGTTGTGTGAAATAATTTTTATCTGCGCAACGATAACAACAAACGATAACAAGGATAATTTTACATAATTTAATAGTCAACGCTATGGAGCAACTTATTAAAAAAAAATTTGGTCAAATATCGTAAAAATTCAGAAAGATATCGGCGTTAGAGTCAGCAAATTTTTAGTTGTTCTCTAAAAGCAGCTGAATGATAATGGATTTTCCACAAATTGACATTTTTAATTTATTTTTTTTTTTCATTTTTTATTGATGCTTTAGTTCTTCTTGGATAACTGCCAGAACGAGACAATAACATGATGAAAAGAAGTATCAAAATCGAAGCATTTTTTCCAAATCTACTAGTTGATACTCACTAAATACTAACTTTTTTTGAAAGTCAGTTAATAAAAAAGGACAATTTGTGTAAAATCCCTTACCACTCAGATGTTTTTAAAGAACAACTGGAGATTTGCTCACTTTAACGCCGATATCTTTCTGAATTTTTACGATATTTGACTAGATTTTTTTTTAATAAGTTGCTGCATAGAGTTGACTATTAAATTATGCAAAATGATCCTTGTTATCGTTCGCGCATGCGCAGAAAAAAATTATTTCATACAACTTCTCATATTTCTAAAAATATTTAATATATTTATATTCCAATTGCACTATATGGTTTCTACAATATTTTGTCAATGTTTCTGAAACCGGTGTTAAATTTGGTTGAAAATTCTGCATGTTATAAGCAAAAAAAAATGCAAGATTTTAAAAACTTTTTTAAATAAATCGCTATATCTCTATTAATATACGTGATATTCTTCACAAAAGAATACACATATTGCACAATGTCTGTTTATTTATATTCGGTAGCGGTTGATCATTTCGTGCATTTTATTTTACAGGGCCCAAGTATTCTTTTTTTCTTTGATTTTTTGTTGGCCCCCTAATTGACCCCCTTAACAAATCGACATTGCTAAATATGAGGTCATACCTGTTCTTTTTAATCCTGAAATTCCAGAAGAATCTGTCAAGTATATTTCTAAATATTCGACAAATTGTCTAAAATTGAAAGTTGCCGGTCATTAATGGCCACATAGTGTATATATAAAGCTTCAGTCAAAATATATCCAGTGTTTTATCGGGGAATGCCTGCAAGGTGTTATTTCTGTCTCTCTCTTTTTTTTTTCAACTATGTATTTTTAGCATTTCAGAAAACGCATATTGCACATGCAGAGTTAATTTTTTCGGCATACAACGTCAGAATGAATTTCACTATCAATTGTGTGGTAGTACTTTCTTTTTCAGAAATAAAAATTTTACTTCACATCTTATATCTCCAAATTTTAACATTATTCATGTGACTAATCAGAATTTAGTTATCATTTCTGCGATTCTTATTGTAAATAAATAATTTTACTTCCGTCTAAACGACCTTATTAGCTAGATTAACAACAAAATCATAATAATTACGATAAAAATAGTTTTTTTTTATATATATATTAATCGTTTTTTCTCATATTTCTTTATATATATATATATATAGATCAAATTAAAAAATATATATATTTTACGCAAAAAGGGGTATTAGATATAGAAATGAATTTTGTGTAAAAGCTATTTTATCTGCTATCAATAACTGACCATCTCCCTTCATGCATGTTTCACAATTTTCTCTTTCAAGACATAAAATACAAAAATACATCAAATATTACAGAAAATGCATTTGAAATTCATTGTTTAATAATTACATTAAAATATCTGAGAATTTTTATTTTTTTTTTAGTTTATACTTCCCTATGATGTTATCAAGAAATATATCCAGTGGAAGAAAAACATTATGAAAATAAAATGTGATAAAACGTAATTGGATTTTTACAGGTAATGAAGTTATAATATAACCGATAACTTTCTCTTTTTTTTATATTTTTTATGAATTAAAAACATTTGAGCAAAGAATATTCTATAAAAGGTTTCATCGACATTTTACAGTTAATTATGCT
The DNA here is from genome assembly GCA_963932465.1 of Maratus speciosus. Taxonomy (NCBI): domain Eukaryota; kingdom Metazoa; phylum Arthropoda; class Arachnida; order Araneae; family Salticidae; genus Maratus; species Maratus speciosus. Next base: position 424,663,211 of record OZ010795.1, read on the forward strand.
TTCAGGAAAAAATCTATATTATCTTAATTCCTATTTTCAGCTTTTAACTATATTAGAATATTTTACATATTTTAAAATTTTCTATAAAAATAAAAGAAGATAATATGATTAAGGATATGATGATAGTGTTCGTTGCTTCTAGCATTTTACATTTAGTAAAAAAATAATTTTACTCAATTTATATTATATATTTTAGTTCGTTTTTGCAATAAATATTATATACATAGGGGAGAATAGCCATATTTGGACCGACGCTTTAAATTGACCGAAGCAATATGCGGTTAATTTCATAAAAAGACGCCATCTAACGCGGAAATGCTACTCGTCAGAATATCGCCATTTATGACTAAAAGAGACACCCGACTTCCAAGTGAAATTTCAGACAATTTTTAAAAACATATAATTAGCTGTTTTGATCTAATTTTTCCCTACCAAACGTAAGAGGATGCTTTAAATTTAAGTTAAGTTGTTATGTTTTCATATACGTATCTAAATTCATGTTCTTATTGCGCATATTTTCCACGTAGATTTATTTGCTTTAGTTTTTGTTGCTTGATTTCAGATTATCTGTTTAAAAAATGGGTCAATTACCTTAATTGGATCATTTTGAGTTGCTTAAATTGGAACATAAATCTGAAAGTAAGTAATGAATTTCGAACAGGCTGCAGCTACAAAACCACCCAAAAAGCTAAAACATCATTAGATATGTTATTTCCTTTGCCAAAATTTGTTATGTCGAGATACAGAGCGAGCCGAAAAAAAGCTATGTTAACCTTCGCCTTATAAAGTAAACTTTGAAATTAGAAAAAAAAAATCATGCGTTAAGCATAGATTATGAAGCACTTTCCAATACTTCCTGAATGCTTTAACAAAACTACGTTATTTAGGGAAATAAGGTAAATAAGATAACTAAATAAAAAAACTGAAAACAGGAAAACTAATTTCAGTAGTTACCGTTAATAGGCAAATATGTATTCTAATTCTTTTGAAGAACCCTGTATTTGATCTGTAGGTTGATAATACTATATAATGGGTTGATTGGTTGGTTGTATTTATGACGGCCAATTATCTGCACGAGGGATATAGGACCAGGGGGGGAGTGCCCTTCGTGGGGGTCTTTCTAAGGGAACCTAACCCGTATTAACGCTTGGAAATCCAAGGTTCGAAGAAAACCACGAAAACTCCGAACGATTAGGCCGACGGGCGCGATTGGGATTGAACCCAGCACCTCCCGTCTACCAGATTCGAGAGCAGAACCTCTCAGCCACTGGTGGGGCCTATATAATGGGATAATTTAGTTTAGCAAGAAAATGCATAACTGGTTGAAATTTCTCTTTCAGCTATTTAAACTAATAGATGGAAATATATTTGTATATTTTTGTACAGCCCTGTAGTTTACCTTGTACATTTGTTACATGCCACTAGTTAAAATTTAATTCAAACTAAATCACTCTTATAACTATTGGAATTACATTTACAAAATTATCATCCATAGACGGCATGTATCCAATTTTTTGCGTTGTCCTGTATATGATTTTATCTATATTCTACAAGTATTTCTTAGTAAACTAAATTCAGTTCAGCGTAAAAATGCATAACTCATTTAAAACCCACCTTTAAACAATTTATGCTCATACTCAGTAACACTTACGAATTCTTTCCTGTAGCCCTCTATGTGAACTATAGCATTTTTATACAATATATAGTATGCATAAATACAGTGAATCCTAAAAGCGCATATCATAATTAAAAATGCATTTCGAGCAATCATTCCTAATGCACAGTAATTCGGATACAATATAATATATGAATTCTTTGTGTGTTCCTACAAATGCTATGTATTTCGTACTATACATGAAATAACTTATACTAAAGCTCAGAGACGTATATCAATTTCATTATATATGAAATAGTTTAACATAATTCAAATACGCCGCAAACAATTCCCCCACCATTATGCAACGGAATTATTTTGTGTGGCCCTGTAAATGAATAATAAATATTATTTGCACCGAATGTTCAAAATAATGCATATTTTAGTGGACTTCATAAGTGCATATCAATTTTAATATGTTTCAAAGAGTGTAATACCGTTAAAAATCGTTTGAACCGATATTTTCCCAATGGCCGTAATGTAACGGAAAACTTTTGACTGCCCTTCTAAATGAACTAAACAAGCTACGAACTTCATTTGAAATAGAGATCGTGCTATGGTAGAGGCCACTAACATCCAAATTTTTCAAAACGATCCGAGCATGTTTGCGAGAGTTAGAACGCGGACAGACAGACAGACGGACAGACAAACCGAAGTCATAAACACGTTTCAATTTTTTGGAAAGTGTTAAAAAAGAAGAAAAAGGATGCTCTTCAGACACAAAATCAATTGGAGCATCAAGTATTTAAAAATAATTGTAATTCAACAGGTAAAAAAGTGGTGGAGGGGACGAAATGCAGATATAAGGCAAATGAAACATATGTTGCTAAAAATGTCTAATGATTCAGATTCTAAAAAGAAAAATACAGACCATGATGATTGGTTTTGCCTAATTTTGAAGAAATTTAAAATAGCAGAAATGATTCAATGTTCAGATTGCCAAATAGCGTTTCATGTTGTGTGGTCTGGTACAAAAAATGAACAAAAGAATTTCATATGTAAGACTCGCATCACTTATTACATGATATTCAAGTAACTGGCAATTAGTTCAATTATTTCTGTTCTTAATGACCTATAACTTTCATTCATATTTTGAATACATTTTGATTAAAAAAAAAAATAAATAAATAAAACCTTAGTTTAAGATTTTTGATTTCATTATATTCCATTGCTGTTGTTTTGGGAAAATTTTTAAATGAAATAAAACTTAAAATTTTCAAAAAGAAATTATTTATTTAGTTATTATATATGAATAGATTTACCTTGTGTAGTGATACTTTGCAGATATTTGATGAAATGAGGTGAGTTACACCTGAAAATAAGTCAAGGTGTCCAAATTCGGCTACTCTCCCCTCTATTTATATATTTAAGTAGTATATTGCTACTTATTAAAAATATGCTGACAACAAACTGCTAACAGAGTATCACTGAACACCTTAATATGAAGCACTAGAAGCACGTAGCTTATTAAGCATCTTTGTTTGACTTTATTCACCACATCACTCTATAACAATATAAATAAAGACTACTTGGGAATTGTAATACATTTAATTTTTTATGATTATACGACTTGTCTAATGCGCCGATCTCAAAACTTCCGTCTATCTCATACAGGATAATACTTCAAAACTTACTATTACAGTGACAAATTTAACTGTATCACCTATACCCATCATGAGTATTCTAAAGGTATAAGGCTATTGAATTATGTGCATTAAAAGGAGACATAACAATCATATTTTTAGAACTAATAATAGATGTTTTGCACTGATCTCTTAGATACTAGGCTGCAAATTCCCAATCTAAAGATCACAATAGCGATATTTGTTGGGCAGTATGTACCCAAGACTAATAAAAACATGAATGTGTGCATCCTGTGAATCTTTTACAGAATATGAAGTTTTTTTTTTTAATTTCAAGCATTATTATTTTAGATGTAACTATCGTGAAACTAGTGTAAAATACCGTATAGAATCGTCACCTGCTACATGGCTCAATATCTGAAAATTGGGCAATTTGCGTCCACTGCCAATAACATTCCATTAACCATACTAAAACCAAAAACTGAAAAATATAATATATTGTAACATGTGTTACAACAATTACCAATGATAGATGGACATATGATGATGTATAAATAATTAATTTTAAGTTTTAAACAAACGAAATCATCATTTCAGTCCCTGTCTCCAGGTACAAATATCCAATATTAAATGTATGCTGTAAAAATTTTTATAAATATTTTTAACTTTTGCTATTATATACACTGGCCTCCAAAAGTTAAGGTACGGGGACTGGATACTTTCGGTTGCACACGTTTTGTCAAATATCTACAAAAATTATTGGCGAATTGTTCTTGAACTTCTGGAATGAAAAAACATGTTTGATTTTATATTTCCCGGTGAAGATTTAGTCGGGGGTACAATTAAGGGGCTAATAATAAATTTAATAATAAAGTAATGTTTGCGATCCCCTATGTAACAGGAAATGTTCGAAATGGTTTGTCACTGTGGTAAATGACTATTTGGGTCCTGTTCAACGTTTGTATGCATCTGTGTACGCATAGCACTCATATTCGTGAAGATGTTAACGTTTTTGTGAAAAATTCAAAAGGTTTTTGTTTATAGCATACAGAGTTTTCAGCCAAATTTAACACAACTTTCCAAAAACCTGACAAAGAGTAGTAGAAACATTATACTGCAATTAAAACATGAATATATTGAATATTTGATGAGATATGGGTATTT